>CM057231.1:40455112-41080112 GCA_029891385.1 Erythroxylum novogranatense
AGATATGTGGGGGCGCTCAGAACTGCAAGGAAGGCATATCCGCAGGAGACCTGAGAACAGAGTCGAGCACCAATTCGAGTCTTTGCCATGACCTGGGAAGAAGCTGCGTCGCTCCGAAGTAGTGACGGGTATGGCTATGCTATTCGACTCTCCTGCTTATGTGTTGATTGATACTGGCTCCACCCATTCATTTGTATCCGCAAGTATGAATATGCATGTTGTGTGTCCCGAGGTTATGGACAATTTTCTGGTTGTTAGTAGACTTTAGGGGTAAGGTGGTAATTAATATGATCTATAAGAATTGTGAGTCAAGATCGACGGTGCTAGAATGGTAGTAGATCTACTACCTCTAGACCTTCAAGAGGTTGGATGTCATTTGGGGATGGATGTCATGGAGAAGTATAAGGCGGCTAGATTGTAGTTTGAAAGAAGTAGAGTTTGATCCGGGCAATGATCGTAAAGTGGTTTTCAAGGGGGGACAGAAGTCGCCAAAGGCCGAGGATTATTTCGCTATGTTAGTGACAATATGATGATGAAGGTGTGAGGCCTTTTTGCATGTAGTGGATTCGTATGAATGTGGGCGATTAGAAGATTATCGGGTTGTGAGGGAGTTTCGATGTATTCCCGTAAGAATTACTGTGGTTGCCACGGTGAGGGAAATTGAGTTCAAATTGACTTGATTCCTGAACCGCCGCCAATCTCCATACCATCTTATAGAATGGCTCCGGTTGAATTGAGAGAACTCAAGGAGCAATTGTAGGAATTGTTGGAGAAACAGTTCATCGTGCCGAAGTTCTTCACCCGGGGAGCTCCTATCCTATTTGTTAAGAAGAAGGATGGAACGTGGAGGATGTGCATAGACTATGAAGGCTTAACAAGATGACGATTCAGAATAAGTATCCGCTGCCACGGATAGATGATTTATTTGATCAGCCATGTGGAGCAAGGGTCTTTCAAGATTGACTTAAGATCGATATCATCAACTCCAATCGTGGAGTCCGATGTTAACAAGGCGACTTTCAGACCCGCCACGGCACTACGAAGTTCGTGGTCATGCCATTGGATGACTCAATGCTCCAATTGCATTCATGGACCTTATGAATAGGGTTTTTCAGAGTTCTTAGATCGGTTTGTCATAGTGTTCATTGATGACAATCTGGTCTATTCTAAGGATGAAGGAGAGCATGAAACAAGATCTCGTGATTGTATCAGAGATTGAGAGAACAGAGTCAGATGCCAAATTCAAGAAGTGTGAGTTTTGGTGCATGAAGTAGTTTTCTCGACATGTGATTTCCAAGCAAAGGGATTCATGTTGATCCGAGGAAAGTAGAAGTCGTGGTGAATTGGCAAGAGCCTAAGACAGTGAAAGAGGTAAGAAGCTTCCTAGGCTTGGCAAGGTGTTATTATAGGAGATTTGTAGAATGATTTTCAATGATAAATGCCCTACGACTAAACTGCTAAGAAAGAATCAAGAATTCATATGGAGTGCGGAATGCCAAAAGAGCTTTGAGGAGCTCAAGAACAGATTGACAAGTTCTCCAGTATTGGTTTTGCCCAATGGAGACCAGGGGTACACGGTGTACAGTGACGCTTTGAGGAAGGGTTTAGGATGTGTGCTGATGCAGAATGACAAAGTGATAGCTTATGCTTCACGGCAGTTGAAACCATATGAGTTGAATTATCCGACTCATGACTTGGAGTTAGCAAATGTAATTTTGCCCTAAAGATTTGGAGACATTATTTGTATGGGGTTCGCATAAGGTCTTCACGGACCACAAAAGTTTAAGGTCTCAAAGAAGGCAAGTGTCTCTGGATGGGCTCCACTCGGGCTCACATCCTCGGATATCGGGCTCCTGGATCGGGTCCTGACAATGGATGCAAAAACAAAAAGAAATAAATATGCAAATGTCGGGGACATTTTCTTAAGTGTCAAAGTTTTTCTCCCAACCTCCCAACAACATCAAAGACATACAAGGATTATAAACAAGAAAGAACCCTCGACATTTAATCCATAAAAATAATAAACTCACTTTAAATGTAAGAGCCAAGCAAGATAGCAAGATAGACTTAGAGGAAATCTACACTATGTCAAAATAATAGGTCCTCTCATTGTCATACACTCCAACACTCAAGTGTTTATGGCTCAAATGTGTTTTAACTCTCATAAATTCAAACAATGCAATGCTCTACCATAGGCTTGCTCTTCAATCTTGAATACACTACTAAGTATTACATGCACAACATAAATCAAGAGGTCTTAAACAAGGATGCAACTTGGTTGGGTTAGGGGTATGGTAAAAGAAAGGTAAGAAAAGGCTAAACATCAGAGTGAGTAGAGCATAACAGATAATCAACAACACATATGTGCGCATCCTGCATATCATCAAATAATTAAGCACATCTCTCTCTCTCTCTCTTTTTTCTTTTTTTTTTCATTCCCCAAACATTTATCAATCAAGCACATGGGGAATCCTTTTCTTTCTTTTCTCTACTTGGCCTCAAACTTTTTTTTCTTTTGTTTCTTTTTCTTTGTTTTTCGATTCCTTCCCCATTGACAACAAGTACAATACAAGTCATATAACACTGATATTTCTATATGCGCAACCTTCACAAGTTTAACTCAACAAGCATGCTCTACTAACCATGATAAGGGTTAGAAAGATAAATCAATTAAGAAAAGGTTAAGTTAAACATGGTAAAGCAAAGAATGGATAATAAGCTCAAATGGGCTCACTAGTGGATAGCATGCTTTGGGTTGGCTTTTTGATCAAGTGGTTAAAATCCTAAGTGTTTTATCATATCCATGCATGTATGTAAAAGTGTAGTCTCAACAAGATATCAAGCAAGTTCTAGAGATACAAAGCATTGAATGAACACACATCAAAGAATTGCGTTGAAGGTTCAAACGCTCACATGGGAAAATCATCTATTAAGTTAACACAATGTAGTTTCAAAATCAATCCAAAAGCTATCAAACTTAAAACTCATATAAAAACTCATTCATCAAGTTTATGATTCAAAAATCACAGATTAACTCTCACCTATAATACTCATATTCTTATCAATCATTGGGAGATCAAAAGACAACTAAACACTTAAGGTGCAAAAGCATGCAAAAATGGAAAATCTTTTCTCTTTTTTTTTTCAAAAGTTTTTCAATTTTTATGGGTTTTTGAAATAAAACATGCAAGTACAAGTGAAAATCTTCAAGTTAAAGCAAGAGCAAAGGTGTGGGGCTTTGAAGTACAAAAACCAAGAAGAATCTGAACCATTCACCCACTAAAACTTGAAAATTTCATGCAAAATTTAACCTAAATTCTTCCCCCCACACTTTAGACGAAACATTGTCCTCAATGTTAACAAATGAAAGACAAGAACAGTAAAATAAAAGGAAAGAGTGAGAGAAAGCTTCTCTAAGGTGATGCGCTAAAGTGATGGTGGAGCTACGAGGTAATGCGCCATACTATCCTCAAAAAACAATAAAACCTCATGCGACCAAGTGACATCCAACAAGAAAGACAAAATACGGGAAGAAAATTCAAAAGAAAATGTTGAAAAACAGAACCCGATGTAATTATGAACAACTAAAATGAAATTTTGAAGAACAAAACGAAGCAAACCTGGGTTGCCTCCCAAGAACGCTTGGTTTGTGGTCACTGGCTCGACTCCTTTTCTCCTCACGTGACAAAAATTGGATCTTTATGTATCACATGCAGCTCCTCCATGTGAGGTAATTCCTGATAGAGCCTTAGTCGATTATCCTCCTCCTCCAAAGATCTTCCCTATCCTCGCTTTCAATTTTGACCGAGTCCACACATTAGGAAATATTTCAAACGCCTCCTCACCTTTTTCTTCTTCGATTAACTCCTCCAATCAGAATGTAAAGGTAAAGAGTTAGTTTAAAAATAATTATGGACTCAAGATTTACCTCCGAGCTAAAAGATATGTCCTCGCTTCGAGCTCCTTCTCCACTTCTTTAACACAAACAATTTGTTGAGGGTTGACCTCAAAATTCTCAAGCTCCTCATCACTTTGCAAATTTTTAAGCACAGACTTCAATTGGGTACACCTCGGTCGACACGGTTGCTCTCTCTTGCTTTGCAATTCTAGGTGATCAAGACGCATTGTCATATGACCCAATAGGTAATCCGTGGTCTCGTTGGATTGCTTTGATTTGTTGAATATCCTGCTGCAATTGCAAAGTGTTAGAACATGTTTGTTAACCATTTCTAAAGATGCACCTGAATTATGTTGGCTCTCCTGATCTTGGCGCTTATAACACGTGTCTTTTGAAATTGCCCACAATTCTTCCTGAGTTGTAAAGTACTCTCGCAATTGCAACATCAACTCTTGAGAGATGAACCGAGTCAGGATAGGAGCTTCGGTTTGTACGAGAATTGTTGTGTGTCCCGTAAACTATCATTAAAGCAATTTCACGATTATTCCATCCATAACAAAAGTTAGGTTGATCACCCAAACACCGTTATAGGAATAAGAATATGAATTATAAAAGAAATTACTCTCGTCCATATCGAATTTTTTTTTAACACAAAAATATAAAATGAAAAGATCACCAAATAGCATAAAAGAAATTAATCACGAACAAATATATACAAAACACCAATTAAATCACAAACAAAAACTAAAAAGAAAAAAATATGATTAGCAACACAAATAAACAAAAACTTAAACACTGGTCCCCGGCAACGGCGCCAAAATTTGGTGGCGTTGTCAAACTAACAAAAATAAATTCCTACACTAGAACACTTAAGCGAGTAAAGTGGTGAATAGGGTCGAACCACAGAGACCAATGTACTAATTGTTTATTTATGCGAAATCAAAAATAAAAATAAAATAAAAATAAAAATATAAAGAAAGTTGATTTGGGGATGATTAATTTTAAAACACGAAATCACGCAGGAAGAAATTAAAAATAAGAATGAAAATAATATGAATAAAAGTCTAGCCAAGGTACTCTCCCATTTGATACTGTAATTCGATCATAGACTCAAAAATATAAATTTCGTTCATTCTTATAAACAAAGTTATAGCAGACCGTGAACAACACAAATCTACCAATCCATTCATAATTATTCGATAACCTCGAGTAAAGCTCCGCAGATTATTACCCTAACCAATTAGACTATTCCCGAGTAAAGCTCCGCAGAATATAATCTATGGCGTGAGGCTCTAATGGACCTCGCCTTAGCCAATAGAATCTGACACCCGCAATCTATTTAGACTAAATTATTTAATCCCATTAACCTCTTAATTGAAATTAATTCGCCACTCGACAGACAAAGAATCACGGATTAACTAATCTATTCGCAATTTATTATTAAGTTAATTAATTAACACGCCTCATTAATCAACAAACTCAACAATAATTAATCGATCAAGCAGAGATTAAATAAACATAAGAAATTCATGTAAACAATTAAACCATAGAGTCTCATTAATTACATGCATCAAACGAAAGCACTTGTTCAGATTAAAACTTAGCCACACCTAATAATAGTCTCTATCTATTAAAGCCAAAATTCAAATCAATGTTGAAATTTAATCTTCACGGTTACCAAATGACTTCAGCTGCTGTCGTCCTACTGTTGTGATAGAAAATAAAAAATCCTCAAAAGCTTTGACGCGTCCCTGTTGTGCGTTCCTATCTCTTGTTTTGTTGTAGCGTCGCCGTTGTCCACTCTCTTTAAATCTCCTCCCCAAAAAGCTATATATCGTCCTTCACTATCCTCTTTTATGTGATAAAATAATCTCCTCCTTTAGGTTGTCGTCACTCCCTTATAGCTGTTGCACACTGTCCACTTTCGAAATTCTCATTTTTCTTTTTTTTCTCAAAATTATCTTTTCAGCTGCCTAAAAATACTCTTCTGCCGCCCACCACTCTCCTTAAGCTAAGGGTTTTTTTTTTAATCTTTAATGAAGTGGGCCCACTTTGGTGAATAATATTCCTCTAATGTAAAAAATCTCCTCCCTTCAAAAGTTGCCGTAAACCCTTAGCCCCTCCTAGGTTTTTGTTCCTTTCATTAAATGATGTGGGCCTCCTCATAATGGTTTTCTTTTCATTAAATAAAGTGGGCTCAATTAAAATGTTAAAAGTAGGACTTCAAGCCATGACTTGATTTAGTCAACAAAGAAGGTTGTGCTATTGAGGCCCAAATCTCAAGGTAGTGAAGTCAAAATTCATAGGTAGTAATCTGCCAGCAAATACTATGTTACTTTTAACATGGTCATGTTGAAATCCTCTTCAGTTCCAGATTAGCCAATTTCACTTTAAATTGCATCACTTTAGTATTTCATCACCTAGAACGCATAAAGACATGAATTACCATTAAAGCATAAGCAAAGCATCACAAAAGCCTACTAAAAGAACATAAAACACAAAAAATTAACACAAAAAATTAACATGACAAAATGCAAGTTATCATGAAGCTTCTAGTATTTGACAACCTAAAATAACTCAGGAGCTACCTATACGTCCCTTGTTTAGTCGATCTAGAAGCTTCCGTATTTAACAACCAAAAACCCAGGATCTGAATTCGTTTCACTCTTTCGTTAGTCGCAATATTCCTCTGATGCAAGTATGTATCTATTCTGATCTAATTGAAGCTCTTAGCTCTTTGGAATTCTCCCTGAAAGCTCTTTGATTTATCTCTTCCCAAACCCCTGAGACTAGGTAAGACAATGCAACTTTGAATATTCATTCCTCTGGTCTGTTCTGCTTGGCTTGGTGTGTTGTGCGAGAGGACTGACAGACTGAGGAAGAGACGACTACAGTGTGCGTGTGTGAGCCGTGTCCGTGACCGTGAGGAAGAGATGATGGAGTAGTGCCGAGTGTGTGGTGGAGAGTCGACGAAGAGGAGAGACCGAGAGACAGAATGTGAGAGAAATGAAAAATGCGAGACAGTGAGAGAGAGAATTTGGCAGCGAAGCCGGTGGAGGGCCGGATGGGGTGTAAATTTTCTTAAATTTACAAAACGGTCCTTAATTTTTCTTAAATCACCAGTACCAGATGACAAATTCTAAACTCTAGGTGGAACACTTGACCCAACTGAGCTGACTAAACCTTTAAAATAACCCAACCTACCCTGTAAACTATTTCCCCTAATTAATGTTCTCTTCCTGTTTAGTCACAAGCCTTATAACTATTCGGTGAACAATCAAGAGACATCGGAGGAAGCCATTTTTGTTTCCGGAGTGGCTTATAAGCAATAAGTAGCAGAGTGGCTCAGCCACCACATTATACCACGCACAGAAAACCACTCAACAAAACCTGGCTTGCATAATCCGTCATGACCACCTTATAATGTAATTCTTAGGCTTGCAAAGCTTGAATTTTGAAAGCTTTTCATGATAATCTTATCAAGACCACTATCACCAATAGAGCCATCAGAACCTCCATTCTAATTCTTGTTTGAAATAGCAGATATCCTTATGGGTAATATCAAATCAACATCAAGTTTGAGTTATGGACTTGGACCTTGACCTTATTTAACAAATTCTTCTCTGAATATAATGGTAGTAATCTTTTCATATTGTTCACATGTATGGTTTCAGCACTTTTAGTATAAAACTCTAAGCATCCTTGTCTCTCTACAATACTCTCACGTAGGCATATTGTCTCCTAGAGTGGACTTTCAGTTTCACGATTACTATCACAATCATCATCTTCCACTATTTCTAAAACCAACTAAAGGGCTTCCATATGGAGAAACCAACCTTTACTTTCTTGCTTTCTTCATTTCTGGTAACGTTAACTATGACAAGAATATTTGATGTGGGTTAATTCAGTGTCTAGTATCATACCAGTCTCTTTTGGTAACTACTTTGACTTTTATGCTGTTGATCTCTCGAAACAAGCTCATTGGGTCAATCCTATTTTCAATTTAAAGAAGTTAAGCAAGCTTTTGCTTCTAGGTAATTCATTATCATGAGGATTTCTGAGGGGTTTCGCAAATTGCTAGTCTTTAGTTAGATTGAGGCTTAGAGAAAAGTAAGCCAGTTACACGATTTGGTATTTCGAATATGAATCATTTCTCTGGTGGCCTTCCATTTGAGATTTCCAACATCACTATTCTTGAGCTGTCTGGATGTCCATATTACTATATTACTGGAGAGACACCAACTCACTTGGGGGAGCTTGTAAATCTTGAGCAACTTGAACTCAGGAAGAACAGCTTTACAGGTGAAATTCCACCAAGTTTTGGAAACTTTGGTTACCTGAACAAGCTCATTCTTGACAACAATTCGTTGAGAGGGTCAATACCACGTTCCATCCAAAACTAGCAGAAGCTAACATTACTTGATTTAAGCTTCAACAACCTTTTAGGTTCGATTCCACCTGAAATTGGTTACATTACAAGTTTGACAATTAGTTTAGACTTGAGCTCAAATGAATTTAGTGTGAGCTCCCTGATATAATGTCTGGTTTGAGATAGTTACAAATCTGTCGATGTTCCCCATAATAAGCTATGTGAGGAGATTAAGGTTCTTGAGTCGCTTATTTGCTCGACTTCTTTCAACATCTTCAATAACTTCTAAGGTCATATTCCCATTACACCATTCTTTAAAACTCTATCTTCAAATATGTACCTCTAAAATCCCAATCTTTGAGAGTCCTTAGATGGCTCAACATGGTCATTAAGACTTTCGTACAGATGGACTCAAATCACGAAAATTGTTTCCTTGATTTTAGTAATACTAGCTTCACTGTAATAGGAATGAATAACAACCTAGTTAGCATATCTCTTCATTGTATATCTTCATAGATACTGTATATCTTCACAGATACTCTCTTATTCATGTATATCCTCATAGATACTGTTAGTTACAAAAACACTGTAACTCTCCTGTATATATTCCATTGAACATCTCATAATATGAAAGTTCATTGACTGAGTTATTCTAGTATCCTTACATGGTATCAGAGCTCTAAATGGCTCACAACTTTGTTTTCTTCGATCCAAACATCTGTCAAGTGTTTTTTTTTTCTCTTTTCACTCACGAATTCTGCCGAGTTTCCTCACTCAAGAATTTAGTTGTACCTTCATTGCTGCACATGTCCAACAACACCAAATGGCACAAGACAATTCCTCTTCGTCCACTACACTTCAAGTCACACAAAATAACACTGTAGTGATCATTAATCCAGGCCTGACACTAGATGCGAAGTTTCACGGTGCAAATTATCCTTCTTGGAAGGCGCTGATGCTGTCACTCTTCGTCGGATATGAAGTTGAAGGTTTTATCGATGGCAGTTATCGCTGTGCAGTCAACACTTCGGAGGATTACAAATATTGGATTCATCAAGATCGATTTCTAATTCATGCCCTTATGTCTTTTGGGACATCCTCCATTATTACGATGCTTCAAAGCGTCAAGACCTCTCATGACGGATGGGAGCTTCTAGCAAAATCATATGTGGGAAAATCACGTACTCGTCTCCATCACTCAAAGAACGATTGCTGACAATTCAAAAAGGAGATGCAAGCGTGGCAGATTTCTTGAAACGAATTCTCGAATTAGCTGATGAAATTGCGGTAATTTCCTCTCCGATTCATGACATAGATTTGGTTTTGCAGGCTTTGAATGGGTTGTCCATCGAATTCAAGGAGATTAGCGCGGCTTTATGTGCTCCGGAAAGTGCGATCAGCTTCGATGAATTATATGATAAGCTAGTCGACTTTGAGTCCTTCTTAGCAAGGCAGCATCGTGTAGCTGAGACTCAGGCGCTATCCAATGTAAACCTGATGCATCGTGGGCGCACAGGCTAGGTTGCTAAGCACCAGTAGTCTTCTCGTGGACACCTGGCTCCTCAACATCAGTCTCGAACTGTTCCTGCAGCTACATCTCACCTAGGCAGCACCACCTCTCCCTGCCTTGTACCTACTTCTCCATGCCCAACAGCTCTGGGGACACTAATCTGTCAATATTGTGAATGCCCGGGGCATTCAACAAAGACGTGTTGGGAGCTTCATGGCCGGCCTGCGAGGTTGCGAAGAGACCCCTCTGCTCCTTTAACTAGTTGTGGCAATGGGACTACAAATAGTTTGCAATGGGTTCTCGACACCAGCATGACTCATCACGTGTCAAACCAATTGCAGAACTTGTCCATTCACACTCCCTATATGTTAGAGTAGTGCCCTAAAGGCAATCCCCTTTAGCGCATTTTGTTCATAGTCATGTACAGACTTTATGAATAAATAAAGCAAGGCATATTTCATTTATTTGATGTTCATTTTATTATGAATTGATAGTGATCTTTAATCAAATTAATGAAGTCCCTGATACATGACATAGCATGAAGGAAATTATGATGCGATCATACTACCGAGATTCCTATCACGTGCAATTATGTCAAGATTCAAATTATCCTAGTCATAGGATTAACGAGACCGACATCGTTAATCCAGATAGACTAGCACATGTCAAATTCCTTGATTGGATCAAGCAAAGGATCTCGTAAAGCGTAAATATTGAGATATTTAGATTTGACACGTGGATGCTTACTAGTGGTAGTAAGTACATTCGATGACTCGCTATGAGATCATCACATGGATGTCCTATACAAATGTCGTTGATAATCTCATCATAAGAATGGTGCAAGTATCCTTAGACTCGAGGTACTCAAGGATATCTTGAGTCTCGATTCGTACTTTGACTCCATTCCTTGTTGCCTTTCAGAGGTCGCTCATAGGGTGGTGATTGGGTACGACTTGAGGTATTCAAGGTAATTGAGTAGCTAATAGAGGATTCACCACTTCGTGATAGCAGAAGAGATACCCATGGCCTCTTATCGGGATCATTACTTTGAAGTCTCGGCCGAGCATACATATGTCATGAAGATGGTCTTTATGGACATATAAAGTAATGAGTCCTAGGACGAGAACCGATTACACTTGGACTAGATTTGATCCGATCACCTAGAAGAGTTGACACATTGCCCATACTCAAACCAAGTGGGGTATAGCATGGTGAAAGGACTAATCGCACAAGAATTGTCTATGGAAGGGTTCGTGATATAGTTTTATTAGTCAAACCAATTACTTTCCGGTCAATTGGGGTCATGATGTGTTGCTAGATACCGCCATGACTTGCTCGGATTAAGTGTTAATCTAAGTGGCCAACATAACCGGAACCTAATGGGTCACACGATAAGAGTGACTCGGAGAATCAGAAATAGTTGAGACGAGATCCGATATCCGGAGAGCAATGGGATTAAATGGATCCCGATGAGATTGGGATATGTCCCGATGAGATCGCGACATCGATATTCTTTGAAAAGGGTCTCCATGATTTTTTACGGCGGGGTCCTAGAGGTAGGTAGAGAACCAACCCCGCTTGATCGACCTCTTCAGCAAATATATATATATTAATTAATTAATTAAGAATTAATTAATTATATATATATATGTTGAATTTCGTGGAACCAAAATGGTGGAGATGAAATAAGTTTGAAAAGTCAAACTTAATGATCATTTAGCATTTTAAGGCATTTTATGCCATCTACGTGGATGCCCATCCACCAAGCCTTTCATATGTGTTTTAACTCATTAAAATAC
Organism: Erythroxylum novogranatense; assembly: GCA_029891385.1. Classification (NCBI taxonomy): domain Eukaryota; kingdom Viridiplantae; phylum Streptophyta; class Magnoliopsida; order Malpighiales; family Erythroxylaceae; genus Erythroxylum; species Erythroxylum novogranatense. The sequence goes on from CM057231.1 coordinate 40,466,689, forward strand.
ATATTAGAAGATATGAAAGGAGCTTGCACGGTTATGGAAGGAGGAGAATCGAAAATGCTTAAGTGTTAAGCTTTGGAAAAATTGTTTTCATCTTCTTCATCTCTTCCATTCAACTTGGCTTCTACTTCTCCAAGGCTCCACCAAGATCATTTCATTTGCTCTCCAAGGCTAAGGTAAGAGCTAGCACTCTTTTCTTTAGTCTAGCTATTCCCGGGTCAAAAGAGTTTGTCCCGGTTAGGTTTTCCGACCTCTGCGTGGATACCGTTAGAGACGGTCTCCTTTGGTCGTTATGGTTTAATTGTTTGTACATACACTTGGATCCTGGCTTTCGGGAATGTCCCGGGACTTAAAATTTTAAATTCCACACTGTGTTCATGTGATGAACACCCCGGGATTTTCCTACAATGGTATCAGCGACGCTTGTGTTGTATAAATAGTCGAAATGATAACTAGGTCGGAGTTCCTTTGTGAATTGAGCTGTGTAGCATGCTGCTTCTGTGAATTTCGAAATCAGTATAGACTTAGGGTTTTCGAAATTTTCTTGCATAGACCTGCTCATAAGATGTTGCTTAATGTGTCTATAAAAGGAAAAAATTTATCGATGTCGTTTGATATGTTTTTGCTATTTAATTCCCTCAAGTTTCGGATGCTGTCTTGTTGAACGTTTCTGAAATAGGTATACTTGTAAATTCGAGAATAAATTCTAGAAAAAAAATTTTTCGGATTGGTTTTCACCTATATGTCCCTAAGATGTTTGTGAATGTCTCTGTGGATGGAAAAATGTTTTCAAGGTGATTTACCATTTATTTCCGAATTTCTTGTGTGCTGATGGAAATGTCTGTGTTGGAGAACACAGATTCTGGTTCGGCTAGATTGCTGAGGTTCAATGCGTTTTTGTCAGAAATAAATCCTGGAAAAATTCATGGAGTATGTTGGGAACATGTTTTCACCTCTGTAATTTTCTCAGTATTTATTGAAATTTTTTCAATGATCATTTTGAACAAAAGGCAGAGCTTGGCAGTTTTGAGAAACATGCTGGGGCTGTTTTGTTTGAAATGATTGCTTGTGTTATTTTCTGCTCCAATGCCATGAATCATTTTTATAGTGATTAAAAATGTGTTATATTGATGTGGAATGCATCCCAAAGTGAGATTCTTGAAATTGGGTTTCCAATAATTTTTGGATGTCGAATAGGTCACTGTAGCGTCTTATTAGCTTATTCCATTATCTTGCTTATTTTGGCCGTTGCAATTTTTGTGACAAGTGCCGGAGTAATCTTGATAATGTGTAGACTATCTAGAGCTATTTAGTATGATTATTTGGCGTCCTTGAATTATGTGGAAATCTAGTGATTAATGGTGGATTAATCGGTTTCAAGTTTTTCCTATATAGTTTGACTATAAGGCATTCACGTTTCAATGAATATGATTCATTAGCACATTAATATAAAGGATAATATATTTGGTATATGGTATTGTGAATTGGAAATGCACGGATTGAGAATTAGCCGATTAGAGAGCATTTTTCGGCACCGATCGACTATCATTCTTGCAAGAGTCGACGGGTCACGATTGTTGATGCCCTAGTCGACTAAAGACTCTGTGATAGTCGATCGACATCTATATACACCAATGACTATCACTTGTGTTAGTCGACTGGTAGTAGTGTATGTGTAGTCGATCGGCATTCTTGTTAGTCGATTAGCACAGTCTGAAGCAATAGTCGATCGGCATTATTGTTAGTCGATCGAAAGATGCAAACATGGGATGATTTCGTATGAATTCAATGTGATTGATGCAATGCCCTAAATCGGACCATATAGTCATGGTGACTATGATCCTTGGATGAGATTAGAAATATGAGACCTAAATCCTCAATTTAAATATGAAAACTAACGCTTCCATTAATATGGTAAGAACCGAGTTCTTATAGGTTGAGTTGTTGGGCAAACTCAAGCTCGCCTCTATACTGGATATGTTGAACCATGAAAATGAGATTTTCGGATTAATGGGTCGGTTTTCCTAGAAGCGTTGATTTGTTGGGCAAACTCAAGGTCAACGTGGACAGAGGCGAAATTGGGTAGGTACATCGATGTACACGCATCGTTGTTGATAACCCAATGTATGTGCATACATCAACCGTTGATAAGATCGGGCGATAGTTGCATTTGAGATGCAATTGGTATGTCCGATACCTACCGATTGACCTAAGGTGGCTTGTTGGGCAAACCCAAGGTCATTCTTAGTAATGTCGGATATCGACCCACCAGTCAACGTGCCATTTTGTTTCTTGGATTCATGATGGGGGTTATGGATTCTATTGAAACTAGTGGGAGCCATATGTATGTCATTTAAGTCCTTATGGTCATACATTTAATTCTATTCTAACTTTCTTTCTCTCTACGCTTAGGTTGGTCAAGATGTCGACCGGTGTGAATCTTCGCGCCTAATGGACTCAAACAAATTAAGCTGGACCAAATTTTCTTGATTGGTCTGCGAAATCGAGAATTGTTCTCGGATCCGAGGATCTAGGATATATCCTTGATTTTCCGCTTCGGATCCACTTCTCAAGGAGCTTCGATGATGATCGAAGGCATATCGTAGCATCTAAAAGACGGTGACATAGCCACCGCATTATGCTTGCATCGATGTCACCGAGTGCGCGAATAAAGACGAGTCTATGGATGCTTACACGATAGTGTTTCATCTTAGAGAGTTGTTTGATGAGCAAGCACGGTCCGAACTGCTCGAGACCTCAAGGTTGCTCTTTACAACGAAGATGACTCTGGTTCATCTGCGGTGCAATATGCATGAAGATGAATGGCTATATTGAGAGGTTGGTCGTCTTAGGTTTTGTGATGGATTTCGAGTTAAGTATAGACTTAATTCTTGTTGGTTTGTCGATAGTTACTCACGGTTTGTGTTGAACTATCGAATGAACCAAATATCCACCACAATTCCTAGCCGATCAATCTGCGCCAAGCAATGCAGAATAAGTGTCAAGCAAGATAGCAAGGCGTTGTTATTGGTGGATTCTTCTTCCTCTGGTTCCAAGAAGAGGAAACAGAAGAAGAAAAAGGCTCGAAGCGAAAGGAAGTGCATCGAAAGGCAAGAAGAAGACCAAAGAGATCGCACCAAAAGGTACCTTCCATTGCGGTAAGACCGGTCATCGGAGGCGAATCGCAAAGTTTATCTGGAAGAAGCGAAGGTAAGAAGGCATCGATGCCTCGACTTCTTCGTATGTTTGTCATCGAGGTTAATCTGCTTCGATCATAACATATGGGTATTAGATACCGGTTGTGGCTCACACATATGCAATGATATCGCAGGCCTCGGGGACGATGGCTACTCATAAAGGGAGAAATGGACTGTGTGTTGGCAATGGAGCAAGGGTCTTTGCATTAGCCGTAGGGACTTATGTTTTGACACTCCCGGTGGGCTTGTACTTAACTTGGATGATTGTTATTTTGTACCGTGTTAACAAAGAACATATTGTCTTTCTTGTTTAAATAGATTTGGTTTCCATTTGTCTTTTGGTAACAATGGTTGTTCTATTAGCTCAAATGGAATGTTTTATGGTACTGGTACATTATGCAATGGTATTTACATATTAGATATGTCACATCCGGTTATGAATGTCAATGACGCTAAAAGACATAAAAGAGATAATTTAAAATCAACTTACTTATGGCATTGCCGCCTTGACCATATAAATGAGAGACGCATCGCTAAGCTCCATAAGAATGGAAGTTTAGGGTCATTTGATTATGAATCATATGAAACATGTGAATCTTGTTTGTTAGGCAAAAATGACGGTTACCTTTTAAGGAAAGGGTGAACGAAGCGATTGGATTATTAGATCTAATACATTCGGATGTATGTGGTCCGATGTCCATCCATGCGAAGTGGTTGCCATTACTTCATTACCTTTATCGATGATTATTCTCGATATGGGTATCAGATCTAATGAGATACAAATCAAGCGTTTGAAAAGTTCAAACAATTCAGAATGAAGTAGAAAAACAACTTGGTAAAAGTATTAAAACATTACGATCCGATCGTGGTGGTGAATACTTAGACCAAGAGTTTTTGGATTATCTCAGAGATAATGGGATTTTATCTCAGTGGACTCCTCCTTACACACCACAACATAATGGTGTGGCAGAAAGGAGAAATCGAACCTTGTTGGACATGGTTCGATCTATGATGGGCTTTGCACAATTGCCAAAATCCTTTTGGGGGTATGCGCTTGAGACAATTTGCTTACTTGTTAAACGAGTTCCATCAAAGTCATTGATGTTACTTCATATGAGATGCGACTAACAAGAAACCTTATCTTTCTCATTTGAAAGTATGAGGTTGTCCCGCTTATGTAAAGCGGACGCAATGATAAGATAAGCAAGCAAAATCTGACAAGTGTTTGTTCGTAGGATATCCTAACGAAACAAGGGGATATCAATTCTACCTTGCTGAGGAACAAAAGGTGTTTGTTTCAAGGCATGCTGTCTTTTTAGAGAAAGAGTTTCTTTTAAAAGAGGACAGTGGGAGCAAAATTGAGCTTGAAGAAGTTCAAGATGCTCGGACAGACGCAGATTAATCGTCGAACTCAAATCAGAACTCATACAGATGAGGTAACATTCAACCTTCTACTACACACGAAATTGTGAGGTCAAGTAGGATACGCCTGTCCCGAGAGATATGGATTTCGTAAGTGAACAGAATGACGTATTGCTCATAGAGGATGATGAGCCTACTACCTATGAAGAGGTTCTGAAGAGTTCAGAGTCTGAAAAATGGCTTCGTGCCATGAAATCTGAAATGGATTCCATGTATGAAAACCAAGTATGGACTTTGGTTGATGCACCTGAAGGGATAAAACCTATAGGGTGCAAATGGGTTTTCAAGAAGAAAACCGACATGGATGGTAATGTGATTACCCATAAAGCGAGGCTTGTGGCTAAAGGCTTTCACAAAGACAAGGAGTTGACTATGACGAGACCTTGATCGAAGAGCAATGCTTAAATCCATTAGATACTCCTAGCCATTGCCGCTCATTATGATTATGAGATATGGCAAATGGATGTGAAGACAGCTTTCCGAATGGAAATCTGCCGAGGATGTGTACATGACACAACTCGAGGGCTTCATTTCACCGATGGCGAAAAGGTATGCAAGCTTCGAAATCCATTTATGGATTGAAGCAAGCATCCAGAGTTGGAATATCCGTTTTGATGAGACAATCAAAGAGTTTGGTTTCTCACAAAATCCGGATGAACACCGTGTGTACAAGAAGGTTAATGGAGCCGCGATCGTATTCCTTGTGTTATATGTAGATGACATATTGTTGCTAGGAAACGAGGTCTCAATGCTACTGATCTGTAAAAATTTGGTTGTCCAAACAATTTGCCATGAAAGACCTTGAGAAGCAACTTATATCCTTGGGATAAAGATTTATAGAGATAGATCGAAGAGGTTGCTTGGTCTTTCACGGTCAACGACATAGACAAGGTGCTAAAGAGGTTTAGCATGGAGCAATCCAAGAGAGGGTTTCTTCCCATTGTTCATGGGATAACACTCGAAGTCTATGTGTCCTCGGACCAGGATGAGAGGATGCGTATGAATATGATCCCGTATGCATCTGCAGAGGATCTATTATATACGCAATGTTATATACGAGACCCGATGTATCATATGCTCTAAGTGTTACTGCGCGATACCAATCGGATCTGGTGAGGGTCATTGGGTGGTGTCAAGAATATCCTAAAGTACTTGCGAAGAACTAAGGATGTTTTCGATATATGGAGATGGAAGTCTCCAGTGAGCGGCATACAGATGCGATTTTCAACTGACAAGGACGACTCGAGTCCCAATCGAGTTACGTTTTCACACTAAATGGCGGGCGATCGGTTGGAAGAGTTCCAAACAGAGACGATCGCCGATTCAACGATCGAGGCAGAGTACATTGCCGCATCGACGCAAAGAAAAGAAGCCGTTTGGATCAAGAAGTTCATTCTCGAACTTGGTGTGGTTCCTAGGCATGATGGACCCATACAGATTGTATTGTGACAACAATGGAGCTATTCTTGCAGTAAAGAAACCAAGGTCTCATCAACGGTCCAAACACGCACTCGCCGATACCATTTGATTCGGGAGATCATTGCTCGAGGTGATGTCCTCGATAGAGAGAATTCCAGAGCGTAATATTGTCGATCCGTTGACAAAGCCATTGTCACGTAAGAATTTTGATTCTCATGTACTCGCTTATGGTATTAGATACCAAGGCGATTGGCTTTAGGTCAAGTGGGAGATTGTTAGAGTAGTGCCTAAAGGCAATCCCTTTAGCGCATTTTGTTCATAGTCATGTATGGACTTTATGAATAAATAAAGCAAGGCATATTTCATTTATTTGATGTTCATTTTATTATGAATTGATAGTGATCTTTAATCAAATTAATGAAGTCCCCGATACATGACATAGCATGAAGGAAATTATGATGCGATCATACTACCGAGATTCCTATCATGTGCAATTATGTCAAGATTCAAATTATCCTAGTCATAGGATTAACGAGACCGACATCGTTAATCCAGATAGACTAGCACATGTCAAATTCCTCGATTGGATCAAGCGGTGGATCTCGTAAAACCGTAAATATTGAGATATTTAGATTTGACATGTGGATGCTTACTAGTGGTAGTAAGTACATGGATGACTCGCTATGAGATCATCACATGGATGTCCTATACAAATGTCGGTGATAATCTCATCATAGAATGGTGCAAGTATCCTTAGACTCGAGGTACTCAAGGATATCTTGGTCTCGATTACGTACTTTGACTCCATTCCTTGTTGCCTTTCGAGGTCGCTCATAGGGTGGTGATTGGGTGCGACTTGAGGTATTCAAGGTAATTGAGTAGCCAATAGAGGATTCACCACTACGTGATAGCGAAGAGATACCCATGGCCTCTTATCGGGATCATTACTTTAAGTCTCGGCGCCGAGATACATATGTCATGAAGATGGTCTTCATGGACATATAAAGTAATGAGTCCTAGGACGAGAACTGATTACACTTGGACTAGATTTGATCCGATCGCCTAGTAAGAGTTGACACATTGCCCATACTCAAACCAAGTGGGGTATAAGATGGTGAAAGGACAATTGCGAAGAATTGTCTATGGAAGGGTTCGTGATATGGTTTCATTAGTCAAACCAATTACTTTACGTCAATTGGGGTCATGATGTGTTGCTAGATACCGCTCATGACTTGCTCAGATTAAGTGTTAATCTAAGTGGCCAACATAACCGGGAACCTAATGGGTCACACGCATAAGAATGACTCGGAGAATATGTAAAATAGTTTCGGACATAGATCCGATATCTAGAGAGCAATAGGATTAAATGGATCCCGATGAGATTGGGATATGTCCCGATGAGATCGCGACATCGACATTCTTTGAAAAGGGTCTCCGTGATTTTTCACGGTGGGGTCTTGAGGCAGAGAACCAATTCCCAGCTTGATCGACCTCTTCAGCAAATATATATTAATTAATTAAATAATTAAGAATTAATTAATTATATATAGATATGTTGAATTTCGTGGAACCAAAATGGTGGAGATGAAATAAGTTTGAAAAGTCAAACTTAATGATCATTTAGCATTTTAAGGCATTTTTATGCCATCTACGTGGATGCCCATCCACCAAGCCTTTCATATGTGTTTTAACTCATTAAAATACATATTAGAAGATATGAAAGGAGCTTGCGGTTATGGAAGGAGGAGAATCGAAAATGCTTAAGTGTTAAGCTTTGGAAAATTGTTTTCATCTTCTTCATCTCTTCCATTCAACTTGGCTTCTACTTCTCAAGGCTCCACCAAGATCATTTCATTTGCTCTCCAGGCTAAGGTAAGAGCTAGCACTCTTTTCTTTAGTCTAGCTATTCCGGGTCAAAAGAGTTTGTCCGGTTAGGTTTTTCGACCTCTGCGTGGATACCGTTAGAGACGGTCTCCTTTGGTCGTTATGGTTTGATTGTTTGTACATACACTTGGATCCTGGCTTTCGGGAATGTCCCGGGACTTAAAATTTTAAATTCCGCACTGTGTTCATGTGATGAACACCCCGGGATTTTCCTACAGTATAATGGTGACGACGGGCTACAAGTTGGAGAGGGCTACTCATTAACAATTGACAATACTGGTAGTTTCTATTTACATACCAACTCTGACCCATTATTGTGTGATAAAGTGCTTCATGTCCCACTTATTGATAAAAATTTAATTTCCGCTAAAAGGCTTTGCACTATGAATAATGTTTCTATTGAATTGTTTCCAAATTCATTTCAGGTGAAAGGCCTACAGATGCAGGTGGTACTGTTTACGGGGTGTGCCACAATGACCTCTACAATTTCACTCTCCCTACCACTCAGCCAAAGGCATTTCATACACAGCTCTCCAAACCAGGGATTCTTCACCACATCTTTGGTCATCCGTTCGACAAAGTCTTTCAATTTCTTAGGTCTCAAAATAAAGTTATGTCTAGTTGAGCTTTGTCTATTGTGTTTCATGTCAGTGTGCTAAAAGTCACAAGTTACCTTTTTCCGGTCAACATTTATCTAGTAATAAATCTTTGGAAATTTTTCTGGTGTCATTAGAAACCACCAGAGCTCTTCTTCACCAAAGCAACCTCCCTCTCATTTTTTGGTCTCATGCTGTCCTAACCTTAGCCTACCTCATCAATCATATGCCTACTCCTACCCGAAACATGAAGACTCCCTTTGAGAGGCTCTTCTATCAACCTTTGACATATAATCATCTTCATTCATTTGGATGTCTTTGTTTCCCCTGGCTTTGACCGTACACCACCGATAAACTTCAAAATCGATCTGTTCCATATGTCTTTCTTGGTTATTCTAGATCTCAATTTGCCTATTTTTGCCTTGACCCCAAAACCAATAAGATCTACATCTCTTGGCATGTCACCTTTGTTGAAGACCAGTTTCTGTATGAGAACTTAATCTAAACTAATCTTTCTAGTTCCAATGATAGCATCCCACCCACCATTCCCACGCATAAACTTCTTCCCTTGGCACACTCCTCGACAACAGACGTCACTGCTTCTGTGGAACCTTTATCTCTGCCTATTTCAAAACCTCTGCAGTTCTAACAGAATCCCCTCAACTGCAAAACCCCACACCACCTATCCTTCCATCAAACACTCACCCAATGACCACTTGGGCCAAAAACAACATCCATAAACCTAAAATATACACCATCTCTAAACACCCTTGCCTCCCAGTGATGAACCTAAAACCATAACTCATGCTTTACAAATACCCTATTGGCGTGAGTTAGCCTTTGCAAAATACAATGCTTTAATCAATAATGGTACATGGACATTTTCTCCTGAGGAAGAGGCTTAGAATGTGGTTGGTTGCATGTGGATTTTTTGTGTTAAACGAAATTATGATGGCTCTATAGCAAGGTATAAATCTCATCTAGTTGCTAAAGGTTTTACTCAATGTCTTGGTGTTGATTATACCAAAACTTTCTGTAACACCCCACTCCCGCATGACCCGAATCCGACATCGACGGTGATATCCGAGTCCGTGCCCTGCGAGGGTGACATGCTACATCACTCAGTCCAAACTCAGTATAATTTTTTTTAAAAAAACACAAACATACAATACGCGGAAATCAATTAACATACATATTCACTAGTAAGTACAATGACCACGAGGGCCCTTTTCATAAATACAAATTAATTTAACCCGTTGACTTTACAAATTGACCTAGTCATTTATACAAAAATTCAGAAAATACATTTGTATTCAGAATTTAGTAGACACTAATGCAGACGTGAACTGATCCCGACCTCTTTTCTCGCTCACATGTGGTTGCTATACGCCCGTTGCCTAACGAGGTATTCTTCTGGGTCCTAAAAAATAATTGCAAATTTTGAGTGAGTTTTGAGAACTCAGTGAGGTAACCATCATCGATGGTTCACTCAATTTATGCAACACATCATTTCACATAACATATATTCACATTGTTGAATATGTGATCACATTTCACAATTTCACTTAAGCATAGATAATTTATACATTTCATTCGATTAGACATACATAACCAAATGAATTCATGTAACACTCAAGCATAACACAGTTGTTTCATAATTCACCTTCAGAAGGACCACATGATTGGTACCACAGGAGCATAAGTGTAACATCTCACCCCCTCCTGGAAGGGTAAAATAGTAAAATTGGCATAGGATGGGATTGATAAGGAATAATCATTACTGTTCATGCATAATAGGATTGATACACAGTATTAATTGTGTACATGGAATTACGGTAAATGCATTCATGACATTCCCGGTAATTGGGCCTAACGGTATTTTATTGTGCTAAACGTGGTTATGGAATTTGAAAAATTATTCTGAGTGCGCTGTTAAGCGTTTTCGATTTTAAGGGATTTTCAGGAATTTTTCTGGAATTTTTCGGAGAAAATTCCCGGATCGGCAAAATCGCCGGTGACTGGCCTAAACATGTTTTGGGGTAGAAAAAGGTGATTGTCGTGATTGAAAAATCATTTGGAGTGCACTGTTACCTGTTTTATAATTTTAGGAAATTTCATTAATTCTCAGAAAAATAATTCGGAGAAATTTCCGGACCGGATAAATCGTCAATTAGCGAACGGTCGATTCTCAGTAGCAAAAATCGCCACCCACCGACATCGTAATATTGGGTATTTTATTTTGGGACCGAAGTAGGGTCATTGGAGTTAAATGGAGTAGAAATTTTGATTTGGATTAAACTAATATACTTTGACCTTTCTTTTAATGTAGAACCAATCAAGCTTTGCCATTTAAAAGCTTCATTAAATGTTCCTTCTTAAATGCTCTCTTGTTATGTATGTTTAAAGGAAAGTTGTAGAATTTGTTAAGGATTTATATAACTCATCCAAATATCAAACACAAAAACCCTCTGGATTAAACCATCGCAAGTTTAGCTCTTCTTTTCTCCTCTTTCTCCATAACTTCAAGCTCTTCTCTTTGATTCCATCAAAGCTAGAAGATGAGTTTGGTATATGCTTGGGAAGGGAAGAAGGTTAGTACTTTGGTGTAAAAGTTAGAAAGTGATTGTTGAAGGTTTGAAGGAGGTTTTGATTTGGTAAGTTTTCCTTAAGTTTTGATCTTTAAATGTATTTTTACATGGAAATAAATGTCATGATAGTATGGGGGTAGCTAATATAAGGATTTAAAGCATGTATAAGGTTCATGTAGACATTAAAGTGTTGATTATATGATTTAAAGTAATGGGTATAAAGCTAAGTGATGACTGAATTGAAAGTAATGATATGGTTTGATTTTGAATTGAATAAGGATAATTATTTGAGTATTCGAATTGAGGAATTAAATGCTGTAAATTTTTCAGTATTAACCCTAGTATATGTATGACTGGAGTAATATTTAATTTGTATTTATTTTGATGTCTAGTGATGTGAAAAAGGCATTGGAAGTGGTTGAACTAAGGTTAACCTTAAATCTGGAAAGTTAGAATTATAAGTGATGCTACTGTTTTATTCATAACTTATTGTGTAAAAATGAAAATGAGGTAAGGTTAGTGGCCACTGAAACTTTGGGATGTTGGCTTCAATTTAGTGTGAAATAGGTGTTGTTGAATTCCAATGATAGAAGGGTGAATTTTTGAATGGGAAAGTTCCTGTTCCATTGCCTATGAACAGTAACCGCAACCATGACATCTGAGTTTTGTTGATTTTTATGAATTAATTGAGATGGAATTTGGGAGAATGGACTTCATGGAAGTTGTAGCATATTTGATTATCTTTCCATTGCTACTGATCTTGCTATTTTTAGAATTGTGTATTGGGAGATATGAATTGATTACTCATGACTGGTTTTGAGCATTTTGGATGAAACCTAGCTTAAGTGTGATTTTGTGAGTTTACTGATTGGAGGCAATTTTAACATTTTATGTGGACTGAATTGGTGTGAGTGAGCTTCTGAAAAGTTGTAGAGGAAGAGATTATCTTGAAATTGATATTTGGTATGTAATTTTAGAAATCAGAATTGGGAGATATGATTTTCAAAACTGATCCTACATTAGGTTATGAATGGCTGATGATAACAGAAACTTCCATAACAGTTTTTAAATTGTTAGAGATCGAATTGGATGTTGAGTGCTTCATGAAAATTGAATTTTGAGATGTTATCTTTACAAGGATATAAAGTTCTGATTTTATTGACTTATATACTGGAAGTTATGCTTCTTGTAAGATTACTGCCCAAAGTGAAGGATTTCAGGGACAGTGACATTGAATGAATTAATTGACTGGCTTAGCAATAGAATTTGATTTTGGGTTGTTCATGAAAGTTGTAGAGGACATTGTGAACTTATTGACCATATTTTTGTGGTAATTTATTTCTGAAGAATAAGTGAGTTATGAAATTGTAAATGTACTGCTCTGTGTTGATGGAAATTGAGTAGGCAGAAGGTTTGATGGATTATTTGACACCCTTAGGGTTAGAATTGATTTTTATGGTCTTCTTGAGAATTGTAGAGCTTTTCATAAGCTTTCCAATGAGGTATAGTGGGTATTTTTCTGATTTGTGTGCTAAAAGTTAGAGTAGTTGGAAATTAGGAATTGAAATCTGAAAAAAAAAAGAAGAAAAGGACAAGGCAGGGGAACTCGCCGTCTCGCGAGGGCGAGATAATTGGCCTGGTCGCGAGGGCGACGGCTTGCCCTCGCGACGAAGCAGGATGATTCAGCCTCGCGAGGGCGACGTTGCGCCGCGAGGGCGAGATTGAAAGAGGCTGGTCGTGAGGCGACGCCGCCCGCGACGCGAGAAGGTGAAATCGCCTGAGGGCGGGCGTCTCGCCTCATGAGGCGCATTTACGGAATTTTTTATTTTTTAAATTTTATTTGGTATTAAATTGATCCGATTGTTCTGTTGTCAATTTTTTTCCGTCCGACGTCCGATTGACTGATTCAGAGGCATCGGATTCGTTGAACATTTAATTTCATATTCGAGAAAACGGAATTTTAGACGGAATTTGACGTAGCCCTATCGATTTTAACTTGTAAACACTGCTTTATTTAATTGAGGACCTATAGAGGTCCGAATCATGCACCGTCGCGCTATGAATTTCTAATTTTTCATAGAATTTTATTATGGGAAAATATTGAGTTAGGACCGGAATTCATGAACATGCATATCTCATCATTATGAGCACAAATTTCATATTTAGTGACTCGTATTTTTCTCGATTCATATAGAGGTCCAATTGGAGCGCCGATTGACCGACGTCACAGAGGCTTTCGGCATTAGCTCGGAAGTAATAGGTGAGTAACCTAGATGGTTTCTCAATTTTTTATGTGTTTAATATTTCGCGATTATGCCATGGAGATAATGGATGGGTATATGTGTGTTTGACTTTGATTGATTTGGACCATAGGTGTCTCAAATATTGGGAATGAGATAACGGTGCTACTTGTGTGTATTTGTTTATGAATGTTTACATTGAGATCTCGGACCAAAGGTCCGAGGAAATAGGATTGATATCGAAGTGTTAATTATCCGTCTCGATCATGGGATGTGATTGTAAATGCTATATGGTATGACGAATAAATTGAAAAATATATGATTGAAATACGGACCAAGGTCCGAGAAATGGGAAATGGCATTGAATGTAAGTGATAAAATAGCTGTAAATGAAAATTGGAACATATGCATTCATGCATAAGGACATGATCGAGATAAAAGCGATCGATTTGGAGCACCCGATCGTCGGGGCATATCACGCCTAACGTATGAGAGCTTTACCAACGCACGAGACCTCAGTCCAACGATTGAGCCTCGGGCTCAATGTATCGAGCTTCAATCCTAATGTTTGAGCCACGGCTCAACGCAATGTGCCCGTTCATGGGGCGAGCCAAAGCACGGCCACAACAACGTAATAAAATGGAAAGGGTCTCATGTGCATTGCATATATGGTATGATTGAATTTGATTGTATGAAAGGCGTCGCCTTATATTTGTGAAATGTAATGGTATGTACTATTTGAGATTTCATTTGTGAACTGTGTTCGTATGTGATATTTGGCAAGTCGATTGAACATGCATGAATTGAGTGAACCATCGATGATGGTTTCTCACCGAGTTCGCAAAACTCACCCAAAATTTGCATCTATTTTTCAGGTCTCAAGAATACCCGATTGACACGGAGTATGTCTACTGTAGACGAGTAAAGGTTAGAGGTCGGGATCAGTTCGTGTCTGCATTAGTGTATTAGTAAATTGTATTCCGCAATCACTGTATAACAAGGCTTTATATTTTTATTGAGCCATTGTGGTATAAATGTTTTACTGCATTGACTAATTGTAATTATTACTGGATGACTGTAATAACTGAAACTGGTTTTTATTGAACACGGATTTTAATTACTTACTGTGTTTGCCGTGTGAACGTGGAGTTAATGGCTACAAAAAGAAAAGAACAAAATGTATACTGGATTTTAAATCGACTGATGTAGTACGCCACTCTCGTGGGACACGGACTCGGATATCACCAACGATATCGGGTTCGGGTCTTACGGGTGTGGGGTGTTACAATAAGGCATTTTACCTTTCACTCAATCAAAATGATTCAAACAAATGCATATGACATGCGCATATGACACTTTTTCAATTTATTTCGGTATTGTGACTGAGCGCCTGAACTGTCCCAATCAGGGCACATTAAGCGTTGAGCCTGAGGCTCTGAATCACTAATGTCCCAATATGAGCGCATTAATCGTTGAACCTGAGGCTCTGAATCACTATAGGCTCGAGGCCCAAATACATTGAGCTTTTAGCTCTCGGTGGCTGCTCCAGTCACAACTGTCATTAACTGATCATGCATTCATGCATGGAATGCATATGTCGTAATGAAGAAATATCAACATCACAATCAATCCCAAATTATCACATTCAAACAAATAGTTCACAATTATTCATATTAAAATCACAATCACATTTAAACACGGAGGTCCTAAATTCTCAGACAAACAGCACTTCTATGTCATAATCTCCCAATACCTCGGATCTTCTGTTCGGAATCCATAATCAAAACACAATCCCACCATTATTCACCACAGAAGTATAAGCAGAAGCAAATAATAATTGAGGAATCGTCTAGGTCACTCACCAATAGCTTCCGAGGTAATGCCTGAAAGTCTCGACAACGTCTATGGGTTGACGTTCCAAATGCGTCACTAAACAAGCTTCAAATTGTTCACTTCTTCAACTAACTCACCAAACCCTCTAATTCACTCCACATACACGACAATCACCAAGATAAGGGAAGGAGAAAGCTTGAGCTTGGAAATATGAAGAGGAAGCACTTAAGATAGAAGAGAAGAGTAGCAATTTAAAAGAAGGAGGAAACTAACAAAGGAGGAGGAAGAAGAGGAGATTTCGGATGAGAGAAGGAAGAAAGCCCTTTAAATCACCTTTTTACTCTTTCACTATTTGGAATGTCGTGGAAGCTCTCCAAGTTAAGTTAAATATATAACTATTAAGTATAAGACTAAGTAGGCAAGTGACAAGTGTCACTTGCCACTTGTCTTCTTCTTAAATGCTCTTAAGGTTTCTTTCCAATTCAATTCAATTTCTACTCCAATTTCTCTCCAAATTTCAATGGCTCGAGGTAATAAATCCTAAAATCATGTATCTAATTTTTCAGTATCATTGGACAGTCATTTTCAGTACCGGAAATCCAATCAGTCCGCCACTTGGTAATTTTTCCGGTTTGAATATTTTCCCTGGAATTTTTCAGAAAAATTCCTAAAATTTCACAACTTCGTATACAACATCCCATCATAATCATTGAATTAACATTTTGAGTACATTCACTCTTCTCCTTTGAGTTATCATCTTTTCCATAATCGCATGCATAAATACAATCCAAACCTAAGCGCATTTCTAATTGTCTCAATACTAACACATCATGTATCACGTCCCATCAAATCCAAGTCTATCCCTTCATAGTCATAGGAAAGTTTAGTCTCACCATTTCTACTTCTTTCTGGCAATATCTTCACTTCTTTATTTCATTTGAAGGTAGAACAGTACGGTACAATATCGATATCATCTTCCATAATACACACCAACACAAATTTAGTGAAGCTATATCTGCCTTTTCGAACCATGTACTTTTTCTCATTTCCAATTATCCCCATTTATCGGACATACAAGTCAGAATCATAACTACCTAGTCATCCTGAGCTTTTGATCTCCCATAGACATATTTTTATGCTAAATCATACTCTTATCACTTTTAACCAATATTTGACCTCTCCAGGCTATAACAAATTTCGTTTTCTTACAACTCGATATGTACACTTTCAGTCTCATTATCCATTTTGATATTACCTCTTTCCTAAATCAATCCATGCCAATGTATTCACATTCGTATCACATTCGAGGATTTATAACCACAGTATAATATGAATATCATTATCCATTTTTCTTTTCCTCATTCCTAATTGCCCATAAACCTTCATTGGCTCATATTATGACATATCATCACTTTTCTCACACCTAAACACTTAACACATGTTCATGCTTATGACTCATACTCATGCTACTCAGACTAGGGATCAGTTGTCACGGTCTGCTATGACATGACTTTAATGTATGAGACTTGACCCATGTTTCAGAAAATGCCCATATAAGTTCGTACTTCTGGGCTCTGATACCACCTAAATGTAACACCCCACTCCCGCATGACCCGAACCTGACATCGACGGTGATATCCGAGTTCGTACCCTGCGAGGGTGGCGTGCTACATCACTCAGTCCAATCTTAGTATAATTTTTTTTTGAAAACACAAACAGACAATACGTGAAAATCAATTAACATACACATTCACTAGTAAGTACAATGACCACAATGACCACGGGGGCCCTTTTCATAAATACAAATTAATTTAACCCGTTGACTTTGTTAGTAGTGTGCCCTAGGCCAATGGATATTTGTGATTCATGTATTAACATTATGACTTGTTAATAATATATTAAGAGGTATTCCTTTATATATGCATGTATTTCGTTTATGTAATGTGATTTACATTCCATGAATAGTATTAGACTTATGTCATCAAGTATGTGACTTGATAGTAAAACCATAAGCGTTATAACACTATTCTAGATCGTCTCGGTCGATCATTATTGGTGGAACAATAATGAATTAAGACTAGTATGTGTTACGATTGATGATCACATTTTACCGATCATGGATATGAGATATCAAATCGAAACATAGATATATGTTAGAGAACATATATGGACCGACCCACATAAAGAATACTACATGGTTTCATGTCATTAGTGATTTTTATATGGTTTGACTTTAGTCCTTTGACTGAAGTCATCATGGTTCCTCGCATGAGGAATTTAGTGTTTTGATATTAGACTAAGTTATTTTTAACCGAATAACATATAGTCTTATGTTGGATACTAAATGAATCATGCGGAGGGATGTGAATGACGTAGATGGGATTTGTACCTCTCTTAAATGAGAGAGATATCATTTGGGCCTCTTGACAAGTGTGACTGAAGAAATGCATGGCCGTGCTCAAATGAATTGATGAAGAGTCATCAATGTCATTTGTTATAATCAGTCAACTTGGGGATCAAGAAACTATGATTAATCAAAGGTTGACATGTGCCATGCCTTGTGATTAATCTTGATATCGTGTTACAAAGGATGAGCCTATAACCATAGTTCTGAGTTAAATCGGATTATCGATCCTCATTTGATTTGGGTAGTCATAATGTCTTGCTAGAGGCCGCTTATGACTTATGGGCCTTGAAGTGTAATCAAGCCCATTGTCAACATCAAATGAGCTGCTGTGGTCGCACACAAAGAGTAATGTGATCCGGGCTTATTCTCTTGGGCCTAATTTATTAGGTATTGAATAAATATATTTATATATATTTATTGGGCTAGATTGAATTAAGTTGTCGAGCTTGTATTATATATGATATAATGGGCGAAACTTAATAGGGCTGAATGAGATTAGGTTTCTATAAATAGAAGCTTAGGTCTCATTAGGTTAACGACACAATTGTCGAAACCCTAGGCGCCATCCAAGAAAAGATCGATATGCGTTGAAAGGTTTTCAGACGTGCTAGCACACTACAACCAAGAACCCGGATCGTGCATGCTCGTGTGGATACCGTAGAGAGCATTCACATTTGCGATGTCTTGGAATCGAAAAGAAGCAATCTATCCACGAAAATAAGGTATTTTTGTACATCTTTGGTATTCTCGATTATACTCATGTTGTTGTATGGTCTTTTTCCGCGTATTGTGAATACTCGCACCGCATTTAATCCAACAAAGGGTATCGAGCCGAGTTCTTCGTAAAATCGTTAATATCGTGTTTTTGATTACATGTGTTCACGATTTTGGCATCAGATAATCGAAAATATATACATGTTTGGATTACATGTGTTTACTGATTTGGATTCTGTAGAGATAAAAATATGCATGTTTTGATTACATGTGCTCACGGTTTTGGTTGCGTGATATGAAAGTATTTTTTTTATTTCATGCATGTTCTTTTCGGATCTGTTGATTATCTTGGTACTGATGAGAATATATGATAAGCATGAAGGGTTTGACCGACAGGTGGTGGCTGCTAGGGTTTCCACCATGTAAGACATGGATCCAGAATGGGAAACCGCAAGTATTCATATTGGACAAGGATATTCCAGTCGACTAGCATCTCTTCCAGTCTACTAGAAGTGTTCCAGTCGACTGGTTAGAGAGCGGAGATGAGTTTTTGGTGAAAAACATTTGTTCCAGTCGACTGGAATTGGTTCCAGTCGACTGGCACAAGTCGACCAGTCAACTATAATCCTTTCCAATGATCGGTAGCACAAGTCGATCAATGACTATCGACTTTTCCAATGATTGGCAAGCCCAAAGAAGGGCGATTTTCCTACGCTTGTTTATTTGTTATGTGTTATATATTCTCGGTGATGTTACATGTGTTTATTTATATTTTTGAATATTTATTCATGTGTAAGTTACTATTCTATATTTCTAATATATATATACTCAAGTATGTTGTAGTATAAGATTAAAAATAGCATAGTACAAACACCCTTACTAATAGGATTAGTAGCCTTCATAATGTACTAAGAACGACCCTCTTCATAATTTCAAGTTTATATGCCTTCCATAAATCTTTACCAATGTTTATCTCTAGATTATCCTTATGTGGGTTTTTGCCAAAGCAAGGCATGTAGGGATCATCTAGGGAAGACATTTGAATAATGGTGCTATTCATAGCTAAAGTATGGTTAAACTTGACTAAGCTATCAAAACGGTTTTGGGCTTAGGGCATAAGATTGAGTTTATACATACATGCAGTACATAAGATGTATTTTAACATAAGCCCATCAAGAGTTACATGTGATGTAATTGAAAAGAGTTTTCTACCTAAATAACTAAGTCTTGAGTGTTAAGCCAAAGCTTTCTTAGGACTTAGTGAAACATGGATCTTGCTTCTCCCATTCATCAATTGAGGGTTATTTATTTGAGTGGGAGCTAATACCTCATAATATATGAATGGTGACCCTTATTGCATAATTCTTATAGATTATGGCTACTCCATCCACAAACCTTTCTATGCGATCTATCTTAGAGAAAGAAAAACTTAATGGAACAAATTTCCTAGATTGGTATAGGAACTTGAGAATTGTTCTCAAGCAAGAAAGAAAGCTTTATGTCTTAGAAGAGCCCATCCCTGAGGAACCACCAGCAATTGCACCTAAGGCTCAAAAGGATGCTTACACGAAGCATATCAATGACTCTACGGATGTGTCATGCCTTATGTTAGGCGTCATGATCTCTGACCTTAAGAAGGATTTAGAGGAAATGGAGACCTATGACATGCTTGCTCAATTGAAAACTATGTTTCAAGAGCAAGCACGCCAAGAGAGGTTTAGAACCACTAAGGCATTGAATTCATGAATTGAAAACTATGTTTCAAGAGCAAGCACGCCAAGAGAGGTTTAGAACCACTAAGGCATTGAATTCATGAATTGAAAACTATGTTTCAAGAGCAAGCAAGCCAAGAGAGGTTTAGAACCACTAAGGCATTGAATTCATGCAAGATGACTCCTGGCACACCCGTAAGTGCTCATGTTCTCAAGATGAAGACTTACATTCATCATCTTGAGAAATTAGGTGCACCTGTTAGTCAAGAATTGGCAACTGATCTTATTCTAGCATCTTTGGTCGATGAATATGATCAGTTCATTCTAACTACAACATGCATAATATGGAGAAGTCCATTGACGAATTGCATGGGATGCTGAAAACTGGTGAAGAGAACTTAAAGGGAAAGTTTAAGACCACCAATGAAGTTCTTGTGGTTAAAAAAAAAAGGGAAAAGCTTTCAAGAAAAAGGGCACAAGAAAGGACAAAGGTAAAGTACCCAAGTCCAAGTCCAAGCCCAAGCCCAAAGCTAAGACTAAGGCACCCAAGGAGGAGTTTGCTTTCACCGTGTAATGAACCGGTCATTGGAAAAGGGCGCAAACTCCATTTGGAAGAGTGAAGAGAGGTTATTTGTATTTCATTACTTTTTCGATGACTTCAGTAGATATGGGTATGTCTATTTAATGAAGTACAAATCTGAATCTTTTGAAAAGTTCAAAGAGTATAAGAATGAAGTACAAAATCAGCTTGGCAAGAATATTAAAATCCTTCGATCTGATCAAGGAGGTGAATATTTAAGCCAAGAGTTTGATGATTATCTTAAGGATTGTGGAATCGTTTCACAATTGACTCCTCCAGGAACTCCACAATGGAATGGTGTTTCTGAAAGGAGAAATCGAACTCTATTAGATATAGTTAGATCAATGATGAATCAAACTGATCTTCTAAAATACTTCTGGGGCTATGCTTTAGAAACCGCAGCATTCATATTGAACCGTATTCCTTCAAAGGCTGTAGAAAAGACTCCTTATGAGATATGGACTAGGAAGCGTCCCAATTTATCTTTTCTAAAGATTTGGGGTTGTGAGGCTTATGTGAAGTGTCCAATTGCCGACAAGTTGGCACCCAAATCTGAAAAATGTTATTTTGTAGGATATCCTAAGGAAACTAAAGGATATTACTTTTACATCCCAGCAGAGAACAAAGTGTTTGTTGCTCGAAATGGTTTTTCTCAGAGAAGGAATTTGTTTCAAAGGAAACATTGGAGTAAAGTACAACTTGAAGAAATTCAAGTTTCACAAAATGACATTGAGCTGAAAAGGAGATTGAAGTGAGCTCACAAGTCGTTGATGAGCGACCTTCAACAACACAAGGCCTACGTAGATCTGATAGGATTCGTCATGAGCCCGAGAGATATGGATTTCTCATTACTGATGATGATAATGTGATGCTCATTGATCATAATGAGCCCACAACTGATCAAGAAGATATGGAAAGTCCAGAATCTGGTAAATGGTTAGAGGCCATGAAAGCAGAGATGCAATCCATGTATAACAATCAAGTTTGGACTTTGATTGATCCGTCTGATGGCTTGAAGACCATTGGATGCAAATGGGTTTTCAAAAAGAAACTCGACATGGATGGAAATGTGCACACTTATAAAGCAAGACTTGTTGCTAAAGGTTATCGACAAGTTCATGGAATTGATTATGATGAGACATTTTCTCCAGTGGTCATGATCAAATCCATTAGAATTCTTATTGCCATAGCTGCATACTATGATTATGAGATATGGAAAATGGATGTCAAAACCGGTTTCCTTAATGGAAACTTACTTAAGGATGTATATATGATACAACCTGAGGGTTTTGTCCATCCTAAGAATTCGGGAAAGGTGTACAAGCTTCAAAGATCCATTTATGGATTGAAGCAAGCATCAAGAAGCTGGAATCTTCATTTTAATGAAGTTGTCAAAGAGTTTGGATTCATCAAGAATGAAGATGAACCTTGTGTTTACAAAAAGGTTAGTGGGAGTGTTGTTGTCTTTTTAGCTTTATATGTTGATGACATATTGCTCATTGGAAACGATATTCTAACCTTACAGAGTGCCAAGATTTGGTTAAAGAAACGTTTCTCAATGAAAGACTTAGGTGAGGCTACCTATGTTTTAGGCATTAAGATCTATAGAAATAGATCAAGAAAGCTTACAGGCCTAAGTCAGAGTACATACATAGATAAGATATGAAAGGTTCAAGATGCAAGATTCCAAGAGAGGATTCTTGCCTATGTCACATGGAATCAAGCTTTCTAAGAAGGATTGTCCTACTTCAGGTAAAGAGCTTGAGCGCATGAGTACGATTCCATATGCATCTACAATTGGATCTATCATGTATGCCATGTTATGTACTCGACCATATGTCTCATATTCTTTGAGCATAACAAGTAGATACCAATCTAATTATGGTGAGAGTCACTGGATAGCAGTTAAGAATATCCTTAAGTACTTGAGAAGAACTAAGGATATGTTCCTAGTCTATGGAGGACTTGAAGGAGAGCTCGTTGTAAATGGTTACACTGATGCTGGTTTTCAGTCTGACATAGATGATTTTAGATCACAATTAAGTTTTGTGTTCTGTTTGAATGGAGGTGCAGTGAGCTGGAAAAGTTCAAAGTAAGACACTGTTGCTAATTCTACAACTGAAGCTGAGTACATTCTTTGCATCGGATGCGATTAAGGAAGTCAGATGGATCGAAGTTCATTACTGAACTTGGAGTTGTTCCTAGCATTGCAAGTCCTATAGACCTTTATTGTGATAATAATGGGGCTATAGCACAGGCTAAGGAACCAAGCTCGCATCATAGATCCAAACACATACTCAGACGTTTCCATCTGATTAGAGAGATCAGTGGGAGAGGAGACGTGAAGATATGCAAAGTGGGCACAGATGACAACATTGCCGATCCACTAACTAAGCCTCTTCCACAGCCTAAACATGAGAGTCATACGAGATCTATGGGTATTAGATATCTGACCGATTAGGCCTAGTGCAAGTGGGAGATTGTTAGTAGTGTGCCCTAGGCCAATGGATATTTGTGATTCATGTATTAACATTATGACTTGTTAATAATATATTAAGAGGTATTCCTTTATATATGCATGTATTTCGTTTATGTAATGTGATTTACATTCCATGAATAGTATTAGACTTATGTCATCAAGTATGTGACTTGATAGTAAAACCATAAGCGTTATAAAACTATTCTAGATCGTCTGCCGATCATTATTGGTGGAACAATAATGAATTAAGACTAGTATGTGTTTTGATTGATGATCACGTTTTACTGATCATGGATATGAGATATCAAATCAGAAACATAGATATATGTTAGAGAACATATATTGGACCGACCCACATAAAGAATACTACATGGTTTCATGTCATTAGTGATTCTTTATATGGTTTGACTTTAGTCCTTTGACCTGAAGTCATCATGGTTCCCTACATGAGGAATTTAGTGTTTTGATATTAGACTAAGTTATTTTTAACCGAATAACATATAGTCTTATGTTGGATACTAAATGAATCATGCGGAGGGATGTGAATGACGTAGATGGGATTTGTACCACTCTTAAATGAGAGAGATATCATTTGGGCCTCTTGACAAGTGTGACTGAAGAAATGCATGGCTGTGCTCAAATGAATTAATGAAGAGTCATCAATGTCATTTGTTATAATCAGTCAACTTGGGGATCGAGAAACTATGATTAATCAAAGGTTGACATGTGCCATGCCTTGTGATTAATCTTGATATCGTGTTACAAAAGGATCGAGCCTATAACCATAATTCTGAGTTAAATCGGATTATCGATCCTCATTTGATTTAGGTAGTCATAATGTCTTGCTAGAGGTCGCTTATGACTTATGGGCCTTGAAGTGTAATCAAGCCCATTGCCAACATCAAATGAGCCTATAGGGTCGCACACAAAGAATAATGTGATCTGGGCTTATTCTCTTGGGCCTAATTTATTAGGTATTGAATAAATATATTTAGATATATTTATTGGGCTAGATTGAATTAAGTTGTCGGGCTTTTATTATATATGATATAATGGGCCGAAACTTAATAGGGCCTGAATGAGATTAGGGTTTCTCTATAAATAGAGAAGCTTAGGTCTCATTAGGTTAACGACACAATTGTCAGAAAACCCTAGCCGCCATCCAAGAAAAAGATCGTGCAGCGTTCAGAAAGGTTTTCAGGACGTGCTAGCACACTACAGCCGCAGCCCGGATCGTGCATGCTCGTGTGGATACCGGTAGAGGGCATTCTCATTTTGCAGTGTCTTGGAATCCGAAATGAAGCAATCTATCCACGAAAATAAGGTATTTTTGTACATCTTTGGTATTCTCGATTATACTCATGTTGTTGTATGGTCTTTTTCCGCAGCGTATTGTGAATACTCAGACCGTACGCGATCCAACAGACTTTACAAATTGACCTAGTCATTTATACAAAAATTCAGAAAATACATTTGTATTCAGAATTTAGTAGACACTAATGCAGACGTGAACTGATCCTGACCTCTTTTCTCGCTCACATGTGGTTGCTATACGCCCGTTGCCTAACGGGGTTTTCTTCTTAGTCCTGAAAAATAATTACAAATTTTAGGTGAGTTTTGTGAACTCAGTGAGGTAACCATCATCGATGGTTCACTCAATTTATGCAACACATCATTTCACATAACATATATTCACATTGCTGCATATGTGATCACATTTCACAATTTTACTTAAGCATAGACAATTTATACATTTCATTCGATTAGACATACAGAACCAAATGAATTCATGTAACACTCAAGCATAACACAGTTGTTTCATAATTCACCTTCAGAAGGACCACATGATTGGTACCACAGGAGCATAAGGCATTTTACCTTTCACTTAATCAAAATGATTCAAGAAAATGCATATGACATGCGTATGTGACACTTTTTCAATTTATTTCAGTGTTGTGACCGAGAGCCTGAACTGTCCCAATCAGGGCACATTAAGCGTTGAGCCTGAGGCTCTGAATCACTACTGTCCCAATATGGGCGCATTAATCGTTGAGCCTGAGGCTCTGAATCATTATGGGCTCGAGGCCCAAATATATTGAGCTGTTAGCTCTCGGTGGCTGCTTCGGTCACAACTGTCATTAACTAATCATGCATTTATGCATGGAATGCATATGTCGTAATGAAGCAATATCAACATCACAATCAATCCCAAATTATCACATTCAAACAAATAGTTCACAATTATTCACATTAAAATCACAATCACATTTAATCACATTTAAATACAGAGGTCCCAAATTTTCAGACAAACAACACTTCTATATCATAATCTCCCAATACCTCGGACCTTCTGTCCGGAATCTATAATCAAAACACAATCCCACCATTATTCACCACAGAAGTATAAGCAGAAGCAACTAATAATTGAGGAACCGTCTAGGTCACTCACCAATAGCTTACGAGGTAATGCTTGCAAGTCTCGGTAACGTCTATGGGTTGATGTTCCAAATGCGCCACTAAACAAGCTTCAAATTCTTCACTTCTTCAACTAACTCACCAAACCCTGTACTTCACTCCACATACATGACAATCACCATGATAAGGGAAGGAGAAAGCTTGAGCTTGGACACATGAAGAGGAAGTACTTAAGATAGAAGAGAAGAGTAGCAATTTAAAAGAAGGAGGAAACTAACAAAGGGGGAGGAAGAAGAGGAGATTTCGGATGAGAGAAGGAAGAAAGCCCTTTAAAATCACCTTTTTACTCTTTCACTATTTGGATTGTCGTGGAAGCTCTCCAATTTAGGTTAAATATATAACTATTAAGTATAAGACTAAGTAGGCAAGTGACAAGTGTCACTTGCCACTTGTCTTCTTCTTAAACACTCTTAAGGTTTCTTTCCAATTCAATTCAATTTCTACTCCAATTTCTCTCCAAATTTCAATGGCTCAAGGTAATAAATCCTAAAATCATGTATCGAATGTTTCAGTGCCATTGGACAGTCATTTTCAATACTAGAAATCCAATCAGTCCGCCACTTGGCAATTTTTTGGATCCGAAAATTTTCCCCGAAATTTTTCAAAAAAATTCCTAAAATTTCAAAAAATGTAAAATACACAAAAATCCACTCCAATTCAATTTTCACGCTCTAAATCATCTTTTTTCACAATAAACATATATGTCGGGAAATGTCATGAATGCATATACAATCATGTGCATATACAAAAATTACAATTTATGTATATATGGAGACCATATTATGCATGAACATGCCGAGACTATTTTACACACTCATAACCCATCCCAAATTAGTATTTTACCCTTCCCATCAGTGATGTGATGTTACACTTTCTCACCTGTTGCTAATCATCAGACAATCAAAGTTGTTCTTACTTTGGCTCTTGCCAACTCTTGGCCACTTCATCAAATGGATGTCAATAATGCCTTTCTTCAAGGCAATCTATCTAAAACGGTATTCATGAGATAACCACCTGGTTTTGTGCATCTTGATTATCCTAAGCATGTATGCAAACTACAGAAGGCTAGCTATGGTCTAAAACAAGCTCCTCGGGTATGGTACCAAGAACTCAGCAAGTTTTTACTTGAATATGGTTTTGTCAGTAGCACCAGTGATTCCTCTCTGTTCATACTTCATCGTGGTTCTATGATCATGTATTTTCTAGTATATGATGATGATCTATTACTCACCGGAAACTCACGACATGACTTGGATTGTTTTATCTCCAACATTTCTTGGCACTTTTCCTTGAAGAATATGGGGCATCCTACATACTTTCTAGGGATCGAACTGATTCAAAATCCCAATGGGCTCTTTATGTCACAACAACGGTATAATCATGACATTCTTACCAAGTTCGACATGGCTTACTGCAACCCTTGTTCCACTCCGCTTTTTATTACTGCCACGCTCAAACTAGATGATGGATCTGCCCCTACAAATGGTTCTTGATATCGCAGTATTTTGGGTGCTCTTCAGTATGTCACTCTTACTCGACCGGACATCAGTTTTGTTGTCAATAAGCTGTCTTAATTCATGCATAGACCAACTGAGCTGCATCTTCAACAACTCAAATGTACACTACGATACTTGAAGCTCACACATGACTATGGCATCCAGTTCAATCGTCCCACTACCCTCCATCTGAGTGCCTTTTCAGATGCAGACTGGGGAGGCGATACGAATACTCGAAATTTCACCTCTGCCTATGTTATTTTTCTCGATGGTAATCCAGTCTCTTGGAGTTCAAAACGTCAACGCACCATTGCCAGGTCATCCACAGAAGCTGAGTATCGTGCCATTGCCTCTGCCACATCCGAAATTACGTGGCTTCGAAATCTTTTACAGGAACTAAAAGTCACTCTTTCGGAAGTTCCTCGAGTTCTCAATGATAATCTTGGTGCAACCTATGTTAGCTCTAATCCCAAATTTCATTCTTGGATGAAGCATCTCGCGCTAGATTATCACTTTGTTCACCAACAAGTTCAATCTCACCATTTATCGGTAGCTCACGTCCCCACCAAAGACCAAATTGCTGATGCATTGACGAAGGCTCTCTCCTGTCACAAGTTTGATTATTTTTGAGACAAGATGATGGTCACAAGTCGCAACCTCATCTTGCGGGGGCGTAATAGGAATGAATAACAACCTAGTTAGCATGTCTTTTCATTGTATATCTTCACAGATACTCTCTTATTCATGCATATCCTCATAGATACTATTAGTTACAAAAACAATGTAACTCTCCTGTATATATTCCATTGAACATCTCGTAATATGCAAGTTCATTGACTGAGTTATTCCAGTATCCTTACACACTGATAGTCCTATTTCCTCCAATTCACATCCTCTTTTTTCATCATCTCTCGATCAGTCATTGGATAATTTTATAGCTTGTGTTTAAATAGGAAGAGAAAATGAAATGAGAGAATTAGTTCACTGAGAAGGTTGGGTTGAGTCAAGTATTTCACGTAAGTTAGTTTTGATTGTTTTACGTGAACTAATTTTGCCACGTCAAAATTTTCATTAATTTTTTTAATAGAAATCAATTCTAAAGTATTTTTCTGTACAGGTACAAATTAGAGTTGTTTTTTTCCGGAAATTTTAAAAGATGTAAACACAAGAGGTGCTTTTGTTAGTCTCTTACCCAATAGCTAATTTTCATTACCAAGATAGTATTAAATTTACTATCACCAACCTTAAAAATAATCCCACCAAAACAGTTTTTGGGTATGTATCAAGAGAAGGGACTATCTTTTCTCAAGCCTGACATTGGATCCATTGTTTACCGGGTCAAAGAATAGGCCCATACGTTTCACTTCCGTAGGCGCTGCAGAAGAGCATGTGAAGCCATGTTTTTGCACAGAAGAAGTTGAGAACCAAAATTCACCACAAAATCAGATGACGAACTCACTTGACACTTAAACCCACTGCTTTTGGAATTATGTTTGGGCTTTCGTACGGAGAAATCTTCCTTTTGCTCGGAGCTACGGCTACGCTAATCGGTAGGTAACTTTTCATGTTTAATTTCCTCCAAGTTGGAAGTGGATTTAATTTTACGGTTTTCTAAGTTGAATTGTGATTAGGGCCCAAGGATCTTCCGATTGTGGCGAGAACAGCTGGGAGGCTAGCTGGTAGAGCCATTGGTTACGTGCAACTGGCTCGTGGTCAGTTCGAGAACGTTATGCAACAAACTCAAGCTCGTCAGGTACATTTCTACACCTTTTTTCGTTTGTTTTTCTACCGCATTATTTTGCAGGAGTACTGTGTACCTGTCTTGTTTGTTTACGTTATAACTTCTGAGGCTTCAGTTATACATCAAGACATTGAAACATTTTGTGTACGCAATGTTTTTTGCTGTTAAATTATTTGGTTCAGTTTTTCTACACCTGAACTTTTATCATCAGGCAGCCTACAAAGTATATCAGTTTGAGATAGCAATTGTTGGGTTTTCTTCATGTTATTCACCCACTCAAATATACGCACTTTGTACCTTAGGTTCACAAGGAACTTCAAGATACAATGGCTCAACTTGAAGCTATTCGACATGAAATCCGAAGCATTTCTGTATTGAATCCTGGTCCTATGACTCGAAGGCTAGTGGATGATCTCCGCAATACATCCCCTTCCAATGGTATTCTTCAGTATCTTGTTCTTGCAAATTGTTTCTAGAGGGTGGTTTCTTCCAGTTGGGACTTGCTAATCTTTGTTGTCTTTGATACAAGACAGATGACAATGCACCTGAAAGTCCAGATTCAGAAACTGCATCCCAAGTTACTGGTTCTAGAGTTTCTGCCGAGCAAGCAAATGCGCAGACTGTTTCAACAAGTACCATATTCAAGGTTTATATAGGAACCATTCTGGTTCTTGTACTTCCTTTTTTACTCATTAATGTCTTTGTAGTATGCAGCCTGTTAGTGTTAAATTTCCCTTCATTCAAGGTTTGTTGTATTCCTAGGGTTCCAGTTCAAAAGCCTCAGATACATCTTGTATACACAGCCAAGCAACTGCATTTGCAAGGTTGTCTGAATCCTTGGCCTTGAAGAATGCATCATCACAGATTGGTCCAAATGCAGAAATACTGATTGAAGATCCCAGTCTTGCTGATGTTTTGCCTGTGTCTGCTGAAAGTGCTGGTTTATTACAGAAGCACAAGGGTAATGATCGTTATAATCCTTTTTGCCTCCATTGTGTTCACTCTATAGCACACTTAAGTGGGATATCACTATAATACTCTAGTGTACCTATTCCAACATGGATTAAAAAAGTTTCACATAGTAGTGTGGTTGATGTTACCACATCAGAATTTATAGTCTTTATCGTACTGTAACTTTACCTATCTGCATATATTTGGAGATATCAATGTGATGATCCTCTAGATTCGCTACATCCAGCTCTAGAAAGCTAACCACTACTACAAAATAAGTATTTGGTTAATCATTGTCTGATTTTACACTCTCTTCAAGCTTAAACTCAGGTAGCCAATGTACTCTTCCTCAAGTAGTGACAATAAACACCGATGTAACCTATAGATTTATTACTAAAGTAAGAAGTTGCAGATGTTAGGTAGTGTTTTACCACAATTTTTTTGGTGCAGTACTTGCAACCCATAAATTTTCTTTTTATATTATTTCGATATCAACATGGCCAATTTTGAGTTACTTATTGTTAGATTTTTCATGTAAAATTCATTTGTTCTTTTCTCGTCATAATTCCTGCAGAAGTAATGTAGATTTCACTTCTTGATTTATAATAGTACCTTCGAGGTTTTTCTGTTTTCTTATTTTGTGCGTCCTTTAAGTACTGTCAAACTGTTGGTACATCATAAATGTCTCTTTATCGAATCACTTTTTAAAAACTAGATTATTGCATGATCAGTTGCGTTTTATTATTGATTATTGATGTTCTTGACATTTATGTCAGTAATTCTTTTGTTGAACTGGTTCATGAAAGTTTCACCTTTTGAATACATAATATTTTTATGCTAAGAGAAGTCTATGGTTTATCTGTCAGATGATGTGAAAGGATCTGATATAGTGTTGGAGGCTATCCTGGAGGCTGAGGTCGCTCACAATGCGAAAGACTTTTTTGCACAAATCCCAGAATCAAATAAAATATGAATGAAGGTACTTTGTGATCTATGTTATTCATCATTTTGCTTGTGCATAAAAGGAGCATTTGCATGTGATTCTTTGGAAGAAGATTTTGTGCAACCGCAGAATCAAATAAATTGTGAATGAAAGTAATTTCTAGTATGTGTTATTCACCGTTTTCTTTGTGCATGAAAGGTGCATTTGCACATGATATATTGGAATATGCTTTAGTACATTTTCTATGCTGAAGTGAAATTGAGAATGAGGCTTGAGATGATTTCGAATTATCTTCAATAGACTTGAGAGATAATCGCTTCTTCTTATATGTAGGTGAGCAGTTGCTTTTAATTTCAGCAGTTTATTATAAGGCAGTTGGTTCGGTGTAGAAATCTGCTTGAAAGCGAGCATGGTCCACTAGATTTGACGTTTTGTAAGTTATCGGAAATGGTATCAGAGAGTTGATGATGACAGTTTGGATGCTGTGTGTTTAATGTTCTCTCTTTATTACAGGTACCCCCCAGTTTAAGTGATTACCTCACAATGTGGTGTGTATTGGGAGCCGACAGGCTTCCATTTAAGATGGGTGCTAATGAAATTTTCGTTAGTTCCTATAACCATTAGGAAGGTTATGCGATCATACAAAGAAACTGTTGGATGAGTTCCTGTGTCCTGTCCTGTTTGCTGTGAAGAACGGAAGATATACTTTCAGAGGAACTTCCATTGGACTCCGTAAGATCATAGCTGTTTGTGACGGTTGCTGAAGGAAAGCAGTGAAATTTAGACTCATTTACTCTTTCCTTTTCAAAAGTTTCAATCTCCAATTCCTTTTTGCTTTAAAAAGAATAAGAATTTTGTGGATCTATGAAGTGGATTCCCGAGAGAATTATCTTGTCATGATATAAATTGTGTTGTAAATGGAATAAACTATTTGATCGCGGGTCATTACGCTAGTTAAAATAAAATAATTAGACTTATTATTATAGTAGTGGTGAGTTTAGGTTGATCTCACAGAAAGTGTGTGAAGTTTATGAAATGAAATTAACTAATGTTTAGGTTTAACGGGGGGTTTTGAATTTTTGAAAGAAGAAAATAAAATGAAACCAACTAAAAATGATAAGGTCGGGAATTCAGTGGGGACTTAATTTTAGCCTACACTCTAATTAAATATATTTTATTAATTTATTGTTCTCAAACTTTTTCTAGCAATTATTAATCGTAAGTTAATAATTAACCTGAGTTTTCTCTTAGATTTTGTTTAATCAAGATACGATTGTTAATTAAACCTAATTACCGAATAACCTAGAATATGATCTCTAGATTTAATTAGGCAGTAGAATTACCAATTAGAAAAATCGATTAATCAAGGCAGCAATCACATACGATGTGTTATTTAACCTAAGTCATGTTATTCCTAATGATTACGAATTATTAGTTGCTACACATGAATTTCAATATAACAATTACAGATTATATATTCTAACAATGGGTTTGCAATTAACGATTCAATGAATGCATTAAAATTATCATCTTACAATACCCAACGAGTTCAGACACAAATAATCGAATAATAACGAAAATTTGATTATCCATACGCAAAACCCAAATCAATTAACATAAGATAATACAATCAATTCTTAAAGAGAGAAAAAAAAACAAAATAATAAAAAAATACTTAACCTTGGTCGTTGCAATTGATGTCGCTTCCGAACCGACGTCAGGATGCCTAGTTTTTCATGGGTCTTTCTCGAAAAAACATTTCAATCCCATTCCAATCCTTACTTGAAAACCCCTTGGTTTCTCCTCTTTTCATGCCCTCACTGTAGCGTGGATGTGACAATTAAAGTTAAATGCCGCCTAGATCTTGCAAGCTCCCCTTCACCAAGCCACCCGTGGCCCCCAAGCTGTAGCTGCGCCCCACTGTAGCGTCTCTATTGCTCTCCTCTCTGTAGCTGATGGGATAAATAAACATCCAACTCTTTAAAACCTTCTTCACACTAGATCCTCTCTCCTTTTATGCTTATCTTTTTGATTTACTCCTATCTTTCCTTGATTCTCTTCAGATAATGTATCCCTCAATTTCAAGTGGTCAATCCCCTTGAAAGATGGCAATATAATCTTTAAAGATTGTGAAAATATCAAATTTGAATCTTGACAATTGATCTGCAGATTTATTCCATTCTTAGACGTGCCCACGCTTAGTCACTGAATTGCTGTCAAATTTGAAATTTTAGATTTTCTTCATTCTTTTGCATCTTTTTGATTTAATTTCATCTTTACGGTGTTGAAAATCATCTGTAAACAATTATAAGATAATTCCATTAATTTTTAATAATAATTTCAACGCATTAAAGATAATTAAGTACAAAATAAGTGCAAATTGATGACTTAACACAATTATAATACAAGTATTGACTTTAACTCTAGCTTTCCTTCAATATGTGCCAAAGAGAGTAAAGAGAAGCAAGAAGTTGAACTACTTTCATCTCTATTGCCAGTTGAAAATGTAGGACTTGGAGCCGAGCTAGTCTAGCATCCAAATGCTTATCAAAATGTCACTACTGGATGATGATTCGTTGAACTCCATATGCCTACCAAATATTGAATTCCTTTCTCCACACAAACACCTCTTCCCTTTGAACTAACACAACTTGAGTTGAAGTATTGTTGGCAATAGCAAGTCCTAAAATCTGCCACAAGTGTTGCACTATTTCTGTCCCCATTAAAAGTAATCCAAGCAAATGATATGTGGCATATTATTTCATTTGTACCTAGTTAAATAGCTAAACAATCTCTAGTACCAAACTTGGATTTTTCATAGTGTAAATGAAAGGAATAAAGAGTATACATATAGCAATTCAGCAAACATGCCCCCAATTTTTTAAACACTTTTTAAAAGCATTCTAGTTTTCTAGATTTAATAAATAAGGATTGTTAGAATGAATTTTAACTTCTGAGTAAATTCTACAAATCAGAACATGTATTTGCATCTTTCTTGACTGTGGAATCCCTAACATTAAAATGTCCTAGAACATCAGAAGTCCAATAAAATAGAACAATTTTCTCAATAAGTAAACAAATATCAAAATAAGAGACAAAACCATCAACAATAAAAGCTGGTCAGAACCAAAACTAAACCTTGACAATTAGTTCTCACCATCAACAACAATCTTGTCAAATTGAAGGGCCTCATATTCCTTGACATCAACCCAAGCAACAGTGCCAAAGCCTCCTATAAAATATATGTCCTTGACCATTGACATATGTTAATTCCTAAAATAATAATGGAATTGAAAAAAATGAGATTTTTATTTATTTTGAGAATGTAAGTTTTGTTTTGAGAAAAAATAAACACTCAAGTTATGTTTGTTTAATTGTACATGCCTTGTAGGAAATTGATCTCATAATGAACAACTAATATGGGAGTTGCACCAAAATTCAGGGTATTTAGGCCAGTCAACTGGCATTGAATTGGAAAATTTTTATATACAGAGACACACTAGCATGCCTTAGATAACTCTAGAAATTTACAGTAGTCAGACATTAATAGTTCTATAGCACACATGTTACCAACTGACTGCTCAATATTTTTTTATTAAGTTCTCTCCATATATTGATGGGTCCCATAACCACGCAACTAAAAGTGCAGATAATGAAAACTTTATCACAAAACCACTGAATGTCCATAGCTTTAAACAGACCATGATAAGACTATGATATTATAGAGCAAACCTTATTTTCTGCATCCTAAAATAGTAGAAATTTCCCCATTCTTGGAAAGGCCCTTGTTGATGCTTTCATATATACTGCTTAGGAAGGCCCTTGTTAATGCTTTGATATATACTGCTTGGACGTGAGTGTAAAGCCGAGATGATTGGAATAAAAAAAGCCAGCCTATACATAATAATCATCTAGTTAGCATTCTAAATGCAAAGGAGTCCCAAACTTTAAAAATTTTCACACCATATGGACTTCAAAACATGTAGTGCCTTAATAACCCTGTCAAAGGAGAATGAAGCATTTATGATGATTATTTAGTGATGGATTGATTGTGAAAATGGTGTTTAAAGTCTGTTGGACGTTGATGAACAAGTGGATACATCATGTTCTATTTTTGTATAAATGATAAATAGAAGTTTATGAGTTGTAGTATGGATGATTTTATATTGAAATTGAGCTAAAATGGAAGTAGGAATGAAAAGGAGATAACGAGGAAATAAGCTAGAAATGATAGATTAAGCAAAAGAGAAGAACTAGGATGAAAATGATGATGAAGTGTTCTGGAATATGCTAGATGGAGTGTTTTCACAGAACATGCATATGTATTTTAACCATATCTTGATTTGTACATATCCAAATGGGATGATTTTAAGTTTAGATTAAACTAGAGATAAATGAATATATTTTTCATGTAGGAATGTAAATTTAATTCTATCTTTAAAGATTTCAAAATCTGGCTTGAACTTGAGCACAATGTGCTGCCGTGATTTGGGAATAGTTTGTAGTATTTTAGGTATAACTTGCAGAATACTGAGCCAAACGACATGAAATTGGTGTTATAAGAAACTTAAGACATAAAGGAATATTTTTTAGAAGAATGTATCATCTAAATACCTCATTGTCTTTGTCAAAATGGCCATGCAAGATTAATCCAAAAGTCTGTTTTGAGAAAAGCTAGATTGATGCTTGAATAAGGGATCATCAGGCAGTGCATGGTCGTGCTTCTAGGAAACATGAGTTGCACGATCATCCACAAGCATAATTGTGATAGAGAGGAAACATCAGGGAGTTGCACGATCGTGCACAAGCATGATCGTGACAGAGAGGAAATAATAGGAAGTTGCACGAAATAGCAAGAAGTTGCATGATCGTGGACAAGCACGATCGTGATAGAGAAGGTGTACTTCTATTTGACAACTTTCAATACTCTTCACTCTTTTGACCATAACTCCTTCTCCTGACCTTCGATTGACTTGAAATATAAACCACAAGCTCCTCATACAATGTCCTTCCTCTCCATCAAATTTCATTGTCATCTGAATTCACTAGGAAATGATTGGTAAATGGTTGATTGAAGAACTTGGGAAAATCAAGTTTCGCAAGATATGATTTATGAGTGATCATAAGATGTAAACTAAGGAAATGTACCCGAGATATTGTATATAAAGATGAAGTATGTAACGCTAAAATGTACATTCGATTTTATGAAATGAAAATGAGGAATTGGGTTTTTAACTATTGTGATGTTCATGTTTTTAAATGATGATGTCATAATTAAGTTAGTGACGTGATTGCTCTAGCATGCCACCTTGTAGGGTAAGTACTCAAATATCCTTCAGAATGTCAGGTATGTGTCCTATGAGAGTTGGGAGCTACAATTATTATTAATAATTTTCTACTTATTATTATTCTTATTATTATTAATTTTATTGTAATTTTGTTATTATTATTAAATTTATTATTATTATTATTATTATTATTATTATTTATTAATTTTATTTGTCTTATTCTTCATCTTATTATTATTAATTTTCTACTTATTATTATTCTTATTATTATTAAATTTAGTATTTTTATTAATTATATTATATTTTGTTATTATTATTAAATTCCTTATTATTATTAATTTTCTTCTTGTTCTTCCTAATTTTAATATGATTAATATTATTGTTATTATTAAATTCTTTATTATTATTAATTTTCTTCTAATTATATGACTTCCATCATTTTGCAATGGATAATTTTTCGGTCCGATTCATGTTAGCATTCATTATATAGTCACAATTGTAATAAAAATAACAATATAACGATATTGAAAATAAATATTGAACATAGGGCTTTAAATTGCTAAAAAGTTATTTAGTTGAACAAAACTTAAGTTTCAGCCCTATTTTAAATAACTAGACAAAATATTTCAACTTCAACATAACTGTCAACGTGTGGCAAGAAATCTCCTCACCTACTATGCAAACCATGCTCATATTGATTTTCACCACCTTCATTTGACCCACCTACACCTTCTTGTCTTTCCATTTCTTCAAGAATATCTGTAGCAATTTGTGCATCATTTCTAGTTGCACGATCTTCTCCATAGATCCCAGTCAATTCATTGTAGAAACGAAAGCTCTTCCTTCAAAATTCAGCAGCATCTGTGTGACTCTGACAAGATAAAAAAACATCAATAATTTATATAAATGACAAAAAAGTAGTTAAAGAAAATACTTAAAACAAGTTAAAAGTTCAATACTTACACTTAAGTAAGTCACCACCGTGCATGACTAGCATTTAAGTTA
Organism: Erythroxylum novogranatense; assembly: GCA_029891385.1. Lineage (NCBI taxonomy): Eukaryota > Viridiplantae > Streptophyta > Magnoliopsida > Malpighiales > Erythroxylaceae > Erythroxylum > Erythroxylum novogranatense. Next base: position 40,503,656 of record CM057231.1, read on the forward strand.
AATGCTAGTTATGGGGTGACTTAATTAGTCAACCCTATGCATGACTAGCATTTAAGTTAAATGCTAGTCACGGGGGTGACTTAATTACCCCTGTGTATGGCTAAATTTGTGGACACTAAAATGAAACAAAGGATTTGAAGTATGGTTGAAGTAAATGAATTTCTGTAACTTACATGTTTTCTTTTTATAGTTTAACATAAACATAATTGTCATACTAAAGCATTGGATTTTTTATGACTTGTTTTGATTACTAATAACACCTTTTATTCAATATTCACTATGAAGTTCACTATAATTAAGTTAAGTTATAATCTGCTATTCTAAAGAAGTTAACTTATGTAGTAGTGGTTACTTATGTGTTCATCTAATATCCTTTACATATATATTGCTATATATATCCCTTTACTTATGCTTGAGACTATGTAATACCATATATGCCTTACATTTATTTCTTTTCAACTTTAAGCCTTATTCTCTATTTTCATATCTAAAAACCAACAACAATTTATCAATGCTCCAACAAGTTTGTCGTTGATAAAATTCTATTAAGACCAGTAATAATCTTCTCTCTGAAGATGATTAATAAATTTTCTTATCTTCCACAACATGAAGATAATGTAGGGAACCAGTCTCTCTAACTACATTCATACTATATATAGCCTATTGAACAAAATAAAATTTTTGTCAATGGCTAAATTTATTCATTATTAATTTTAACTACTAGTGGTCTCCTTTTCTAGTTTTTTCTCTAATGAAAATCTATCTGGGACAAACTCTTCTAGTCAGTGCTATAATCTAGATATGTAGACACTCTACAATCCATATTAATGCCACAAGTATAATGCATATTCAACATAATTCATACCACTCAGATAACTTAGACACCCTTCAATCATATCAATTAGCAATTAACACGTCCCAAGCCGTTCAACTAATTTTTCACTCCAACTTTAAACTATGCAACATCTTGCAGTTACTGATCTTATAGTCCTGCGACCAGGAGGGCATCACAAACAACACAAAGACAACGATTAAAATAGGAATGGAGACCACGAAAAGGACGTTGCGGTAGTAGTGGATCTTGTCGGGAAATAAATCATGAGGCAAAGGGTCGGGAAATAAATTGTGAGGCGAAGGGCATTTGAGCATCTTATTGGGGGAAGTAGCATTAGTGGTGCCAAATTTGAGAAGGTGAACAATAATGAATCTGGTCTTTAATAGAGATCTTCAAGGACTGCGCTTGTTCCTTGATCCAATAAGCAAAATCAAAACAAAGAAGGGGCATCGACTCAGCTTAGGCGAGAGTAAAGCCAAAAGGTTTAGTTTAATTAAAACATCGACGTTTTAATCTTGGAACAACACAGGCACAACATTTATGGAACAACTGATCTGATGCCATGTCCGAGCGGGAGGAAACTCTGAAAATGTTTTATTTTCCTTTTATCTTAATGAGATTAGGGAAAAATGAGCTAATGGAACATTTGGTTCTAGGAATAAAGATGTGAAAATGTAACACCCCACTCCTGCAAGACACGTGCCTGATATCTTGAGGGTAATATCCGAGTCCATACGCCGTGAGGGTGGCATGCTAAAACACTCAATCATTTAAAAATCGATATTTTTTTTTAAACCACAAACATAATATGCGGAAATAATAACAAATTCGGGCCCACTTTCATTCATAAATATTTTTAATCAACACAATACAATCAATAGAACTTCAATAGCCAATTGGGGCCCATTACAAATACAAAACACTTTAGTCATAATGTTTTTACATTCCACCATAAAAACCTTTGTATACACATTATACAAAGATTTCGGAATACATTATTTTATAGAAATAGGGGAATACAAATTTATATAAAAATAGAAAAACACTAATACAGACGCGAACTGATCCCGACCTCTATCCCTTACTTGTATGTTATAGAGATACTCATGTTTGCCTAACGAGGTATTTTTTCTAATCCTGAAAAATATTTGCAAATTTTGGGTGAGTTTTGCAAACTCAATGAGTGACCATCATCGATGGCTCACCTAGTTACATAACACATAAATCACATTCATAACATTTCACATTTCATAATCAATACAATTTAATCATTCATATTATGCATATGTAGTGCACATGAGACCCATTTTCTATTTGTTACTTTATTGTGACCGAGTGCCTAAACTATCCTGTATCCATTGGATACCGAGCTCATTACTAACTGTCCCTTATCCATTTGGGAGATACAGAGCTCATTTTACAAAGTGAGCCTTAGGCTCTTAATCACTTTTGAGCTTGAGGCTCATTTTCACTCATTGAGCTTTAAGCTTTGATCGGTGGCTACTCTGTTCACAACTGTCATTTTGTTTAATGCATTCATGAAATAGAATGCCTCAATCACATTTGCATATTCTCATTCACTCACATTCACATATCATCGGACCGTAGTCCGGCATTCAACATTAGAGTTGAGTATCACTTTTTTATTCATATACAAATACACATTCAAAACACATTTATCATCGTACTGTGGTCCGATATTTAACAATCATATTATGTACACTTATTTCATCTCATTCACATATAAGTTGTACTTCAATATCCAAATCAAACATTACAATCATAGGACCTTCTGTCTAGAATCAATATAATCATTCACATTTATATGAGCATTTAGTAGTCAATCAATACAAAATTCAAAACATAACAAACAATGAACGAGACCATCTAGGTCTACTCACAGTACGCTTCAAATTAGCATTTGCTTCCAAATTCTGGAAACGCCTTAATGTAGACTTTTAACCTGCACAACCCATTATGCAAAACACACGTTGCACTCACATTAATAATGACACACTTATAAGCATTTATTATGCACAATTGTATAAATGGACTATGTATAATGCATGCTCAATGACAATCTCGGGTACTTTACCAATTTCATAACTTAATCACTCATCATTTCTTTGAATCATACATTTAATCCTTTGGTAATTTTATGTCAATAACTCATCCACTAATTTTTCATTACATACCCATATGTGACTAGCGGAGAGGAAAGACAGTTTTCTTAAATCTCAATATTTCCTCTTCATGCCTATTTCATTTCAGCTCACAAATCACAACCAAATAAAAAATCTATCATTTTTCATAATCATCCAAAAACCAGAACACTCATGCATTTCATCACATTTTCTGCGCTTCTTCACTTTCAATTTTTCTGCATTTCTAATTTTTGTATTTTCTTCATTTATTCCTCTAACTATCACTTTAATCATTCTTTCACATTTCCAGACATCACCATACACCTATTTCTTAACTCTAAATTCATTTTTAATCATCTCAAAAAACACTCAAAAACTTACATAAACAAATATATATATGAACAGTAAAAACATTAACATAATAAAGCATTACATATTCATGTTTCCAAATTTTTCCGCTCTCATCACATACACATTTTCATTGATCTTTCAACTCCAAAAACTAGTTTAACACTATCCCATAACATTTCAGTCATCAAATCCAAAGAAAATTAACATGTACGGCACACTAAATCTCCTCACTCATTTTCCAGAAAATAAGAATATCATTGTTCTTAACCATTTAGCAGTGAACTAACAATGCATGCTTCATTTCATACAAAAATACATAATCATAACAAGTTTACTTGTTTGAAGCTCCAATATCTGCAAAATTACGTAACCCTAATCCCTCATGCAACCATGTACATCAACTTGAAAGTTGACAGAGGATTCAATTTTTCTTGGGATTGAAGAAAGAAATGACAATGTATGAGTGGTAATGGATAGGAAAAACCAAGATTTCATTATGGTGTAGATTTGATGAGAAACTCTGTGTTTAAGAAAAACTAGGGAAAGAAGCTTCAAGAAGGATAAAGACAAGGACAGCTGCATGTCTTTCAAGGGTATTAAAACTTAACTTTAAAGCTTGGACACCTGTCCATTTTTTAACCACTTATCCACTTCCCTTTATTAAAACACACTTAAGTATGATTTATATTTAAGTTTATAACTTAATAAAACCACTGTAATCACAAGTTATAACCCCTTATTCACTTTCAGATTTTTCCCATAAAAGCATCATTTTGGGTCAACTTTACATGTTCTTTTTGACCCTGATACTAAAGTAATTTTGTAACACTTTCTTATAGAAACATATTCCCCTATGTCTTATGTCTCCATTGACACCAAAATCATTCTATTTAGTTTAGTTATTTGAAAGATAAACTTTAAACATTTTTTGACTACTCTTATCCAAAACAGTATACCAAGTACAACTTCCATCCAGAAATTGAACATCTTAGAGGTTGAATTAGAATTCGACCTCTCATATAATTTGTAAACCTATGCCTCTAGTTTACTCCACAATGAAAATCATCTCAGTTGGAACCTTACAGATCCAAATATATTCAAAATGTCGAAGCATGTTCAGTAAAATAATACTATTCCAACAGATTCCTTCACTTTCCTTCAATCAAAACTTTTTTCCAATCAATTCGGAATGTTGCCAATTTTTGTATAGCATAATGTTTGAGGAATCTATTGTCTTAAGGTTCACTTTGTTTAGAGGTCGGATAACAAAGATTGGATTGAAGGAATCAAACAAGGTTCTGTCATCCATCATACTGAACCTGTTCGGGACAAATAGCATAACTTGCTCTAGAGATATCAGATCAAGGTCATTCTTAGACGATTTGATAGAGGACTTCAAGATCTACAACTTTAATGAAGACTCTAAAGAAAAATTCAATCGTCTATAGGGTCAAAAAAATAGGGGTCAGATGATAGAATCAGATGAACAATGCACGAGACTATATGACGTCATCAGACGATATGGCCTCACCAAACAATACGTCATCACTAGATGATACGTCCTTACAAGACGAAGCGTCCTCATTAGACGATACATCCTCACTAGATGAAGCGTCCTTACCAAACAAAGCGCCCTCACCAGACGATACGCCCTCACTAGACGAAGCATCCTCACCATACGATCCGTCATCACCAGACAATACGTCCTCACTAGACGAAGTGCGCTCACCAGACGATACGTCCTCACCAGATGACACGTTATCACCAGACGATACATCCTATACTCCTGAGCATCTTCACTTATAAGGACCATAACTTTTGACTCCGTTATCTAAAATTGCAAACTTTATATCAATGGAAAACTAAAAGAAAGATCTACAACTTTTATTAAGATAATTTTTTCAAAATTAGCCTAGATCAATACAGTTTATTCATGGAAGTTTCAGATCAAAATTTAACTCCCTTAACTATTCATTCCTAATAACTTCTCAGATGACTTCTATTCACTATAATCCAACACTTCAATTTTTATTTATAATCCTTCTACTCCATTTCATTTGGCTCATTCACTATAACTACAATTGTCAACATATCCCATTACAATTCAATATACCTAGAAAGTCAATGAGTGCATGTACAATTATTTTCATGTGTGCAAAAAATCAAATTCACATGCATGTATGTTGAGCATAAAATGTAATTTTTTTTCTAACTCTTACATTGCTATTTTATCCATTATTGAAATCTAAATTTTAACCCTTAATATGAGGACGGGATGTTACATTTCTCTCCCTTAATAAATTTCGACCTCGAAATTGATATCTGATTGATCAATAAAGCAGGGGTATCATTTTCTCATCTGCTACTCCATTTCCCATATAACTTCATCACTCGAATAATTTCTTCTAATTAAATATGATCGATGTAATTAATCCTTCCTCTAATCAATTCTTCAAGTATCACATTATCTTAATAGTTTCCTCAATACAATTCAGGCTACTCAAAATTTTCGCTTCAAGTGTTGACAATACCTCTTTGTTAGATCATAGTAATATTTCATCTCTCACTTAGTATTTTACATCTTTTTATTGCTAATACACTTAACTTTTATGTTTGTCTCGCTATATCCCATAACTTTGAAGTGATCCACCAAAATTCATTCTTCTTTCATAAGTCACTTTATTCTTGTTACATATTCATTTCACTCACTAACAGTCTCTCACATTTATTATGGCCTTTAACCATTTTCAGGCCCTCTTTATTTCAATATAAGGGCAAATGATCCTTTTTGTCATTTGACACCTTATACAATATTCTAAGGGTATCACCAAGATAACGATTGTTATGCCTGCAGTCAATTTGAACTATACATTAATCCCATATTCCTATGGACCCCAAAAATATAAGCTTTACACCTATCTCCATCAGTCAAGATTATTGGTAACTTAAACATGTAATCACTTGGTTTTATGTTCTTAGCCATCAAATGCTCTTTCGATGTATTCGTACTAGGACATATAGCTTTGGTTATTTCTTGTGTTTTCTCTAACAACCTCTTTATCAGGTACATATACTTCTTAATTCAATCACAAAATATTATTAATTCAAAAGTCGGATTTATTTTCAATTCCTCGATAAGATTCACAATGTCTAAATCCTCAATTTAGGCTTTGTCAATCCTTTTATGCAAAACTGATTTTAAATTTCAATAGCTAATAATACTTCCTTTTTTCCCCTTTTTAGCTCAACATTCTACACTTTTTATCGTACTAGATTTGATAACCTCAATATTTGAATTTGTGTACACCATTATTTAATTTTCTGTTCAATGCATCAATTTACAATACCGGCTTTACTGGGAAATATTCATTTGCACAATCCTTTCAAACTCAATAATTACCTCAATCTTTACTGATCTGTATATTCATATATATCCAAAATGTTTCTGTACATATAATGTCTCCAAATTTTCAAAGCAATTACAATTGCAGCAAGTTCTAAATCATATCCCGAATAATTTAATCCATGAAACTTTAACTATCTCCATGCATATGAATCACTTTATTATGTTGCATTGGATTTCATCCTAATCTCTGATGTGAAACCTCATTAAGTACTATATAATCTCCAATTCCAAATGTTATTATTATCATTCGTATTATATTTCCTCAAAATTCTTTTTACATTCATCACTCATACGGTTGACACATTTTTCCTCAAACATTTTTGTCAAAGGATAAGATCAGTAAAAACCCCTTAACAGTCTCTGGTAGTATCCAATATACAACTAGTTCTAAAAAACTCCAAATCTCTCATATATTCCTTGTAGCTTCTCACTTTGTCATCACCTCTACTTTTTTGGTTCTCCCAATATGCCATGTTCAGATACTAACAACCCACATTTTATTTGCTCAAGCAAAAAAATTAACTCTTATTATACTTAGCCTATATTTTTTTCTACCTTCATGATATGTAAGATTTCCTCAAGTATTCAAAATGTTCTTTTTTACTTTTCGCATACACTCAAAATACCATCTATGATCATAGTTGCTAATTGATACAATTTTGCTTGGATTACTTTAATCTTCAATACCATAATACTGTCTAGGCATTATTAACTCCAACAAATATAACCCAAATTCTCATTGTGTCCATAATTGATTCTCGTAATTCCTTAAGTGACTAATTCCTCAATTAAGGTAATATTATCTCATGTCATTTTCAGTCTCCCAATTGACTTCTTTTTTTAAAGGATTTTCTCCTTTCATTCAATTTTCACTAATTTCACATTGACTTATTCTAATGTCTATTCATTCATATTAGTTTATCCACACATTTCAATTTATTTGCAATCATAACTCCCTGTATTGGTAACACAATCATCATATATAATTTGTTTCTCCCGAACATATTTATATAGAATATAATGTGGACTCAAATCCTCTTCACATTAGCAATAATGTCTCCTCAAAGTCAGTAATCCAATCATATAGTTGAATACTTCACATAAACACAATGTGTTGGACCAATGGTGGTTGACAAATTAAATCCTACTTATGTTTTGATAATAATAAAATGTATAGAATTGGTTAAGAAATTATTTTAGGTGTTTTGGATTGAAATAAAATCAAGACAAGCATTAATCCTCTATGGGCAATATATAAGTCATTATGAAATCCAGATGGAATTAATCTTCAAACGTGCAATAGACTTAAACATGAAGATTATGGGAAGATCTGATTAAATATATCCGTTGGAGTCAGCACAAGTTGACTATCATATCATAAGTCGACTAATAAATTAAGATTCATCAGATGGGGCTTGAAACAAGTCGACTTAAATATTACAAGTCGACTACAAATCAGTCAGATAGCTGCAATAGTCTACTATCATGGCACTAGTCGACTGATAGAAGAGCGAAGATGAAATCTGCAGTGAAAAACGTTAGTACTAGTCGATTATAATAGCTCGACTAGTCGATTATCAGATAGAGCTGAAAAAAAATTTATCCGGATCAATCACAAATGGAAAGGAGAAAGTTAAACAACATCTATGAGAAATCAAGCAACGACTATAAGGAGGTCCACAATGGCTACAATCATCGTAGAGCTTGCTAATAAATAGAGGAAGATAATATGATCAGATATAGAAGTCCAAAAAGCAAAAAACATACTACTATTGTTCTCAATTTGCTCTCATTCCACTCTTAGCTTGGTCTTAATTCCATTCATTTGTATTGAGAGTTATTATTTTCAATTTTCTATCATTGTTATTGTGAGTTGAGTGATTAGAGAAAAATCACTTGTGACGTAGGATTTGTGCCGGAAGACAAATCAATTGTAAAGGTAACTTGAGCCGGAAATCAAGAGATGTTGTAAAAGTTCACACTGAACTAAAAAGTGTGCAGTAAAGTGATTTGCCTAATCCTAAGTGGGAGCTTAGGTAGAGGACGTAGGTCTTAGCACCTAACCTCTTTAAAAACAGTGTTTGCTCTTCTTCCCTACTCCTTGCATTTAAATTTGTTTAAATTGTTTTGTGTGAATTAACTTCTGATTTTTTGTAGAACTTTACGAAAAAGTTTAAAGATCTATTCAACTCTCCTTCTAGATCGTTTACAATTGGTATCAGAGCAGAAGTATCCAGGGATGACACACAATAACCTAGCGGAAGAAGGTAACAATAATAATCGCCCTCCTTTGTTTAATGGTACTAACTATTCTTCTTGGAAAAATCTTATGAAGTATCATATTATAAGCGAAGGAGTGGAGTATTGGAAGATCATCATCTTCGGTCCACATGTTCCATTAAAAGAAAATGGCGAGGTGAAAAAGGAGCTGGAATATGATGACAATGATTGGAAGCAAGCTTGCATCAATGCAAAAGCAATGAAATTGATATACTGTGCTCTCACCGTTGAGGAGAGAAATCGAGTAAACTCGTATACTAGTGCGAAAGAAATGTGGGAAAGCTTCGCATCACTCATGAAGGAACCAATCAAGATCGAGAGACAAAGATCAACATGCTTCTCCATGAGTATGAAATGTTTGTCATGAAGGAAGGTGAGTCTATTTCCACTATGCTTGATCGTTTTGCAGAAATCATAAATGGATTAGGCAACCTTGGAAAGCATATGACGGATAGCGAGAAGGTAAAAAATATTCTTCATTCACAACTAAAAGAATGAGACTCTCAAGTCACCGCTATTATGGAGTCTAAGGATCTCAATCACTTAGAATTCAATGCCTTAGTGGGATCTCTTATAAACTATGAGATCATTCTCAAATCAAGAAGAGGAAGAGGTAAGTTACAAAAATCAATTGTTTTAAAAGATAATGCATCTTCTATTGATGAAAGTGACGAAGAAATAGATGAAGATGAAGAAGATGAAGAAAAAGCAATGTATGCCAGAAACTTGAGAAAGTTCAAGGGACTACTCAAAAATAGGAGGAAAGAATTACGTGGTAGAAGAAATGAAGAAAGAAAGAATTACATCATGGAAAGAAGGTCTAAGGGCTATGAAGAAAAGAAGAGAAATGAAGAATGTTGGAAATGTGGAAAAAGAGTACATCATGCTAGAGAATGCAAAAGCTCATCCTTCACTTCAAATCCTCAGAAAAATGACAAGTGTGACAAAGGGAAAAAGAAAGCTAGCCTAGTAGCCACTTGGAGTGATGATGAGGAAGCATATCAAAGCAATGATGAAAACAACTTAGCTCTTATGGCAAATAGCTCCTTAACAAGTGATGATGAAGATGAGGTAACATTCATTGGTCAAGATCTTAGAGATTCTTTTAATGCTTTACAAATTGATTTTGAAGAAGCTATTGAGATCAACAAGAAATTGAGAAAGAAAATAAGAGAACTAGTTGATGAAAATAGTGTTTTACATGAAACTATTGATGATTTAGATTGCCCTAAGGAAGATAATTCTGCATGCCTTGCTGAAAAAGAAAATCTTACTTATGAACTTGATAGACTTATAAAGGAGTTTTCTTATGTGGTTAGAAAATTTGCTGGTGGAAATGAAAAGATGTTGTTTTTACAAAGATATTCAATTTCTAGACATGGTTTAAGATATGATCCTTTTGATAGAGATTGTTCTTTGATTTCTAAATTCACTAAAGATGGAAAAGTTGCTAAATGTGCTAAGTGTTTGAAAGATGGTCATATAGAAATTGCATGTAAGAGTATTAGGAGATGTATTAATGTTAAGAAAATCTGGGTGGTTAAAGGCACAACACCTCCTAATGTGGTTTATATGGCTAACCAAAATGGACCCAAAATGGCTTGTGTACCTATAAAGAGAAAGAATGTTTCTATTATAGATACAAGCAAGAAATGAAAAACCACCAAGCACATGGTACATTGATAGTGGATGTTCAAGGCACATGAATGGAGACAAGAACCTATTCGCAGAAATTAGACCAAAGAATCAAGGATATGTCACATTTGAAGACAAAAACAAAGGTAAAGTCATTGGTATTGGTAAAGTGGGTAAGGAACCTTTGCATACCATTGACAATGTTTTGCTTATTGATGGCTTGAAACATAATTTGCTAAGTGTTTCTCAATTATGTGATATGAATTTTAATGTGACATTTGAATCATCTCATTGCATGGTTAAGAAGGATGATCATGTTGCTTTTATTGGTTTGAGACATGGAAATACATATATTGTTAATTTACATGATGATAGTTCTTTTAATGAAAAGTGTTTGGTGACACTAGAAGAAAATGCATTTTTATGGCATCGAAAATTAGGACATGCACCATTGCCTTTAATTTTTAAGCTTTCTAAAAATGACATTGTGAGAGGTTCGCCTAAAATAAAATTTGTTAAAGATCACTTGTGTGAATCTTGTTTGAAAGGCAAACATGTTAGAGAATCTTTCAAACCAAAAAAAGAAATTTGTATTTCTAGAATTCTAGAACTTGTTCATATGGATTTGATTGGACCTTCTAGACATGCTAGTCTAAGTGGTAAATTATATGTTCTTGTCATTGTTGATGATTTTTCCATATTTACTTGGGTGAGATTTCTTGTTAATAAAAGTGATGCTTTTAACGAGTTTACTAAGTGGTGTAGGTTGGTTCAAAATGAAAAGAATTTGACAATTGTTGTAATTAGAACCGATCATGAAGGTGACTTTGAGTGTGAACCATTTGAAAGACTTTGTGATAAATATGGAATGGAGCACAATTTCTCAACACCAAGAACACCACAACAAAATGGTCTAGTAGAAAGGAAGAATCGCTCACTTGAAGAAATGAGTAGAACAATGTTGAATGAATACAACCTTCCTAAATCCTTTTGGGCGGAAGCAATCAACACCGCATGCTATGTCATCAATAGAGTGCATCTTAGAAGAGACAAAAACAAGACACCATACAAGTTATGGAAAGGTAAGAACCCAACATTTCATATTTTTATCCTTTTGGTTGCAAGGTTTTTATACATAATAATGGAAAGAACAACTTAGGGAAATTTGATTCAAAATATGATGTTGGTGTGTTTCTTGGTTATTCACTAACTAGTAAGGGATTTAGAGTCTATAATAATAGAACTAAGTGTGTTGAAGAGAGTATTCATGTTAAATTCGATGATATGATTTTACCCCTGAGAAAGGTTTGCTTTGATGATGATGCAGGAAATTTAGAAAATGGAGTTGAAGAAATTGAATCCAAGATTGAAGAAATGAAGTTAGATGAAGAAGACCATGTACCCAACATTAAAACATGGTCAAAAGCGAAGAATCATCCTATGGAGCAAGTAATTGGTAGCTTGAATGATGGTTTAAGAACTAGGAGAAATGTTTATGAGCACATGAACAATTCAGCTTTCATCTCTCTAGTGGAACCCAAGAACATAAAAGAGGCTCTTGAAGATGAGAATTGGTTACTGGCTATGTAAGAAGAGCTTAATCAATTCAAGAGAAATAATCTATAGGACTTGATAGCTCCACCAAAGGACAAAACTATTATTGGAGTCAAGTGGGTAAATAGGATAAAGTATGATGAGAATGGTGTAGCAATCAAGAATAAATCAAGGTTAATACCTCAAGGATTTTATCAAGAAGAAGGCCTTGATTATAATGAGACATATGCTCCTGTGGCTCGATTGGAGGCAATCAAACTATTATGTACTTTTTCATCGTATAAGACGATCAAATTAAATCAAATGAATGTCAAAAGTGCGTTTCTAAATGGCTACATCCAAGAGGAGGTTTATGTCAAACAACCACCGGGTTTTGAAGATCATGAACATCCGTTTTGAAGATCATGAACATCCGAATTATGTTTACAAGCTCAAGAAAGCACTCTATGGGTTAAAACAAGCACCTAGAGCATGGTATGAAAGGTTAAGTACTTTTCTAACTCAAAATGGTTATATTCGTGGTAAGATTGATAATACTTTGTTTATTAAACATGTTGATCAAGATATGCTAATTTGTCAAATATATGTTGATGATATTGTTTTTGGTGCTACTAATGAATTTTTGTGCAAAGAATTTAGTTATCTCATGCAAAGTGAATTTGAAATGAGCATGATGGGAGAACTCAAGTTCTTTCTTGGGTTGCAAATCAAGCAAGACAAAAATGGCATCTTCATTCACCAATCAAAATATACCAAAGAGCTTCTTAAGAAGTTCAAAATGGAAGGATGCAAAGTAGCAGCAACACCAATGGCAACAAATTTGGTCTTAGAAAAATCTGAACATGAAGAAGATGTTGATCAAAAACTTTATAGAGGTATGATCGGCTCTCTTTTATATTTAACTGCTTCTAGACCAGATATTATGTTTGCTACATATCTTTGTGCTAGATTTCAATCTTGTCCCAAAATTTCTCATTTGAGTGGTTGCAAAAGAATTTTTAGATATCTGTGTAGAACTGTTAATCATGGTTTATGGTATCCTAGTTGTGAATCTTTTGATTTGTATGCTTATAGTGATGCTGATCATTGTGGCTGTAGGGTATATAGAAAAAGCACTAGTGGGTTATGTCATTTATTAGGATCATCTTTGATCTCTTGGGCTAGTAAAAAGCAAGTTAGTGTAGCCATTTCCACTGCTAAATCTGAATATGTAGCAGCTGAAAGTGCATGTGCCCAAGTTCTTTGGATCAAACATCAATTGCTTGATTATGGTATTGTGGTTAAAAATATTCCCATTTATTGTGATAATACCAGTGCAATTTGCTTGAGTAAAAACCCAATTTTGCATAGTAGAACAAAGCATATAGAAATTAGACATCATTTTATTCGTGATCATTGTTTGAAAGGTGACATTTGTTTGAAACATGTATCTACTAATGATCAATTAGCTTATATTTTTACAAAGCCTCTTAAAGAAGAAGTGTTTGTGAACATAAAATTGGGGATTGGTATGTGTGATTTGAATTCTATTAATTGATTTTCTGCATACATTAACATAGCAAAATGGTCAAATATTAGGCAAATATGTGATTCCATCTGAGAATACATCATCACGATCTACACTTAGGCTAAAAGATGATTTATGTGGAGTTTAGCAATATTCCAGTCGACTAATTGGAGTTTAAGTCGACTGAAGTTGAGGAATAACTCGAGTTATTCTATTGACTGTTGAAGTATCATAGTTATAGTCGACTACCAGTCTTCAACTAGTCAACTAATACACCTATTTTTCAAAACTAGTCGACTAATTATACGTGACCAGTCGACTAGTTTTCTATCCAACAACCCCCACTCTTCCTTTTATTTTTATTAGTGGACTAACCCCCTTACCAGTCGATTATAAGTGTTCTGAGTCCTTTTTAAAACCTCACTTTTTCCCCAAATCTGTGAAACAACTTTTATCTTCTCCTTCGAAAACTCTTCTCTCTAGTTGACTACTCTCCCCCGATTCCTTCAAATCCTTCATACCCACTTTCCATCGTCTTCCATAAACACTAAATCTTCTTCTCAATCCGTCAAATCACCCTACTTCCTTTCAAATCCCTTTTCAAAACTCGTAAACCCTAACCTTCGAAATATACTTCAATCTCTTTAAAATCCTTCAATCTCTACCAATGACACCACGAAAGACAAGTGGTAAAGGAAAAAAGGCAGCATCTCCTCCACGAGGTCCAAGAGTACGTGGGTCATCTTCAAGGGGAGGTAGTGAAAGAGAAAATGAGGAAGTTGAAACACGATTCATCTCAAGAGAGGCCCAAAATCTCTATTATACGATGCTTAAAACTAAGGTATTAATCCCATTCATGAGATTTGATTGGGTTGAGTTAGACCATAGTGAGTATACGAAACTGTTTTCAGAAATAACAAGCTTTGGACTGCGTTATTTTTTGGGGTATACTGACAATTTTATGAGGATATGGTGAGAGAATTTTATGCAAATCTTGTGGTGATTAGGAGTAATGTGGATACTGGAGTGCACTTGAAATCCACTATTCAAGAAAAAGAACTATTTATCTGTGAAGATTATCTGTCAAGATGGTTTCAATTGCCTAATGGTGGAGTTAGGCCTAGAGCTTCATTTTTAGATTTGGATATTTTGAGGCATGAAGGTGGAGATACAGATGAGGAGGCTGAAGAGAATTTTGGATATACCGAAGCTAAAGGAGATGATTTACTTGCTAGATTGTGTTCTGACCATTCACCACCTTTTAAGGCAATGGATTTACCTTTAAATTATAGATTGTTGCATTATGCTATAAATTGGGTGGTTTATCCTAAGAAAGCTAGCAATAATCATATCACAACTTTGGATAAAGAGATTCTATGGCACTTAGAAGAAGGGAGACAAATAAATTTTCCAAGCTTGATTATACAGATGATGAGAAAGAAGGCCAATTTACTAAGGGGTGAGCTGAAAGGAAAAAAGGCCAAGCATAAAGGTATGCCATATGGAGCCTTGATCACTTATATTGCCAAGTTGCAAAAATGCAGTCTGAATGCATATGATTATTATCCCTTTCCTTAGAGTTGGCAATTTACCCCTTATAATCTCCGAAGCATGAAATTGGTCAAAACAGTTGAGAAAGGTTGGGTTTATTCATTTCATGTGGAGAAATTGGGTTTGACCTTGGAGAGTGAATAAGTGCCTAGGAGCTAACGTTCTAAAAGGGCAGGTGATCGCCCTAGCAGCTCCCTACCAAGTAGTGTGCGACGGGGTGAAGTTTCTCAAGACGAACTTCGGGAGATTAGAGACCAATTGGAAGAATTAAACGATCAGGTTGATGAACAACAGAGCATGCTTATACGCTTGGAGAAGAGTATTAAGAAAATTTTTGATAAGCTCGGTTGTAGACATGATGATTTCTCATCTTGATGTTTATTGCATTTCTCCTAGACTGACATTTTATATTGTGCTCTTTCTATTGTTTGAAGCTCTTCCTATTTGTATTTGAGTGTTACTTAAGACTATTGGTGTTTGATGGTTTGTTCTTCTATTTAATATAATTGCAATAATTTTTCCTCTTCATATTTTTGTTTCTCTTTATATTGATGACTATTTGTGTTTCATCTATTTCAACTTGTTAATTTATATTGATTGTTTTGACTATGACAAAAAGGGGGAGTACATTGGAGATTGGAAATTGTTCTTTACAATATTTTTTAGTTACTTGATTAAGGGGGAGTATGTATGCTAAATTGTCTTTGATTTGAGTCTATCTTAATTATGCTAAATTGTCTTTGATTTGAGTCTATCTTAATTTGTAATTAAATTTATGAATTATACAACTCTTATGAATTTGATTTTACAAGGTTATTAAATTCAATGATTTATATGACTAAGGTGGAGACATCTAAGAAAAAGACAAGGCATAAAAACCTTGATCAATGTTTCTTTGTTTTCATTTCTTAAACAATTTCTAAATGTTTTGTCATTATCAAAAAGGGGGAGATTGTTGGACCAATGGTGGTTGACAAATTAAATCCTACTTATGTTTTGATAATAATAAAATGTATAGAATTGGTTAAGAAAATATTTCAGGTGTTTTGGATTGAAATAAAATCAAGACAAGCATTAATCCTCTATAGGCAAGATATAAATCATAATGAAATCCAGATGGAAATAATCTTCAAACGTGCAAGAGACTTAAACATGAAGATTATGGGAAGATCTGATTAAATATATCCGTTGGAGTCAGCACAAGTCGACTATCATATCATAAGTCGACTAATAAATTAAGATTCATCAGATGGGGCTTGAAACAGGTCGACTTAAATATTACAAGTCGACTACAAATCAGTCAGATAGTTGCACTAGTCGACTATCATGGCACTAGTCGACTGATCGAAGAGCGGAGATGAAATATGCAGTGAAAAATGTTAGTACTAGTCGACTATCAGATAGAGCTGAACAAAAATTTATCCGGATCAATCACAAATGGAAAGGAGAAAGTTAAGCAACGTCTATGAGAAATCAAGCAACAGCTATAAGGAGGTCCACAACGGCTACAATCATCGTAGAGCTTGTTAATGTTGGGACCGAAACCCAACTACTTAAACTTAACACTATCACTCTTGCTCTGATACCACAACTGTTGGGACCCGATCCTGAAAATCGGATCCCAACAGAAAAAGTGGAAACGAAAACGAAACAAAACCGAATGAACGGAACTAACGAAACGGAAATCACAAAGCGGAAGCAAAATCATAAGCGAAAGCGAAGAATGGTATTTACAACACGAAAGCAAATCCAATCTTAATGCGAAAGAATTGGAAGCAAACAAAATGAAACAAACATCGGATCAAATCAAATCGAAACCAATTTCCGACATCCGTGAACAAATATCGAAGAGAACGTTTGCGTTGGAAACCTTAAGAAATCTAATCTAAACCAATCAAATCCGGTATAACTTTTTTTTTCTTTCTTTCTTTTCCATTTTCATTCCATCTCTTACAAAGTGACTTCAATATCCAATTGAAATCATTCGCACTTAAACTCAATTTATTTGCTTCTTCATATACAATCATATCTCACAGATTAAAACCCTCACTTTTCATTTCCATAAAATCGCACACATTCCAAATTAAATACCATCAATTCTCAAACAATTAACACCTTAAATAATTCAGACCAACCATCACAATCATATACCCAATTGCATACACAAAATCCATAACTCATTTACATCATGTAATAAATGCTTACACGATATTAATGGCATTTCCAAGCCATAATACAACATCCATATCCAAAATCCGAATATGTACACAAATCCAATGATCGCAGAATTCTCAACAACAATCTAACTTACAATAATACAATATAAACACATGCAAACAGAAATATTCAATTTTCTTTACCCGATTTTCTTCTCATCACCTGTGGATGGGAATGAAGGGGGTGAGCTTATAGCTCGTGGGTAACAGTTTATAACAAATAAATAAGCAAAACCTTTTAAAAATGCTTTTCTTTTCTTTTCTTACGGAAACTTTGTTTGAAACCCATAATGCACATTTTCAAAAGTTATTTTCTAGCAGTGGTCGAAATCACAATTTCCAAAACATGAATGCATCAATCATAACACTTCACAATGCAAATGCACACATAACGGCTCGAGATTTCCTTAAACACAACGAATAAACTGAAGTTTATCGTAAACACAACGAGTTCGATTTCTCAGGATCTCGTGGCCTGTAACGGGCAGCCGGGAAAAGGCTAAGGGTCATCTTGCACGAGACTAACGAAACAGGTTCTCTCTTGCCTAATCACAATCACATAATCATGCTTAAATCAGTTTATCGAATGCTCTTTTCCGAATATACGAAATGCCATGGAATTTTCGAGGCATAACACAAATGTATTTTGCAATTCATCAAAAGTTGATACATTGAATCAATAATGATTTTTCAAATCATTCATACAATGATGCAACATTTATGATGCAATTGAAATCAGAAAATCTCTTTGTTTAAGGAAAGCAGTAGTGGCTTATAAATCTATTATAAACAGGTACCCACCTCGAATCGATGCTAGAAGCTTGTCCTTAGCTTAAATTTGACCTTTTCTTCTTTTATTCTCCCAATTGAAAATTCCCTACACCAATGTCACACAAATTTGACCTCATAAATGACATAATCCTTAATATTGAAATTAGAAAACACTAATTCCACACATAATCAAGCCATCTAAATCACCAATTTTCAAAAACCCCAATTCATAAAATTGGGCATAATCCTAATTAATTTCCATCCAAAATTAAACCCATAATACTAAGCAATCATCAAAATTGACTTCATAATACACAAACCTATATCATTTTCCATGATTCTAAACCAACAATCTTCCAAAATTCACAAATCAAAATTTCGGGTCTTACCTCATCCTTCACAAATTTTCGGATTTCTTAGCTCATGTTAGAGCTCTCGTCATCCTCCACGTTTTTCCTTCATGAAGAAACATCAAAATCATACTTAAAACCCAGCAAAATCGTGACCTAGCTTCTTCTTCTTCTCCCATCCGAAACACTCTTCTTCTCTCTTCTCTCTTTTTCTCTTCTTTCTTTATTCTTTTTCTGCTTTGCTCTTTTGTATTGTGCTTTCACAAGGGAAGAACGACAACCCACTTGCTTTTATAGTGCCATGTCATTTAATGAATGAGGAATGACCCATATACCCCTCCATTTAAGCCTATAAACTTAACCCTTTAAGTAAACTTCCAAAATTGCCCCTTCCTTTTTGCCTTAAAAACTTTATAGAAATGTCCCTCTATGTCTTACGAATCCATCGCTTCAAGAATTAGGTCAATCGGAGCTCTATATCTCAAAATATCTCAAAAATACTGAAGTCTGCTCTTCAGACCCGAGGCTGAACACTACACCTAACTTCCGATCCAAATTTAAAAGTCTTCGAGGCTAAATTGTAGTTAGGATCCTTCATAACATTTGTAGCCCCATGTCTCTATTTTAATTATAAATAAGAATCAACTTAATCGAAGCTCTACCGATCGAGATATCTCCAAAATACTGAACACTATTCAGCCATTACAACACCAAGACTAAACACTACACCGAACTTCCGACCCAAAATTGAAAGTCTTAAAGGCTAAATTGTAGCTTGACTCCTTCATGACATTTGTAGCCCCATGTCTCTATTTTAATTTAAAAAAATAATCAGATCGATCGGATGTCGGACGAAGAAGTTATGCTCAAAAGAGTGAAGGGAGGTCAGAGCTCGGTCAGAAAATCAAAGCTCGGCCAGAACGAAGATCGGACGGCCAACAGAGGTCGGCCAATAGAGATCAGCCAACAAAGGTCGGCGAACAGAGGTCGGCCAACAGAGGTCGGCTAGCACCCAATCTGACCTTCAAACTTCTAACACTCATAACTTTTGACTCCGAGCTCTAAATTTTACAAACTCGGTACCGTTGGAAAGATAAAAGAAAGATCTACAATTTTTAAGAAGGACTCAAAGGCAAGCTAGGTCTTTAAAGGGGTCAAAAATGTACTCAAAGATGACCAATCGATAATCTCCTCGAAACTTTACACAGCACCTCAAATTGCAAACATTATAACTTTTGACCCAGAACTCCAAATTTGACAAACTCGGTGTCTATAGAAAGGTAATAGAACCCTCTACAACTTTCATGAAGGCCTTAAAATCAGACCGACCTCTAAATGGGTCAAAAACTTCATACAAACTGACTGGTCGATCAGCTTCACACTAAACAGCATCAGAACTTCTAAAAATCATAACTTTCTACTCCCTTATCCAATATTTTCGTGCTTTATATCAATGAAAAGATAAAAACAAGCTATACAATGTTCATGAAGAACTCCAAAGCAACTTCAATCTCTATATAAGTCAATTTTTCAATAAAAGTTTATGCCCTGGTAGCAATCACCTAAGCAATATCCAAACTTCAATTTATCATAACTTCTTGCCCCGATATCTAAAAATTGTATACTTTATGGCGTTAGAAAGCTGGAAACATGAGCTACAATTTCATTAAGACCCTATGAACAAATTCTACATCAATGAGGGTCAAAATTCAAATCGAAGCTACTGTCCAGAAATTTCCATACTAAACAACATTCAAACTTCACAATTTCACACCTTTCAGCCTCCACATCCAAAAATTGCATATTATATATCACTTTAAAGCTATTCTAATTTTCTATAACTTTCACGTAAACCATTTACTCCAATTTAAACCACATCAGTACGGCGATCGGCCTCAAAGCACAATACATACAAATCTATACTTCATAATATTTTTCCAAAACAATGCCAAGTACACTTAACTTTGAAAACTCATAACTTTTGATTCCGATATCGAAAACTGTCAAACTTTATGGCTACAGAAAGCTATCAATATAATCTACAAATTTCATGAAGATCATTTCCTCAAAATCTGCCCAAATCAAAAAGTCAACTTTCAAGTCAAATTGTTGGGACCCGATCCGGGCACCGGATCCCAACCGAAACAGAAACGAAGACGAAACGAATACGGAAAACAAAATTACTGAAATAAAACAAAGTGAAACGGAACAAAATACGGAAAACGAAATAACGGATCGAAATCAAAGGCACAATTAACGAATCGAAAGCAAATTGAAATAACGAAATTTGAAAGAACGGACGTATGCAAACGAATACTAATCGAAGTTAATTGAACTGAAAGAAATGCCGACATCCTTGAATAAAATACAAAGACAAAAACGATCGCGTTGGAAATCTAAAACTAATCCAATACGAAAATCCGGTATAACTTTTTTTTTCTTTTTCTTATATTCGTTTTTACTCAAACTCATGCAAGTCATATAATTTCCCTTTTTGGACATTATCCTTAATCAAGTTCTCGAATCACAGCAAACTTCTTAACACTCGTATAAATTTCAAATATATCTTTTAATCCTCTAAATCTTATTTTTTTTTCTTTCCAATTTGTTTTCTAACGAAAATTCGGCAGCAGAACGGCTGCCTTTGACCTAACCAAAAACCTGTAAATGGTTCAAAATACACTTTTAAATGCCCAATCAATCATACAATCACCAAAATCAACCGGACCCTCTGTCCGGGATCTCAGCATACACAAACACAATCCTATATCTAAATACAATTCAATACATCTCAATCCACATAAAACTGAAATTATGCTTCGATACAATATACAAATCCGTAACTTAATCCGAATACAACTCAATCGTAATCATAAACAATTCCCTAAGTCATACCCAAATATATACAAACTTCATAAATCATATACATACATGACAATTCAAGCCATATCCAATCTTAATATCAAAATTCCAATTTTCACAAAAAGTCAAATGATACCAAATCAAACCAAACGTCTTGACATACTTTCATCCGATCTCCTGCTTGAAACCTGGAGATGGGGATGAAAGGGGGTGAGCTACACAGCTCGTGGATAATATATTTATAAATTGAACAATAAGAGGAAAATCATTTTCAAGATATTTTTCATTTTTAAAAATTTCACGGTAAAAACTCTTCAAAACTTATTTCTCAAATCTTTTTTTCTTTCAAACCATTCATAAAACATTTCCAAAATCTTACTTTTGCAACCACTCAATTTCTCATTATTATTTTTTAACTTTTCAAATCTTTCATATTTCATGATCAAATACAAACCATGCATGCACCACACTTAGAAATAAAACAAAGGTACATAACACATCAAATGGTCTGGTTTGGTCTCGAATAGACGATCGCACATTCTCAAGATAGCGGTCCTGCAGGCGATCGTGAATGAACGCATTACACTTTCTCAGATAGCGGTCCAATTATAGCCGTGAAGGAGTCCGAATCGAGCTCCATGCCACTAGCGGGCAGCCGGGAGAAGGCTATAACAAAAAGAGGCAGTGCACTGACTCACAAGGACCTGACCAAACCCACATAACACATAAGTGAAAAGGGAATTCAAATTGCCCGAAGGCACTTTTCAAAAATCTTGATCTTCTAAGTCTTCATATCATCATATCAAATCGCGTCAAAAATGCTTGACACAGGCACACTTATTCATATCAATTTATATAACAATCATATTAAATTAATCAATTAATCTCATATCAACCAATTGCATAAAAATGAATGCAAGTATTTCTTTCAAACCTAAATCAACATATATAAATGCATAAAGCAGCATTATTCACATTCTTCAAAATGCGAAAACATAATTTTCATAAATTTTGTATTCTCAATTTTCTATAAATTCCCAAATCATTTACAAACATTTTAACGTAAACCTTTGTACCAATTCTTTTTCAAATCATTTGAAAACATAATTTCAGAAATATTTTTCCTTTCGTAATTTTCCAATTTCACATAAAGTACTCATAATTCAAAATATAAATACGTTACCCACCTCGAATTGATGCTAGAAACTTGTTCCAAGCTTCAATTTGGCCATTTCTCCTTTCTTCCTTCCAATTTAACATTCCCTAAGGCAATTTCATCAAAATTCAACCCCATGAATAACTTATTCCTTAAAATTGATGTCATAATTCATCAATTCATACTAATTTCAAGATATCTAAATCATCAATTTCAAAAATTCCCAAATCTCAAAATTGGCCTAAACCAATTTACACAAATTCGATATCATAAATCTCAATTTCTTCAAAATTAATTTCATATTTCACAAGCCCATACTAATATCTATGATTCTACACCACTAATTCACAAAATCTACAAAATCACAAATTTGGCATAAACCCTAACTCATATAAATCCAAAATTAAATCCAATTAATCATTAAATCTTCAAAATTGAGCTCATAATTCATGAAACCATATCATTTCCCTTAATCCTAAACCAAAATTTGAAGAAAAACTCAAAGTTAAGAAAATTGCTCTTACCTTCCTCTTCTCAATTTTCGGATTCTTCATAGCTTGAAAAGGGGCTTTCCTCATTTTCCATCATCTTTCCTTCAAATCAACTCAAGATCTTCTTAAAATCTCCCAAAAATATCGAAAATCCTAAGCTAGTTTCCTCTTCTCTCTTCTTTCTCCACCACCGAAATGCCTTCTCCCCATTCTCTTCTTATTTTCTTCTTCTTTCCACTAAAATCGACTTCCACTCTTTTAATTCTCTTCTTTAATTTTCTAGACCCTTCCTTACACAGAAACTCATCACATTATGGTGCCATGCCAGTAAAATTTGATTAAAGACCAAAATACCCTTTCATATATGCCTAATTTCCAAATTTGCCCCTATATTTTACTTTTAGTCATGCTTACTTACAGGTCTGATTCGCACTATCAATTTAAAGGAATTTGTCAAAACTTCCTTCTAGAGAAATGTTCCTCTATGTCTTAATTTCATAATGCCGCAAGAATCATCCAATTCGGAGCACTACATCAAAAGTTCTGCTGAAAACAATTCGGGTTGTTCATATTCTAACACATTTTTCATGTACAATTATTTCTATCCAGAAATTAACATTCTTAAACACAAAATTGAAACTCGAAGTCTTCATAAAAATTGTAGCCTTATGTCTCTAGTTTAATCCAAAACAAGAATCGCCTTATTTTGATAACCAGAGAAAAAGTTATATTCAAAATACTTTCAGATATTCCTAACCCAAGGACTGCACACTAATCCGGACTTCATTTCATAATTTAAAAATCTTAGGGGCATAATTGGAATTTCCTTTCTTCATATGGCTTGTAGCCCCTTGTCTTAAATTTATTTCGCCTAAAAAATCACTTCAATTAGATCTCTACAGATCCCGAATTTTGCAAAATACTTAACTATATTCGGAAACTTTTTTGACTCACTTTGATTGAATTAATCACCAGTAATTTAATCTCAAAAATTCACAAATTTTCTATAAAAATGAAATTCATTATCTTAGGAATCCAACGCTTCAAGAATCAACTCAATCGGATGTCAGACGGAAAAGATATGAGCGAAAGATTGAACAAAGGTCGGATTAAAGGAGAAAAATCACAAAGAAATCAAAATGGCGCCGTATAGCATGCAAAGGAAACGGCATCGCACAAGGAGAAACGGGCGCGCACAGAGGAGAAGAAAAAATGAAACGACGTCATGCTGAAGAGAAGAAAATGGCGTCGTTCGCGGAAGCGCCCGCGTGCTGCTAGATAGCAACAAAACCTTGAGGTCAGGGGTTTGAATCCTGACCAAAGAGGACAATACCAATTTGTGTTGGATGCCGCAGTATCACCCGCAAACACACGTCGCAGTATAACCTGCAAACACTTACGGGTGGGGTGTGGGGTCTAACATTAAAAGGAACCTTTTAATGTTGGACCCCACCCCCCACCTTTTAGGTGTTGCGGGTTATACCACGGCATCCAACTCAATCAGTATTGTCCCCTCTGGCCTTAGATGAGTTCTAGCCCTCGAACCCAAGACCTCAGGGTTTTGTTCCACTTTATGTGGACGCCTCTTACCATTGAGTCAATACAAACTTTCTATTTTCTTCAAAATTTCACACTTTCACTTTCTATTCTTGATTTCAACTTCCATTTCAATCATCTCATCCACTTAAACTTTCATAACCAAAACTAATCTTCAAAGTCATCAAAACCAATAAATTCTTTTTCTGATCAATTTCCTCAAGGCATGGAACTTCTATAACATAATTCATATCCGAAAACACTCATTGAATTCATTTTAATATTTCTAATTTTCACCGAAAGTTCGGGGTCCAATAGTTAATAAATAGAGGAAGATAATATGATCAGATATAGAAGTCCAAAAAGCAAAAAACATACTACTATTGTTCTCAATTTGCTCTCATTCCACTCTTAGCTTGGTCTTAATTCCATTCATCTGTATTGAGAGTTATTATTTTCAATTTTCTATCATTGTTATTGTGAGTTGAGTGATTAGAGAAAAGTCACTTGTGAGGTAGGATTTGTGTCGGAAGACAAATCAATTGTAAAGGTAGCTTGAGCCGGAAATCAAGAGGTGTTGTAAAAGTTCACACTAAACTAAAAAGTGTGCAGTAAAGTGATTTGCCAAATCCTAAGTGGGAGCTTAGGTAGAGGACGTAGGTCTTAGCACCAAACCTCTATAAAAACAGTGTTTGCTCTTCTTCCCTACTCCTTGCATTTAAATTTGTTTAAATTGTTTTGTGTGAATTAACTTTTGATTTTTTGTAGAACTTTACGAAAAAGTTTAAAGATCTATTCAACCCCCCTTCTAGATCGTTTACACAATGCGTATACTCTCAATAGGATATTCTACCTCTTATATTCACTTTTAATTCGTTTCATATTCATTTCTGATTTGGTCCTTCATTGATCATTCTTAAGAATAAACTACTCGATCTGCTTAATCTAATTCGATGAAATTCTTCTCCGAAAAAAGATTTCTTATTCCCTACATCTATATTATTTATGTAACTCTTATCAATCCACTGTTTCCACCACTATTCATTAGACATTCTTAGTACCTAAAAAAGATCAATTTCTATTATCTCTTACAAGGTCGTAAAGTTTAGGTTACCAAAACCCGATGAAGTAGCAGACATCATTATTATCACATATGCTTAGGTGTGTATCATCAAGGTCATCCCATTCTATCTCGAGATTTACTTTTGACAGGTCACCAATTATCTTACAATAGTAATACTTTGATCTCAATTTATCCTAAACAATATTTCTCTCTTTATCCTTGCCACAATTGGGGTTTCCTCACATTGACAAATGCTAACATCAACTTTACTCCAATTCTCTAGGATTAACCTCTTCTAGTATTACAACAAGTCATAATGATTCAACTACCATATTGGGTGCCTTAACTCTTCTTATTTGATTCATCATATTTCTCTTCATCTCATTTTTATCTTATCTTCCTATTTTTATTTATTTCATCTCCCATATGTATATTCTCAATCAATTCCTAATTATAGGGGCATAACCATTATGAAACTCAAATCTCCATTCCACAGATATATTCTCATACTGAATCATAAACTCTTATATCGATAATCACACAACCATTCTAAGACCAAGTTTAACCTTTCAAGGTCATAGAAAAAATTATTTTCTTTAAACTTGGCTTATACACTTTAATCTCATCATTTCTACTTATATCCTTATTTTCCTTAGTCAATCCACAACAATATACCTATTCACACCTATATCACATTCAAGGACATATCACTAAAATGTAATATTGATGTCATAGTTAATAATACGTCCACCAATACAATTGCGCAGAATCTTTATCTGTTATATCTAACCATCTGCTATTTCCCATTTCCAGATATCCTTCAACCTTCCTCTTCCCACATTATGACAGATCATCATTCTTCTCAATGCTTCTAACAACTTAAACTCTTAGCTCATGTTCATGCGTGTGACTCATATGAATGTAACTCAGACTGGGGATCAGTTGTTACTGTCTACTATGACATGACTAAAATGCGTGTAACTTGACATGTATTTCAGAAAATGCCCATATAAGATAGTAATTCTGGGCTCTGATACCACATATTGTAATACCCCACTCTCACAAGACAGGTGCCCGACATCCTAAGGATAATATCCGAGTCCGTGTCCCACGAAAGTGGCATGCTAGAGTACTCAATCATTCAAAAATCGATATAATTCTTTTTTGAAACCATAAACATAATATGCGGAAATAATAACCAATTCGGGCTCACTTTCATTCATAAACATTTTTAATCAACACAATACAATCAATAGAATTTCAATAGCCAATTGGGGCCCATTACAAATACAAAACACTTTAGTCATAATGTCTTTGCATTCCACCATAAAAAAACTTTGTATACACATTATACAAAAATTTAAAAATGCATTATTTTACAGAAATCGTGGAATACATATTTATAAAAAAATAGGAAAACACTAATGTAGACGCGAACTAATATCAACCTCTATCCCTTACTTATATGCTGTAGGGATACTCTCGTTTACCTAACGGGGTATTCTTCTAATCTTGAAAAATATTTGCAAATTTTGGGTGAGTTTTGCAAACTCAATGAGTGACCATCATCGATGGCTCACCCAGTCACATAACACGTAAATCACATTCACAACATTTCACATTTCATAATCAATACAATTTAATCATTTATATTATGCATATGTAGTGCACATAAGACTCACTTTCCATTTGTTACTTTATTGTGACCGAGTGCCTAAACTGTCCCATATCCATTAGATACCAGGCTCATTACTATCTGTCTTTTATCCACTTGGGGGATACAAGGCTCATTTTACATAGTGAGCCTTGCTGTTAATCACTTTTGAGCTCGAGGGTCATTTTCACTCGTTAACCTTTAAGCTCTGATCGGTGCCTACTCTGGTCACAACGGCCATTTTGTTTCATGCATTCATGAAATGGAATGTCTCAATCACATTTGCATATTCTCATTTACTCACATTCATATATCATCGGACCGTAGTCCAGCATTCAACGTTAGAGTTTAGTATCATTTTTTTATTCATATACAAATGCACATTCAAAACACATTTATCATCGGACCGTGGTCCAGTATTTAACAATCATATTATGTACACTTATTTAACCTCATTTACATACAAGTAGTACTTCAATATCTAAATCAAAGATCACAATCATCGAACCTTTTGTCCAGAAATCAATACAATCATTCACATTCATATGAGCATTCAGTAGTCAGTCAATACAAAATTCAAAACATAACAAACAATGAATGAGACCATCTAGGTCTACTCACAGTACGCTCTAGATTAACATTTGCTTCCAAATTCTGGAAACGCCTGAATGCAGACTTTTAACCTGCACAACCCATTTATGCAAAACACACGTTGCACTCACATTAATAATGGCACACTTATAAGCATTTATTTATGCACAATTGTATAAATAGACTATGTACAACGCATGCTCAATGACAATCCCGGGTACTTTACCAATTTTATAACTTAATTACTCATCATTTCTTTGAATCATACACTCAATCCTTTGGTAATTTTATGTCAATAATTCATCCACTAATTTTTCAATACATACCTGTATGTGACTAGTGGAGAGGAAACACACACACACACATATTACAATCAACTTTCTGCTTAAATCTCAATATTTCCTCTTCATTCCTATTTCATTTCAGCTCACAAATCACAACCAAATAAAAAATCTATCATTTTTCATAATCGTCTAAAAATCAGAACACTCACGCATTTCATCACATTTTTTGCACTTCTTCACTTTAAATTTTTTTTTGCATTTCTAACTTTTGTATTTTCTTCATTTATTCCTCTAACTATCAATTTAGTTGTTCTTTCACATTTCCAAACATCACCATACACCTATCTCTTAACTCTAAATTCATTTTTAATCATCTCTAAAAACACTCCAAAACTTACGTAAAGAAATATATATATATATGAACAGTAAAAAACATCAACATAACAGAGCATTATATATTCATATTTCCAAAAAAAATTTCTCTCATCACATACACATTTTCATTAATCTTTCAACTCCAAAAACTAGTTGAACACTATCCTATAACATTTCAGTCATCAAATCCAAAGAAAATCACTTTGTACGACACACTAAATCTCCTCACTCATTTTCCAGAAAATAAGAATATCACTGTTCTTAACCATTTAGCAGTGAACTAACAATGCATGCTTCATTTCATACAAAAATACATAATCATAACAAGTTTACTTGTTTGAAACTCCAATATCTGCAAAATTACGTAACCCTAATCCCTCATGCAACCACATACATTAACTTGAAAGTTGACAGAGGTTTTGGTTTTTCTTGGGGTAAGAGAAAGAAATAACAATGTATGAGTGGTAATGGATAGGAAAAACCAAGATTTCATTATGGTGTAGATTTGATGAGAAACTCTGTGTTTAAGAAAACTAGGGAAAGAAGCTTCAAAAAGGATAAAGACAAGGACAATCGCTTTTGTTTCAAGGTTATTAAAACTTAACTTTAAACCTTAGACACCTGTCTATTTCTTAATCACTTATCCACTTCCCTTTATTAAAACTCACTTAAGTATGATTTATACTTAAGTTTATGACTTAATAAAACCACTATAATCACAAGTCATAACCCCTTACTCACTTTCAGAATTTTCCCATAAAAATATCATTTCGGGTCAACTTTGCATGTTCTTTTTGACCCGATATTGAAGTCATTTTGTAACACTTTCTTTTAGAAACATGTTCCCCTATTTCTTATGTCTCTATTGATACAAAAATCATTCAATTTGGTTTAGTGATTTGAAAGATATACTTTAAACATTTTTTGGACTATTATTGTCCAAAACAGTATACTAAGCATAACTTCCATCCAGAAATCAAACATCTTAGAGGCTGAATTAAAATTCAACCTCTCGTATAATTTGTAAACCTATACCTCTAGTTTACTCCACATTAGAAATCATCTCAGTTGAAACCCTACAGATCCAGATATATTCAAAATGTTGAAGCGTGTTCAGTAAAATAACACCAGTTCACACTATTCCAATAGATTCCTTCACTTTCCTTCAATCAAAACTTTTTTCCAATCAATTCGGAATGTTGTTAATTTTTGTGAAGAGATAGCATAATGTATGAGGAATCTATTGTCTCAAGGATCACTTCGTTTAGAGGTTAGATAACAAAGATTGGGTTGAAGGAATGAAATAAGGTTCAGTCCTCCATCATATTGAACTTATTCGGGACAAATAACATAACTTGCTCTAGAGATATCAGATCAAGGTCATTCTTGGAGGGTTTGAAATAAGGACCTAAAGATCCACAACTTGCATGAAGACCCCAAAGATAAATTCGATCCTCTATAGGGGTCAAAAATGGGGACTTGACGATAGAATCAGATGAATAGTGCACCAGACGATATGATGTCATCAGACGATACGGCCTCACCAGATGATATTGTAGGAAAATCTCGGTGTGTACATCACATGTACACGGTGCGGAAAATAAAAATTTTTATTCCGGGACCTTCCCGAAAGCCAGGATCCATGTGTCTATATAACAAACTCAAACCGTAACGGCCAAAGGAGACCGTCTCCAACGGTATCCACGCAGAGATCAGAGAACCTAACCGGGACAAACCCTTTGACCCGGGAATAGCTAGAACAAATTAAAGACTGCTAGATCTTACCTTTGTTCTTGGAGAGCTTGAAAAAAATGATGAAGGAGATGAAGAAGCTTGGAGAACTAGAGAGATGATCGTGAGCTTAAAGAGGAAGAAACTCTTTTTTTTTCGTCTTACCAAAACCAACGATGATCCATGCTTCTCTTCCTATTGCCATATGTCTTTTAACTCTTAAAGACACATTAAAGGCTAATGGTGGACAAGCTTCCACGTTATCCACTTTATATATATATATATATAAAGTTAAAATGATAAGCTTCCTCCTCCTCCATCCACGTATGGCATATATATATAATTAATAAGATATATATATATATATAAATGCTGAAGTGGTCCAGTCACACTGGAGTCGGTCCTACCGGCCTACCGGGTCCCGGTATGAAAAAACCACCGGAAACCTTTTTCAGCAATATTGATGTCGCGATCTCATCGGGACATATCTCGATCTCATCGGGATCCATTTAATCCTATTGCTCTCCATATATTGGATCTCTATCCAAAACTATTTTACGAATTCTTCGAATCACTCTTATGCGTGTGACCCATTAGGTTCCTGGTTATGTTGGCCACTTAGATTAACACTTAATCTGAGCAAGCCATGAGCGGTATCTAGCAACACATCATGACCTCCAATTGACCGGAAAGTAATTGGTTTGACGAATGAACCTATATTCATCATGAACCATATCACGAACCTTTCCATAGACAATTACTGTGCAATTCGTCCTTTCACCATGCTATACCCCACTTGGTTATAAGTATGGGCACAGTGTCAACTCTTACTAGACTGACTACGTCAAATCTAGTCCAAGTGATATCCGTTCTTGTCCTGGGACTCCACTAAAGACACTCTTCATGACATATGAACTCCGGCCAGAGATTTCTAAGTAATGACCCTGACAAGAGGCCATGGGTATCATCTTCTGCTATCACAGAAGTAGTGAATCCTCTATTGGTTACTCAATTACCTTCGAATACCTCAAGCTGTACCTAAGCACCACCCTACGAGCGACCTCTGTAAGGCAACAAGGAATGGAGTCAAAGCATAGAATCAGTATCCAAGATATCCTTGAGTACCTCAAGTCTAAGGATACTTGCACCATTGCTATGATGAGATTATCACTGACATTAGAATAGGACATCCATGTGATGATCTCATAACAGGTCATCCAATGTACTTACTACCTCTAGTAAGCATTCACATCTCAACCCTAAATATCTCATATTTACAGTTTCTGAGATCCACTGCTTGATCAAATCAAGGAACTTGAAATGTGCTAGTCTTTCTGGATTACCGATGTCCAGTTTCAGTAATCCTACAACTAGGGATAATTCAGATATTGACATAATTGCACATGATAGGAATCTCAGTAGTATGATCACATCATAATTTCCTTCATGCTATGTCATATATCATGGACTTCATTAATTTGCTCATAGATCAATATCAATTCATAAATGATGAATAGCACAGTAATGAAATATGCCTTTCTTTATTTATTCATAAAGTCTGTACACAACTTTGTACAAAACGCGCTAAAGGTGATTACCTTTAGGGCACTACTATAACAATCTCCCACTTGACCTAAAACCAATCGCCTTGATATCTAATACCATAGGCGAGTACATGAGAATCAAAACTCTTCTGTGATAATGGCTTTATCAACGGATCAGCAATATTTTGCTCGGTGGAAATCTCTCTATCCGACATCACCTCGACCAATGATCTCCCGATCGATGATATCATGAGTACGTGTTTGGATCGTTGATGAGACCTTGGTTCCTTCGTGCAAGAATAGCCCTATTGTTGTCACAATACAATCAGATGGGCCCATCACACTAGGAACCACACCAAGTTCAAGAATGAACTTTTGATCCAAACCGCTTCCTTTTTCGCTTCAAGCGGCAATGTACTCTACCTCGGTTGTTGAATCGACAGTTGTCTCTTGTTTGAACTCTTCCAACCGATCGCCCGCCATTCGGTGTGAATATATAACCTGATTGGGATTTAGAATCATCCTTATCGATTGAAAACTGCATCAGATACCCGCCACTTTGAGATCTCCATCTCCATATATCAAGAAAACATCCTTAGTTCTTCGCAAGTACTTGAGGATATTCTTGACAGCCACACAAATGACCCTCACCAGATCCGATTGGTATCTGTGTCAGAACACTTAGAGCATATGATACATCGGGTCTCAGTATATAGCATAGCATACATGATAGATCCTATCGCAGATGCATACGGGATCATATTCATGCGCATCCTCTCATCTTGTGTCTTAGGACACATAGATTTCGAGAGTTTTATCACATGAGTCACAGGAAGGTACCCTCTCTTGGATTGTTCCATGCTAAACCTCTTCAGCATCTTGTCTATGTAGGTTGATTGTGAAAGACCAAGCAACCTTTTTGATCTATCTCTATAAATTTTTATCCCAAGGATATAAGTTGCTTCCCCAAAGTCTTTCATGACAAATTGTTTAGACAACCAAATCTTCACAGATTGTAGCATAGAGACATCATTTCCTAGTAATAATATGTCATCTACATATAGCACAAGGAATACGATTGCAGTCCCATTAACTTTCTTATACACACAGTATTCATCCTGATTTTGTGAGAAACCAAACTCTTTGATTACCTCATCAAAACGGATATTCCAACTCCTGGATGCTTGCTTCAATCCATAAATGGATTTTTGAAGCTTGCATACCTTTTCGCCATCATAGGAGGTGAAGCCCTCAGGTTGTGTCATATACACATCCTCAGCTAGATTTCCATTTAGGAAAGCTGTCTTCACATCTATTTGTCATATCTCATAATCATAATGAGTGGC
Organism: Erythroxylum novogranatense; assembly: GCA_029891385.1. Classification (NCBI taxonomy): domain Eukaryota; kingdom Viridiplantae; phylum Streptophyta; class Magnoliopsida; order Malpighiales; family Erythroxylaceae; genus Erythroxylum; species Erythroxylum novogranatense. Next base: position 40,536,889 of record CM057231.1, read on the forward strand.
AATGGCTAGGAGTATCCTAATGGATTTAAGCATTGCTATTGGGCTGAAGGTCATGTCGTGGTCAACTCCTTGTCTTTGACGAAAGCCTTTAGCCACAAGCCTTGCTTTATAGGTAATCACATTACCATCCATGTCAGTTTTCTTTTTGAAAACCCATTTACACCCTATGGGTTTTATTCCTTCGGGTGCCTCAACCAAAGTCCATACTTGGTTTTAATACATGGAATCCATTTCAGCTTTCATGGCATGAAGCCATTTCTCAGACTCTGAACTCTTCAGAACCTCTTCATAGGTAGTAGGCTCATCATCTTCTATGAGCAATACGTCATTCTGTTCAGTCATGAGAAATCCATATCTCTCGGAAACAGAGCGTATCCTACGTGACCTACGAACTTCATGTGTTGTAGAAGGTTGAACTGTTACTTCATCTGTATGAGTCACAGCTTCAGTTCAGCATTGATTCAAGGCTCGTGTTTCGAGCATCTTGAACTTCTTCAAGTTCAATTTTGCTCCCACCGCCTTCTTGTAAAAGAAACTCTTTCTCTAAAGACAGCATGCTTTGAAACAAACACCTTTTGTTCCTCAAGATGGTAGAATTGATATCCCATTGTTTCTTTAGGATATCCTACTAACAAACACTTGTCGACTTTGCATCAAGTTTATCTGATTGTATCCGCTTCACATAAGGTGACAACCCCAAACTTTCAAATGAGTAAGATAGGGTCTTTTGTTAGTCCACATCTCATATGGAGTAACATCAATTGTCTTTGATAGAACTCGCTTAACAAATAAACAATGTCTCGAAAAGTATACCCCAAAAGGATTTTGGCAACTTTGCAAAGCCCATCATCGATCGTACTATGTCTAACAAGGTTCGATTTCTCCTTCTGCCACACCATTATCTTTGTGGTGTGTAAGGTGGAGTCCATTGAGATAAAATCCCATTATCTCGAGATAATCTAAAATTGTTGGTTCACGATTCCCCACCACGATCGGATCGTAATGTTTTGATACTTTTCCCAATTTGGTTTTCTACTTCATTTCAATTGTTTGAACTTTTCAAATGCTTTGATTTGTATCTCATTAGATATCTGATACCCATATCGAGAATAATCATCGATAAAGGTAATGAAGTAAAGACAACCACTTCTAGCATGGATGGACATCGGATCACATACATCCGAATGTATTAGGTCTAATACTCTAGTCATTGCTCACCCTTTCCTTAAAGGGTAACTTAGTCATCTTTCCTAATAAACAAAATTCACATGTGTCATATGATTCATAATCAAATGACCCTAAACTTCCACTCTTATGGAGCTTAGCTATCGCCTCTCATTTATATGGCCAAGGCGACAATGCCATAAGTAAGTTGATTTTAAATTATCTCGCTTATGTCTTTTCGTGTCATTGACATTCGTAATTGGATGTGATATATCTAATATGTAAATTCCGTCGATAATGTACCAAGACCATAAAGCATTCCATTCAAACTAATAGATGTACCATTGCTACTAAAAGTCAAATGGAAACCAAATTTATTTAAACAAGAAATGATAATATGTTCTTTGTTAAAACAGTACAAAATAACATTCATCCAATTTAATTACAAACCCTTTGGGAGTGACAGAAAATAAGTGTTTACGGCTAATGCAAAGAACTCTTGCTCCATTTCCTACAAGGTGTCTAGTTCTCCTTCACGAGTCGTCTCATCGTCCCCGAGGCCCTACATATCATTGCATATGTGTGAGCCACAACCGTATCTAATACCCATATGTTATGGTCGAAACAAGATAACCTCAATGACAAACATAATCGAAGAAGCCGAGGCATCCGATGCCTTCTTCGCTTCAATTCTTCGAGATAGACTTTATAGTTTCGCCCAAAGTGGCGGTCTTGCCACAATGGAAGCAAGTTCCTTTGGTACAGTTTCTTTGGTTTTCTTTTGGCTGCACTTCCTTTTGGTTTCTTAGACCTTTTCTTCTTCAGTTTCTTTTTCTTCGAACCAGAAGAAAAAGAGTCCACCACGAGCACTGACTTGCTATCCTTCATGATAGATTGCTCTGCTGTTTTGAGCAGATTGATCAACTCAGGGATTGTCGTAGATATTTGGTTCATCCGATAGTTCAACACAAACTGTGAATAGCTATCAGACAATCCAACTAGAATTAAGTCAACAATTAATTCATAATCCATAACAAAACCTAAGACAGCCATGTTGGATCGCGTACGGTCCGAGTATTCACAATACGCTACGGAAAAGACCATACAAAATATCACGTATAATCGAAAACACGAAGGATTAACGAAAATACCTTATTTTCGTGGATAGGTTCTTTTTTTCTTTCGGATTCCAAGACATTGCAAATCGGTAATGTCTCTCACCGGTATCCACACGGCGCAGCACGATCCGGCTGCGGTCAGAAGTGTGCTAGCACGCCCTGAAAACCTTTCGAACGTCGCATCGATCTTTCTCTTGGATGGCGGCTAGGTTTTTCGACAATTATGTCGTTAACCTAATGAGACCTAAGCTTTCTATTTATAGAGAAACCCTAATCTCATTCAGTTCTATTAAGTTTCGGCCCATTATATCATATATAATAAAAGCCCGACAACTTAATTAAATCTAGCCCAATAAATATATCTAAATATATTTATTCAACACCTAATAAATTAGGTCCAAGAGAATAAGCCCAGATCACATCACTCTTTGTGTGCGACCCTGTAGGCTCATTTGATGTTGGCAATGGGCTTGATTACACTTCAAGGCCCATAAGTCATAAGCGGCCTCTAGCAAGACATTATGACTACCCAAATCAAATGAGGATCGATAATCCGATTTAACCTGTAACTATGGTTATAGGCTCAGTCCTTTTGTAACACGATATCAAGATTAATCACAAGGCATGGTACATGTCAACCTTTGATTAATCATAGTTTCTTGATCCCCAAGTTGACTGATTATAACAAATGACATTGATGACTCTTCATCAATTCATTTGAGCACGGCCATGCATTTCTTCAGTCATACTTGTCAAGAGGCCCAAATGATATCTCTCTCATTTAAGAGAGGTACAAATCCCATCTACGTCATTCACATCCCTCCGCATGATTCATTTGATGTCCAACATAAGAATGTTTGCTATTCGGTTAAAATAACTTAGTCTAATATCAAAACACCGAATTCCTCATGTAGGGAACCATGATGACTTCAGGTCAAAGGACTAAAGTCAAACCTATTGAGAATCACTAATGACATGAAATCATGTAGTATTCTCTTTTTGGGTCGATCCAATATATGTTCTCTAACATATATCTATGTTTCTGATTTGATATCTCATATCCATGATCAGTAAAACGTGATCATCAATCGAACACATACTAGCCTTAATTCATTATTATTCCACCAATAATGATCGATTAGGGACATCTAGAATAGTATTATAACACTTATGGTTTTACTATCAAGTCACATACTTGATGACATAAGTTTAATACCATTCATGGAATGTAAATCACATTACATAAATGAAATACATGCATATATGAAACGGAATAACTCATAATATATTATTAACAAATCATAATGTTAATACATGAATCACAAATGTTCATTGGCCTAGGGCACACTACTAACAATCTCCCACTTGCACTAGGCCCAATCAGTCAGATATCTAATACCCATAGACCTCATATGACTCTCATGTTTATGTAGGAAAATCCCGGGAGGAACATCACATGTTCCAAAGAGCGGAAACAAAATTTTTATTCCTGGACCTTCCGAAACCCAGATCCCGGTGTCGGTATGAAAACCTCAAACCTGAATAGCCAATAGAGACTATCTCTAAAGGTATCCACGCAGAGATCGAAACCTAACCGGATCAAACACTTTTGACCCGGGAATAGCTAGAATGAATAAGAGTCGCTAGACCCTACCTCCATCCCGGAGAGCTTGAGATCACGTTGGAACTTTGCTTTGGAGAAGAGAGATCGATGGTTGCTTGAGAAAAGAAGAAATGAATTTAAAATCACCTTAAGCTTAACTCTTAAGCTTTCTCCTTTCTCTTCCATGCAAGAACCTACGGCTATCACCTTCCAAAAGCCATCTTATGTATTTCTTTAACAATTAAAGATGCTTCCTTAAGAAGCTTACATATGGATGATTAATGGCCATTCATTTCTTTAATGAATAAAGTAATAAGCTTTGAAAAGTCAAAGCTTCTCATCTCTTCTCCCATTCCAACGTGCAAGGCTATATATTTATATATATTAATTAATTATTTACTTAATTAATTAATATATATATAATTGCTTAAGCAATCCAGTCAAACTGGGGTCGGTCCTACCTACCTACCGGCCCTCGACATCAAACAATTCTAAACCTTTCTTAGCAATATTGATGTCGCGATCTCATCGGGACATATCCCAATCCCATTGGGATCCATTTAATCTTAATGTCTCCATAATTGGAACTCGTCCAATTACTATTTTACGATTCTCTCGAGTCACTCTTATCGTGTGACCCTTTAGGTTCCGGTTATGTTGGCCACTTAGATTAACAATTAACTGAGCAAGTCATGAGCGGTATCTAGCAACACATCATGACCCCTAATTGACCGAAAGTAATCGGTTTGATGAATTCATCACGAACCGGATCACTTAACCCTTCCATAGACAATTCTTTGTGCAATTCGTCCTTTCATCATCCTATACCCCACTTGGTTATGAGTATGGCTAATATGTCAACTCTTACTAGACTAAGTCTAGCCCAGTGAAAACAGCTTGTCTCGAGGACTCATTACTTTATATGTCCATGAAGACACTCTTCATGACATAGTCATGCTCGCCGAGACTTAAAGTAATGATCCCGACAAGAGGCTGTGGTATCTCTTCGCTCACGTATGATGAATCCTTTATTGGCTACTCAATTACCTTCAATACCTCAAACTGCACCCAAGCACCAGCCTATGAGTAACCTCTCGAAGGCCATAAGGAATGGAGTCAGTACGTGATCAAGATTCAAGATATCCTTGAGTACCTCAAGTCTAAGGATACTTGCACCATTGCTATGATGAGATTATCACCGACATTAAATCCATGTGATGATCTCATGGCGAGTCATCCAATGAACTTACTACCACTAGTAAGCATCCATATGTCAACTCTAAATATCTCATATTTAAAGTTTCGAGATCCACCGCTGATCCAATCAAGGAGTATGACATATGTTAGTCTGTCCGGATTAATGATGTCCATCTCATTAATCCTATGACTAGGAAAATTTAGATATCGACATAATTGCACATGATAGGAATCTCGTGATTATGATCACATCATAATTTCCTTCATGCTATGTCATATATCATGGACTTCATTAATTTGATTAAAGATCAATATCAATTCATAAAGAATATCAAATAAATGAAACATGTCTTTCTTTATTTATTCATAAAGTCTGCATATGACTATGAACAAAAGCGCTAAAGGGATTGCCTTTAGGCACTACTCTAACAATCTCCCACTTGACCTAAAGCTAATCGCTTGGTATCTAATACCATAAGCGAGTACATGAGAATCAAAATTCTTCCGTGACAATGGCTTCGTCAACGGATCAAGAATGTTCGCTCGTGGGAATCCTCTCGATCGCGACATCACCTCTAGCAATGATCTCTAATCGATGATATCTCATGAGTACGATGTTTAGATCGTTGGTGAGACCTCGGTTCTTTTGCTCGAGCAATAGCCCCATTGTTGTCACAATACAATCAGTATGGGTCCATCACGACTAGGAACCACACCAAGTTGAAATGAACTTCTTGATCCAAAAACTTCCTTTTCCACCTCGATGCAAAGAATGTACTCGCCGATCGTCAATCGCCAGCCGTCTCTCGTTTGGAACTCTTCCAACTGACCGCCCGCCGCTTAGCGTGAAAACATAACCGACCGATCTGAGTCATCCTTGTCGATTGGAAACCGCATCCAGATGTTCGCCACTTGGAGATTTCCATCTCCATATATCAAGAAAACATCCTCGCCTTTCGCAAGTACTTGAGGATATTCTTGACACCACCCAAAGGACCTCACCAGATCCGATTGGTATCCGCCGTGACACTCGTCGAGCATACGATACATCGGGCCTCAGATATAATATAGCATACATGATCGATCCTATCGCAGACGATACGGATCCGATCCATGCGAATCCTCTCATCTTGTGTCTTAGGACACATAGATTTCAAAGTGTTATCCTATGAGTAATGGAAGAAACCTCTCGATTGCTCCATGCTAAACCTCTTTAGCATCTTGTCTATGTACGATGATTGTGAAAGACCAAGCAACCTCTTTGATCTATCTCTATAGATCTTTATCCCAAGGATATAAGTTGCTTCACCCAGTCCTTCATCGCAAATTGCTTGGACAACCAAATTTTAACCGACAGATCAATGAGACATCGCTTCCTAGTAATAATATGTCATCCACATATAGCACAAGGAAAACGATTGCATTCCCATTAACCTTTTTGTACACACAATGCTCATCCGGATTTTGTGAGAAACCAAACTCTTTGATTAACTCATCAAAACGGATGTTCCAACTCCTGGATGCTTGTTTCAATCCATAGATGAATTTCTGAAGCTTGCATACCTTTTTGCCATCACTGGAAGTGAAGCCCTCTGGTTGTGTCATGTACACATCCTCGGCCAGATTTCCGTTAGGAAAGTCGTCTTCACATCCATTTGCCATATCTCATAATCATAATGAGCGGCAATGGCTAGGAGTATCCGAATAGATTTAAGCATTGCTACGGGTCAAGGTCTCGCCATAGTCAACTCCTTGTCTTTGACGAAATCCTTTCGCCACAAGCCTTGCTTTGAGGTAATCACATTACCATCCATGTCGGTTTTCTTCTTGAAAACCCATTTGCACCCTATAGGTTTTATCCTTCAGTGCATCAACCAAAGTCCATACTTGGTTTATGTACATGGAATCCATTTCACTTTTCATGGCACAAAGCCATTTTTCGACTCAACTTTTCGTAACCTCTTCATAGGTAAAGCAGCTCATCATTTTCTATAAGCAACACGTCATTCATTTAAACACAAGAAATCCATATCTCTCGGGAACAGGCGCATCCTATTTGACCCACGAGCTTCAGGTGTCATGAAGGTTGAATTACTTCATCCGAATGAGTGACAGTCTCGTGTTCAGCAGCTGATTCGTGCTTGTTTGAGCATCTTGAACTTCTTCAAGTTCAACTTTGTTCCCATCGCCTTCTCGCAGAAGAAACTCTTTCTCTAAAGACAGCATGCTTTGAAACAAACACCTTTTGTTCCTCAAGAAGGTAGAATTGATATCCCATGGTCTCTTTAGGATATCCTACAAACAAACACTTGTCGATTTCGCCAAGCTTATCTCGATCAATCCGCTTCACGAAGGTGACAACCCCATACTTTCGATGAGAAAGATAAGGTTTTCTCGTTAGTCCACATCGATATGGAGTAACATCAATGCCTTAGAGGGAACTCGCTTAGCAAGTAAACAAATGCCTCTAAGCAAGATACCCCAAAACGATTTTGGTAACTTCATAAACCCATCATTGATCGTACCACGTCCAACAAGGTTCGATTTCTCCTTTCACCACACCATTGTCTTTGCGGCGTAAGGAGGAGTCCATCGAGATAAAATGCCATTATCTCTCGAGATAATCCAAACTGCTGGTTCAAGTATTCTCCACCACGATCGGATCGTAATGCCTTGATACTTTTACCAAGCTGGTTTTCTACTTCATTTCTGAATTGTTTGAACTTTTCAAACGCTTCAGATTTGTATCTCATCAGATACAAGTACCCATATCATGAATAATCATCGATAAAGGTAATGAAGTAACGACAACCACTTCTGGCATGGATGGACATCGGACCGCATACATCCGAATGTATTAGGTCTAATACTCCAATCGCTCGTTCACCCTTTCCTTGAAGGGTAACTTAGTCATCTTGCCTAATAAACAAGATTCGCATGTGTCATATGATTCATAATCAAATGACCCTAAACCGCCACTCTTCAGGAGTTTAGCGATGCGTGTCTCATTTATATGGTGTCGACAATGCCATAAGTAAGTTGACTTTAGATTATCTCTTTTATACCGCTTGGTGTCATTGACATTTAAAATTGATTAGACATATCTAATATGTAAATACCATTGCACAATGTACCAGTTCCATAAAGCATTCCATTAGAATTGATAGAACAACCATTGCTATTAAAATTCATATGGAATCCAAATTTATTTAGACAAGAAATGCATAATATATTCTTTGTCAAAACGGGTACAAAATAACAATCATCCAATTCCAATTACAAGCCCAAGAGGGAGAGACAAAACATAGGTTCCTACGGCTAATGCAAGAACTCTTGCTCCATTTCCAACACGCAGTCTACTTCTCCTTCATGAGTTGCCCATCGTCCCCGAGGCCCTGCATATCATTACATATGTGTGAGCCACAACCAGATCAAATACCCGGATGTTGTGATCGAGAATGATTAACTTCAATGACATACAAACTGAAGTAGTCGAGGCATCCGATGCCTTCTTCGCTTCAATGACTCCAGATAGACTTTGCAATTGCGCCTCCAATGACCATCTTTACCGCAATGGAAGCAAGTTCCTTTTGGGGAAGCTTCTTTGGTCTTCTTCTTGATGGCGCTTCCCTTTGGTTTCTTTGCCTTCTTCTTCTTTGGGTTCTTTTCTTCTTTGAACTCAAGAAGAAGAAGCTACTACCAAAGACTTGCTTACTATCACTCTTGATAGTCTCGCTCATTGTCTTCGGCAGATTGATCACCAGTATTGTAGTGGATATTTGGTTCATCCGATAGTTTAGCACTAATCGTGCATAACTGCCGGACAATCCAACCAGAATTAAGTCTATACTTAATTCATGATCCATTGCAAAACCTAAGACGGCCAATCTCTCAATATAGCCATTCATCTTCGTATGCGTCGCATGCCAGATGTCCCTGAGCCATCTTTAATGGTGAAGAGAACCTCGAGGTCTCGAACCTTCGGACCGGCTTGCTCGTCAAATAGCTCCCCAAGATGAAAACTATGGTGTGAGCATCCATGGACTCGTCCGCTTCGCAGCTCTGGTGACATCGACGCAAGCATAATGCAAGTCGCCATGTCATCGCCTTTAGATGCTTACTATATGCCTTCGATCATCATCGAAGCATCGACGACAGTGCATCCGGCGGAAAATCTAGGATATATCCTGGACTTTCAGATCTCGAGAACTATTCTCGATTCCTTAACGACCAAGAAAATTCGGTCCGCTTAACTTGTTGGAATCCATGTTGGCGTAAGATTCACACTTGACGACATTTTCAAATAACCTACACGGATAGAGAGGAAGAATGTTAGAATAGAATAGCTGCATAATCATAAGGACTTGAATGATATGCAAAAGAGCTCCCACTAGTTTCATAGAATCCATAACCCTCATTCTGAATCCAAAGAAACAAAGTGACATAATGTCTAGTGGGTTGATATCCGATATTGCTAAGAATGACCTTGGGTTTACCCAACAAGCCACAACTTAGGTCAATCGGCAGGTATCGAACATACCAATTGCATCATCGATAACAGACATTGAGAATGACCTTGGGTTTACCCAACAAGCCACCTTATGTCTCTGGAGGTATCGGATATACCAATTACATCTTAGACACAACTATCGATCGGTCTATCAACTTGTTGATGTATGCACTTACATTCAGTATCAACTCTTTGATGCGCATACATCCGATGTATGCTACCCAATTTCACCTCCGTCCACGTTGACCTTGAGTTTACTCAACAAACTAACGCTTCGGTGAAAACCAACCCATTAATCAGAAAATCATATTTTCATGGTTCAACATATCCGATAGAGTGAGCTTGGGTTTACCCAACAACCCATCCCTATAAGAACTCTGGTTCTTACCATATTAATGGAAGGCGTTAGTTTTCATATACCGAGGAGGGATTTAGAAATTCTAGACTCCAAGCAGAAGGATTATAGTCACGAAAACTATATGGAATGATTTAGGTTATTTCATCAATCACATTGAATCAATCCTTGTAATCATCCATCATCCAACCTTAGCATGCCACAAGTCGACTTTCATCAAATGCAAGTCGACTTATTGCATCTGCCCACACACAAGTCAACTTGTTTGACACAAGTCGACTTATTTCACCTGCCCATGTATAAGTCGACTTACAAGAAGCTACAAGTCGACTTATACTGAAATCTTGAACAAGTCGACTTATTCTATTCACAAGTCGACTTATCCAAAAACCTTGAACAAGTCGACTTATTCCATATACAAGTCGACTTATTCAGGGAATTTTGCTAAATCTCTAATCGACTAATTCCTCAATCAATGCAATTCCAATTCTCAATACCCTCATACCTAAGTTAATATCTGTTAGTTGATGTATCAATGAACACTTCATTGATCCATGAATGCCTTAAATAGTCAAACTATATGAAAAGCTTGAAATGAGTCAAAACTCATAAATATCCAAATACTTTAGGAACACCCAAATTCTCACCCTAAGCATCTCAAGCTAGTGTATACACTCTCAAAACTACTCCGGCACTTGTCACAAAAATTGTGACGGCCAAAACAAGCAAGAAAATGAAATATACTAACGAGACACAAAAGTGACCAATTCGGCATTCAAAAATTCTTGGAAAAACAAATTCAAGAAATTCACTTTGGCAATCATACCACATCAAGATAATACAGTTTTAATCACATTAAAAATGTTGCAAGGCATTGGAACTGAAAAAGCAACCTCAATCAAGCCAAGCAAAACAGTCCCAACAATTTTCACCAAAACTGTCCAGTTCTGTACATTGCTTGAAATGATCAATGAAAAAATTTCAATAAATTCTGAGAAAATTATATAGGTTACTAAATGTTCAGAAAATGCTACCTGAATTTTTTCAGGATTTTAGGCCATCAAAAACTCAGTCAACCAAAATAACAAAACCGATTAAAATTCTGTGTTCATCAACACAGCAATTCCCAACGGCATAGAATAAAATCGAAAATAAATATCCAATCACCTTGAAATCCAATTTCCATGATCACAGACATTCACCAACATCTTAGAGACATGTAGGTGAAGGAAAATCCAGAAAAAAGATTTTTCTAGAATTTATTCTTGATTTTATACTACTGCCTGTTCACAGAATCGTTTCAAAACAGCATCTGTAAGCTTAGGAAATAATTAGCAAAACTTTATCTAATCAAATCGATAAATTCTGAAAATTCATAGACATATTCTCTAGCATGTTATGAACATTCCTGGGCAGAAAAATTTCGAAAACCCTATCTCTATAGCAATTCGAAATCTGAACAGAATACATGCTACAGCATCACAAGCAATTAAGGTTTATGATCTAGCTTCAGTTAAAGCTTCATACACGACACCAGACGCTCTGATACCACTGTAGGAAAATCCCGGGAGGAACATCACATGTTTCAGCAGCGGAAACAAAAAAATTTTATTCCCGGGACCTTCCCGAAACCCAGGATCCCGGTGTCGGTATGAAAACCTCAAACCTGAATAGCCAATAGAGACTATCTCTAAAGGTATCCACGCAGAGATCAGAAAACCTAACCGGATCAAACACTTTTGACCCGGGAATAGCTAGAACAGAATAAGAGCTGCTAGACCCTACCTCTGTCCTGGAGAGCTTGAGATCACGTTGGAACTTTGCTTTGGAGAAGAGAGATCGATGGTTGCTTGAGAAAAGAAGAAATGAATTCCAAAATCACCTTAAGCTTAACTCTTAAGCTTTCTCCTTTCTCTTCCACGCAAGAACCTACGGCTATCACCTTCCAAAAGCCATCTTATGTATTTCTTTAACAATTAAAGATGCTTCCTTAAGAAGCTTACATATGGATGATTAATGGTCATTCATTTCTTTAATGAATAAAGTAATAAGCTTTGAAAAGTCAAAGCTTCTCATCTCTTCTCCCATTCCAACGTGCAAGGCTATATATTTATATATATTAATTAATTATTTACTTAATTAATTAATATATATATAATTATAGCAGATCCAGTCAAGCTGGGTCAGTCCTACCGCCATCTGGACCGATCAAAAGCTTGACTCTAAACCTTTCTTAGCAATATTGATGTCGCGATCTCATCTGGACATATCACAATCCCATTGGGATCCATTTAATCTTAATGCTCTCCATAATTGGAACTCGTCCAATTACTATTTACTGATTCTCTGAGTCACTCTTATCGTGTGACCCTTTAGGTTCCGGTTATGTTGGCCACTTAGATTAACAATTAATCGAGCAAGTCATGGCGGTATCTAGCAACACATCATGACCCCAATTGACCGGAAAGTAATCGGTTTGATGAATTCATCACGAACGAGATCACGAACCCTTCCATGACAATTCTTGTGCAATTAGTCCTTTCATCATCCTATACCCCACTTGGTTATGAGTATGGCTAATATGTCAACTCTTACTAGACTAAGTCTAGCCCAGTGAAAACAGTTCCTATCTCGAGGACTCATTACTTTATATGTCCATGAAGACACTCTTCATGACATAGTCATGCTCGCCGAGACTTAAAGTAATGATCCCGATAAGAGGCAGGTATCTCTTCATTCTCACGTAGTGATGAATCCTTTATTGGCTACTCAATTACCTTGAATACCTCAAACTGCACTCCAAGCACCAGCCTATGAGTAACCTCTCGGAAGGCCACAAGGAATGGAGTCAAATGCAGGATCAAGATTCAAGATATCCTTGAGTACCTCAAGTCTAAGGATACTTGCACCATTGCTATGATGAGATTATCACTGACATTAAATTCATGTGATGATCTCATGGCAGTCATCCAATGAACTTACTACCACTAGTAAGCATCCATATGTCAACTCTAAATATCTCATATTTACAGTTTCGAGATCCACCGCTTGATCCAATCAAGGAGTATGACATATGCTAGTCCGTCCGATTAATGATGTCCAGTCTCATTAATCCTATGACTAGGAAAATTTAGATATCGATATAATTGCACATGATAGGAATCTCGTGATTATGATCACATCATAATTTCCTTCATGCTATGTCATATATCATGGACTTCATTAATTTGATTAAAGATCAATATCAATTCATAAAGAATATCAAATAAATGAAACATGCCTTTCTTTATTTATTCATAAAGTCTGTATATGACTATGAACAAAAAGCGCTAAAGGGATTGCCTTTTAGGCACTACTCTAACAAGTTTAGGCTGTGGAAGAGGCTTAGTAAGTGGATCGGCAATGTTGTCATCTGTGCCCACTCTGCATATCTTCACGTCTCCTCTTCTAATGATCTCTCTAATCAAATGGAAACGTCTGAGTATGTGTTTGGATCTATGATGCGAATTTGGTTCCTTAGTGTAAGTGATAAGTCGACTTGTACCATGTGTAAGTCGACTTACACATGTTCGGTACCGATAAGTCGACTTGTTCATTGGATAAGTCGACTTGTTCAAGGTTGGTATCGTTTATTTATTCCCTAAAGGCAATCCCTTTAGCGCTGCTTTTATTCAAAGTCGTAGTGCACTTTATGAATAAATAAAGAAAAGGCATTATTCATTAATTTGATATTCATAAACATTGTTTATGAATTGATTGGATCTTTAATCTAATTAATGAAGTCCATGATATATGACATAGCATGAAGGAAATTATGATGTGATCATACTACCGAGATTCCTATCATGCAATTATGTCAAGATTCAAATTCTCCTAGTCATAGGATTAATGAGACCGACATCATTAATCCGGATAGACTAGCACATGTCATATTCCTTGATTGGATCAAGCAAAGGATCTCGTAAACCGTAAATATGAGATATTTAGAATTGACATGTGGATGCTTACTAGCGGTAGTAAGTACATCGATGACCCGCCATGAGATCATCACATGGATATCTTATCTAAGTGTCGTTGATAATCTCATCATAACAATGGTGCAAGTATCCTTAGACTTGAGGTACTCAAGGATATCTTGATATCGATCCCTGCTTTGACTCCATTCCTTGTTGCCTTCCGTAGGTAACTCATGTGGTGGTGCTGGGTACAGTACTCGAGGTATTCAAGATAATCGAGTAGCCAATAAAGGATTCACCACTTCGATTAGCGTAAGAGATACCCACGGCCTCTTGTCAGATCATTACTAAGGTCGGCAAGATGTATGTCATAAAGAGTGTCTTCATTGACATATAAAGTAATGAGTCCCGTGACGAGAACCGATATCACTGGGCTAGACTCGCCCAGTGAGAGTTGACACTTTGACCATACTCATAACCAAGTGGGTATAGGATGGTGAAAGGACTAATTGCACAGAATTGTCTATGGAAGGGTTCGTGATCTGTTCGTGATGAATACATCGTAATCGATTACTTTCCGTCAATTGGGGTCATGATGTGTTGCTAGATACCGCCATGACTTGCTTTCGATTAATTGTTAATCTAATGGCCAACATAACCGGAGCCTAAAGTGGTCACACGATAAGAGTGTTTCAGAGAAATCAGAAATAGTAATTGGACAGAGTTCCAATTATGGAGAGCATTAGATTAAATGGATCCCGATGAGATCGGGATATGTCCCGATGAGATCGCGACATCGATATTGCTAAGAAAGGTTTTGAGTCGCTTTCAAAGATCGGGGCCCTAGAGGCTTAAGAGACCTAATTCAGCTTGATCGACCTCTTAGTAATTATATATATGTTAATTAATTAAGTAATTAATTAATTAATATTATATATATATATTAGACATGTACGTGGAAGCCATAGGAGGAGGCCTTTTCATCTTTTAACTTTTATATATATATATATATATATATAAAGAGTGGCTTACGTGGATCCTTCTCCACCATAAGCTTCAATATGTCTTTAATAAGTTATAAGACATATAAAAGGTGAAAAGGAGAGGATGGTTCGTAGGTTTTTGGTGGAAGAGAGAAAAGGTGAAAGCTTAATAGTTAAGCTTTGTTTTAAAATTTTCATTTTCTTCTTCTTCCAAAGCCATCATCGATTTCTCCTTCTCCAAGCATATGGCCCAACGTTTTCTGAAGCTCTCCAGGACAGAGGTAGGCTCTAGCAGGCTTTATTCTGTTCTAGCTATTCCCTGGTCAAAGAGGTTTGACTCGGTTAGATTTTCTCGATCTCTCGCGGATCACCTTAGAGATAGTCTTTGGCTATTTAGGTTGATGTCTTCATACCGATACCAGGATCCTGGGATTCAGGAAAGTCCTAGGAAAAAAATTTTTTGTTTTCCTCTGCCGGTACATGTGATGTACCTCCCGGGATTTTCCTACAGTGGTATCAGAGCGTCTGGTATCCCGTATGAAGCTAAAACCTAAGCGAGATCAGAAACCCTAATGGAATTTGCTGTTGATGCATGCTATCTGTTCAGATTTCGAATTTATATTGTGATATGCTTTTCGAAATTTTTCTGCCCAGAATTGTTCATAACATGTTAGAGAATATGTCTATGAATTTTGAGAATTTATCGATTTGATTTGATATAGTTTTGCTAATTAATTCCCTAAGGTTACAGATGTTGTTTTGTGAAACGATTCTGGAACAGGCATGAGTATAAAATCGAGAATAAATTCTATAAAATTGTTTTTTGGATTTTCCTTCACCTACATGTCTCTAAGATGTTGGTGAATGTCTGTGAGCATGGAAATTTGATTTCAAGGTGATTGGATATTTATTCACAAATTTATTCTATGCTGTTGGGAATTGCTGTGCTGATGAACACAGATTTTGAATCGGTTTTTTTATTTAGGTTGACTGAGTTTTTGATGGCCTAAAATCCTGAAAAAATTCATTTAGCATGTTCTGAACATGTACTAACCTATATAATTTTCTCATGATTTATTGAAATTGTTTCATTGATCATTTCGAGCAATGTACAGAACTGGACAGTTTTGTGAAAATTGTTGGGACTGTTTTGCTTGGCTTGATTGAGTGTTCTTTTCAGTTCCATGTTTTGAACCATTTTTAATGTGATTAAAATGTGTTATCTTGATGTAGTATGATTGCCAAACTGAATTGCTTGAATTTGCTTTTCCAAGAATTTTTGGATGCCGAATTGATCACATTAGCGTCTCGGTAGTATCTTGCATTATCTTGTTTGTTTTGACCGTCATATTTTTATGGCATGTGCTGAAGTAAATTTGATAATGTATGTGCTAGCTAGAGATGCTTAGTTTGATAATTAGGGTGTTCCTAAATTATTTGGAAATTAATGAGTTTTGACTCATTTCAAGTTTTTCATATAGTTTGACTATTTAAGGCATTCATGAATCAATGAAGTATTCATTGAGGCATCAATTCACAGATATTACCCTAGGTATGATGGTGTTGAGAATTGGAATTGTACTGATTGAGGAATTAGCCGATTAGAGATTTTAGCAAAATTCTCGGATAAGTCTAATTTATATGGGACATAAGTCGACTTGTTCGCTTAATAAGTCCACTTGTTTTCCGGATAAGTCGACTTGTTTTCCGGATAAGTCGACTTTGTGGAAAGAATAAGTCCACTTGTTCAAGATTCAAAGATAAGTTTCCACTTGTAGTACCTGTAAGTCCACTTGTTCACGGGCAGATGACATAAGTCCACTGTGTCATACAAGTCCACTTGTGTGGGCAGAGCACAAGCTTCCACTTGCATTTGATGAAAGTCCACTATGGCATGCATAGTGGGATGATGGATGATTTTAGGTATGACTCAATGTGATTGATGAAATGCCCTAAATCATATCATATAGTCATGGTGACTATAATCCTACGGCTTGGAGAAGAAGTAGATGAGACCCAAATCCCTCCTCAGATATGAAAACTAACGCCTTCCATTAATATGGTAAGAACCGTAGTTCTTATAGGTGGGTTGTTGGGTAAACCCAAGCTCACTCTATACGGATATGTTCGAACCATGAAAATAAGATTTTGGATTAATGTGTTGGTTTTCACCGAAGCGCTGGTTTGTTGAGTAAACTCAAGGTCAACGTGACAGAGGCGTAAATTGGGTAGCATACATCGATGTATGCGATCAAAGAGTCGATACCAATGTAAGTGCATACATCAACAAGTTGATAAAGACCGATCGATAGTTGGTCTAAGATGTAATTGGTATATCCGATACCTCCCGAGACATAAGGTGGCTTGTTGGTAAACCCAAGGTCATTCTTAATGTCTGTTATCGATGATACAATTGGTATGACCGATACCCACCGATTGACCTAAGTCAGGGTCATTGGTAAACCCAAGGTCACTCTTAGCAATGTCGGATATCGACCCACTAGACATTATGTCACTTTGTTTCTCCGGATTCAGAAAGAGGGTTATGGATTCTAGGAAACTAGTGGGAGCCATATGCATATCATGCAAGTCCTTATGATCATGCAGTAATTCTATCCTATCATTCCTCTCTCTATCGCGCTTAGGTTGATCAAGAAGTCTTTCAAAGGTGAATTTACGCCTCTATTCTGGACCGAATTTTCTTGATTGGCTAAGGAATCGAGAATTGTTCTCGATCCGAGGAATCGGATACGCCCCAGATGTTCCACTTCCGCCAGCACTGCCGTCGATGCTTCGATAAGGATCGTAAAGCATATTGTAAGCATCTAAAGGATGTTGATATGGATACTTGCTTTATGCTTGCCTCGATGTCACTAAAGCTGCAGGAGCAAAGACGAGTCCATGGATGCTCACTCTATAGTATTTCTCTTAGGGAGCCGTTTGATGAGTAAGTTTCATTCGAAAGGTTCGAGACCTCAAGGCTTCTTCACCATTAAAGATGGCTCCTGTGGATATCCGCCATGCAAGATTCCTCAAGATGAATGGCTATATTGAGAGATTGGCCGCCTTAGGATTTGTAATGGATTATGAGTTAAGTAGAGACTTAATGCTAGTTGGATTGTCTCGATGGTTATTCACACCAGGATAAACTATCGGATAAACCAAATATCCACAACAATTCTCGAATGATCAATCGCCAAGACAAATGAAAGGTGCTATCAAGAAGGATAGCAAGCAAGTGTTAATGGTGGATGCTTCTTCTTCTAGTTCAAAGAAGAAAAGGCCAAGAAACTAAATGGAAGTGCCATCAAGGAAAAACCAAAGATTCTCCCAAAAGGATTTTGCTTTCATCAGGCAAGTCTAGCCACCACAAAGTAAACCGTAAAATCTATTCGAGTCTTTGAAGTAGAAGAAGGCATCAGATGCCTCTACTCCTTCAAATATGTTTGTCATTGAGGTTAATATTATTCCTGATCCAAACATATCGGTATTTGATACCGGATGTGGCTCATACATATGATATGATATGTAGGGCCTCGGGGGACGAGAGAAAGCTCATTCAAGGAAAACTAGACTTCGTGTAGGTAATGCAGAAGAGTTGCTACATTAGCGTGAGACACTTATGTCTTGTTCCTCCCTAGTGGGCTTATATTCAAATTGGATGATTGACATTTTGTACCTGTTTTAAACAAAGAACATATTGTATGTTTTATGTTTAATTAGAGCTGGTTTCCATTGGACTTTTAGTAGCAATGGTTGTTATATTAGTTGCAATGGAATGCTCTATGGTACTCGTACATTATGCAATTGAATTGACATATGAGACATGTCATATCCAATTATGAATGTCAATGACGCGGAAAGACATAATCGAGATAATTTAAAATCAACTTACTTATGGCATTGTCGGCTTGGCCATAAATAAATGAGACACGCATCGCTAAGCTCCATAAGAGTGGATGTTTAGGGTCATTTGATTATGAATCATATGACACATGCGAATCTTGTTTATTAGGCAAGATGACTAAGTTATCCTTTAAGGGAAGGGTAAACGAATGAATGGAATATTAGACCTAATACATTCGGATGTATGTGGTCCGATGTCCATCCATGCCAGAAGTGGTTGTTTTTACTTCATTACTTTTATCGGTGATTATTCACGATATAGGTATCTGTATCTGACGAGATACAAATCTGAAGCATTTGAATAGTTCAAATAATTCAGAAATGAAGTAGAAACTAACTTGGTAAAAGTATGAATACATTACGATCTGTTCGTGGTGGAAAATGCTTAGACCAATAGTTTTGGATTATCTCAGAGATAATGGGATTTTATCTCAGTATACTCCACCTTACACGCCGCAGCACAATGGTGTGGCTGAAAGGAGAAATCGAACCTTGTTAGACATGGTGCGATTAATGATAGGTTTTGCACAATTTTGGGAGTATGCGCTCAAGACAGCTGTTTACTTGCTAAACAGAGTTCCATTAAAGACAGTTGATGTTACTCCATATGAGATATGGACTAACTGAAAGCCCTATCTTTCTCATCTGAAAGTTTGGGATTGTCCTGCTTATGTGAAGCGGACACAGTCAGATTAGCTTGATGCAAAATCTGATAAGTGTTTGTTCGTGGAATATCAATTCTACCTTGCTGAGGAACAAAAGTTGTTTATTTCAAGCATGCTGTTTTCTTAAAGAAAGAGTTTTTTTACAAGAGGACGGTGGGAGAAAAGTTGAACTTGAGAAGTTCAAGATGCTCAAACAAACATAGATCAACTGCGTCAACTCAAACTGCCACTCATATAGATGAGGTAACAGCTCAACCTTCTACTACACACTAATTTTCAGAGGTTAAGTACGACACGACTGCTCCCGAGAGATATGAATTTCTTGTAAGTGAACAGAATGGCGATTGCTCATATGAGATGATGCGCTACTACCTATGAACAAAGTTCAAAAGTTCGTAGTCTAGAACATGGCTTTGTGCCATGAAATCAAATGGATTCCATGTATGAAAACCAAGTATGGACTTTGGTTGTTACACCTGAAGGGATAAAACCCACAGGGTGCAAAGGAGTTTTCAGAACAAAACCAACATGGATGGTAATTTGATTACTTATAAAGCAATGCTTCTAGCTAAAGGATTTCGTCAGAGACAAAGAGTTGACTATGACGAGACCTTCATTTCGTAATAATGCTTAAATCCATTAGGATACTCCTAGCCATTGCCACTCATTATGATTATGAGATATGGCAATGGATGTGAAGACGACTTTCCGAGAGGAATTCACCCGAGGATGTGTATGACACAACCTCGAGGGCTTCACTTCCATCGATGGCGAAAAGGTATGCAAGCTTCGTAAATCCATGTATGGATCAAGCAAGCATCCAGAGTTGGATTATCCGCTTTGATGAGTCAATCAAAGAGTTTGATTTTCACAAAATCCGGATGATCATGTGTGTATAAGAAGGTTAATGGAACCGCAATCGTATTCCTTGTGTTGTATGTAGATGACATATCGTTACTAGAAACGATGTCTCTATGCCGCAATCGCTAAAATTTGGTTGTCCAATCAATTTGCGATGAAAGACCTTTGTGAAGCAACTTATATCCTAGGGATATAGATTTATAGAGATAAATCAAAAGGATGCTTAGTCTTTCACAATCATCGTACATAGATGAGATGCTAAAGAGGTTTAGCATGGAACAATGTTATGACGAGGTCTGATGTATCGTATGCTCTAAGTGTTACGAGCGGATACTAATCGGATCCTCGTGAGGGTCATGGGTGGCTGTCAAGAATATCCTCAAGTACTTAAGGGCTAACTAAAGATGTTTTCGATCTATGGAGATGGAAATCTCCAGTGAGCGGCATTTAGATGCTAGTATTTAACTGATAAGGATGATTCAATCACAATCGGGTTATATACATTCACACCGAATAGCGTGGCGGTCGGTTGGAAAAGTTCTAAACAAGAGAGGACTGCTGATTCATCAACCGAGGCAGAGTACATGCCGCATGAGATTCGCAAAGGAAGCGGCTTGGATCAAGAAGTTCATTATCGAACTTGATTTGGTCCCTACCGTGATGGGCCCATAGGATTGTATTGGATACAATGGGGCTAGGCGCAGCAAAGGAACCAAGGTCTTATCGACGATCCGAACTCGTATTTTACCGATTCGGAGATCATTAGTCGAGATGATATCCCGATAGAGAGAATTCTACAGAGCAAAGTGTTGTTGTTCGCTGACAAAGCCATTGTCACAGAGAATTATGATTCTCATGGACTCGCTTTTGGTATTAGATACTAAGGCGATTGGCTTTAGGTCAAGTGGGAGATTTGTAAGTGATAAGTCGATTGTACCATGTGTAAGTCGACTTACACATGTTCGCATCGATAAGTCGACTTGTTCATTGGATAAGTCCACTTGTTCAAGGCTCAGATCGTTATTTATGCCCTAAAGGCAATCCCTTTAGCTGCTTTTATTCAAAGTCGTGTGCAGACTTTATGAATAAATAAAGAAAAGGCATTATTCATTAATTTGATATTCATAAACATTGTTTATGAATTGATTGATCTTTAATCGAATTAATGAAGTCCATGATATATGACATAGCATGAAGGAAATTATGATGTGATCATACCATCGAGATTCCTATCATGTGCAATTATGTCAAGATTCAAATTCTCCTAGTCATAGGATTAATGAGATCGACATCATTAATCCGGATAGACTAGCACATGTCATATTCCTCGATTGGATCAAGCAAAGGATCTCGTAAACCGTAAATATGAGATATTTAGAATTGACATGTGGATGCTTACTAGCTGTAGTAAGTACATCGATGACCTCGCCACGAGATCATCACATGGATATCTTATCTAAGTGTCATGATAATCTCATCATAAAGCAATGGTGCAAGTATCCTTAGACTCGAGGTACTCAAGGATATCTGATATCTCGATCCTGCTTTGACTCCATTCCTTGTTGCCTTCCGTGAGGTAACTCATAGGGTGGTGCTTGGGTACAACTTCGAGGTATTCAAGATAATTGAGTAGCCAATAAAGGATTCACCACTTCGATTAGCGTAAGAGATACCCACGGCCTCTTGTCAGATCATTACTAAGGTCGGCCAAGATGTATGTCATGAAGAGTGTCTTCATTGACATATAAAGTAATGAGTCCCGTGACGAGAACCGATATCACTGGGCTAGACTCAGCCTAGTGAGAGTTGACACTTTGACCATACTCATAACCAAGTAGGGTATAGGATGGTGAAAGGAAGAATTGCACAGAATTGCTCATGGAAGGGTTCGTGATCCGTTCGTGATGAATACATCAAACCGATTACTTTTCGGTCAATTGGGGGTCATGATGTGTTGCTAGATACCGCTTCATGACTTGCTCGATTAATTGTTAATCTAAGGCCAACATAACCGGAGCCTAAAGGGGTCACACGATAAGAGTGTTTCAGAGAAATCAGAAAATAGTAATTGGACGAGTTCCAATTATGGAGAGCATTAGATTAAATAGATCCCGATGAGATCGGGATATGTCCGATGAGATCGCGACATCGATATTGCTAAGAAAGGTTTCGAGTTGTTTCAAAGACCGGTCTTGTGAGGCTGTGTAGACCCACCCAGCTTGATCGACCTCTTAGTAATTATATATATGTTAATTAATTAAGTAATTAATTAATTAATATATATATATATATTAGACATGTACGTGGAAGCCATAGGAGGAGGCCTTTTCATCTTTTAACTTTTATATATATATATATATATATATATATATATATAAAGAGTGGCTTACGTGGATCCTTCTCCACCATAAGCTTCAATATGTCTTTAATAAGTTATAAGACATATAAAAGGTGAAAAGGAGAGGATGGTTCGTAGGTTTTTGGTGGAAGAGAGAAAAGGTGAAAGCTTAATAGTTAAGCTTTGTTTTAAAATTTTCATTTTCTTCTTCTTCCAAAGCCATCATCGATTTCTCCTTCTCCAAGCATATGGCCCAACGCTTTCTCAAGCTCTCCGGTGATGTAGGTAGGCTCTAGCAGTGCTTTATTTCGTTCTAGCTATTCCTCGTCAAAGGGTTTGACTTGTTAGATTTTTCGATCTCTGCGTGGATCACCTTTAGAGATAGTCTCTTTGGCTATTTAGGTTGATGTCTTCATACCGATACCAGATCTGGGATTCGGAAAGTCCCGGAACAAAATTTTTGTTTTCACGCGGTACATGTGATGTACCTCCCGGATTTTCCTACACTTAGCCTCGTGCTATAGCCCCATTATTATCACAATAAAGGTCTATAGGACTTGCAATGTTAGGAACAACTCCAAGCTCTGTGATGAACTTCCGATCCATACAGCTTCCTTAGAAAGATCCGAGGCAAGAATGTACTCAGCTTGGTTGTAGAATCAAGCAATGTTGTCTTGCTTGAACTTTTCCACTCACCGCACCTCCATTCAAAAGAACACAAAACCCGATTATGATTCGAATCATCTATGTCGATCGAAACCAAAGATCGGTGTAACCATTTACAACTAGCTCTCCTTCAAGTCCTCCATAGACAGAACATATCCTTAGTTCTTCTCAAGTACTTAAGGATGTTCTTAACTACTATCCAAAGGACTCTCACCATAATTAGATTGGTATCTACTTGTTATGCTCAAAGCATATGAGACATCCGGTCGAGTACATAACATGGCATACATGATAAATCCAATTGCAGATGCATATGGAATCTTACTCATGCGCCAAGCTCCTTATCCAAGTAGACAATCCTTCTTAGAAAACTTGATTCCATGTGACATAGGTAAGAATCCTCTCTTGGAATCTTGCATATCGAACCTTTCAAGACCTTATCTATGTATGTACTCGACTTAGACCTATAAGCTTTCTTGATCTATCTCTATAGATCTTAATGCCTAAAACATAGGCAGCCTCACTCTAAGTCTTTCATTGAGAAACGCTTCCTTAACCAAATCTTGACACTCTATAAGGTCGGAATATCGCTTCCAATGAGCAAGATGTCATCAACATATAAAGCTAAAAGACAACAAAGACTCCCACTAACCTTTTGTAAACACAAGGTTCATCTTCATTCTTGATGAATCCAAACTCTTTGACAACTTCATCAAACGAAGATTCCACTTTTTCGATGCTTGCTTCACCATAAATGGATCTTTGAAGCTTGCACACCTTTCCCGAATTCTTAGGATGGATAAAACCCTCAGTCAGTATCATATATACATCCTCAAGTAAGTTTCCATTAAGGAAAGCCGCTTTGACATCCATTTGCCATATCTCATAATCGTAGTATGCAGCTATGGAAATAAGAATTCTAATGGATTTGATCATGACCATCGGAGAAAATGTCTCATCATAATCAATTCCATGAACTTGTCGATAACCTTTAGCAACAAGTCTTGCTTTATAAGTGTGCACGCTTCCATCCATGTCGAAGTTTCTTTTGAAACCCATTTGCATCCAATGGTCTTCAAGCCATCGATGGATCAATCAAAGTCCAAACTTGATTGTCATACATGGATTGCATCTCCGCTTTCATGGCCTCTAACCATTTAGCGATTTTGACTTTCCATAGCTTCTTGATAGGTGTGGGCTCATTATGATCGATGAGCATCACATTATCATCATCAAGAATGAGAAATCCATATCTCTCGGGTTCATGACTTAATCCTATCGATCTACGTAGACCTTGTGTTGTTGAAGACCGCTCATCAACGACTTGTGAGTTTGCTTCAATCTCCTTCGCAGCTCAATGTCATTTTGTGAAACTTGAATTTCTTCGAGTTGTACTTTACTCCCACTTGCTTCCTTTGGAAACAAATTCCTTCTAAGAAGAAACCATTTGAGCAATAAACACTTTGTTCTCTCGATGGGATGTAAAAGTAATATCCTTTAGTTTCCTTAGATATCCCACAAAATAACATTTTTCAGATTTGGGTGCCAACTTGTCAAGAATTGGGACGCTTCACATAAGCCTCACAACCCCAAATATTTAGAAAAGATAAATTGGGACGCCTCAAATCCATATCTCATAAGGTGTCTTTTCTACGACCTTTCAAGGAATACGGTTCAATATGAATGTGCGGTTTCTAAAGATAGCCCGTAAGTATTTTGGAAGATCATTGACTCATCATTGATCGAACCATATCTAATAGAGTTCGATTTTCCTTTCGTAAACACCATTCCATCGAGGAGTTCTGGAGGAGTCAATTGTGAAACGATTCCAAAATCCTTAAGATAATCATCAAACTCTTGGTTTAAATATTCACCTCCTCGATCGATCAAGGATTTTAATATTCTTGCATGTTGATTTTGTACTTCATTCTTATACTCCTTGAACTTTTCAAAAGATTCAGATTTGTACTTCATTAAATAGACATACCCATATCATCAAGTCATCGTAAAAGTAATGAAATACAAATAACCTCCTCTCGCCGATATGCTAAAAGGACCGCGATACATCGGTATGTATAAGGCCCAATAGCTCATCGCCCTTTCCCTTTACTCGTGAAGGGGCCTTTTCATCTTACCCAAGAAACAAGAATCACACGTGTCAAAAGATTCAAAAGAATCAATGAATCCACCTTGATGGAGTTTTGAAATGCGTTTTTCATTTACATGGCCTAAGCGACAATGCGAGAGATAAGTTGGGTTCAAATCGTTAGATTTAAACTTCTTGGTATTTACGCTATAGATGGGCTCATTTGTTCGAGACTCGTGTTCAGAGTATAGATGCCATTTAATTGACGCAATACCATATAAAACGTCATTCTTATAAATGGAAATACTTCATTCTCAATAGAAAATTTAAATCCATCATTCTCTAAACAAGTTAAAGAAATAATGTTCCTACCATAAGAGGTACATAATAACAATTCTTAAGTTTCAAAATGAGTCCAAGAGGGCAAAATAAGATCATAAGTCCCTCAGGATAAAGCAGAACTCTTGCTCCATTTCCCACGCCAAGAAGTTGATCTCACCACCATCAATCTTCTAGTCCTTCTTAAACCCCGCACATTAGTACAAATGTGAGTTGCAGCTCTAGTATCTAATACCCAAGATGCGTATGAGTAAAATTGATTTCTATAACAAACATACCAAGAAGTAGTCACACTATTCTTCTTCTCTTTCATTTCTTCCAAATAGAGTTTGCGTTCCTTTTCCAATGACCGTGTTCATTGCAATGGAAGCAAACTCCTTCCTCGGGTGCCTTAGTCTTAGCTTTGGGCTTGGGTTTCGACTTAGGTACTTTACCTTTGCCCGTCGTTGTGCTCCTTCTTCTTGAAACCCTTTCCTTTTGAACCACAAAACTTCATTGGTGGTCTTTACCTTTCTCTTTAAGTTCTCTTCAAGAGCTTTCAGATCCCATGCAATTCATCAATGGACTTCTCCATATTATGCATGTTGTAGTTAAGAATGAACCGATCATATTCATCACCAAGGATGATAGAATAAGATCCGCTGCCAATTCTCGACTAACAGTGCACCTAATTTCTCAAGATGATGAATGTAACTCTTCATCTTAAGAACATGAGCACTCACGGGTGTGTCAGGAGTCATCTTGCATGAATTCAATGCCTTAGTGGTTCTAAACCTCTCTTGGCGTGCTTGCTCTTGAAACATGGCTTTCAGTTGAGCAAGCATGTCATAGGCTTCCATTTCCTCTAAATCCTTTCAAGGTCGAGATCATGGCGCCTAACATAAGGCATGACACATCCGTGGAGTCATTGATATGCTTCGTAAGCATCCTTTTGAGCCTTAGGTGCGTTTGTCGGTGGTTCCTCGAGGATGGGTTCTTCTAAGACATAAAGCTTTCTTTCTTGCTTGAGAACAATTCTCAAGTTCCTATACCAATCTAGGAAATTTGTTCCACTAAGTTTTTCTTTCTCTAAGATAGATCGCATAGACAGGTTTGTGGATGGAGTAGCCATAATCTACAAAATAATGCAATAAGAGTCAACATTCTTATATAGTATGAGGTATTAGCTCCCACTCAAAAAACAACCCTCAATAGAAAAATGGGAGAAAAAAAGATCCATATTTCACTGAGTCCTAAGAAAGCTTTGGCTTAACACTCAAAACTTAGTTATTTAGGTAGAAAACTCTTTTCAATTACATCACATGTAACTCTTGATGAGCTTATGTTAAAATACATCTTATGTACTGCATGTATGTAAAAACCCAATCTTATGCCCTAAGCCCAAAACCGTTTTGATAGCTTAGTTAAGTTTAACCATACTTTACCTATGAATAGCACCATTATTCAAATGTCTTCCCTAGATAATCCCCACATGCCTTGCTTTGGCAATGACCCACATAAGGATGAGCTAGAAATAAACATTGGTAAAGATTTATGGAAGGCATATAAACTTAAAATTACGATGAGGGTCGTTCTTAGAAGGTTATTAATCCTTATAAAGAATTATGGAAGATTACAAAATGCTTGTTACAACCTTGGCTTAATTCTAATTGTTGATTTGAAAATAAATTTAATTTAATAATTCAACTCTTGAAAAATTAAATTAAAATCCAAAACCCTTTCCTAATAAATAATCCTTTGAAAACAAATTTTCAAATTTTAATAAAACACCTTTTATTATTATTAGGAGTATTTATTAATTTAATCTCTATAAAAAATAATAATAAATTAGGGATTTTAAAACAAATTAAAATAAATAAATAAATAAATAAAAGGGAGGGAAGGGCGACTGCACGCGCCAGACGATGGCACGCGTGAAGCGTGCCCACGTCTCTGGTAGACGTCGGCCCGTGTCCCACACGCGCCCGTCGTCTTCTCCAACACTCCCGTCCTCTCTCTTCTGGTTTTCCTCCTTTTTTTTCTCTTCTGGTTTTTTTTTCTTCCACTTTCTCCACGTTTCCACTACCAATCTCCCACGTTCCACGATTCGAAGCATCTACCGTTAGATCTAAACGAAAAATGGGAAGATTCAACCGTTGGATCTCCAACCGAAAACCTGAAGTTTTCGTCATTACGCCGTGGCGCCACCGAGACGCCATTAGAGACACCGTGCGACGCCCATGAGTGGCGTCGCACGTGATGGATTGCCAAAGAACACCATCGGTGTTCTTCAACAACCATGGCAGTAAACACAAAGACAAGGGAAAAAGAAAAAAAAATAAACGCAGATCCCAAAAAAAAAAGGGAGAAACGAAATAACGCAAATAGCAGATATAGGGATGTATACGAACAATCTGGAAACGATTTCCAGAAACTCAAGCATGTGATTCATCCAAAACACAAAACATTACAGAAATCAAACGTCGCAAATTAGGGTTAGAAAATCAGGGATTTAAATAAATAAACCCTAAGAATTTGATTTCCAGATCTATACACGCAGACCCTAAACCATGTATGCGGCAGTGGAGGAAACAATTTCCAGAAGGACAACAAAACATGCATTGAATAACAAGGATTTTGAAACCCATTAATCATCGATATGCGTATAGAATAATATCCAGATCACGATCAACGATTAACATAAATCGATTGAAACAATTTCCACTTGGAAACAATTTCAAAACATGACATACATTAAAGCAGAAACCTTTTTCTACAATATAGTGCATTTCCGAAGCATCAAAACAAATCAACAATAAAATCATGCCTCTAATCCAAGATTAACGATTAAACTCGGCTCGATACCTTCGTTGGATCGCGTACGGTCCGAGTATTCACAATACGCTAAAAAGACCATACAAAATATCACGTATAATCGAAAACATGAAGGATTAACGAAAATACCTTATTTTCGTGGATAGGTTGCTTCTTTTTCTTTTTCGGATTCCAAGACACTGCAAATCGCTAATGTCCTCTACGGTATCCACACGAAGTGCGCACGATCGGGTCAGGGTCATAGTGTGCTAGCACGCCCTAAAACCTTTCTCAACGCCGCATCGATCTTTCTCTTCGATGGCGCTAGGTTTCTCGACAATTATGTCGTTAACCTAATGAGACCTAAGCTTCTCTATTTGCAGAGAAACCCTAATCTCATTCAGGCCCTATTAAGTTTCGGCCCATTATATCATATATAATTAAAGCCCGACAACTTAATTAAATCTAGCCCAATAAATATATCTAAATATATTTATTCAACACCTAATAAATTAGGTCCAAAAGAATAAGCCCAGATCACATCACTCTTTGTGTGCGACCCTGTAGGCTCATTTGATGTTGGCAATGGGCTTGATTACACTTCAAGGCCCATAAGTCACAAGTGGCCTCTAGCAAGACATTATGACTACCCAAATCAAATGAGGATCAATAATCCGATTTAACCTGTAACTATGGTTATAGGCTCAGTCCTTTTGTAACACGATATCAAGATTAATCACAAGGCATGGTACATGTCAACCTTTGATTAATCATAGTTTCTTGATCCCAAGTCGATCGATTATAACAAATGACATTGATGATTCTTCATCAATTCATTTGAGCACGGCCATGCATTTCTTCAGTCATACTTGTCAAGAGGCCCAAATGATATCTCTCTCATTTAAGAGAGGTACAAATCTCATCTACGTCATTCACATCCCTCCGCATGATTCATTTGATGTCCAACATAAGACTGTTTGCTATTCGGTTAAAATAACTTAGTCTAATATCAAAACACTGAATTCCTCATGTAGGGAACCATGATGACTTCAGGTCAAAGGACTAAAGTCAAACCTATTGAGAATCACTAATGACATGAAACCATGTAGTATTCTCTTTTTGGGTCGATCTAATATATGTTCTCTAACATATATCTATGTTTCTGATTTGATATCTCATATCCATGATCAGTAAAACATGATCATCAATCAGAACACATACTAGCCTTAATTCATTATTATTCCACCAATAATGATCGACTAGGGACATTCTAGAATAGTATTATAACACTTATGGTTTTACTATCAAGTCACATACTTGATGACATAAGTTTAATACCATTCATGGAATGTAAATCACATTACATAAATGAAATACATGCATATATGAAACGGAATGCCTCATAATATATTATTAACAAATCATAATGTTAATACATGAATCACAAATGTTCATTGGCCTAGGGCACACTACTAACAGGCCAACCTCTCAATATACCCATTCATCTTCAGTGCATACTGCACTGCAGATGAACCTGGAATCATCTTAGTAATGAAGAGTAGCCTCGAGGTCTCGAACCTTTCAGACCGAGCTTGCTCATTAAAAAGCTCTCTAAGATGAAACACTATGGTATTTGCATCCATAGACTCATGCTGCTTCTGCAGCTCTGGTGACATAGATGCGAGCATAATACAGGTAGCTATTCACTATCTTTGAGATGTTTACGATATAATTTCTGATCCTCATCAGAAGCATCAACAGCAGGTGGATCAAGAAGTGGAACATCTAGGACATAGCCCAGTTCCTCAGATCTGAGAACAATTCTCAGATTTCTCAGCCAATCAAGAAAGTTGAGTCCAGTTAATTTATTTGAATCCATAAGTGAGCGCAAATTCACACTGGAAGTCATCTTCAATCAACCTAAAGGGAAAGAGAGAAAGAATGTTAGAATAGAATTACATGCATGATCATAAGGACTTGCATGACATACATATTGTAGGAAAATCCTGGGGTAGGCATCACATGCCCACGGTGCGAAATTTAAAATTTTGAGTCCCGGGACATTCCCCAAAGCCAGGATCCATGTGTATGTACAAACAATCAAACCATAACGACCAAAGGAGACCGTCTCTAACGGTATCCACGCAGAGGTCGGAAACCTAACGGGACAAACTCTTTTGACCCGGAATAGCTAGACTAAAGAAAAGAGTGCTAGCTCTTACCTTAGCCTTGGAGAGCAAGTGAGATGATCTTGGTGGAGCCTTGAGAAGTAGAAGCAATTGTGAGATTAAGAGGAAGAAGATGAAAATCACCTTTTCAAAGCTTAACCATTAAACTCTTCAACTCTTCCCTTAAAACCACCGTGATATGCTCATTCTCTTAACCTTCATATATGTCTTTTAGCTTATTAAAAGTCATAGAAAGGCTTGGTGGATGCTCATCCACGTAAATGGCATAAAATGCCTTAAAATGCTAAATAATGATTAAGTTTGACTTTTCAAACTTACTTTTCTTCTCCATTAGGTTCTTCCACCGAAATTCAACATATATATATATATAATTAATTAATTATTTACTTAATTAATTAATATATATAATTGTCAAGTGGTCCAATAAATCTGGGTCGGTCCTATCAGGCCTCTCGCCGTAAAAATCATCGGGAAACGGTTTCAAGAATGTCGATGTCGCGATCTCATCGGGACATATCCCAATCTCATCGGGATCCATTTAATCCTATTGCTCTCCAGATATCGGATCTCGTCCAAACTATTTTACTGATTCTTCGAGTCACTCTTATGCGTGTGACCCATTAGGTTCCGGTTATGTTGGCCACTTAGATTAACACTTAATCCGAGCAAGTCATGAGCGGTATCTAGCAACACATCATGACCCCAATTGATCGGAAAGTAATTGGTTTGACTAATGAAACCATATCACTAACCCTTCCATAGATAATTACCGTGCAATTCGTCCTTTCACCATGCTATACCCCACTTGGTTTGAGTATGGGCAATGTGTCAACTTACTAGACCGATCGATCAAATCTAGTCCAAGTGTAATCGTTCTCGCCCTAGACCCATTACTTTATATGTCCATGAAGACCATCTTCATGACATATGTATCTTTCGGCGCCGAGACTTCAAAGTAATGATCCCGATAAGAGGTTATGGGTATCTCTTCCGCTATCACGTAAGTGGTGAATCCTCTATTGGCTACTCAATTACCTTGAATACCTCAAGTCGCACTCCAATCACCACCCTATGAGCGACCTCCGAAAGGCAACAAGGAATGGAGTCAAAGTACGTAATCAAGATTCAAGATATCCTTGAGTACCTCAAGTCTAAGGATACTTGCACCATTGCTATGATGAGATTATCACCGACATTTGTATAGGACATCCATGTGATGATCTCATAGCAGTCAACCAATGTACTTACTACCACTAGTAAGCATCCACATGTCAAATCCAAATATCTCAATATTTACAGTTTCGAGATCCACCGCTGATCCAATCAAGGAGTTTGACATGTGCTAGTCTATCCGGATTAACGATGTCCAGCCTCATTAATCCTATGACTATGGATAATTTAGATCTTGACATAATTGCACATGATAAGAATCTCAATAGATGATCACATCATAATTTCCTTCATGCTATGTCATGTATCGGGACTTCATTAATTTGATTAAAGATCATTATCAATTCATAATAAAATGAATATCAAATAAATGAAATATGCCTTACTTTATTTATTCATAAAGTCCATACATGACTATGAACAAAATGCGCTAAAGGGATTGCCTTTAGGCACTACTCTAACAATCTCCCACTGACCTAAAGCCAATCGCCTTGGTATCTAATACCATAAGCGAGTACATGAGAATCAAAATTCTTACGTGGCAATGGCTTTATCAACAGATCAAGAATGTTACGCTCTGTGGAATTCTCTCCATCGACATCACCGAGCAATGATCTCCGAATCAAATGGTATCGGCGAGTACGTGTTTGGATCATTGATGAGACCTTGGTTCCTTTGCTCAAGAATAGCTCAATTGTTGTCACAATACAACAGTATGGGTCCATCACACTAGGAACCACACCAAGTTCGTAAATGAACTTCTTGATCCAAAGCGCTCTCTCGCCGCATCCGATGTCGCAATGTACTCGCCTCGATTCGTTGAATCGCCAGCCGCCTCTGCTTGGAACTCTTCCAACCGATCGCTCCGCCATTAAGTGTGAAAACATAACCTGATTGGGACTCGAGTCGCCCTTATCATATTGAAAATCGCATCTCAGATGTTCGCCACTGGAGATTTCCATCTCCAAATATCAAGAAAACATCCTTAGTTCTTCGCAAGTACTTTAGATATTCTTCGTGACCATCCAAAGGACCTTCACCAGATCCGATTGGTATTCTTTCGTAACACTTAGAGCATATGATACATCGGGTCTCAGATATAACATTGCGCATATAATAGATCCTACTGCAGAAGTATACGGATCATATTCATACGCATCCTCTCGCCCCGTGTCCGAGGATGACT
This sequence comes from Erythroxylum novogranatense, assembly GCA_029891385.1. Taxonomy (NCBI): domain Eukaryota; kingdom Viridiplantae; phylum Streptophyta; class Magnoliopsida; order Malpighiales; family Erythroxylaceae; genus Erythroxylum; species Erythroxylum novogranatense. The sequence continues at coordinate 40,569,974 of CM057231.1, forward strand.
TCGAGAGTGTTATCCCATGAACAATGGGAAGAAACCCTCTTTGGATTGTTCCATGCTAAACCTCTTTAGCACCTTGTCTATGTGTCGTTGATCGTGAAAGACCAAGCAACCTCTTCGATCTATCTCTATAGATCTTTATCCCAAGGATATAAGTTGCTTATCCAAGGTCTTTCATGGCAAATTGTTTCGACAACCAAATTTTCTTGATTGCGAAGATTGAGACATCGCTTCCTAGCAACAATATGTCATCTACATATAATACAAGGAATACGATCGCAGTTCCATTAACCTTCTTGTACACACGGTGTTCATCCGGATTTTGTGAGAAACCAAACTCTTTGATTGTCTCATCAAACGGATATTCCAACTCTGGATGCTTGCTTCAATCCATAAATGGATTTCAAGCTTGCATACCTTTTCGCCATCTGCATGAAATGAAGCCCTCAGTTGTGTCATGTACACATCCTCACCAGATTTCCATTCAGAAAGTCGTCTTCACATCCATTTGCCATATCTCATAATCATAATGAGCGGCAATGGCTAGAGTATCCTAATGGATTTAAGCATTGCTATCGATCAAGGTCTCGCCATAGTCAACTCCTTGTCTTTGACGAAAGCCTTTGGCCATAAGCCTTGCTTTATAGGTAATCACATTACCATCCATGTCGATTTTCTTCTTGAAAACTCATTTGCACCCTATAGGTTTTATCCTTGGTGCATCAACCAAAGTCCATACTTGGTTTTCATACATGGAATCCATTTCGATTTCATGGCACAAGCCATTTTTCGACTCGAACTCTTCGTAACCTCTTCATAGGTGGTAGGCTCATCATCCTCTATGAGCAATACGTCATTCTGCTCACTCACGAAATCCATATCTCTCGAACAAAGGCGTATCCTACTTGACCTCACAATTTCGTGTGTAGTAGAATGTTGAATCGTTACCTCATCTCGTATGAGTTATAGTTTGTGTTCAGCAGTTGATCCGTCTGTCAGAGCATCTTGAACTTCTTCAAGTTCAACTTTGCTCCCATCGTCATCTTTTAAAAGAAACTCTTCTCTAAAGACAGCATGCATCAAACAAACACCTTTTGTTCCTCAAAGAAGGTAGAATTGATATCCTCTTGTTTCTTTAGGATATCCTATTTAACAAACACTTGTCGATTTTGCTTCAAGCTTATCTCGACCGTGTCCGCTTCACATAAGCAGGACAACCCCATACTTTCAAATAAGAAAGATAAGGTTTCTTGTTAGTCCACATCTCATATGGAGTAACATCAACTCTTTGATGGAACTCGCTTAACAAGTAAACAATTTGTCTCAAGGGCATACCCCAAAAGGATTTTGGCAATTGTGTAAAGCCCATCATAGATCGAACCATGTCCAACAAGGTTCGATTTCTCCTTTCGCCACACCATTATCTTTGTGGTGTGTAAGGAGGGTCCACCGAGATAAAATCCCATTATCTACGAGATAATCCAAAAACTCTTGGTCTAAGTATTCACCACCACGATCGGATCGTAATGTTTTGATACTTTTCCCAAGTTGGTTTTCTACTTCATTTCAATTGTTTGAACTTTTCAAACGCTTCAGATTTGTATCTCATCGATATCTGGTACCCATATCGAGAATAATCATCGATAAAGGTAATGAAGTAATGGCAACCACTTCGGCATGGATGGACATCGACCACATACATCCGAATGTATTAGGTCTAATAATCCGATCGCTCGCTCACCCTTTTCCTTAAAGGTAACTTAGTCATCTTGCCTAATAAACAAGATTCACATGTGTCATAAGATTCATAATCGAATGACCCTAAACTTCCACTCTTGTGGAGCTTAGCGATGCATCTCTCATTTATATGGCCAAGCGACAATGCCATAAGTAAGTTGATTTTAAATTATCTCTTTTATGTCTTTTAGCGTCATTGACATTCATAACTCGGATGTGACATATCTAATATGCAAATTCCATTGCATAATGTATCGATACCATAAAGCATTCCATTTGAGCTAATAGAACAACCATTGTTACCAAAAGACAAATGGAAACCAAATTTATTTAAACAAGAAATGACATAATATGTTCTTTGTTAACACGGTACAAAATAACAATCATCCAAGTTAAGTACAAGCCCACCGGGAGTGTCAAAACATAAGTTCCTACGGCTAATGCAAAGAACCCTTGCTCCATTGCCAACACGCAGTCCATTTCTCCTTTACGAGTCGCCATCGTCCACGAGGCCCCGCATATCATTGCATATGTGTGAGCCACAACCGTATCTAATACCCATATGTTATGATCGAAACAAGATAACCTCAATGACAAACATACCGAAGAAGTCGAGGCATCCGATGCCTTCTTACGCTTCAGTTCTTCCAGATAGATTTTGCGATTCGCCCCAATGACCGATCTTACCGCAATGGAAGCGGTACCTTTGGTGCATCTCTTTGGTCTTCTTCTTGCCTTTCGCTGCACTTCCTTTCGCTTCGAGCCTTTTTCTTCTTCTTTCTTCTTCTTGGAACCAGAGGAAGAAGAATCCACCAATAAGAACGCCTTGCTATCTTGCTTGACAAATTGTTTCATTGTCTTGGCGAATGATTGATCACCGAATTATGGTGGATATTTGGTTCATTCGATAGTTCAACACAAACTGTGAATAACTATCTGACAAACCAAAAAGAATTAAGTTTATACTTAACTCAGAATCCATCACAAAACCTAAGACGACCAACCTCTCAATATAGCCATTCATCTTCAATGCATATTGCACTGCAGATGAACCAGGAGTCATCTTCGTTATAAAGAGCAACCTTAAGGTCTCGAACCATTCGGACCGTGCTTGCTCATCAAACAACTCTCTAAGATGAAACACTATCGTGTGAGCATCCATAGACTCGTGCTGCTTCTGCAGCTCAGGTGACATCGATGCAAGCATAATGCAGGTGGCTATGTCACTGTCTTTTAGATGCTTACGATATGCCTTCCGATCATCATCAAGCTCCTTCAGAAGTGGATCCTAAGCGGAAAATCAAGGATATATCCTAGATCCTCGATCCGAGAACAATTCTCGATTTCGCAGCCAATCAAGAAAATTTGGTCCGGTTAATTTGTTTGAGTCCATTGTAGCGCCAAGATTCACACTAGTCGACATCTTCAACCAACCTAAACATAGAGAGAGAGAGAAAGTTAGAATAGAATTAAATGTATGCTCATAAGGACTTAAATGACATACATATGGCTCCCACTAGTTTCAATAGAATCCATAACCCTCATCATGAATCCAAGAAACAAAATGGCACAATGACCTAGTGGGTCGATATCCGACATTGCTAAGAATGACCTTGAGGTTAGCTTAACAAGTCACCTTAGGTCAATCGGTAGGTATCGGTCATACCAATTGCATCTCTAATGCAACTATCGCCCAGTGCTATCAACAGTTGATGTATGCACATACATTGGGTTATCAACACTTGATGCGTGTACATCTGATGTACACTACCCAATTTCGCCTCGTCCACGTTGACCTCGAGGTTAGCTCAACAAATCAACGCTTTAGGAAAACCGACCCATTAATCCGAAAATCTTATTTTCATGGTTTGAACATATTCGTATAGAGTGAGCTTGAGGTTAGCTCAACAACCCAACCCTATAAGAACTCTGGTTCTTGCCATATTAATGGAAGACGTTAGTTTTCATATTTTAAGTTGAGGGATTTTAGGTCTTATGTTGGGACCGAGACCTGGGAACCAACTACAAAAGCAGAACGAAAACCGAAGCAAACGGAAACGAAGGGAAGCGGAAATTTCGGATCGAAATTTCAATCGAAAACAAAGTACATCGCAAATGTAACGGAAAACTAAGTGTCGAATCGAAACAAAATGCGAGCGTTTAACAAACCAAAGTAAAAGCGGAAGCAAATGCAAGCGGAAGCAAATACTAATCGAATCAAACGAATGATTACAAAGCTTAAACGAAATCAAAGGATACATCCGACATCCGAAACAATAATCAAAGAAAACTTATCGAATGAACATAATCGCGTTGGGAATTCCTAAGACGTTCCAAAATCCGTTATGAATTTTTTTTTCTTTCTTATTCTCATTTCTTACATCAATCACATCCATATAATTTCCCATAGGAAAATTCATTCTTAAACCCAAAACTCAGCAATCATACAAATTCTTATTTATCCATACAAATCTCAAATTTCTCAAACTCTTATATACATTTATACATATCCAAAATCTCACTTTTATCCAAAAAAATTTTACCAAAATTTCGGCAGCATAACGGCTGCCTCTATCCTAACCCAAAATTTCCTGCAAAGGAAAAATACACTTCTATAATCCCTAATCAGAATATCAGAACCATCGGACTCTCCCGTCCGTAATCCTAACACCAGCAGAAACACAAACCTAAAACTAATACTTCCATATTTCTCAAATCAATATACCAATCTCATAATTCAAAATCACTATATATCTCTAATTTATACAAATTCCCAAATCAACCATACAATATGTTCTCAAATTCTCCATAATTTCCTATACAAATTTCACAATCATTCACAATACTTAACTTTATACACAAATACATTTTCTTTCAAACCTTTCTTAAACCACAAACAGATCCATACTCAAAATCCAAAATACACAAAATCTAAGCGACACATATAAACCGATGTCTTCACATTCTTTCATCCGATCTCCGTCAAACACCGAGATGGGGATGAAAGGGGTGAGCTCGAAAGCTCGTGGATAACACATTTATAAACTGATAAATAAGTAGAAAACATTTCTTTATAAACTTTTTGCCAAAAGGGCTAATATTTCAAACTTTTTAACTTTGGAATATTTCTCTCAAACTCTTTCCAATTTTCCCAAACTTCTCATAAAAATCTCATTTTTTCTCATTTTTCAAAATTCTCGAATTCTTCATAAATATGAATGCAACTTAATTTCAATTTTCATTTCTCACTTTATAAACATGAATGCAGAACATAGAAACAAATCAAAACACATAACATATCGAATGGTGCAGCTGGGTCCAACAGAGCGATCGCATACCAAGATAGCGGTCCTGCGATCGTGAAACGAAACGCATTACACACTTTCCGCATTGCGGTCCAGTGTAGCCGTGAAGGAGTCCGAACGACTCCGTACACTAGCGGGCAACTGGAGAAGGCTATACACATAGAGACAATGACTCACCAAGGACCTACCAAACCCATATAACACATAATCGAAAACGAAAAGTCGGATTGCTCAAGGCACTTTTCAATTTCTTAATTTTCCACACATTCACATAAAGCATACAATTTGATCAATTCATCATTCAATTCTAATTTGAAATCAAATCATTCAATGCATACACAACAAATGCATTTTTCGTAATTTCTATCGGTTTAGCAAATCATTTAAAGCAATGAATTTACGCTTGTAATAATTTTCCAAAATCATTCGTAAATAAACAAAGTACAAAAATCTTTTCTTTCATTTTCTCAAATTTTGAAAAGTAATATTTAACTTATAAATCAAAATATAAATATGCTACCACCTTTAAATGACGCTAGAAGCTTGTCCAAATAGTCAATTCTCCAAATTCCTTCTTCTTTCTTCAATTTAAAATTCCTAAGCCAATAACATCCAAATTCATCATCATAATTTGCATAATTCTCAAACTCAACCATAGGAAAAACATAACTATCATAACTCCAAGTTATTTCAATCTCCAATTTTGAAAATCCCCAATTTTCAAAATTGGCCTAAACCAATACACCCAAATTAAATCTCATAAAACATAATTTCTTCAAAATTAATCTCACAATTCATCAATTCACATTAATTCCAAACTATTTAAATCCTCAATTTCAAAAATCCCCAAATCTTAAAATTGGCCTAAACCAATTTATCCCAATTCAATACCATAAAATACAAATTCTTCGCAATTGATTTCATATATCATCAATTCATCATATTTCCTATAATTCTACACCAAAATATCTCAAAATTCTCAATCATAAAATTAAGCCTAAATCTTAATCAATTTTTCATCCAAAATTAAACCCAGCCTAAAGCATATATTTCAAAATTAATTCCACAATCCACAAACTCATCTTATATGTCATAATTCTAATCCAAAATTAATCAAAATCTCAAAGTAGAAAATTTCTCTTACCTCTTTCTCATCCAAATTCAATTTTTTGGCTTAAAAGGAAGCTCTTATGCTCCTCTATCTTTCTCTCTCTTGGAACCAGCCTGAATCCTTAAGAAACAAGTAGAAAAATCGAAAATACCTTTCTCTCATCTTTTCCTCCATCACCAAACTTCTACTTCTTTCTCTTCTTTCTTATTTCTCTTTCTCTCTTCTGTAATTCCAGCCACTTTCGTGGCTTTTAATAAGCCAAACGACATCCTCAAGTGTGTTTCATTAAATGATAGATAAATGACCATTTTGCCCTTCCATTGTTACTTTATGTCATGCTCACTTGCGGTTTGATTCGCACTATCAAGCTGAACGAATTTGCCCAAACTTCCTTCTAGAGAAATGTTCCTCTCAATCATACGAATCCAACGCCACCGACCGCGCTCAATTCCGATCACTACATCAAAAGTTATGCGTAAAACAGTTCGGGAATATCCATATTCTAACACATTTTCCATGTACGATTATTTCCGTCCAAAAGTTCACATTCTTAATCCCAGAATTGAAAATCGATGTCTTCATAACAATTGTATCCTTATGTCTCTAGTTTAATTCAAAACAAGAATCATCTCATTTCAATTCCCAGATCAAAAGTTATACTCAAATTACTCACAGGTATTCCCAATCCAAAAATTACACTCCAATCCAAACTTAAATTCAAAAATTAAAAGTCCTAAAGGCAAAATTGACATTTCATGTCTTCATATGATTTGTAGCCCCTTGTCTTATCTTTATTTTGCCTCAAGAATCGCTTCAATCGGATCTCTACAGATCCCGAATTTCACAAAACACTGAATCATGCTCGGAAAATTTCCCGACTCACTTTGATTAAATTAATCACCATTAATTTAATCTCAAAAGTTCACAAATTTCTTATAAAATGAAATTCATTGTCTTAGGAATCCAACGCAAAAAGAATCAACTCAATCGGATGTCGGACGGAAAAGATATAAGCAAAATAGTGAACAAAGGTCGGATTGGAGGAGGAAGCAAGGAGCAAAACGACGTCGTTTGGGCAAGGAAAACGCCAGATCACCGAGGCGACGCGTCGCCCTGGTGATGCGAAGGAAAGCTCGTGATCGCCACGGCGATGCGTCGCCCGTAGTGACGGCGGCTGAACGCTCGTCGTCGCTACGGCGATGCGTCGCCGTAGTGACGAGGATGCTTAATTAATTTTTTATTTTTTTTTTAAAACTAAAACTTCCGAAATTCATAACTTTTACTCCCGAACTCCGATTTTGACAAACTTATTCTCTATAGAAAGCTTGAGAGAAGCTCTAAATCTTCCAAGAAGAACATAAAACTCAATTCAACTCCTACGGGAGTCCATTTTCCGGTCAAAGATACTATCCTCTATACAAACTTGTAAAAATCATACTTAATATCCCGAGATCGAAAAATTTCATACTTTATATCGAAATAAAGATCAAAACAAATCCTTCAATTTTCATGAAAAACATCAAAGCTCAATTAACCTCTAACTAGGTTAATTTCTCAGTCAAAGTTCCAACCAATATAAAAGTCAAACCCGATCAAACATAAACTTTGGTGATCATAACTTTCACTCCCGATATCGAAAAATTACAAACTTTATGTCCACAAAATCTCTTAACATAACCTACAAGTTTCCAGAAGACCATTTTATCAAATTTTGCCTAAATCATAAGTCAACTCTCAAAGTCAAATATTCTCTCTCCAAAAAGTCAAACTTTCTAAATCCTTCAAATTTTCACACTTTTCTTTCTAATTCTTGCTATATAACTTCATTTCAATCAACTAATCCACTTGATCATTCATATTACTAAATCAAATTGTCACTCAAGGTTCGGGGTCCAACATTTCTCCCCCTCTTAAAAGAATTTCGTCCTCGAAATTCACTCTTACTTAAACTCCAAGTAACTCATTCTTGCATAAATTTCTTTCTAAACAAAAATCATCAAGCACTTTCTTACTAATTTCTTTTCAAAACTCATAACCAGTCACTTTTCTTATCTAATTTTACTCATCGATATATTCTCAATCTCTTCACAATTCACTTTCTTAAATCACATAACACTTATATCATATCAAAACACTATATTCATAACTCACTGTTTCTACACTTATGGACACAAGTCAATGGTTCATTTCTTAGGAAACCCTAATATGGTTCAATCATCGTTTAATCGCCTCATTATGTCATCATTCTTTCATCTATATCAATTCATCACAATTTATCAAGAAATTCTAATCTTAAGTTCCTCAACACACTCCAAAAATCAATCATATTCTTAACACCCAAATCGAACCCATCACTTGAATTCATCAAATAGTCATGCACATCAATTTCAAATTCCTAAAGACAATCATATTTCTTTCATCAAAATCAAATGATCACTTAGCACACTCTCACAAATTCACTTTTATCTTTACAAACTCGTATCAATTCCTTATTCATACTCATACGCCCAAGTAAGATCATATTACTGGGCTCTGATACCATAAATGTTGGGACCGAGACCTGGGAACCAACTACAAAAGCAGAACGGAAACCGAAGCAAACGGAAACGAAGGGAAGCGGAAATTTCGGATCGAAATTTCGAATCAGAAAACAAAGTACATCGCAAACAGAACGGAAAACGGAAATGTCGAATCGAAAACAAAATGCGGAAGCGAACAAATCCGAAAGTAGCGAAGCGGAAGCAAATACTAATCGAATCAAACGAACAGATTACAAAGCGAAACGAAATCAAAGCAGACACATCCGACATCCGGAAACAATAATCAAAGAAAACTTATCGATGATTCCTTATAAACTCTTCTTGCTCTGATACCATCTATGTTGGGACCCGATCCGGAAACCGGATCCCAACCGGAAACAGAACGGAACACGGAACAAAGTACAAACCGGAGACAAAAGCTTCTTGCTCACCGAAGAACGAAAAATGGAATCGAATGGAAACGAAAATTTCGAAAAGCGAGAAACCGCTAATCGGAATACAAATCGCATTTGAGAATTCCTAAGACGTTCCAAAATCCGTTATGAATTTTTTTTCTTTCTTATTCTCATTTCTTACATCAATCACATCCATATAATTTCCCATAGGAAAATTCATTCTTAAACCCAAAACTCAGCAATCATACAAATTCTTATTTATCCATACAAATCTCAAATTTCTCAAACTCTTATATACACTTATACATATCCAAAATCTCACTTTTATTCAAAAAAAATTTACCAAAATTTCGGCAGCATAACGGCTGCCTCTATCCTAACCCAAAATTTCCTGCAAAGGCAAAATACACTTCTATAATCCCTAATCGAATATCGTAACCATCGGACTCTCCCGTCAGGAATCCTAACACCAAGCAGTAAACACAAACCTAAAACTAATACTTCCATATTTCTCAAATCAATATACCAATCTCATAATTCAAAATCAATATATATCTCAAATTTATACAAATTCCCAAATCAACCATACAATATGTTCTCAAATTCTCCATAATTTCCTATACAAATTTCACAATCATTCACAATACTTAACTTTATACACAAATACATTTTCTTTCAAACCTTTCTTAAACCACAAACAGATCCATACTCAAAATCCAAAATACACAAAATCTAAGCGACACATATGTAAAGCGATGTCTTCACATTCTTTCATCCGATCTCCTTTCAAACACGGAGATGGGGATGAAAGTAAAGATTTCTAAGCTCGTGGATAACACATTTATAAACTGATAAATAAGCAGAAAACATTTCTTTATAAACTTTTTGCCAAAAGGGCTAATATTTCAAACTTTTTAACTTTGGAATATTTCTCTCAAACTCTTTCCAATTTTCCCAAACTTCTCATAAAAATCTCATTTTTCTCATTTTTCAAAATTCTCGAATTCTTCATAAATATGAATGCAACTTAATTTCAATTTTCATTTCTCACTTTATAAACATGAATGCAGAACATAGAAACAAATCAAAACACATAACATATCAGAATGGTCTGGCTAGGTCCAAGCAGAGCGTCGCATGCAGTCCGCATAGCGATCCATGCGATCGTGAACGAAACGTACTCCACTTTCCGCATTGCGGTCCAAGTAGCCGTGAAGGAGTCCGAAATCGACTCCGTACACTAGTGAGCAGCACTGGAGAAGGCTATACACATAGAGACAAATGACTGACTCACCAAGGACCTACCAAACCCACATAACACATAATCGAAAACTAAAAGTCGGATTGCTCAAGGCACTTTTCAATTTCTTAATTTTCCACACATTCACATAAAGCATACAATTTGATCAATTCATCATTCAATTCTAATTTCGAAATCAAATCATTCAATGCATACACAACAAATGCATTTTTCAGAATTTCTATCAGTTTATCAAATCATTTAAAGCAATGAATTTACGCTTGTAATAATTTTCCAAAAATCATTCAGAAATAAACAAAGTACGAAAATCTTTTCTTTCATTTTCTCAAATTTTCGAAAAGTAATATTTAACTTATAAATCAAAATATAAATATGCTACCCACCTCGAAATGACGCTAGAAGCTTGTCCAAATAGTCAATTCTCCAAATTCCTTCTTCTTTCTTCAATTTAAAAATTCCCTAAGCCAATAACATCCAAATTCATCATCATAATTTGCATAATTCTCAAACTCAACCATAGGAAAAACATAACTATCATAACTCCAAGCTATTTCAATCTCCAATTTTGAAAATCCCAATTTTCAAAATTGGCCTAAACCAATACACCCAAATTAAATCTCATAAAACATAATTTCTTCAAAATTAATCTCACAATTCATCAATTCACATTAATTCCAAACTATTTAAATCCTCAATTTCAAAAATCCCCAAATCTTAAAATTGGCTAAACCAATTTATCCCAATTCAATACCATAAAATATAAATTCTTATGCAATTGATTTCATATATCATCAATTCATCATATTTCCTATAATTCTACACCAAAATATCTCAAAATTCTCAATCATAAAATTAAGCCTAAATCTTAATCAATTTTTCATCCAAAATTAAACCCAGCCTAAAGCATATATTTCAAAATTAATTCCACAATCCACAAACTCATCTTATATGTCATAATTCTAAACCGAAAATTAATCAAAATCTCAAAGTAGAAAAATTTCTCTTACCTCTTTCTCATCCAAATTCGAATTTTTTTGGCTTAAAAGGAAGCTCTTATGCTCCTCTATCTTTCTCTCTCTTGGAACCAGCCCAAAATCCTTAAGAAACAAGTAGAAAAAATCGAAAATACCTTTCTCTCTCATCTTTTCCTCCATCACCGAAACTTCTACTTCTTTCTCTTCTTTCTTATTTCTCTTTCTCTCTTCTGTAATTCCAGCCACTTTCGTGGCTTTTAATAAGCCAAAACGACATCCTCAAGTGTGTTTCATTAAATGATAGATAAATGACCATTTTGCCCTTCCATTGTTACTTTATGTCATGCTCACTTGCGGTTTGATTCGCACTATCAAGCTGAACGAATTTTCCCAAACTTCCTTCTAGAGAAATGTTCCTCTCAATCATACGAATCCAACGCCACCGACCGCGCTCAATTCCGATCACTACATCAAAAGTTATGCGTAAAACAGTTCGGGAATATCCATATTCTAACACATTTTTCATGTACGATTATTTCCGTCCAAAAGTTCACATTCTTAATCCCAGAATTGAAAATCGATGTCTTCATAACAATTGTATCCTTATGTCTCTAGTTTAATTCAAAATAAGAATCATCTCATTTCAATTCCCAGATCAAAAGTTATACTCAAATTACTCACAGGTATTCCCAATCCAAAAATTACACTCCAATCCAAACTTAAATTCAAAAATTAAAAGTCCTAAGGGCAAAATTGACATTTCATGTCTTCATATGATTTGTAGCCCCTTGTCTTATCTTTATTTCGCCTCAAGAATCGCTTCAATCGGATCTCTACAGATCCCGAATTGCACAAAACACTGAATCATGCTCGGAAAATTTCCCGACTCACTTTGATTAAATTAATCACCATTAATTTAATCTCAAAGTTCACAAATTTCTTATATAAATGAAATTCATTGTCTTAGGAATCCAACACAAAAGAATCAACTCAATCGGATGTCGGACGGAAAGATATAAGCAAAATAGTGAACAAAGGTCGGATTGGAGGAGGAAGAAGGAGCAAAACGACGTCGTTTGGGCAAGGAAAACGCTTGCATCACCGTAGGCGACGCGTCGCCTGGTGATGCGAGCTGAAAGTCAGATCGCCACGGCGATGCGTCGCCGTAGTGACGGCGGCTGAACGCTCGCCGTCGCTACGGCGATGCGTCGCCGTAGTGACGAGGATGCTTAATTAATTTTTTTTTTAAACTAAAACTTCCGAAATTCATAACTTTTACTCCCGAACTCCGATTTTGACAAACTTAGTCTCTATAGAAAGCTTGAGAGAAGCTCTAAATCTTCCAAGAAGAACATAAAACTCAATTCAACTCCTACGGGAGTCCATTTTCCGGTCAAAGATACTATCCTCTATACAAACTTGTAAAAATCATACTTAATATCCCGAGATCGAAAAATTTCATACTTTATATCGAAATAAAGATCAAAACAAATCCTTCAATTTTCATGAAAAACATCAAAGCTCAATTAACCTCTAACTAGGTTAATTTCTCAGTCAAAGTTCCAACCAATATAAAAGTCAAACCCGATCAAATATAAACTTTGTTGATCATAACTTTCACTCCGATATCGAAAAATTACAAACTTTATGTCCACAAAAATCTCTTAACATAACCTACAAGTTTCCAGAAGACCATTTTATCAAATTTTGCCTAAATCATAAGTCAACTCTCAAAGTCAAATATTCTCTCTCCAAAAAGTCAAACTTTCTAAATCCTTCAAATTTTCACACTTTTTCTTTCTAATTCTTGCTATATAACTTCATTTCAATCAACTCATCCACTTGATCATTCATATTACTAAATCAAATTGTCACTCAAGGTTCGGGGTCTAACATTTCTCCCCCTCTTAAAAGAATTTCGTCCTCGAAATTCACTCTTACTTAAACTCCAAGTAACTCATTCTTGCATAAATTTCTTTCTAAACAAAAATCATCAAGCACTTTCTTACTAATTTCTTTTCAAAACTCATAACCAGTCACTTTTTCTTATCTAATTTTACTCATCAGATATATTCTCAATCTCTTCACAATTCACTTTCTTAAATCACATAACACTTATATCATATCAAAACACTATATTCATAACTCACTGTTTCTACACTTATGGACACAAGTCAATGGTTCATTTCTTAGGAAACCCTAATATGGTTCAATCATCGTTTAATCTGCCTCATTATGTCATCATTCTTTCATCTATATCAATTCATCACAATTTATCAAGAAATTCTAATCTTAAGTTCCTCAACACACTCCAAAAATCAATCATATTCTTAACACCCAAATCGAACCCATCACTTGAATTCATCAAATAGTCATGCACATCAATTTCAAATTCCTAAAGACAATCATATTTCTTTCATCAAAATCAAATGATCACTTAGCACACTCTCACAAATTCACTTTTATCTTTACAAACTCGTATCAATTCCTTATTCATACTCATACGCCCAAGTAAGATCATATTACTGGGCTCTGATACCATAAATGTTGGGACCGAGACCTGGGAACCAACTACAAAAGCAGAACGGAAACCGAAGCAAACGGAAACGAAGGGAAGCGGAAATTTCGGATCGAAATTTCGAATCAGAAAACAAAGTACATCGCAAACTGAACGGAAAACGGAAATGTCGAATCGAAAACAAAATGCGAGGCGAACAAATCCAAAGTAGCGGCGGAAGCAAATACTAATCGAATCAAACGAGCAGTTACAAAGCTTAAACGAAATCAAAGCGAGATACATCCGACATCCGGAAACAATAATCAAAGAAAACTTATCGATGATTCCTTATAAACTCTTCTTGCTCTGATACCATCTATGTTGGGACCCGATCCGGAAACCGGATCCCAACCGGAAACAGAACGGAACACGGAACAAAGTACAAACCGGAGACAAAAGCTTCTTGCTCACCGAAGAACGGAAAATGGAATCGAATGGAAACGAAAAGCGAGAAACCGCTAATCGGAATACAAATCGCATTTGAGAATTCCTAAGACATTCCAAAATCCGTTATGAATTGTTTTTTCTTTCTTATTCTCATTTCTTACATCAATCACATCCATATAATTTCCCATAGGAAAATTCATTCTTAAACCCAAAACTCAGCAATCATACAAATTCTTATTTATCCATACAAATCTCAAATTTCTCAAACTCTTATATACACTTATACATATCCAAAATCTCACTTTTATCCAAAAAAATTTTACCAAAATTTCGGCAGCATAACGGCTGCCTCTATCCTAACCCAAAATTTCCTGCAAAGGCAAAATACACTTCTATAATCCCTAATCAGAATATCAGAACCATCGGACTCTCCCGTCCGGAATCCTAACACCAGTGAAACACAAACCTAAAACTAATACTTCCATATTTCTCAAATCAATATACCAATCTCATAATTCAAAATCAATATATATCTCAAATTTATACAAATTCCCAAATCAACCATACAATATGTTCTCAAATTCTCCATAATTTCCTATACAAATTTCACAATCATTCACAATACTTAACTTTATACACAAATACATTTTCTTTCAAACCTTTCTTAAACCACAAGCAGATCCATACTCAAAATCCAAAATACACAAAATCTAAGCGACACATATGTCTAAACCGATGTCTTCACATTCTTTCATCCGATCTCCCTTTCGAAACACGAAGATGGGGATGAAAGGGGGTGAGCTTCGAAGCTCGTGGATAACACATTTATAAACCGATAAATAAGCGAAAACATTTCTTTATAAACTTTTTGCCAAAAGGGCTAATATTTCAAACTTTTAACTTTGGAATATTTCTCTCAAACTCTTTCCAATTTTCCCAAACTTCTCATAAAATCTCATTTTTCTCATTTTCAAAATTCTCAATTCTTCATAAATATGAATGCAACTTAATTTCAATTTTCATTTCTCACTTTATAAACATGAATGCGAACATAGAAACAAATCAAAACACATAACATATCGAATGGTCCAGCTAGGTCCAAGCAGAGCGATCGCATGCCGATCCGCATAGCGGTCCTGTGCGATCGTGAAACGAAACGATACACACTTTCGCATTGCGGTCCCAGGTAGCCGTGAAAGAGTCCGAAATCGAGCTTCGTACTTAGCGGGCAGCACTGGAGAAGGCTATACACATAGAGACAAATACGACTCACCAAGGACCTACCAAACCCATAATACATAATCGAAAACGAAAAGTCGGATTGCTCAAGGCACTTTTCAATTTCTTAATTTTCCACACATTCACATAAAGCATACAATTTGATCAATTCATCATTCAATTCTAATTTCGAAATCAAATCATTCAATGCATACACAACAAATGCATTTTCGAATTTCTATCGGTTTATCAAATCATTTAAAGCAATGAATTTACGCTTGTAATAATTTTCCAAAATCATTCGAAATAAACAAAGTACGAAAATCTTTTCTTTCATTTTCTCAAATTTTGAAAAGTAATATTTAACTTATAAATCAAAATATAAATATGCTACCCAATTTCGAAATGACGCTAGAAGCTTGTCTAAATAGTCAATTCTCCAAATTCCTTCTTCTTTCTTCAATTTAAAAATTCCCTAAGCCAATAACATCCAAATTCATCATCATAATTTGCATAATTCTCAAACTCAACCATAGGAAAAACATAACTATCATAACTCCAAGCTATTTCAATCTCCAATTTTGAAAATTCCCAATTTTCAAAATTGGCCTAAACCAATACACCCAAATTAAATCTCATAAAACATAATTTCTTCAAAATTAATCTCACAATTCATCAATTCACATTAATTCCAAACTATTTAAATCCTCAATTTCAAAAATCCCCAAATCTTAAAATTGGCCTAAACCAATTTATCTCAATTCAATACCATAAAATACAAATTCTTCGCAATTGATTTCATATATCATCAATTCATCATATTTCCTATAATTCTACACCAAAATATCTCAAAATTCTCAATCATAAAATTAAGCCTAAATCTTAATCAATTTTTCATCCAAAATTAAACCCAGCCTAAAACATATATTTCAAAATTAATTCCACAATCCACAAACTCATCTTATATGTCATAATTCTAAACCGAAAATTAATCAAAATCTCAAAGTAGAAAAATTTCTCTTACCTCTTTCTCATCCAAATTCAAATTTTTTTGGCTTAAAAGGAAGCTCTTATGCTCCTCTATCTTTCTCTCTCTTGGAACCAGCCCAAAATCCTTAAGAAACAAGTAGAAAAAATCAAAAATACCTTTCTCTCATCTTTCCTCCATCACCAAACTTCTACTTCTTTCTCTTCTTTCTTATTTCTCTTTCTCTCTTCTGTAATTCCAGCCACTTTCGTGGCTTTTAATAAGCCAAAACGACATCCTCAAGTGTGTTTCATTAAATGATAGATAAATGACCATTTTGCCCTTCCATTGTTACTTTATGTCATGCTCACTTGCGGTTTGATTCGCACTATCAAGCTGAACGAATTTGCCCAAACTTCCTTCTAGAGAAATGTTCCTCTCAATCATACGAATCCAACGCCACCGACCGCGCTCAATTCCGATCACTACATCAAAAGTTATGCGTAAAACAGTTCGGGAATATCCATATTCTAACACATTTTCCATGTACGATTATTTCCGTCCAAAAGTTCACATTCTTAATCCCAGAATTGAAAATCGATGTCTTCATAACAATTGTATCCTTATGTCTCTAGTTTAATTCAAAACAAGAATCGTCTCATTTCATTTCCCAGATCAAAAGTTATACTCAAATTACTCACAGGTGTTCCCAATCCAAAAATTACACTCCAATCCGAACTTAAATTCAAAAATTAAAAGTCCTAAGGGCAAAATTGACATTTCATGTCTTCATATGATTTGTAGCCCCTTGTCTTATCTTTATTTCGCCTCAAGAATCGCTTCAATCGGATCTCTACAGATCCCGAATTTCACAAAACACTAAATCATGCTCAGAAAATTTCCCGACTCACTTTGATTAAATTAATCACCATTAATTTAATCTCAAAAGTTCACAAATTTCTTATAAAATGAAATTCATTGTCTTAGGAATCCAACGCAAAAAGAATCAACTCAATCGGATGTCGGACGGAAAGATATAAGCAAAATAGTGAAGCAAATGTCGGATTGGAGGAGAAGAGCGAAAGAAACGACGTCGTTTGAGCGAGGAAACGCCATTTACGAGGATGCTTAATTAATTTTTTTTAAAAAAAAAAACTAAAACTTCCGAAATTCATAACTTTTACTCCCGAACTCCGATTTTGACAAACTTAGTCTCTATAGAAAGCTTGAGAGAAGCTCTAAATCTTCCAAGAAGAACATAAAACTCAATTCAACTCCTACGGGAGTCTATTTTTCGGTCAAAGATACTATCCTCTATACAAACTTGTAAAAATCATACTTAATATCCCGAGATCGAAAAATTTCATACTTTATATCGAAATAAAGATCAAAACAAATCTTTCAATTTTCATGAAAACATCAAAGCTCAATTAACCTCTAACTAGGTTAATTTCTCGACCAAAGTTCCAACCAATATAAAAGTCAAACCCGATCAAACATAAACTTTGACTGATCATAACTTTCACTCCCGATATCGAAAAATTACAAACTTTATGTCCACAAAAATCTCTTAACATAACCTACAAGTTTCCAGAAGACCATTTTATCAAATTTTGCCTAAATCATAAGTCAACTCTCAAAGTCAAACATTCTCTCTCCAAAAAGTCAAACTTTCTAAATCCTTCAAATTTTCACACTTTTTCTTTCTAATTCTTGCTATATAACTTCATTTCAATCAACTCATCCACTTGATCATTCATATTACTAAATCAAATTGTCACTCAAGGTTCGGGGTCCAACAAATCTAATTAATCCCATCCAAGGATCATAGTCACCATGACTATATGGTCTGATTTAGGGCATTGCATCAATCACATTGAATTCATACCGAAAATCACCCATCATCCCACCAAGACATGATATAAGTCGACTTGTATATGTATAAGTCGACTTATGGCTCTGTATAAGTCGACTTATGCATGTGTAAGTCGAAACTTATGTAATGCAGATGAACAAGTCGACTTGTACCATTGTGCAAGTCGACTTATTAGTCTGATGCACCAAACAAGTCGAGTTATGAACATATAAGTCGACTTGTTCATTGTGCATTTGGAATTGCTATCTAATCGGCTAATTCTCAATCCGTGCATTTCCAATTCACAATACCATATACCAAGTATATTATCCTTTATACTAATGTGCTAATGAAACATTTTCATCAAATCATGCTTGCCAAATAGTCATACTATATGAGAAAAACTTGAAACCGATTAATCCACCATTAATCACTAGATTTCCACATAATTCAAGGACACCAAATAATCATGCTAAGTATCTCTAGGTAGGCTACACGTTATCAAGATTACTTCAGCACTTGTCACAAAATTGTGACGGCCAAAATAACCAAGATAACGGAATAAGCTAACGAGACGCTAAAGTGACCTATTCGACATCCAAAAATTATTAGAAACCAAATTTCAAGAATATCATTTTGGGATGCATGCCACATCAATATAACACATTTTTAATCACTATAAAAATGATTCAAGGCATTGGAACTGAAAATAATACAAGCAATCATTTCAAACAAAACAGCCCCAGCATGTTTCTCAAAACTGCCAAGCTCTGCCTTTTGCTCAAAATGATCATTGAAAAACTTTCAATAAATTCTGAGAAAATTACAGAGGTTAAAACATGTTCCGAAAATGCTCCATGAATTTTTCCAGGATTTATTTCCCACAAAAACTCATTGAACCTCAGCAATCTAGTCGAACCAGAATTTGTGTTCTCCAACACAGACATTCCCAACAGCACACAAAAAATTCGGAAATAAATAGTAAATCACCTTGAAAACAATTTTCCATCCACAGAGACATTCACAAACATCTTAGGGACATGTAGGTGAAAACCAATCCGAAAAACAATTTTTCTAGAATTTCTTCTCGAATTTACAAGCATACCTGTTTCAGAAACGTTCAACAAGACAGCATCCGAAACTTAGGGAATTAAATTAGCAAAACCATATCAATCGACATCGATAAATTTTTTTCTTTTATAGACACATTCAGAAACATCTTATGAGCAAGTCTATGGCAGAAAATTTCGAAAACCCTAAGTCTATACTGATTTCGAAGTTCACAGAAGCAGCATGCTACACAGCTCAATTCAAAAAGGAACTCTGACCTAGTTATCATTTCGACTGAATATACAACACAAGCGGCTCTGATACCACTGTAGGAAAATCCCGGGGTAGGCATCACATGCCCACGGTACGGAATTTAAAATTTTGAGTCCCGGGACATTCCCGAAAGCCAGGATCCATGTGTATGTACAAACAATCAAACCATAACGACCAAAGGAGACCGTCTCTAACGGTATCCACGCAGAGGTCGGAAAACCTAACCGGGACAAACTCTTTTGACCCGGGAATAGCTAGACTAAAGAAAAGAGTGCTAGCTCTTACCTTAGCCTTGGAGAGCAAGTGAGATGATCTTGGTGGAGCCTTGGAGAAGTAGAAGCAATTGTGAGATTAAGAGAGGAAGAAGATGAAAATCACCTTTTCAAAGCTTAACCATTAAGCTCTTCGACTCTTCCCTTAAAACCACCGTATATGCTCATTCTCTTAACCTTCATATATGTCTTTTAGCTTATTAAAAGTCATAGAAAGGCTTGGTGGATGCTCATCCACGTAAATGGCATAAAAATGCCTTAAAATGCTAAATAATGATTAAGTTTGACTTTTCAAACTTACTTTTTCTTCTCCATTAGGTTCTTCCACCGAAATTCAACATATATATATATATATAATTAATTATTTACTTAATTAATTAATATATATAATTGCTGAAGTGGTCCAGTCAAACTGGGGTCGGTCCTACCGGGCCTCGCCGGCGAAAAATCGCCGGAAACGATTTTCAGCAATGTCGATGTCGCGATCTCATCGGGACATATCCCAATCTCATCGGGATCCATTTAATCCTATTGCTCTCCAGATATCGGATCTCTGTCCGAAACTATTTTACAGATTCTCCGAGTCACTCTTATGCGTGTGACCCATTAGGTTCCCGGTTATGTTGGCCACTTAGATTAACACTTAATCTGAGCAAGTCATGAGCGGTATCTAGCAACACATCATGACCCCCAATTGACCGGAAAGTAATTGGTTTGACTAATGAAACCATATCACGAACCCTTCCATAGATAATTACCGTGCAATTCGTCCTTTCACCATGCTATACCCCACTTGGTTTGAGTATGGGCAATGTGTCAACTCTTACTAGACTGATCAGATCAAATCTAGTCCAAGTGTAATCAGTTCTCGTCCTAGGACCCATTACTTTATATGTCCATGAAGACCATCTTCATGACATATGTATGCTCCGGCGCCAGAGACTTCAAAGTAATGATCCTGATAAGAGGCCATGGGTATCTCTTCTGCTATCACAGAAGTGGTGAATCCTCTATTGGCTACTCAATTACCTTGAATACCTCAAGTCGCACTCCAATCACCACCCTATGAGCGATCTCGAAAGGCAACAAGGAATGGAGTCAAAGTACGTAATCAAGACTCAAGATATCCTCGAGTACCTCAAGTCTAAGGATACTTGCACCATTGCTATGATGAGATTATCAACGACATTTGTATAGGACATCCATGTGATGATCTCATAGCAGTCAACCAATGTACTTACTACCACTAGTAAGCATCCACATGTCAAATCCAAATATCTCAATATTTACAGTTTTCGAGATCCACCGCTGATCCAATCAAGGAGTTTGACATGTGCTAGTCTATCCGGATTAACGATGTCCGGTCTCATTAATCCTATGACTAGGATAATTTAGATCTTGACATAATTGCACATGATAGGAATCTCAATAGTATGATCACATCATAATTTCCTTCATGCTATGTCATGTATCAGGGACTTCATTAATTTGATTAAAGATCATTATCAATTCATAATAAAATGAATATCAAATAAATGAAATATGCCTTGCTTTATTTATTCATAAAGTCTGTACATGACTATGAACAAAATGCGCTAAAGGGGATTGCCTTTAGGGCACTACTCTAACACATATGGCTCCCACTAGTTTCAAAAAATCCATAACCCTCAGTACGAATCCAAGAAACATTATGACAAAATGTCCTAGTGGGTCGATATCCGACATTACTAAAATGACTTTGGGTTTACCCAACAAGCCACCATAGGTCAATCGGTAGGTATCAGTCATACCAATTGTATCATAGATATCCGACATTACTAAAATGACCTTGGGTTTACCCAACAAGCCACCTTAGATCAATCGGCAGGTATCGGTCATACCAGTTACATCACAGGTGCAATTATCGACTAGTGCTATCAACTCGTGATGTACGCACACACATTGGGTTATCAACTCTTGATGCGCGTACATCTGATGTACACTACCCAATTTCGCCTCTGTCTACGTTAACCTTGAGTTTACTCAACAAATCAACGCTTCTAGTAAAAACCGACCCATTAATCCAAAAATCTTATTTCCATGGTTCGAACATATCCGTATAGAGTGAGCTTGAGTTTACCCAACAACCCAACTCTATAAGAACTCTGGTTCTCCCCATATTAATGGAAGGCGTTAGTTTTCATATTATGTGTGAGGGTTTTCAAACTCTGGTCTCATCTTCTTCTTCTCCAAGCTGTAGGATTATAGTCACCATGACTATATGGAATAATTTAGGGCATTTCATCAATCACATTGAATCTATCCCTAAAATCATCCATCATCCCACCTTTGCATGTTGTTAGTTGACTGGTGCATATGTTAGTCGACTAGTGCATGTGTTAGTCGACTACTTTTGACTACTGTGCACGAACTAGTCGACTGGTGCATGTGCTAGTCGACTTTGACCATCGTACCTAACTAATGATTGGTGCACGTCTTTAGTCAACTGGTGCATGTGCTAGTCGACTACTTTTTGGCCTGCTCTCTAAGCGGCTAATTTCTCAATCCGTGTAGTTCAAATTCACAATACCAAGTGTAATATACTCTACTTTGATGTACCAATGAAACACTTTCATTGTATCATACTTACCATATATAGATATACTATACATGAAACTTGAAATCGATGAATACACTCTTATTCATTTAGATTTCCAAATAATTTTACGAATATCAAACTATCACCTTAAGTATCTCTAGGTAGTCTACACTTTATCAAGATTACTTCGGCACTGGTCACCAAATTGGTGACGGCCAAAACAATCAAGACAACGAAATACACTAACGAGACGCTAATGTGACACATTTGACATACGAAAATTTTTGGAAACCTAATTTCAAGAAAATCATTTTGGAAAGCATACAACATCAATGTAACACATTTTTAATCACATTAAAAATGATCCAAGACATTGTAATTGAGAAATACACAATCAATCATTCCAAACAAAACAGCTCCAGCAACTTTCTCAAAACTGCCAAGCTCTATCTTTTGCTTGAAAAACTCATTGAAACAATTTCAATAAATTCTGAGAAAATTACAGAGGTTATAACATGTTCACAACATACTCCATGAAGTTTTTCAGGATTTATTTCCAACAAAAACTCATCCAACCTCAGCAAGAAATCCAATGTAGAATCTGTGTTCCTCAACACAGTTATTCCCAGAAGCACACAATAAATTCTCAAATAAATAGTAAATCACCTCGAAAACATTTTTTCCATCCTCATAGACATTCATAAACATCTTAGAGACATGTAGGTGAAAGAAAATCCGAAAAAAAAATTTCTAAAATTTATTCTGGAATTTATAAGCATGCCTGTTCAAGGAATGTGCATAAACATAACAACTAGAACATTAGGGAAGAAATTAGCAAAACCATATCAAATCACATTGATAAATTCTGGTCTTCCACAGAAATATGCAACAACATCTTATGAGCACATCTAGGCAAAAAAATTTAGAAAACTATATTTCTATACTGAATTCGAAATTAACACAGTCAACATGCATCATCGTCACAAGCAATAGGCAGCTCCAACCTAGTTATGATTTCTTCGTTATATACGACACAAGTGGCTCTGATACCACTGTAGGAAAATTCCGGTGTGTACATCACATGCACACGGTGCGGAAAACAAAAATTTTTATTCCGGGACCTTCCTGAAAGCCAGGATTCATGTGTCTATATAACAAACTCAAACCATAACGGCCAAAGGAGACCGTCTCCAACGGTATCCACGCAGAGATCGGAGAACCTAACTGGGACAAACCCTTTGACCCGGGAATAGCTAGAACAAATTAAAGACTGCTAGATCTTACCTTTGTTCTTGGAGAGCTTGAAAAAAACGATGAAGGAGATGAAGAAGCTTGGAGAACTAGAGAGATGATCGTGAGCTTGAAGAGGAAGAAACTCTTTCTTTTTCCTTCTTACCAAAACCAACGATGATCCATACTTCTCTTCCTATTGCCATATGTCTTTTAACTCTTAAAGACACATTAAAGGCTAATGGTGGACAAGCTTCCACGTTAGCCACTTTATATATATATATATATATATATATATATATATATATATAAAAAGTTAAAATGATAAGCTTCCTCCTCCTCCATCCACGTATGGCATATATATATATATAAATGCTGAAGTGGTCCAGTCATACTGGAGTCGGTCCTACCGGCCTACCGGGTTCCGGTATGAAAAAACCACCGGAAACCTTTTTCAGCAATATCGATGTCGCGATCTCATCGGGACATATCTCGATCTCATCGGGATCCATTTAATCCTATTGCTCTTCATATATTGGATCTCTGTCCAAAACTATTTTACGAATTCTCCGAATCACTCTTATGCGTGTGACCCATTAGGTTCCTAGTTATGTTGGCCACTTAAATTAACACTTAATCTGAGCAAGTCATGAGCGGTATCTAGCAACACATCATGACCCCCAATTGACCGGAAAGTAATTGGTTTGACGAATGAACCTATATTCATCATGAACCATATCACGAACCTTTCCATAGACAATTACTGTGCAATTCGTCCTTTCACCATGCTATACCCCACTTGATTATGAGTATGGGCAAAGTGTCAACTCTTACTAGACTGACTACATCAAATCTAGTCCAAGTGATATCAGTTCTTGTCCTGGGACTCATTACTTTATATGTCACTGAAGACACTCTTCATGACATATGAACTCCGACCAGAGATTTCTAAGTAATGACCCTGACAAGAGGCCATGGGTATCATCTTCTGCTATCACAGAAGTAGTGAATCCTCTATTGACTACTCAATTACCTTCGAATACCTCAAGCTGTACCCAAGCACCACCCTACGAGCGACCTGTGAAGGCAACAAGGAATGGAGTCAAAGCACGTAATCAAGATCCAAGATATCCTCGAGTATCTCAAGTCAAGGATACTTGCACCATTCTTATTATGAGATTATCACCGACATTGAATAGGACATCCATGTGATGATCTCATAACAGGTCATCCAATGTACTTACTACCTCTAGTAAGCATTCACATCTCAACCCTAAATATCTCATATTTACAGTTTCTGAGATCCACTGCTTGATCAAATCAAGGAGCTTGAAATGTGCTAGTCTTTTCGGATTATCGATATCCAGTTTCAGTAATCCTACGACTAGGGATAATTTAGATATTGACATAATTGCACATGATAGGAATCTCAGTAGTATGATCACATCATAATTTCCTTCATGTTATGTCATATATCATGGACTTCATTAATTTGCTCATAGATCAATATCAATTCATAAATGATGAATAGCAAAGTAATGAAATATGCCTTTATTTATTTATTCATAAAGTCTGTACACAACTTTGTACAAAACGCGCTAAAGGCGATTGCCTTTAGGGCACTACTCTAACAGATATGTCATTACCAGACGATACGTCCTTATCAGACGAAGCGTCCTCACTAGACGAAGCATCCTCACCAGACAAAGCGTCCTCACTCACCAGATGATACGTCCTCACCAGACGAAACGCTCTCACCAGACGATACGTCCTCACTAGATGATACGTCCTCACTAGACGATACGTCCTCACAAGACAAAGTGTCCTCACCAAATGATACGTCCTTACCAGAAGAAGCGTCCTCACTAGACGATATGTCCTCATCAGACGACACGTCATCACCAGATGATACATCCTATACTCCTGAGCATCTTCACTTATAAGAACCATAACTTTTGACTCCGATATTCAAAAATTGCAAGTTTTATATAAATGGAAAGCTAAAAGAAAGATCTACAACTTCCATAAAGACAATTTTGTCAAAATCAGCCTAGATCAGTACAGTTTATTTATGGAAGTTTAAGATCAAAGTTTAACTCCCTTAACTATTCATTCCCAGTAACTTCTCAGATGACTTCTATTCACTATAATCCAACACTTCAATTTTTATTTCTAATCATTCTATTTCTTTTTATTTAGCTCATTCACTATAACCACAATTCTCAACATATCCCATTACAATTTAATATACCCGGAATGTCAATGAGTGCATGTACAATTATTTTCATGTGTGCAAAATCCAAATTTACATGCATGTATGCTGACATTATGTTGAGTATGAAATGTAATTTTTTTGTCTAACTCTCACATTACTATTTT
Organism: Erythroxylum novogranatense; assembly: GCA_029891385.1. Lineage (NCBI taxonomy): Eukaryota > Viridiplantae > Streptophyta > Magnoliopsida > Malpighiales > Erythroxylaceae > Erythroxylum > Erythroxylum novogranatense. Next base: position 40,596,060 of record CM057231.1, read on the forward strand.
CTCCATTATTAAAATCTAAATTCTAACCTTAATATGAGAACGAGATGTTACAAAAAATGGGTAAGCAATTAAGTTTCATTTTTTAAGTTTTGCATATTGGTCGTTATTAATGGATAAGATAAGGATTGACATATTTATTTTAAATAATCTTGAATTTTTTCCCCTCTAAGGTAGATGCGGGTGTAACCTAAATCAGATGTTATGTGTAATTGAAACTTGTTTTTCATTTTTGTGTTTCTTCTCAACTGAAATTCTCTATGATTGTTTTATTTAATTTATTTAATAATTAATTTATTTTATTTCAATAATTTTATATCATAAAATAAATTCATTATGATTTTTAATTTTATTATTATAAAATAATACAAAATTATTTAAAATTAATAATTTATTAAATCATTTTCAATTATTTATTTATTAAAAACAAAATTTTTAATAATAATATAACATAGTTTAATTAATTATTTACAAAATAATCACATAATCATCAATCATAAGTAAAAATTGTCATTATCATTCTTAAGAATGATATAACTGTTAACCTCAATAATCTCATTTATGGGCTTGCATATCAAATAAGTATAATTAATAATTATTTTCACTTTTCGTTCTCATTCTCTTTTGTTTATTCCAATTTCTTAATTACTGGTCACCAATCGGGACCTTAGAATTTTTAAACTGTGGCATTATATGACGTCGTATTGTAACAGTCATTGAAAAGAATGGAAGAAGGGCGGTCATGTAAATAAGGTGAAAAGAAGGGCTTTCATGAAAAAAGGAGGGCATTTTAAGGGAGGGTAGAGGCAGGGGCTTGTCGTCCTCGTTGTGTGCTGTGTTTTGGAAAGCAATTAAGCAAATGCCAGAAACGATAGGAACTAACTTTGAGTAGCTAATAATAATAAAAATTCAGATTTTTAGAGTGCATGTAATAATAGTAGAGTTAAGAGCAGGAAGTATAGGGAGTAGATGCTCTTTTTGAATCCCAATTCGCTCAACTTATTCTTCTTCTTCAACTCCACTCCTTCATGGCCAACAACCCCTCCGACCCTCCCACCGATGATTTCCTCCAAGAAATCCTCGGCCTTCAGAGCTTTCCTTCCTCCGACGCCGCTTTGCCTTCTCCGGCTCAGGCCTCTATGATGCTTCAGCTCAGCTCTGGTGACCCCTCCGCCTCCCACCTCTCCTCCCTCTCCGCCCCCGGATTTCATGGCTTTCCTTTAGGTCTGAGCTTGGAGCAGGGCAAGGATGCTTTTATAAAACCCGAGGAAGCTTCCGGAAGCGGGAAACGGTTTCGCGATGATGTTGTTGATGGAAGAGGTGCTGCTACTGTAAAAAATGTGAGTCAATTTTTGTTTAATTGTGTATGTTTGTATGTGTGTCTGTTACATGTTTGGTTGCTGGGAAAGTCAAGGAAATATTGAATAAAAATACTTTGGTGGAGTACTTCTTTAGTAGTCTGACTAAAACATAAGCTGGATTTATAACTAGTGGTATTCATTTGATTCTTTTCTCAATTTTTTGGGTTTTCCACATAGTTTTCAGCATTCCTTCTGATTTTTTTTTTAATATACTTCATACTTTTGGAGATTGGATGTTCTTATTTTGAACTTTTGAGTATGTCTTCATCCTTATGGTTTCTTGTGTCCTCTCCATGGTTGATCACAGAGGATAGTTTTTGGAGGAATTTCAGTTTTTCCAAGCCTTATTACAGTTACAGAATAGGAGAGAAATGAGTTTCATGCAGAAATGTTAAATTGGCACTGATTAGGATTTTATGTTTTGAGATTCCAAGATTTGTTCTTGACATGGAAAAAGTTACAAGTAGGCTCTCGTCGGCTAGTTGAGTCATTGAGAAGCAGGACACCTATGTTCGTGTGCGAATGCTGATGTAGTAAATTTTCGTTTAAGGTTGACATGAATTTTCTGCGGTTCCTGTCTTGTTGGTTGGCACTTGTTCTTGAAGTGATATCTGAAGTTGCAGTTCTTGTGGAAACAGCAGTTGTAGCCTTTGTTAGCAAATTGTCTAAATTCTGTTGGTTTGACATCAATGATGAACGTGCCCGCGGGGAAAAAGAAGTTAAAACGTCAAATTCTCGATTTAGCTATGATAGGTCAATATGTGTATTTTGTTTTCATATTAATTTGGAATACTAGGCAATTTTTGGTGCACTGCCTTAAAAGATGGAAAATATGTAGAAGGTGAATTGAGAAATGAAGAAACTGAGATCATAAGCCCTTAGGGGGATAGATATCTTGTTTCCTTAGAATTAATAAGGTTAAATGGCTTCACCTTTGAATATTCATACCTTAGGACTGCTCCAAAGAAGTATTTGATTTTGTGTACCGTCTTGTTTATCAAGCTTAGACTTTTACAATTCATGCGTTTCACACAAGAGCTCTAGTCTAATGTTTTTTCAGATATATGGTGCTTTGAATGTTTGTGCATGCTGGGTCAATTGTTAAACTAGCCTAAAATGTCAGGATAGCAATAAATGTGTTTGTGCTTATGTATAGCCATTTGAAGGTCTAGCTGTTTGAAGTTCTCCTTCTAGTGATCAAATTTATGTTCCAATGGAATTCATGGGATGTTAATAAACCAGGATAATGTTGATATGGTATAGAGGGATCTGACATTAATCCTTTTGTCTTGGAATTGTTGTGCATCGCGAGAAATTAAAAATAGAAGATGCTACCTTTTCTTTGGACAGCTAACAATCTGCCAAGTCAGTTGTTAATGTTTTTCTATTCTTCAGCATCATGTTGCTGTGGTCGGGTTGTGCAGCTTGGAAGATGTAGTGTTGTTTGCCCATCATCCATCTTTCTTTTGAACTTTTCTCATCATTGACTATGCCTTCATCTTTCTGCAGGTTTTTCATATTCAACCAATGCCTGCAACTGTTGCCACTTGTCCACATCCACCAGCAATGCGTCCAAGGGTACGGGCTAGAAGAGGACAGGCCACAGATCCACACAGCATAGCTGAAAGGGTATGTGTAATGTAGCATGCTCGCAAAATCGACCATGAAAATATGCATTATTACCAGGGGTCTGTCATGGTTTGTATTTTCTATACACAACAAAAAGAATGACATTATGGATGGAGATACACATATCTAGGATAATGTAAAAGAGAAAGATTCACTGAGAGTCTTGGAAATTCTTTTTTATCGAAAATGGAACTCCATTTTGTCAGTCGATTGTCAAACGATTGCCAAATGGACTTAAAGTTGTGTGTATTGACAAGTGATACATGCAAGTGTGGTTCACAATTCTGGAAACGGACCATCAACCAAATATGACAAGGATCTGTCTTTCAACGCTTTGTTATGTGATGTTTGAGGTGAATCATCTTCAGCATGGAAAGTTTGGAATGTCAACACAATGCTTTTGAAGTTGCAGATAGTAAACGAAGAAAATGTTTAATCTATTTCTTGCATTACAGCTCATATTTGGCATTAGTTTCTACCTCTCTTAATTTAATTCTTCCCTATAGTAAGTGCACACTTGCTCTTATATTTTTATCTTTTGTCACAGTTGCGCAGGGAGCGCATAGCAGAAAGAATCAGGGCATTGCAGGAGCTGGTTCCCACTGTCAATAAGGTCAGGTTTCCCTTCTGGTCGATTAAACTTTTCCAAGGATTTATTCGTTTTTTGTATTGCACATATAGACTTTCTTAATTTGATATTTGGCTCCTATCCGGGGAAGAAAAGGAAAGTTTATAGTGGAGATTTTAAAATGATGATGGATTTCCTTTGTTCTAAGTTGGTATTGATTCCCTTTCCGAGTCATGATTTTCCAAATTTGCATGATTTTATGATAGTTGAGTAATCACCAACCCTGTAAACTTGCTTCCTGTAGCTTCGGTGCAAAATAAGGAAAACAAAAACATAATTAATGCAAAGATGGTTTTAGTATCAAGTGCGCATGAGGCATGAAATGTTAAATTTTGACATGCAACGTTTTAACTAAAACATTCTTCTTGTTGTGAAGTAGGTATGGCTTACTGTCTTAGCTTGAGTTCTTATATCTACCTGTAAAAACTGGATTGTTTTCAGAATATTCATACTCTACACGTCATTTTAAATCCTCTAGTTCCTCTTCCATGGCTGAACAGGGAGGTCATAATAGTCCCAAAGATAATCGCACATTTCTGGTGTAGAGTTTTCAGGAAATATATGTTCATGTGTGAAAAACCAATTGATATTAGCTATGATTACTGTCTTAGCATGCCTTGGCAAATTATCTTTTGCCATCTATATTGCAAAAGTTAACAAGTAAGAAAGGTCTCAATTATTGCATTTAAAAAAATTGGCCCTTTTAAGAACCATTTATTCTTGTACTTGTCTTTAACCTGGCAATCAAATTATCTTATTGATGAGGATAGATATCATTACACTTTTACTCTCTAGCTAAATTTGATTAGTTTTTGGAGAACGACTGGTTTTAAACATGAGAAGTTCATAATTCATATCATAACTTGTGTCTTGGTATGGATGCCTTAACTAATTGCTTCTGCTATGTGGTGGCAAATGCATGAACATTGTTTCAAGACCTTGATATGTGAAATTTGTTTTGGTTTGAACAAATTGTATTGCATCCTTTTGGAACAGTTAAAAGAGGCTAATAGAATTATCAAATTTTTGTTGTTGCATTGACAATGACTCTTTGAGTACCTTCCTCTTTTACATGTGTCTGGTTTGGCACCAACTATGGTCTAGGTTAAGTGCACTTGTTATGTAGAAATTGACTTGATTTATAAGTTATTTGGTAACTGTGGATCGACTGTGTCCCGAGTAGTGAACATCGACTAAACCAGTATTAATAATGATGATGACCATGGCAGTAATACCTCATAACTGATTTAAGCTAGGGAATATGTAACCTTTGGTTATTATTTTGTGACATAATTTTACTGTTGGAGGGTAACGGGTTCACTGTTCTAGGAGGATGTCCCTATTATGAGTGATATGTGGATGTACATGCCAAATGGAATGTCCACTTCTTTCAACCTAAGTATTGACCTATGTTTTCTACCTTTGGCAAGACTGACCGAGCGGCCATGCTTGATGAAATTGTGGATTATGTGAAGTTTCTGAGGCTCCAAGTAAAGGTATTAAGATAAATCCTATTATATTTATGTTTGGGAAGAATCTGCGATTCAGTGGAAGTGCATCTCCCATGGCCAACGCATAGTGTCTATTTCATGGCCATTGACTAACTTTATGAAGTATAAATTATCTTGTTTGATCTTTATTTGCTACTTTATGCTGAAGCACAGTCAGCTTTCAAATAGCTGCCAAACCTGTGGATGGTGTTGATAGGAGTCTATTTTTTTTCAATCCTAGATGACCTTCATGCCAAAATATGGCTGTGACCTGTCACCAATTATGAATTTCTATAACTTAATATTCTTGGAGTTGCTTTCATCTCAATGATACCAGCTCGCCTTGGAGTTCAGAGTCGATACACTGAACTCTTCAGCCATTCTGTCTTAGATAATGGGCAAGCATCGGTAGAAAGAAATGATGAACTGGGTTTATCCCTTTTTGTAGATTTAGATGCAGTACTTATGGGATAAACAAGCTTGCATTTGGAAATGCGGTGTCCACAAAAAAATGCTTTCATCATTGTGTATCAGGTTTTTTTATTCAACATGTTGCTATGATCTCCGAACAGGTATTAAGCATGAGTAGACTGGGCGGAGCTGGTGCTGTTGCACCACTTGTAACAGACATTCCCCTCTCATCAGTTGAAGTAGGTCTTTCATCAATAATAAATTCATTGAGATTGCCTTCGAATTGTTAGCTAAGCTTTGTACCTTGGATCATAGGATGAAACTGGTGAAGGTGGAGGAAACCAACCAGCCTGGGACAAGTGGTCAAGCGATGGTACGGAGCGACAGGTAGCAAAGCTCATGGAAGAAAATGTTGGCGCAGCCATGCAGTTTCTTCAATCAAAGGCTCTATGCATCATGCCCATTTCATTAGCCACTGCAATTTACCATACACAACCAACAGATACCTCTACTGTTGTGAAACCAGAAACTAATAACCCTTCATAGACTCCAATAAGAAAGAAGGTTAAGCATCCATCACATGATCCCCTTCCAACAAAGATCACCAATCTGCATTTGGGCCCCACAAGTTATTAGTCATGTTCCAACTCCCCACAAATAGCTGTTGGCGTAGGTTTCAAAATTGCAATCAAAGTCAGATGCCAGAGTAGTTGCTCTTGCCTTTCCCTTTCCAGCATTTAGTTTTGTTTTTGTTTTTGTTTTTAAATTCTCATTACAGGGTTTGATGTCAATGCCTGAAAGGCTAAAAGAACGCATTAGGGCCTTTGATATCTTGCCAAGTTAGGATTGCGGAAGTATTGTCAAAGCTCCCACTTGGACGTGCTTCCCTCCTTTTGGTACCCGTGATGGGAGGTAGTGGAAAATGATGGTAAAACACTTTTCTTAGTGGGGGCCTAATTTTTTGGTAGTGGCGTGTGGGACCTTTTAAAAGTGTTGTGTAGACTGGTACATATTAAATATCCTTGAATATAGCAATTAAGGGGAAACGGAAGGAATGCAAAAGTTAGCATTGCATAACGAATGCCGGTTGTTATAGTCCAATAGAAAAATTATGTTCTCATACTTTTGCTTAAGGTGGGGAATATGGTGTGTCCAAAAAGCAATTTGACTTACTTTCTTCCACATCGTTATTGGGGGGTTACATCATTACCGATAGAGATGGAGAGGGGCTCTTGTTCAAATTAAGAAGATTTTTTTTCCTCTGGGCGTTAGTTCTTCACTGCCTAGAACTAAGCAAAGCATAAAGAGCAATAGCGACATGGGACTGGGTAACTTGGTAATCAGTGTTGTGGATTGAAAGGTTTGTATCTTTTGAAGTACTCTAGTGATTAGAGATGAAGGGATCAGATTGCAAGTGCAGCAATTAATTTAACCCAAGCATGCAAGTACATGTCATTACTCGGAAACTATGTTGATAAATGATCATACATAATTTATAATTAACGTGAAAACCAAGTAACTTGTTGCGTCTTCTTCCATCAAGAAATTTGATGGCGGTAAGAGGGGAAAAATGTCATGGCTGGCAGTGTTTTGTTTTCTTCCAATGAGGTAATAATGAAATGTAATCCCGAGCGAGCCCTTGAAACAATGCGCTAGGGGATGAGTTGTGACACAACGAGGACATTGGGTCTGAGCTCCAACAAAGCCTCCGTTTTGTCCAATAATGTAATGATGGGCTAATTGCTATTATTCCGTTCAGCAACCCCAACTTTACCGTCTGACCTCGTGGTTGGCTGTCCCCTGTCGACTTTTGGGTAAAGTTACGAATACTGTATCCGGTTTGATATCAGATTATATTTTAGAACAGAACTGTTCTGGTATCGGTCGGTATTATATACCGTTTCAGGTAATTTTTTACATTTATGAAATAGTTTCTAAAATTTTTAAAAATTGTAAAATAGTCCATATTGGTATATTGTATAATTGTATTGTATATTTTACTAGTTTACTATTTACATCAACCCCGCTTTCAAAATCTTAATAATAAATAATAATGACAATTAATATGAAGTAAGTCAATAACAATAATTTTAAATATTTTACATATAAATAATAACCACAATTAATATAAACAAAGACAATCATCATCATACACATATCAAATTAAGAATAATACAAAGTATTTAAAATATTACAAATTACAATAATACAATTTCATCATTTAAATAAATAATATTATATCAAAAGATTCAAAATATCCTATAAAAATAACAATAAATATTACAAAAAGAGTTGATGACGAAGAAGCAATCAAGTAAAAGTTAAACCTGAAACAAAAATATTACAGTTACATTACATATATACAATTTAACATAGATATCAAATACAAGTAAAATTAAAAGAAGAGGAAAAATAAAAACTTAAAATTCAATCGTCAATGGGAGGATACTTGCTAGAACTACACTGACTCCAGCGATCATTTAGTACAAAATTCTCATCATTGAGAGGAGCTTCATCATCATTATCATTCAAACTTAATGCATCAAATGACATGTCAATGCTTTTCCATACAAGATTATCTTCCAAATTCAAATCATTTGCATCAACCAAATTGGGTTCTTCAGTAACCCAATTCGCCAAAACATCAACATTATCAATGACAATTGGATCATTTGAACTACTTGTGCTATTCAGACTCCTAGTAAACAATTAACTTTAATTATTAAAAAATTATAAGAAATTATATCGAAATTAATAATGATAATAATGAAAATAACATATCTTTCCCGAAGCTTTAAATTGTAAAGAATACAAATTAAGTCATTCAACCTCTTATGTTCCAATCTATTCCTTTTCTTTGAGTGGATAAATTCAAATTTGCTCCAGTTTCATTCACACCTAGTTGCACTCATACATTGACTTAAAATTCGAATCGCAAACCTTCTCAATTCTTGAATACAATTTCCGAATTGATCCCACCAAGAAACTGCAAGTTATAAGATAACAAAAGTAGTGTTATAAACAAAATAAAGTGATAATTAATTTTCAACAAATAAGAAATAGGAAATAAATAATACCTGGATAAAGTTTTCCTCTTTGTCTAATAGCAATTGACATTCCAAAATCCTCATAAGACAACTTATAAAGCTGTATTTGTGAGCTTAAAAGATCTGGCGTTGCGTCATGAGGAACAATTGTTGTAATTGTGAAAAACATTCCTCTACTAACTTCAGCTTACTTTGCAAGATCCAGTCTAAAATACACACTAGGATTAAAAATGTCCCACCTGCAAACAATGGAGAAGAAAGTTGTCTTTTCCTTCTCTCATTAATGATTGAGAGAAATGGTGTGTATAAAGAAGACCTATTTTTCAGATTAGTCTTGATTGCTTTCGTCGTTTTCTCTATAGCATAAAAAATGTAACCCATTGTTAGCTTTTCTTCACTATCAGCCAACCGAAGTACCCTTACCAAAGGCTCACAAACTCGGATAACAAATTGACGTTGCGACCAAAATTTTCCATCTTCTAGTATAATACTACAAACCTCCATTCCAGCATTAGACCTAGCATGCTGAGATGCAACCCACTTACGTTTCTATACAAAGAAGTACCAAAATTCTCAAACTACAACGACCAAAGGAGACCGTCTCTAACAGTATCCATGCAGAGGTCGGAGAATCTAACCGAATCAAACTCTTTGATTTGAAAATAGCTAGAATAAAGGAAAGAGTGCTAGCTCTTACCTTGACTCTTGAAGAGCAACATTAAGGAGGATGAAGCTTGGAAGAGGAAGATGATGAAGAGAGCTTTGGTTGATGTTTTTTAAAATCTTGTTTCTAAAACATGTTAAAATCATTCTATCTCACGATTATCTTCCCTTTCAAGCTTTCATTTTTGTCTTTTATCCATTAAAGACATTTAATGAAACTTATGAAAGAAGTCATCCATTTATCTTGTGAACCCTTTTATAGATAATTGCTGTGCAATTCGTCCTTTCACCATGCTATACCCCACTTGGTTATCAGTATAGGCAAAGTGTCAACTCTCACTAGATTGACTACGTCAAATCTAGTCCAAGCGATATCAGTTCTTGCCTTGGGACTTATTACTCTATATGTCAATAAAGACATTCTTTATGATATATACACTCCAGCTAGAGATTTCTAAGTGTTGACCCCAACAAGAGGCCATGGGTATCTTCTTCTGCTATCACAGAAGTGGTGAATCCTCTATTGGCTACTCAATTACTTTCGAATACATAAAGTTGTACCCAATCACCACCCTATAAGCGACCAGTGTAAGAAAATAAGGAATGGAGTCAAAGCACAGAATCAGTATCCAAGATATCCTTGAGTACCTCAAGTCTAAGGATACTTGCACCATTGCTATGAAGAGATTATCATTGACATTAGAATAAGACATCCATGTGATGATCTCATGATAGGTCATCCAATGTACTTACTACCTCTAGTAAGCATTCACATCTCAACTCTAAACATCTCATGTTTACAGTTTCTGAAATCCACTACTTGATCAAATCAAAGAGTTTGACATGTGCTAGTCTATCCGGATTAATGATGTTCAGTTTCATTAATCCTATGACAAGGGATAATTTAGATACTGATATAATTGCACATGATAGGAGTCTCAATAGTATGATCTCATCATAATTTCCTTCATGCTATGTCATATATCATGGATTTCATTAATTTGCTTATAAATCATAATGAAATATGCCTTTCTTTATTATTGAAAATAAAGTCTGTACATAACTTTGTACAAAACGCGCTAAAGGCGATTGCCTTTAGGGCACTACTTTAACAAATCTCCCACTTGACCTAAAGCCAATCGCCTTGGTATCTAATACCATAGGCGAGTACATGAGAAACAAATATATTTTGTGATAATGGCTTCGTCAATGGATCATCAATATTTGGCTCGGTGGGAATTCTCTCTATCTGGACATCACCTCGACCAATGATCTCCCTAATCAGATGATATTTGCAGAGTACGTGCTTGGATCATTGATGAGACCTTAGTTCCTTTCTTGCGCAATAGCCCCATTATTGTCACAATACAACTGTATGGGCCCATCATAGCTACGAACCACACCAAGTTCAGTAATGAACTTTTTGATCCAAACTGCTTCCTTCGCTGCGTCTGAAGCAGCAATGTACTCTGCCTGGATTATTGAATCAGCAGTCGTCTCTTGTTTGGAACTCTTCCAACTAACCACCCTACCGTTCAGTGTGAATATATAACCTGATTGGGATTTGGCATCATCCTTATCAGATTGAAAACTGGCATCTGTATGCCCACTCAGTTTTAGATTTTCATCTCCATATATCAAGAAAACATCGTTAGTCCTTCTCATATACTTGAGGATATTCTTGAAAGCCACCTAGTGACCCTCACCAGGATCCGATTGGTATCTGCTCGTAACACTTAGAACATATGATACATCGCTTCTCGTATATAGCATTGTAGCACCCCACTCCCGACAAGACCCGAACCCGACATCTACGGTGATATCCGAGCCCGTGCTCCGCGAGGGTGGCGTACTAAAACACTCAATACCTTTTTAAATCTCGTTATAACATTTTTCTTTTCTTTTTCTCCTTTTTAAAACAGTTGAGTGCGGAAAACGATAATCAATCTGGGCCCGATTTAATATGAAAATATTTTTCAAATATAAACAATTCAGTCATTAACTAGCACTCAATAGTGCTCAATCATCATGTACATATAGAAATGTATGACCCAACTGGGCCCAATGCAATTTCTAAACATTTCAGTAATACAATACAATGACACATAGACAAATGGGACCCACTTAATAAACTCACTACACTAATGCAGATGTGACGACACTGATCCCGACCCTGACCTTCACTTGAATCCTTCAAACATACTCCCGTTTTACTAACGGGGTACTCTTCAATTCCTAAAAAATAGATGCAATGTTGGGTGAGTTTGCGAACTCAATGAGAAACCATCATCGATGGTTCACCTAACTCATGCATTCACAATCATATACATATAATACACAGTAGCATTTACAGTAATATCACAATCAATTTCCTTATTCACAATGTTCAGTCATTTACAGTCAATTTACATTTTCAATCAGTCATACACATATGCAATGTATATGTGACACTTTCATTTTCTTTTCGTTGTTGTGACCGTATACCAAATCATTTACGTTGAGCGGTGGCTCTCAAATCGTTGGGCATGATATGCCTGCGCGTGAGCTCGAGGCTCTATCAATCGTTGGACTGAGGTCTCGTGCGTTGAGCTTAAAGCTCTCATATACGTTGGCGTGATTCGCCTCGATAAGCCCAAAGGATTCGGCATGTGCATTGAGCTCGTGGCTCGCATACGTTGGTACCACCGTTACAACTACCATTATCGATCATTCGATGATGCATGAATGCATGTGTCACTTCCCAATTTCAGTCATTTACGCCCAATCATTTTCGCTAATGCATTTACAATTTAATTCATTCATGCATTCATACATATTTACTCATCTTTGCACTTCAATATCACAATCAAATATTTCGAACACCCATGGTCCGAAATCAATCAAATCAATCACACATCTATCCATCCGCGCTTCCTCATGGCAATCAATGCATATAATTAATAAACACATAAGGCTGAGAAACCAACTAGGTTACTCACCTGCACTTCCGAGTTACCGCCTGGAAGTCCCAATACTGTCCGTGGAATGTCGATCCATCGGAACCTCTATATCAAATCAAATAAATCACACATTACCAATCATGCCAAATTCAATAATCAATAGCAATTTCGATAAATACTATACATGTTATGACTTTCCCGATTCAATTCCCGAATTTCTCAATTGGATCATTCTCACTCTATTTCATAACAATTCCAAATACCAAATTTCAATTCCATACTCTAAGGTCACATTCCAATTAAAATTGCATTCTCTTATTCGTTTTTCATCTGATTCCGAGAATCATCGAATTCAATCCCAAATTTCCATCTTATAAACACTAAATTTCATTTCATCTAAATCGCAATTCCTTGCCTCAGAATTCAATTAGTCCATAGCCAAATCATTAAGAATAAACCCTTTTAAAACAAGCAATTCACCCTCGGAAATTGAGGCCTCGCCATGGCAAGATGGTCGCTCATGCATGAAGTCTCCCGCCTTCGCCATGACCACACTTCCTTTCTCTCCCATGGCGTAACCACATCCGCCGCCGCGACGCGGCGCTTAGGTCTCGTCGCGGCGGCGTCATGAAAAGTCGCTGCCACAAGCACAACATCCCTCGTCGCGGCGTGCAACTGATTTCAGCTCGTCGTGGCGCACAATTTATTTATTTATTCGACGCGACGTGCATGCTGGAAAGGCTCGCCGCGGCGTGTTCATCACACGTCGCGACGTGCGAACCCAGAAAATCGTCCGAAACTCAGAAATTTCTCAGATTTTCTGATAACAATCTATCCGATTCACTTCAAATCACTCCCAATCAACTTAGTATACTACACTCAACTCATTTCTAGCCTCAATCCATCATTTAAACCATCTTTTATCAAAAACCCAAATCAAAACCAACGAAAACCCTATCATCGCAACTTTCCAAATTTCTAACCAATTTCTTACTCAAATCAATGATCAAATGAAACGATTTAAGGCATAAACACATAGAAACTTACTTGATTCACGCTAGAAACTTTCGAAAATCTTCCAAGAACTCCAAATCGCCAGATGCTCACCCACGACCGTTGATGGTGAGAAATGAACATTTAAACTTATATATATATATAAGCTTTAAAGGCTTGTTTGGCAATTTAGTTGCCACAAGTCCAAACTTAGAGTCTATCAGTCTAATTCTTATTCTATTTTTTTTCTCCCCATTTCGCAATAACCATAACTAATAAATCCTGAAATTATAATCTCAATTGTTTCATATCAATTGTCAATCAATCTCGGACCCGGAATCAATTAATCAGTCACTGAGCAAATTTTCCGGTCCGAATCCATTACTCTTAAATTCCCAGAAAAGTTCCCATAAATTCACAAAATTAGCAAATACCCATTCCTATACTCATATTCCACTTTCCATTTCTCTAAATTCCATTTCATTCCAATTCCATATTCAAAACCTAATTTATACACTTATTACTAAATTTCCAATTTTCACAACCAATTCTCATCTGTACAATTATAACCAATTTCCGATACACAATCAATTCGGGAATTGTCATACATGTATGTACATATATATATATACTTGTGCAGTAAATAATCTGTTACCGATATCTATAAAAACAATAATGCATGCACAATGTCACATTTGCCTGTACCCAATTCTAACCCGATCCAAATTACTGACATACCCGTCACTTCGGTAACGGGATGTTACAAGCATATTGTACATGATAGCTCCTACTACAAATGTACGAGATCATATTCATGCGCATCCTCTTATCTTGTGTCTTAGGACACATAGATTTCGAGAGTGTTATCCTATGAGTCATGGGAAGGTGCCCTCTCTTGGACTGCTCTATGCTAAACCTCTTTAGCATCTTGTCTATGTACATTGATTGTGAAAGACCAAGCAACCTTTTTGATTTATCTCTATAGATCTTTATCCCGAGGATATAAGTTATTTCACAGAGATCTTTCATAGCGAATTGTTTGGACAACCAAATCTTCACAGATTGTAGCATAGCGACATCGTTTCCTAATAATAATATGTCATCTACATATAGAACGAGGAATACGATTGCACTCTCACTAACCTTCTTATTCACACAGTGTTCATCCGGATTTTGTGAGAAACCAAACTCTTTGATTATCTCATCAAAACGGATATTCCAACTCATGGATGCTTGTTTCAATCCATAGATGAATTTCTGAAGCTTGCATACCTTTTCACCATCATAGGAGATGAAGCCCTCTGGTTGTGTCATATACACATCCTCGGCTAGATTCTCATTTAGGAAAGTTGTCTTTACATCCATTTGTCATATCTCATAATCATAATGAGCGGCAATGGCTAGGAGTATCCTAATGGATTTAAGCATTGCTACTGGGCCGAAAGTCTCGTCGTAGTCAATTCCTTGTCTTTGACGAAAACCTTTGGCCACAAGCCTTGCTTTATAGGTAATCACATTACCATCCATGTCGATTTTCTTTTTAAAAACCCATTTATACCCTGTGGGTTTAATTCCTTCGGAGGCCTCAACCAAAATCCATACTTGGTTTTCATACATGGAATCCATTTTTGCTTTCATGGCGCGAAGCCATTTCTCAGACTCTAAACTCTTCAGAACCTCTTCATAAGTAGTAGGCTCATTATCTTCTATGAGCACTACGTCATTCTGTTCAATCACGAAAAATCCATATCTTTCGAGAACAGAGCGTATCTTACGTGACCTACGAACTTCCTGTGTTAAAGAAGGATGAACTGTTACTTCATCTGTATGAGTCACAGTCTCAGGTTCGGGCAGTTAATCTGCGTCTGTTCAAGCATTTTGAACTTCTTCAAGTTCAATTTTGCTCCCACTGTCTTCTTTTAAAAGAAATTCTTTCTCTAAAAAGATAGCACGCTTTGAAACAAACACTTTTTGTTCCTCAGCAAGGTAAAATTGATATCCCATTGTTTCTTTAGGATATCCTATGAACAAACACTTGTTAGACTTCGCATCAAGTTTATCTGACTGTATCCGCTTCACATAAGCTAGACAACCCCAAACTTTCAAATGAGAAAGATAGGATTTTTTGTTAGTCCACATCTCATATGGAGTAACATCAACTGTCTTTGATGGAACTCTGTTTAACAAATAAACAGCTGTCTCGAGTGCATATCCCCAAAAGGATTTTGGTAAATTTGCAAAGCCCATCATCGACCGTACCATGTCTAACAAGGTTCGGTTTCTCCTTTCGGCCATACCATTATACTGTGGTGTGTAAGGTGGAGTTCATTAAGATAAAATCCCATTATCTCTGAGATAATCTAAAAATTCTTGGTTTAAGTATTTCCCACCTCGATCGGATCGTAGTGCCTTGATACCTTTCCTAAGTTGGTTTTCTACTTCATTTCTGAATTGTTTGAACTTTTCAAATTCTTCAGATTTGTATCTCATCAGATACAGATATCCATATTGAGAATAATCATTGATAAAGGTAATGAAGTAAAGAAAACCACTTCTAGCATGGATGGACATCGGATCACATACATCTGAATGTATTAGATCTAATGCTCCAGTCGCTCGTTCACCCTTTCCCTTAAAAGGTAACTTAGTCTTCTTGCCTAATAAACAAGATTCACACATGTCATATCATTCATAATTAAATGATCCTAAACTACCACTCTTGTGAAGCTTAGCTATGTGTCTTTCATTTATATGGCCAAGGCGACAATGCCATAAGTAAGTTGAATTTAAATTATCTCGTTTATGTCTTTTCTTGTCATTGACATTCATAATTGGATGTGACATATCTAATATGTAAATTCCATTGCATAATGTACCAGTACTATAAAGCATTCCATTCAAATTTATAGAACAACCATTGCTAATGAAATTCAAATGGAAACCAGCTTTAATTAAACAAGAAACAGACAATATGTTCTTTATTAAAACAGGTACAAAATAACAATCATTCAGTTTAATTACAAGCCCATTGGGGAGTGACAAAAAATAAGTGCCTACGGCTAATGCAACAACTCTTGCTCTATTGCCCACACGTAGGTCCAGTTCTCCCTTTATGAGCTGTCTACTGTCCCTGAGGCCCTGCATATCATTACATATGTGTGAGCCACAACCAGTATCTAATACCTATATGTTATGATCAGAAACAATATTAACCTCAATGACAAACATACCTGAAGGAGTTGAGGCATCTAATGCCTGCTTCTTCTTTAAGGACTCCAGATAGACTTTACAATTGTGCCTCCAGTAGCCAGTCTTGCCACAATGGAAGCAAGTTCCTTTTGGTGCAGTTTCTTTAAGTTTCTTTTTTGCTGCACTTCCTTTTGGTTTCTTAACCTTTTTCTTCTTTGGGTTCTTTTTCCTTGAACCAGAAGAAGAAGAGTGCACCACTAGCACTGGCTTACTATCCTTCTTGATAGATTGCTTTGTTGTCTTGAGCAGATTGATCAACTCAGGGATCGTCGTGTATATTTGGTTCATCTGATAGTTTAACACAAACTGTGAATAACTATCAGACAATCCAACCAAAATTAATTCAACACTTAATTCATAATCCATAACAAAACCCAAGATGGCCAACTTCTCAATATACCCATTCATCTTCAGTGTATACTGCACTGCAGATGTCCCCGGAGTCATCTTAGTCAAGAAGAGCAACCTCGAAGTCTCAAACCTTTCAAACTGAGCTTGCTCATCAAAAAGCTCTCTAAGATGAAACACTATGGTATTAGCATCCATAGACTCATGTTGCTTTTGCAGCTCTGGTGACATAGAGGCTAGCATAATACAAGTAGCCAAGTCACTACCCTTGAGATGCTTACGATATGCTTTCTGAACCTCATCAGAAGCATCAAAAGCAGGTGGATCAGGAAGTGGAACGTCTACGACATAACCTAACTCCTCATATCTGAGAACAATTCTCAGATTTCTCAGCCAATCAAGAAAGTTGGGTCCAGTTAATTTATTAGACTCCATAAGTGAGCACAAATTCACACTGGAGGACATCTTTAATCGACCTAAATGTAAAGAGAGAAAGAATGTTAGAATGTAAATACATGCATGATCATAAGGACTTGAATGACATGCGTATGGGTCCCACTAGTTTCCAAGAATTCATAGCTATCACTACATGTAACATCCCACCCCCTACTGGAAGGGTAAAATAGGAAATGGAGTAGTGTCCAGGTATACTGGTACTGTGATTAGTGAATTTGTGCACACGAACTGTTTGGTCATGCATTCATGACATTCCCGGTAATTGGGCCTAACGGCGTTTTATTGTGATTAACGTGGTTATGAAATTTGAAAAAAATTATTCTGAGTGTGCCTTAAATTGTTTTCTATTTTACTGGAATTATAGGAATTTTTCTGAAATTTTTCGGAGAAAATTCCCGGATCGGCAAAATCGCCGGTGACTGGCCTAAACATGTTTTGGGGTAGAAAAGGTGATTTTCGTTATTGAAAAATTATTTGGAGTGCACTGCTATGTGCTTTACAATTTTAGGGAATTTCATTAATTCTCAGAAAAATAATTCGGGGAAAATTCCTGGAAATTTTCGGACCGGAAAAAAATCGCCAAGTGGCGAACCGATCGACTTTCAGAACCGCAATTTGCTGATTTCATGGGCTTGGACTATTGGGTTTAATATTTTGGAATATTCCATGGGACCCTTTGATAATGCATTAATGATGTCATTACTAGAATTTATTAATGAAGTTCATTAAAGTAATGAACTTTGACTTTTCTTCTTTACTCTCATATCGCCACCTAGCCCTCACTAATTAATGCCTACTTATCCTCTCTCGGTTATTGCCTTAGAAAAGAAGGAAAGGAGGAATTTTATTGTTTATATTACTCATCCACGAAAACCTACTCTCATTTCTCTTCTCCATCGATTTTCTTCTCTTTAAGAAATCCTTCCTCCAAATCTTACCAAGCCACTTCCTTTCCTTGATAAACCTACACATGTTTGGGGTTAGAAGTGAGTGGAGAAGTGGTTGTGGTAGGTAGCAAAGAAAGAATTGAAAGGAATTGAAGATTGGAAGCTTTATAGGAGGTAAGTGTTAATTGAAGGTTTTAAGCTTTAATTAAGTTGTACATGTTGGTTTAATGATGAATTGAATGCCATGGTAGTTAGGAGTCATAAATGGAGCATTTATTATGCTTAGGGATGCATTAAATTGATGACTTATATGGATGGAATTAATGGGTATAAGGTTAGGTTGAATTATGAATTGAAAATAGTGGTTAGAAGTGGTTATGACTTGATTTTGAGTTGAGTATGGATGATTATTTGAGTATATGAATTGAGGAATTTAATGCTGCCAATTTTTCAGTATTAGCCCTAGTATATGTATGACAGTAGGAATATTTAATTTGTATTTATTTGGATGTTTAGTGATGTGAAAAAGGCATTGGAAATGTTAGAACTAAGATTAACCTTAAATCTGGAAAATTAGAGTTGAAATTGATGTTACTGTTTTATTCATAATTTATTGTGTAGAAATGCAAATGAGGTAAGGTTAGTGGCCACTGATACTTTGGAATGTTGGCTTCAATTTAGTGTGAAATAGGTGTTGTTGAATTTCAATGATAGAAGGGTGAATTTTTGCATGGAAAGTTACTGTTCCATTGCCTGTGAACAGTAACCGAGACCACAACATATGAACTTTGCTGATTTTTATGAATTAATTGAGATGGAATTAGGAGAAATGGTCTTTATGGAAGTTGTAGCATATTGAATTATCTTTCCATTGCTACTGATATTGCTATTTTTAGAATTGTATATTGGGAGATATGAATTGATTACTAAGGACTGGTTTTGAGCATTTTGGATGAAACCTAGCTTAAGTGTGATTTTGTGAGTTTACTGATTGGAGGCAATTTTAACATTTTATGTGAACTGAATTGGTGTGAGTGAACTTCTGAAAAGTTGTAGAGGAAGAGATTACCTTGAAAATGATATATGGCGTGTAATTTTTAGAAGTCAGAATTGGGAGTTATGATTTTGTAAAGATTGACCCTACATTAGGTTATGAATGACTGATCATAACAGTATCTTCCATAACAGTTTTGAAATTGTTAGAGATCGAATTGGATGATGAGTGCTTCATGAAAATTGAAGTTTGAGATGTTATCTTTACAGGAATATAAAGTTCTGATTTTACTGACTTGTGTACAGGGAGATATGTTTGTTGTAAGGTTACTGCCCAAATTGAAGGATTGCAGGGGCAGTAACATTAAATGAATTAATTGACTTGCTTAGAAATAGAATCTGATTTTGGATTGTTCATGAAAGTTGTTGAGGACAATGTGAACTTATTGACCATATTTTTGTGGTAATTTATTATTGAAGAATCAGTGAGTTATGAAATTGTCAATGTGCTGCCCTGTGTTAATGGGAATTGTGTAGGCAGAAGGTTTGATGGGATATTTGACACCCTTAGGGTTGGAATTGATTTTTATGGTCTTCTTGAGAATTGTAGAGCTATTCATAAGCTTTCCAACAAGGTATAGTTTTCATTTTTCAGAAAAGTGTAGGAAGAGTTATGGGTGTTGGAAATTTGGTTGGAAATCAGAAAATAAAGGGGGAAATAAGGGTTATATATAAAAAATATAAATTGTTGAGTTTTGGTTTCCTTCGTGAATAACTTTCCCGTCCGACGTCCGATTGACCTGATTCTAGAGGCATCGGATTCATTGAATATTGAATTTCATTTTATAAGAAATTGGGAATTTTTAGACGGGAAATTGACGTGGCCCCGGGTGACGGAACTTTTAATCACTGTTTTATTTAATTGGGGACCTATAGAGGTCCGAATTTGCACCGTCGGCCAATAGGTTTCTGAATTTTTGATGAATTTTTATAATGGAAAAAAAAGGGGGATTAGGGCCGGGAATTTATGAACATGCATATATCATCATCATGAGCATAAATTTCATATTTAGTGGCTCGTGCTTTTTCTGATTCATATAGAGGCCAATTGGAGCGTCGATTGACCGACGTCACAGAGACTTCCCGGTATTAGCTCAGAAGTAATAGGTGAGTAACCTAGTTGGTTTCTCAAATTTCTGGTTGTTTACATGCTCAACGTGAATTACGTGCAAAAGTGAATTGAATGATCATGCATGACTCTTGGCGTGTATGGGATTGTATTGTATGATTTTACTGCATTGAATGATCCGGTATCGATAGATCGGGCTTTATAGCCATCATATCAACATCGTTATACCGGGCTTTATAGCCATATCATTGACTTATCGCTACATCGGGCTTTATAGCCAAACACCGTACATTCATTGAATATCGCATCGCATGCATAATTGCATGATCGATAATGGACGTGCCCTAAGTTGCTATTTTACCGATAAGAGCTTCGAGCTCTCATATTTGCATCGACCGCCTGGAGCCCGAGGGAGAAATCTCGACGCGTCCCCATCGAACACCGCTCGAGCACTGGGCGCACATCAATAACCGGAAAGAGTCACATATGCATTGCATTCGCATAAGTAATCGCTCGTGATAAGTACCGCTCTCGTGATGGTATGTGTTATCGTGAATGGTTTTCATTCTATCGACATTATTATTAATCGCCATCGTAATTGATTATTATCGATGGCGTCTTCTGACGCCACGGGCGTAATGCATGATTTGAGTGAACCATCGATGATGGTTTTCACCGAGTTCGCAAAACTCACCCAAAATTTGCATCGATTTTTCAGTCTCAAGAATACCGGCTGACACGGAGTATGTCTCATCGTAGACGAGTAAAGGTCGAGATCGGGATCGATTCGCGTCTGCATTGTGTCTTAGTAAATTGTGTTCCGCAATCACTGTATAACAAGGCTTTGTATTTTTACTGAGCCCATTGTGGTTTTGATGTTTTACTGCATTGACTGATTGTAAATTATTACTGATGACTATAATAACTGAAACTGGTTTTTATTGAACACGGATTTTAATTACTTACTGTGTTGGCCGTGTTAACGTGGAATCAATGGCTTCAAAAAAAAAAGTATACTGAGTTTTAAATCGACTGATGTAGTACGCCACTCTCACGGGGCACGGACTCGGATATCACCAACGATATCAGGTTCAGGTCTTACGGGAGTGGGGTGTTACATTTAGGTGGTATCAGAGCCCAGTAGTACGAAATGTATCTGGGCACAATTTGGAACATAGGTTGCATGCATTTGAGTCGTGTCATTGCAGACCGTGGTAACTGATCCCTAGTCTGAGTCGCACGAGGATAAATCCTACGGGTGCATAAGTGTCAAGTGACTAAGTGAGAGAAGAGTGAGACTGGATTAGAGTGTAAATCCCTAAAAGGGGATAATCAATTAGGAAAGGATAAAGGAAAATGGATAAGAAGGTTGATATTGTCTTGGGTTAGAAACCTCATATGTGATAGAGAATGAGTGTGTTGGCCTAGACTAATTAAGAATTTTCAATTAAACCGGCAATATTATGGTGACTGAAAAATGAAGATGTTTAGAACTTGGAGAGGTCCACTAGAGATGTGGGAAGAATATTGGTTATAGTAGACCTAAGTGATATAAATGCCCGGGATGGTTAGGTAATTACAGTCCGATCAGATATGTCGTGAAATGAGAAACATTGGACCGAGTAAAGTGTAAATGGTCCGATCGGGCATATTTTAATTCACTGTATAGAGATCTGTAGATATTATAAGCAGATGATGAAAGAGAGATTGTAAGAAGCTCAATAGAGTACTGTAATGGTCTATCGAGAACTGAAAGAACCGAAAAAGTAAGATGCCCAGGCCTATTAGAGTGAGGTAAAAGTGATGATAAACTGAAATGAATTAGTGAAATGGTTAGGATTTGGACCGCATAAGCTTGAGACTGAAATGGTTATGTGATTATTGTGCTACGAGTTTGGAAATTCGTATGATAAAATCGTAAGGAAAAAGACAGACAGATGATTGCTACTGATGGTGTATCGGGAAATGCTAAATTAGGTGGATATGGATAAATGGATAGGCATATAGATAGAGATAAAAGGGAGTGGTATCAACGATTTTGTCGGGTATTGGGGACTATGAACACCCGATCATAGACTGTTTGAGGAAAATAGAAGGTAAGTAGCAGAAAACAGAATGAAAATAATAATAATAATAATAATAATAATGATCATAAGCTGATAAGCCAAATTGATATGACCTTACAAGGTCAAGTTGCACGTAACGGATATGGGAATGAGTCATACAGTTTAATGATACGGGGAGAATGAAATAAAGATCTTGAATAAAATGAAACCATAATAGTGGTATATGAAAAGAGTTGTCGCATTTAAGTCGATGTACTGTTGGGGGATATTTATTGGATAGTAATATCGATTGTGACTAATGAAACGTATGTGACAGATATATGGAAACCATAGAGGAAATGAGCGGTGAATGTTTAGAGTGATTATAAGTGTGAAGTTCTTAATGGGTTAAAGTAAGACAAAAATGGACTGAGTGTGCCTGTATGAGAGGAACTGAAAAGTGATTCTGGTATCAGTCATTTAATTGAGGATGAGTATAAATAGAAAGGAATCTTAAGGAAGTCTGAATTGTATGGGTTACAAATTGGTTTCCGGATAAAATGCTGTGGTATAGATTACAGAATAAGTGTGAAAGAAAATGTTTATGTGACTGACACAAGGAACCTTAGTGTAAGGAATGTTCTGATATTTAAATTATGGCATAAAGTGTTCTGATTGAGATAGTACGTCTAGTGAAGAATGATTGAAAAGCAATTAGGTATAATAATTGATTGATGAGACTTACGTGGACAGGATAAAGATGGTAGTAAGACTAACGGTTAAACGGATAGAAGTATGGACAAAATTAAAAGTGAAATTAGGTCATAGCTCATACTGTTGAGGTTATCTGCACTGTGTGTATAGAAATGTAAAGAATCCAACATGGGTGAGATTTGAATATGAGGTGATCCTATTGCAATGTGAAGTGAATCTATCTCCATTTATGATGCAAAACAGTTGAGGAATCTAGATTTGAAGCGAAGAATAAAAGAGTCCCGAACTGAGAAGTGAGATACTAAAATAAAATGGAAATTTTGGAGGTTTAAATATGGATGACAAGGTATTAACATATGTTGATATGAATGATATGAAAACAGTTGAGAAGAGAAAATGAAAAGAGTAAATGAATGAAGACAAGAGGTTCAAAAGGGAAACTGACAATGGGGTGATGTAGTGACACCTTCATAAAGAAATTGCAGATACACTAATTGTGGACTCAATGAAAAGGGTAAAAGATGTACGGTAAAGTCAATAAGACCCTAATAGGGATTTATGCGAGGTAAGCAATTGAGGAATCTAATACTGATGATATACATACATTGGAAGAGTAGGCAGTGAGTATTGAACTGCGACAATATGTTGAACGAGTATGAAATAAATTGAACTGACTGTGATAAATGGTACTGGTGTCATGCTCGCGATTAAAAGCCTTGGAGACTGTAGATTCCTATAAGGATACACTGGGTTAATTTGAGGAAAGAGACAGGTATAAATACGACAATGCTGAAATGAACGAACAATTCTGCCTACTAAACTCAATTAGTGAACAGATAATGCTGCAATGAACAGATCAACTACAGATATTGGGATTTTCAATGAGTGTCAAGCAGATTATGGGTAATTGTGAAGTGTTTCTGGAAAATTGAAGATGTAGGTTTAGTGATAAGAGTCATAAGTTGGATACGCAGTAGAATAAGTAGTGTACCAGATAAAAAGTGCTAGAACAAGAAAGTGAACAGTTAAAGTTAGACATTCTAGTAAGCATATGTGAAAAGTGAAAGTGATGATTATGAAGTGATGAGTGATTCAAGTGCTTAGAGGTTTGAATGGTCAACAGGCACAATGAGTAAATGGTATAGGTTTCATAGGATTATGACCGTGTTATAGAGTTCTGATTTACTATAGGGATACACTGCTACACTGCACAGTGCCTAACGGGAGGCAAAGACCAACATTGAATCGAGATGCTTGTGATGAGTGAAACAAAGGAAAGGGCATAGGAAAACTGCATGGGATAATTGAAGTAGATCAGGATCGGACAAGTGAAATAGAGTAAAATACATATCCGAATAAAGTGCATGAACACGATAGAATAGTGAATTGTCTAAGGAGAGTCGAATTTGAACATAGAGTAAATGGCATATAATAAATGACTGCATTAGGAACATTATTACTGATTGAAATTAAATGTCACTGTATTGGTACCAAAGGAATGTAAATCGTCCATGATGTGATTAAGGGAGGTACCAAAGACATGGAGATGTCCTCAATGGAATACGAATTGGACTATATGGCACTGTGGGAAAAAGGTATTAGAGGAATAAAATGTGATAAGTGAATAGGTTCGAAAATACTGAACTGAGTCAAATATCGAAACCAAAGGTAGTGACAATTCTAGAAACGGCAAGTGAGATAGCTAAGAAAATGAGATCGCCAACTAATAGTCTTGTCGAATCCGTTTACTGTACTAAGTGATAATGAGTTAGCCAAATTAGTAACTGAACCACGGACTGAGAGTGGTTACTGTGATCACTCGAAAAGTGAATCATTAAGTGGAAAAGTGTATGGGATATGTAGAATCATGTGATAACGGTGATAGTGAACCGTTGACTGAGAATTTCGAGGACGAAATTTTTATAAGGAGGGGGGAATTGTAACATCCCACCCCCTACTGGAAGGGTAAAATAGGAAATGGAGTAGTGTCCAGGTATACTGGTACTGTGATTAGTGAATTTGTGCACACGAACTGTTTGGTCATGCATTCATGACATTCCCGGTAATTGGGCCTAACGACGTTTTGTTGTGATTAACGTGGTTATGGAATTTGAAAAAAATTATTCTGAGTGCGCCTTAAATTGTTTTCTATTTTACTGGAATTATAGGAATTTTTCTGAAATTTTGGAGAAAATTTTGACCCGCAAAAATCGCCATGATCGCCTAAACATGTTTTGGGGTAGAAAAGGTGATTTTCGTTATTGAAAAATTATTTGGAGTGCAATCGCTATGTGCTTTACAATTTTAGGAATTTCATTAATTCTCGAAAAATAATTCGGGAAAATTCTCGAAATTTCGGATCGGAAAAAAATCGCCAAGTGGCTAACCGATCGACTTTCGTAACCGCAATTTGCTGATTTCATGGGCTTGGACTATTGGGTTTAATATTTTGGAATATTCCATGGGACCCTTTGATAATGCATTAATGATGTCATTACTAGAATTTATTAATGAAGTTCATTAAAGTAATGAACTTTGACTTTTCTTCTTTACTCTCATATCGCCACCTAGCCCTCACTAATTAATGCCTACTTATCCTCTCTCGGTTATTGCCTTAGAAAAGAAGGAAAGGAGGAATTTTATTGTTTATATTACTCATCCAATCAAAACCTACTCTCATTTCTCTTCTCCATCGATTTTCTTCTCTTTAAGAAATCCTTCCTCCAAATCTTACCAAGCCACTTCCTTTCCTTGATAAACCTACACATGTTTGGGGTTAGAAGTGAGTGGAGAAGTGGTTGTGGTAGGTAGCAAAGAAAGAATTGAAAGGAATTGAAGATTGGAAGCTTTATAGGAGGTAAGTGTTAATTGAAGGTTTTAAGCTTTAATTAAGTTGTACATGTTGGTTTAATGATGAATTGAATGCCATGGTAGTTAGGAGTCATAAATGGAGCATTTATTATGCTTAGGGATGCATTAAATTGATGACTTATATGGATGGAATTAATGGGTATAAGGTTAGGTTGAATTATGAATTGAAAATAGTGGTTAGAAGTGGTTATGGCTTGATTTTGAGTTGAGTATGGATGATTATTTGAGTATATGAATTGAGGAATTTAATGCTGCCAATTTTTCAGTATTAGCCCTAGTATATGTATGACAGTAGGAATATTTAATTTGTATTTATTTGGATGTTTAGTGATGTGAAAAAGGCATTGGAAATGTTAGAACTAAGATTAACCTTAAATCTGGAAAATTAGAGTTGAAATTGATGTTACTGTTTTATTCATAATTTATTGTGTAGAAATGCAAATGAGGTAAGGTTAGTGGCCACTGATACTTTGGAATGTTGGCTTCAATTTAGTGTGAAATAGGTGTTGTTGAATTTCAATGATAGAAGGGTGAATTTTGATGGAAAGTTACTGTTCCATTGCCTGTGAACAGTAACCGAGACCACAACATATGAACTTTGCTGATTTTATGAATTAATTGAGATGGAATTAGGAGAAATGGTCTTTATGGAAGTTGTAGCATATTGAATTATCTTTCCATTGCTACTGATATTGCTATTTTTAGAATTGTATATTGGGAGATATGAATTGATTACTAAGGACTGGTTTTGAGCATTTTGGATGAAACCTAGCTTAAGTGTGATTTTGTGAGTTTACTGATTGGAGGCAATTTTAACATTTTATGTGAACTGAATTGGTGTGAGTGAACTTCTGAAAAGTTGTAGAGGAAGAGATTACCTTGAAAATGATATATGGCGTGTAATTTTTAGAAGTCAGAATTGGGAGTTATGATTTTGCAAAGATTGACCCTACATTAGGTTATGAATGACTGATCATAACAGTATCTTCCATAACAGTTTTGAAATTGTTAGAGATCGAATTGGATGATGAGTGCTTCATGAAAATTGAAGTTTGAGATGTTATCTTTACAGGGATATAAAGTTCTGATTTTACTGACTTGTGTACAGGGAGATATGTTTGTTGTAAGGTTACTGCCCAAATTGAAGGATTACAGGGGCAGTAACATTAAATGAATTAATTGACTTGCTTAGAAATAGAATTCTATTTTGGATTGTTCATGAAAGTTGTTGAGGACAATGTGAACTTATTGACCATATTTTTGTGGTAATTTATTATTGAAGAATCAGTGAGTTATGAAATTGTCAATGTGCTGCCCTGTGTTAATGGGAATTGTGTAGGCAGAAAGTTTGATGGGATATTTGACACCCTTAGGGTTGGAATTGATTTTTATGGTCTTCTTGAGAATTGTAGAGCTTTTCATAAGCTTTCCAACAAGGTATAGTTTGCATTTTTCAGAAAAGTGTAGGAAGAGTTATGGGTGTTGGAAATTTGGTTGGAAATCAGAAAATAAAGGGGGAAATAAGGGTTATATATAAAAATATAAATTGTTGAGTTTTGGTTTCCTTCGTGAATAACTTTCCCGTCCGACGTCCGATTGACCTGATTCTAGAGGCATCGGATTCATTGAATATTGAATTTCATTTTATAAGAAATTGGGAATTTTTAGACGGGAAATTGACGTGGCCCCGGGTGACGGAACTTTTAATCACTGTTTTATTTAATTGGGGACCTATAGAGGTCCGAATTGCGCACCGTCAGCGCCAATAGGTTTCTGAATTTTTGATGAATTTTTATAATGGAAAAAAAGGGGGATTAGGGCCGGGAATTCATGAACATGCATATATCATCATCATGAGCACAAATTTCATATTTAGTGACTCGTGCTTTTTCTGATTCATATAGAGGCCAATTGGAGCGTCGATTGACCGACGTCACAGAGACTTCCCGGCATTAGCTCGGAAGTAATAGGTGAGTAACCTAGTTGGTTTCTCAAATTTCTGGTTGTTTACATGCTCAACGTGAATTACGTGCAAAAGTGAATTGAATGATCACTGCATGACTACTGGCATGTATGGGATTGTATTGTATGATTTACTTGCATGAATGATACCGGCATCGATAGACTGGGCTTTATAGCCATCATACTGAACACTTTTATACGGGCTTTATAGCCATATCATTGACTTTATTGCTACACTGGGCTTTATAGCCAAACACTGTACATTCATTGAATACTGCATTGCATGCATAATTGCATGATCAGATAATGGACGTGCCCCAAGTTGCTATTTTACTGATAAGAGCTTCGAGCTCTCATATCAGATCGACCGCCTGGAGCCCGAGGGAGAAATCTCGACGCGTCCCCATCGAACACTGCTCGAGCACTTGGGCGCAATCATGAATAACCGGAAAGAGTCACATATGCATTGCATTCGCACAAGTAACTGTTCTGTGATAAGTACTGCTCTCGTGATGGTATGTGTTACTGTGAATGGTTTTCACATCGACATTATTATTAATCGCCATCGGTAATTGATTATTATCGATCGCGGCAGACGCCATGGGCGTAATGCATGATTTGAGTGAACCATCGATGATGGTTTCTCACCGAGTTCGCAAAACTCACCCAAAATTTGCATCGATTTTTCAGGTCTGAAGAATACCCTGCTGACACGGAGTATGTCTCATCGTAGACGAGTAAAGGTCGAGATCGGGATCGATTCGCGTCTCGCATTGTGTCTTAGTAAATTGTGTTCCGCAATCACCGTATAACAAGGCTTTGTATTTTACCGAGCCCATTGTGGTTTTGATGTTTTCTTGCGCAGGTCGATTGTAAATTATTACCGATGACTATAATAATCAAACTGGTTTTTATTGAACATGGATTTTAATTACTTACTGTGTTGGCCGTGTTAACGTGGAATCAATGGCTTCAAAAAAAAATATACTGAGTTTTAAATCGACTGATGTAGTACGCCACTCTCGCGGGGCACGGACTCGGATATCACCAACGATATCGGGTTCGGGTCTTACGGGAGTGGGGTGTTACACTACAAATCCAAGAAAAATGATGACAAAGTGTCCTAGTGGGTCGATATCCGATATTACTAAGAATGACGTTGGGTTTACCCAACAAGCCACCTTAGGTCAATCAGTAGGTATCGGTCATATCAATTACATCATAGATGCAACTATCGTCTAGTGCTATCAACTTGTGACGTATGCACACACATTGGGTTATCAACTCTTGATGCCCGAATATCTGATGTACGCTACCCAATTGCGCCTCTGTCTACTTTGACCTTGAGTTTATTCAACAAATCAACACTTCTAGTAAAAACTGACCCATTAATCCAAAAATTTTATTTCAATGATTCGATCATATCCATATAAAGCGAGCTTGGGTTTAACCAACAACCCTGACTCTAAAAGAATTCCGGTTCTCCCCATATTAATGGAAGGTGTTAGTTTTCATATTATGTGTGGGGGATTTCATACTCTGGTCTCATCTAAGTCGTAGGATTATAGTCACAATGACTATATGGAATGATTTAGGACATTTCATCAATCACATCGAATTTATATCCATAATCATCCATCATCCCACCTAACCAACCCTAGCATGCATTCTCTAATGCAATTATCTCACAAGGTTTTCCTATATAGGTTGTGACGGGTTATGCATCTAAAGATGTGACGTTCGATTCAACTCTTGAATTGAATGGCTTTCTAATGTTGGCATTGACTAATTTCTCAATCCGTATGTTTTCAATTCCAATTCAGAATATCAATATACCAAGTGTAATACCCTCTACTCTAATGTACCAATTAAACATTTTAATTGTATCATGCTTGCCATATCTAGTCATACTAGACATGAAATACTCAAAACAGATTAATACAATATTAATCTCTTAGATTTTCAAATAATTTGAGAACATCAAACTATCACCCTAAGTATCTCTAGGTAGTCTCCACTTCATTAAGACTACTTCGGCACTTGTCACATAACTTGTGACGGCCAAAACAATCAAGACAACTGAATATACTAATGAGACGCTAATATGACATATTTGACATCTGAAAATTTTTGGAAACCTAATTTCAAGCAATCAGTTTGGCATGCATACAACATCAAAATAACATATTTTTTATCACATTAAAATGATCCAAGGCATTGGAATTGAAAAACATACAATCAACATTTCAAACAAACTAGTTCTAGCAATTTTTTCAAAATTGCCATGCTATGTCTTTTGCTTGAAAACAGTCATTGAAACAATTTCAATAAATGCTGAGAAAATTACAAAGGCTACAACATGTTCACAACATGTTCCATGAAGTTTTTCAAAATTTATTTCTAAGAAAAACTCAACCAACCTCAGCAACCAAGCCAATCCAAAATTTGTGTTCCTCAACACAGACATTCCCAACAGCACACAAGAAATTCTCAAATAAATATTCAATCACCTAGAAAACATTTTTCCATCTTCATAGACATTTTTAAACGTTTTAGAAACATGTTGGTGAAAGAAAATAAAAAAAATAAATTTATTCTCTAATTTACAAGCATGCCTGTTCATGTGATGTGCATAAACATAGCAACCAGAACATTATGGAATAAATTAGAAAAAACATATCAAATCACATTGATAAATTTTTTCCTTCCACAGACATATTCAGCAACATCTCATGAGCAAATCTGGGCAAGAAAATTTAGAAAACAAGATCTCTACACTGATTTTGAATTCAACACACTCAGCATTCACAATCATCACAACCAATAGGCAGCATCAACCTTGTTATGATTTCTTCTTCATATGAGACACAAGTGGCTCTGATACCATTATAGGAAAATCCTGATGCGTGCATCACATACACGCGGTGTGGAAAATAAAAAAAAATTATTCTAGGACTTTCCCGAAATCCAGGATCTATGTGTCTGTACAAAGAAGTACCAGAATTCTCAACCCATAACGACTAAAGGAGACCGTCCCTAACAGTATCCACGCAGAGATCGAAGAATCTAACCGAATCAAACTCTTTGATTCAAAAAAAACTAGAATAAAGGAGAGAGTGCTAGCTCTTACCTTGATTCTTGAAGAGCAACGTGAAGGAGGATGAAGCTTGGAAGAGGAAGATGATGAAGAGATCTTCGGTTGATGATTTTTAAAAACCTTGTTTCTAAAACATGTTAAAACCATTCTATCTCACGATTATCTCCCCTTTCAAGCTTTCATTTTTGTCTTTTATCCATTAAAGACATTTAATGAAACTTATGAAACAAGCCATCCATTTATCTTACACGTTAGTCATATATATATATATTTATATATGACTAATATATATATATATATACTGAAGTGATCCAGTCACACTAGGGTCAGTTCTACCAAGTCCCGGGTGTGAAAAAATACTGGAGATCTATTTCAACAATATCGATGTTGCGATCTCATCGGGACATATCCCGATCTCATCGACATCCATTTGGTTCTATTGCTCTCTATATAATGGATCTCTATCCAAAACTATTTTATGAATTCTTTGAGTCACTCTTATGCGTGTGACCCATTAGGTTCCCGGTTATATTGGCCACTTAGATTAATACTTAATCTAAGCAAGTCCTGAGCAGTGTCTAGCAACACATCATGACCCCCAATTGATCGGAAAGTAATTGGTTTGACGAATGAACCCATTTACACCATGAACCATCTTGTGAACCCTCTTATAGAAAATTGCTTGTGCAATTCGTCCTTTCACCATGCTATACCCCACTTGGTTATGAGTATGGGCAAAGTGTCAACTCTCACTAGACTGACTATGTCAAATCTAATCCAAGTGATATCAGTTCTTGTCCTGGGACTCATTACTCTATATGTCAATGAAGACATTCTTTATGACATATATACTCCGGCCAGAGATTTCCAAGTAATGAACCCGACAAGAGGCCATGGGTATCATCTTCTGTTATCACAAAAGTGGTGAAATCTCTATTGGCTACTCAATTACCTTCGAATACCTAAAGCTGTACCCAATCACCACCCTATAAGCGACCTGTGTAAGGCAACAAGGAATAGATTCAAAGCACAGAATCAGTATCCAAGATATCCTTGTGTACCTCAAGTCTAAGGATACTTTTACCATTGCTATGATGAGATTATCATTGACATTAGAATAGGACATCCATGTGATGATCTCATGATAGGTCATCAATTGTACTTACTACCTCTAATAAGCATTCACATCTCAACTCTAAACATCTGAAGTCTACAGTTTCTGAGATCCACCGCTTGATCAAATCAAGGAGTTTGACATGTGCTAGTCTATTCGGATTAACGATGTCCAGTTTCATTAATCCTATGACTAGGGATAATTTAGATACTGACATAATTGCACATGATAGGAATCTCAATAGTATGATCTCATTATAATTTCCTTCATGCTATGTCATATATCATGTACTTCATTAATTTGTTTATAAATCATAATGAAATATGCCGTTCTTTATTATTGAAAATAAAGTGTGTACATAACTTTGTACAAAACGCGCTAAAGGCGATTACCTTTAGGGCACTACTCTAACACTTTGGGTATTTGGAAAGAGGTTAAAAGATTGTGCCAATGGAATTACACTGGAAACTCACTCTTAGATGCCATTTAGTGGCTGATGGATCATTCTTGTAATCATCAAGACACTTTGGAGACATATTTTCTTGCCATAGGGACTTCCTTTCATGGGATATAGAATGAAAAGAATAACAAGACGTTCAAAAACAAATATGTTATTGTGAAAAAGACAACAACTGGGATTCTACAAACCATTAAGGAGACTATTTTCTTAAGAACGAAGTCAATTGATTCCTCATTAGATTAAGTAAAAGCCTTTTTTATTGTAATATTGTTATTTTAGTGGAGTGATCACAACAATCTCCCTAGTTGTGGTTGGTTTGACCAATAGACTATTTGTAACCTTTTTATTATCTCTTAACACATTTTTTTAATTTATAAAAAAAATCCCCATACATAAACTTTTACTTGTCCTCAAGCAAATCATAATCTAATTGATCAAACTTACAAACAGTCATCCCTTATTAACCTCAACCTATCCATTCATACTCTTCATCATCATATCATATCAATCAAATTAACATACAATTATATTCAAGTTATTACATAACCAACCTTCATAATTCACTATTAAGAGCAATCTTATAGATAATCTTTTTTAGATCAAAAGCAAAAAATTTTACATCCTCATAAAGGTTTCACTTAATGCACTCAAAGTGTTTACGGTGAAAAATGCAAAAAAAACTCTCAAATCAAAGTATAGAATTATTCTTAAGCATAATCTTGCAATAAAATCATATCTCCAAAATTTATAAATAAACTAGAAAAAATCAAAAGGTCTTATTACAAGGTTTTAATAAGGCCTAGGTTACGATACTGGTAGGGATATAAAAGTTGATAATAATGAAGGAAATTTACATAAAAAATTACATAAAACTTAGTTTTTCACCGATAGGTCCTTCACACTATAATTCCATTGATACCATAACCTTAACTTTTTTGATGTTAGTAATATATATTATTTATTTTATATTTATTTTTCAAGAATTATCATGTACCAAGAATTAAATAAATCTTAGACCTTTTCAAATTATAAGTTTCAACAATCAAGTATATGTAAACAACCTTCAAGGTTCAAAATAAAAAGGCTTCAAGAAAAATAAGGTAAAGGCTAATAATATGGCTATAATCAACGAAAAGTTTAAGTCTCAAAATTGGTTACTCCTAAGGGATAAAATATGGTAGGATATCATAAATAAGAACATAGGCTAAAAAAAGGTTCAATCTAAATGTCTTTATAATTTCAATGCTTATAATTTAACAAATGTGATCTCAATATGAATAACAAAAGCAAGTTAAAGAATTATCTAACTATGCATGATAACACACATGAAAAAGTAAAGGAGCTTAAATATTGATGTGTTCACTCTTAGGCTTAAAAACTCACAAAAATGATCTTGTGTGTAATAATATGCAATTTCGATTCAAATTTATTATCTTAATGATTACTAAAATATAACTTTTAAAAGCATGTCTATTCTAACTTTTATCCTTTTGCATATTAATTTAATTCAATAATCAATAATGATGTAAAGTATTGTGGGAAATTTTAACTAGCTCGGGATAATAGTTAATAAGATTTGATAAAAGAGATTATAATAAAATTGAAATCCTCCTACACTGAAATTGTACATTGTCCCCAATGTACAAAATATAAGCACATAAAAATATAATAAAATAAGAAAAAAATTGAGAAGGGTTTATTAGCACTGCCCTGAATAAAAATTTGTATAGAATCCTGAAGTGAGGAAGATCCATCCTATATATATTACATATCCAACGTTGCAAAATATATATAAAAAAAAGATTAAAAGAAAAAGAAAATTAATTAAAAAATAACTAAAGGACATAGAAATAAAATAACATAGATTAAAATAACATGTCACCAATGTTTAGATAAAGGAAAATAACATAATGAAGTAAATAAGAAAAATACACAAATAATAAGAAAAAGAAAAGTAAAGATCAAAATTAGCATCCTTTAATCCTTTTGTGACTCTGGCATATTCGTTGATGAAGCATCCATAGGTCATGAAACCTCAAACTAGGGAGGAGCTAAAGACGATGTAGTTGCTCTAGATGGTGGAGGTGGAAAAGACATTCTAAGATGACCTACAATCTATGTCAATAGTTTTGTTAGCCATCTATCATAGGCTAATCTGCATCTACCTTGAACTTCAAATTGCTCTAGACGCTCTGTAATCTTTGCATGTTGTACTCAGGTATTACGCTAAATGCCCATAATCAGCCCCATATGTTTCTCCAATCAAGTTATCTTCAACTTGTCCAAGTGTGGTGTCAGTGCCTTAGGTACTTCTACACTAATCACCTCTTATGCGACTCCTCTTGTTTGAGATGGTGGTGAGCTCAGTTGCACTGTCTTCTTAGCTACTTATGGATTCCTATCTCCTCCCAATGTGGAGAGCTCTTTGAGAACCCTAATTAGGCGGTAGATGTCACCCATATGTCCCTGTCATCTACGTACCATATGTATGTGTTTCATCATATCTAGATTCAAAGCTACCATGGTACCAACCATTCACATCATTGGTAGTCTATTGAAGACCCCCATCCTCTGTGTAAGCCTTATCATATAAGGTCTGACACATATTATCTCGATCTTCTTCTCTTTGCTCAAACACTAGATGAATTAGGCTAATGCATTCCCCAAATGAATTGGCATATGCTCGCTCATGCTTGTTATGACTAATTTCTATTGATTTTTCTTGCTTTCATATCTTAATTTTGGTTACAAATTCTTGTGTTTTAACCTAAATTTAAAATGAATTGAGTGAAAGTGGCGAGAATATTGCATGAATTTTGAATTGAGTGTCTTGTAAATGTTGCATGGGAATAAGAAAAATTATGCATGAAAGCATTAATGTGGACATGAATCATGCATGGTGTAATATTAATTAATTAAGGCATGCATGTTAATGGAGTCATACTCGTTAATGTGAAAGTTAGTGACTCCCAAGTCACTAGTGTGACAACAAAAGTCACACCCATGACTCCCAAATCACGGGTGTGACATAGGAGTCACGTGTATGACATAAATTTCTTTAAATGGTTTAATATTATAGTTATCTAATGTAGGTTTTGACAATGTAAAAACCTAAACCTAGAATCATAATACAAATAAAAAAGAGTAAGAGAGGCTAGAAGCAAGCACATACAGAGAGAAAAAGATGAAGAAAAGAGACAACGAAGGATGCTAGAGGCGAAAAGAATAGAAGATCAATAGGTGGTAAAGAAGAAGAGAAACAACAACAGATAAAGAGAAGGAAAAGTTGAAGCCAAGGGAAGCATCCTTTCTTTTGGGTGATAGTAAACAGAGGCAGAGGGTGAGAGTTGAAACTAGGGAGTCGCCAACATCCTCATCCGACCACCCATTTGTTTGTTATCTCTATTTTATCTCTATTACATTATGCAACTCCTCTGTTGAGCTTGTTTTTCTTGTTAGAGTTTGATAGTCCATTTCAATTTTTTTACTTTGTTTATTGCTTCCAAGATTTTTTTGTTATTGTTAACTGTGACATTGAAGTATATGAAGATGATGAACCATGTTTATTCTATGACGGGATGATTACTTGTTCTTGAGAATTATTGTAGCTAATTTAATGGATTATGCATGATGAAGGGACTATTTTGTTCTCTTATTATTTGCTATAGTTTCTAAGCTTATTAGATGTAATAGTGTGGCCAACCTTTGCATCATTTGGGTATTAAAGGAGGATCAAGAGAAGAAGTTTAATATTAGAACAAGAAACTAAAGAAACTTAGGTTAAGAATTAGAAATATATTAATTTAAGTGGGTAATTATTAGTTAGGTTGTCATAATTAATTGGGATAATACACTTGTTGAATATGAAAGTTAGATTTAGTTTATTATTTGAACTAATTTAGAACCCAATTGGTAATTTTAGCAAAAAAAATTATCCAATCAATTCATCTTAGTCATATATAAGAGATTAAATTAGTGAAGTTAATTTCTCAAGTGCTTTCCATACTGGTTGATCAAATCGTTTTTTTGCTTCCAGCTAAATTAGTTTACTTTTTAGTTTAATTGCATAATTATCTTTAAAGCCGTTACTCAACAGATCGACATATAAAGTTTAGTATTGCATCTATTTTTACTTTTATTAAAGATTAATTTGAGTGAACCAATTTCACCTCTTTCAGACCTAGGAAATCAACTACAACTACCTCGTATACTTGTGAGTAGGATAGCCTAGGTACTTTTGAGAACTTATTATGTCACAACAATGCTCCACAAATAGAATACGTCCAAATTTTTCACTAGTACAAAGCTATTGCCCCACCCACGTAGCATATGACTCAAAATCTCATTATGTATCTGAGTGAAGGAGTGTTGTAGGGATGATGGCTTAGATCTACTGGGGTCGTAGTCGTCTTCCTTGCTAATAGTGCTCTAGAATTATCAAGAAGACATCCTATACTAGAAGTCGATTCGTAGGACTACATAATCTAGTGTTCCCATAAACTTTTGATCATACAACCTAATTATGGCACAGAACTTCGAGAAACTCTTATGGATCATCTCCCTCGACATCCAGAATTGGATAGTATTTGACCAGTCCTAATTGTAGTGGCCCTTTCTCCATAAAGAACATAGAGAGCACCTCGAGCATCAACTCCCAGTACGAGAGCCCCATGATCTCGAAAAATCGAAACCATGTCGATGTGGTCTTAAACTTGTTAGACTAAATCGGCATGCCCCAACGCTTCTCAATTTATGCTTCTGCCAGTCTTAAAATTCTTATTCATTTATACTTTTCCTCATGAACTATGACATTGAAAAGTAACATCGGAGGTCGCTCTAGTAGTTGGACTATGTCAACTTGCCCATGTTATGGGCAAGCTCCCATCAGGACTCTAGAGGACCCTTCTCTTTATTGTCTCTTCCTTGGTGCCTCTTTTGCTTATCATGGTTCTGTTATTGAGCTTGAAACTTTACATAAGTGTGAGAAAATAATAGATAAAGTATGAAAAAGAACTGTTTCCCCATACTTATTTCTTATGCTCATTAAATTGTTAAAATGTGAAATAACTTTGAAAAGGAAAATTAAATGAATAATAAAATCAAAACAAATTATCTAATATAAATAAATAAGTAATAAAATAGCAATAATAAAATAATTATAAAATTAACCAAAAACTAATTAATTATAAAAATAAAATTAAAAGAATTTCAATCAACAAATAAAACGAATCTAACCAGTCAATTATGAAACTAATCCTAAAATTGAAATTAACAAATATAACATAACAATTACCCAAAATTGGTAAAATTAAAATTGAATTCATGCAACAAATCAAAATTGAAATGAAATTAAATAGAAAGCAATTGTAATTAACTATAAAACAACGAATTAATCCTAATTATAGAAAATCATCATAATTTAACATTTAGTGAGCAAAATTGCATACCCAATTTAAATTTCATCCAAATCGCATGCAATTCATGAAATTGAATCAATAAATCATATAGGTAAGGATAAAATTCAACTATTAAACCATAATTAACAACAAAATCAATCAAGTTTACACTAAATGAAAAAACACTAACCCTAGAATTTTTGGGGGTGAAAATCCCTAAAGATTGCAAAATATCTAAAGATTCATGCATAAACAAGTTAACTAGAAGAAAATACTTGGGTGTCACAATTTGGTGATAAAAATACAAAAATTAGGAGGAAGAGAGGCAATAAAGCGTGTGTTATGAGAGAGGAAAAAAAGAGAAAAGTGAAAGAATTAGGATATTTTAAATGTTGATGAGGACTTTCATAGTCTGCTACACAACTGTGTATTTGACCGTGTAAGTCGGTGACTCATTAAAATCCAAGGGACATAGGAATGTAAGTTTTCATGGACTTATAAGGTCACGTCCAGGCATGTATATGATTGTGTAAGTCTATATAGGCATGTCTAGTAGGTGTGTAAGTCTTTGTGAACGTGTGTGAAACATTTTTAAAAGATTCAGAGTGTACATGGTCATGTTGAAAGATTGTGAGTAAGTCTTTGTGACCGTGTACAACATGAAAAGTGGTTGGAAAAACATAAAAATTGATCACTCAAAGTTACAAAAATTTAACACGATAAATATACACAATCACATTAGGATGCTTTATATCCTAACACTAAAACATGTAAAAAATCAATAAAATATTATGTTAAAATCAAAATAGAAACAAAATGAAATGGAATTAAAAATAAAACCTATTCTAAGTTTTAGGTTCCCTCTAAAGTATCACTTGTTTGATGTCGTTAGCTCAACGTAGCCTTTATGTTTACCATTAAATGGGGTTTATAATTAATAGCTTGCTTTCCACCTTTTTTTTCCACATAGCAGTTTAGTAGCCTATGAATAAGCCACATGTTGTAAGATAATACTAAGCACATAATTTATCAAACTAAAAAATCTAAATGATTCCATTAATGTCTTTTTTGGAAATAAACTATTAATAAAATAGGGAAAAATAAAACCTTCTAAATCTTCAGTTGACTCAAACATTTTGTCTTGTAGGAAGGCAATATGCTTTTTTTCTTCCTCAATCTCCGTTGTATACTCTTCTACTTCCTTTTCTTAGAGAGAAGTTCCCGTCTCTTCTTAAATTGCAACTTCGTTCATGATATCAGCCTTTGTCTGTAACATCCCATTACTTGTGGGAGGGTTAGGATGGTAAATGTGAGTGATTAATGAGAGGCTTAAAAATATTTTTTAATGCTCATGCATAATATGCCATACACTTATACATGACTAGTAAATTTATATGCATATGAAAATAATTGTACATGCATTTATGAATAATTTTGAGTATAATTAGATTGATTTATGAATTTTTGAGAATTATGAATGTTTGACATAGGAAATATTAGTGATTAGTGGGGGTATGGTATTTGTGAATTTTGGGAATTGAAGAAAATAGGAAAAAGAAATTGAAAGAAGCTTTGGAGATAGTTGGATTGTAAAGATGAAAGTTAAGGGAGTTAGTTTCAAAAGAAACTAAGTTAGAGTTTAGGTAGTGGGAAAGTGACAAGTGTCACTTAGGCTTTTGTATTCTTGTTAGAAGTAGTTTACTATTCTTGGAGAGGTGACAGGCTAAGTCTTGTCTAAGTTCCTCCTTCATTATGATCTTCTTCAAATTTTTCTTCCCATACACAGAGTTTTCCGTCAAATACCTTCTAAGAGACTTCTATGCTTTTCCTTTCCTTCACCAAACCCACTTTGCCATTTTTTTCCACCACCTTAAGAAAGCACTAGAAGCTAGTCATTGTACTCAGTGGAGTACGTAAAACGTGTGGAGTTTAGGGCTTGAAGATTTTGGAATTTTCAGCAGGTAAGTGGTGAAGAAATCCTTTAGAGTTGGGGATTTGTGAAATA
The DNA here is from genome assembly GCA_029891385.1 of Erythroxylum novogranatense. Taxonomy (NCBI): domain Eukaryota; kingdom Viridiplantae; phylum Streptophyta; class Magnoliopsida; order Malpighiales; family Erythroxylaceae; genus Erythroxylum; species Erythroxylum novogranatense. The sequence goes on from CM057231.1 coordinate 40,635,944, forward strand.
AAGTTGATAAGTTACTGTCATTTGCATGAAAAATGGCATTTACATGTTTGTTCTTAAATATTGTGTTGTTGGGGGACGAAAAATTTGATTATAGTGTTAATTTAGTGTTTTGAACGATCATGAGCGATTGGTGTTGTAAAATATTGAAAGGTTGAAAATCTGAAAAATGTTCACTGAGTGTGCTTTAGTCTATTAGCCATAACATTTCCTCTAGTTGCCTAAACAAGAAGACTCTTAATTTAGATTAAACTAGAGATATATGGCTACATTTCTTATGAAGATATCGAATTTCAGTTCTATCTCTAAAAGTCTCAAAATTTCATGAAGTTATGAAGTTGGTCCAGTACGTCGGTGTGTGAATGGAACATTCGGCTTCAGATTTAAGGACAAATTTGGGATTGATATAAAGCGATTTTAACCAAGATTCCTATGAAAAGTTGTAGATCTTTTTTTTATCTTTCCAACGGTATATAGTATGAAAATTTTGGACATCGGAGTCAAAAGTTATGATCCTTATAAGTGGAGACGTTTTGAGGAAGAAATGAGATGGAAGAAATGAGACGAAAGAAATGAGACGGAAGAAAATGAGTTGGAAGAAATGAGACGAAAGAAAATGAGATGGAAGAAATGAGACAGAAGAAAATGAGATGGAAGAAAATGAGACGGAAGAAATGAGACGGAAGAAAGTAAGATGATAGAAGTAAGACAATAGAAGTAAGAAGATAGAAGTAAGATGATAAAAGTAAGACGATGGAAGTAAGATGATGGAAATAAGACGATACAAAAGTAAGACGATTGAGGAAAAAAACAGGTTGGAGTCTTTTGGTTATAACTTCTTCTCTAGACATCCAAATGATCTAATTCTTGAACCATTGAATTAGTAAGACATTGGTCTACATCTCCACTTAGGAATCATAGCCCTCCGAAATGAATTGGGAAAGATTAAGTGAAAAAGTAGAATGGGTACAGTGAGGGTACTCCTAAATAGTATGAACTGGTGTTATTCTACTAAACATAATTCAGTAGTTTGATGATATTTTGATCTGTAGGATTGCAATTGAGGTGATTTTTGATTTTCTGTAATATAGAGAAATAGGGATACAAATATCATGAAGGAGCTTAATCTTGATTTAGTTTCTAAGGTGTTCAATTTCTAGATGGAAGTTATATATAGTAAACTATTTTTGATTAAGAACAGTCCGAAAATGTTTGAGGTATATCTCCCACATTACTGAACCAAATTGAGTGATTTTGGTGTCAATGGAAAGATAAGACATAGAGGAACATTTTTATAGAAGATAGTATGACCAAATCACCTCATTTTCACCTTCTGATTGTATATGAACAGTAGACCCGAAAGGGTGTTTTGGAAAGTGTGAAAGTAAGCCAGTGAGTAATGAATTGTGATTTTAATGGTTCTAGTGAGGCATAAACCTAAGTGTTAGTTATACTTAGATGAGTTTTGGTATGGGGATAGTGTTGTGAAAAATTTATGGAGTGATACCCGAAATTATCATGAACATGCATTGTACACAATTCATTTCGTACATGTGCATTATTGAATACTCTTAATGGTGCAAATTGTGATATCGTGTATGCTATTTGTTATAGAGGAGCAACGAGAACATCAACTTCCAGATGTTGTCTATTCTTCCAGGCATTAGCTTCGGGAGCAATCTGTGAGTAACCTAGATAGTCTCACTTAATTACTTGTTTTCCTAATTCATGTTTTGAATGATAAATGAATGTATGTGATTGTGAATTCCGGACAGAAGGTCCGATGATTGTGTATGGTAGATTGAGATATTGAAGTGTTGAATGTAAGTGAATGTGAAGACCTATGTGCTTATAATATGGTTGATTATGGTACATGCATTCCATATATGAATGCATAATCAAATAATGGTAGTTGTGACCAGAGTAGCCACCGATTAGTGCTTAAAGCTCAACGAGTGAAACTGAGCCTCGAGCTCACAAGTGAATCAAAGCCTTAGGCCCAACGTTTAATAAGCCCTATATGAGACAGTTCAGGCACTCGGCCACAATAACGTAATAATTAGAAAAGTGTCTCATAAGCATTTCATATGCATCTTGTTAAGTATGTTTGATTGATTGAAATGCAGAATTGCTTATGCTTAAGTGAAAACGTGTTACTCATGTGAAATGCCAAATTGTGAAATAGTTGTGTTGCATGAATGGAGTGAATCATCGATGATGGTTACCTCATTGAGTTCGCAAAACTCACCAAAATTGCAACGTTGTCTTTTCAGGACAGAGAGACGACTTTAGCTACTGAGGGGCTCTATTGCTATATAGATTGTGAGTTGACAAGAGAAGTCATGGCTCAAAGGTCGGTCAGCTGGGATTTTTGGGATGGCTTAGATAAATTTGATTTATTTTCCTCTTTCATTTAGTGCTTTTGTACTAGGTTTTGTTAATGTACATATAGTAAAGATTGGAAAGACACAATGAAGACTTTCGATTTTGAGAAATGAAATGAGGCATAGTTGGTTTTACAAATATTGTGATTTTCTTATTTAGGTTTATAAGTGAAAGATGATATGATGCCATATGAAGTGAATGTAGTGATTGAACGTAGCTCGCCCTTTTTGTAGGATATGTACCAGAATGATTTCCGAGTGTCCCGGTCTGTACCCTGCGGTAAAGGTGTGCTATATTTAGGTGGAATCAAAGCTAGGTTTGGCATTTGTTGGGACATATAGGAATTTTAAGCATAAAATATCGTGAAAAATGCGGATAATGATTGAAGTTATTATTTGTTATAGTTCATCCGCTGTAGCTGATCAGATTGATCATCCAGCTGATCAAGGATCGGTACGAGTCAGTAGGGAGTCCTCGATACCTTGATCAGAGGAGATGCCTCCTAGAGTTCCCTAGAGAAGGGAAAGGAGGTATGATAGGCTACAAAAGCAGGGAGCTATGGATTTTTTGGTAACACTGACCCTGCGGAGGCCGAGGGATGGTTAAAGAGGACAGAAAGGGTATTCAATCAGATGGACTGCGAGCCTGATGAGAGGTTTGACTATGCAGTGTCTTTACTGCAGGGCCTAGCTTACCAGTGGTGGAAGACTGTCCCAGGCAGTACCACCAGGCCTTGTCAATTGAAGTGGGAAGACTTTCTAAGGGTCTTCAGAGATAACTATATGCCTAGGATCTATCTGGACATGAAGCTGCAAGAGTTCTTGGAATTCAATCAAGGTAGGATGTCAGTGGTTGAGTATGGGGTCAGATTCAATGAATTGATGGGTTATACTACTTCTCTGATCCCTATAGAAGAAGACAAATGCAGGAGGTTTAAAAATGGGCTTAATATAGAGATCAGAACAAGGTTGGTGTGGTCAGATATGGGTACTTTCATTGAGTTAAAAGCTGCTTCAATTAGAATTGAACAGCTAATGAGGGAGAAACAAGCTGAGATTGGGCAAGGGTCCAGAGGGAAGAGGTCTGGTGAGAGTCAAGCCAGTTATGGCAGGGGCTATAGTAATTATTAGAACAGAGCATTCAGATCATCAAATGGATCCAGACAGTCAGGAACTGGGCAAAGGGGTAGGTTTCCACAAACTGGTAGTAGAAGGGGTGCGACTTTGAATCAGTTTCCAGTTTGTGAGCATTGTGAGAAGAGGCATAGTGGTGAGTGTTGGAGATTGAATGGAGCTTACCTTAAATGTGGCTCCATGGATCACCAGATTAGGGATTGTCCTGCTACTTTGGGGGCTCAGTCTGCTATCAGTGGGCAATCTGGGAGTAATACCACAGTCCAGCAGAGCATAGGTGGTGGATCTGGATAGAGAGACAGAGGTAGAGTCGGAGGGAGAGCTGGGAGTTCTTCCATGAGGACTGAGTGGTGGGGAAACCGACCATATTCCTAAGCCAGGGTCTATGCTATGACTAAGCAGGAGGTCCAGGACTCACCAGATGTGGTAGTAGGTGCGCTTCTTGTTTATGACTTTTAGGATTTTGCACTGCTAGATCTAGGATCCACACACTCCTTTATCGCATCGCATTTGACATATAGGTTGCATTGTGATATGGAGTTATTACAGTATGGATTGGAGGTGAATATGCCAATAGGCAATACTACAATTCTAGGAGAGGTTTGTAAAGGATGCTTGATTAGGATCGATCAAGCAATTTTGGAGGTAGACCTTAGTATATTACAGTTGAAGGAGATAGATGTGATCCTAGGCATGGATTGGCTCACTGCCCATAGGGCCATCATGAACTGCTACACCAAGAAGGTATTGCTAGAATCTCCTGGTCAGCCAAAGGCAGTATTCAGATGAGTTAGTCAGGCAATGCCAACTAGGATGATATCCTTCATGAGTGCATTGAGGTTGATGCAGGGAGAATGTGAGGCTTATTTAGTCCATATCATTGATACTAGAGTTGAGCAGAGTGTACAGGACATTCCAATGGTTAGGAAGTTCTAGATGTGTTTTTCAAAGAGTTACCGGAGTTACCACCAGATCGGGAGACAGAGTTCATGATTGATCTACTTCCAGGTGTTGCTCCTATATCTATTCCTCCATATAGGATGGCACCTATGGAACTGAAGGAGTTGAAGGCTCAGCTTCAGAAATTACTGGAAAAGAGTTTCATTAGACCCAGTGTTTCACCTTGGGGAGCTCTAGTGCTATTTGTGAAGAAGAAGGATAGGACTTTGAGGTTATGCATCGATTATAGGCAACTGAATCGGGAGACAGTGAAGAAAAAATATCCGTTGCCTAGAATTGATGTTTTAGTTGATCAATTGCAGGGAGCTCAGGTATTTACTAAACTGGATCTGAGATCAGGGTATTATCAGTTGAAGATAGTGGTGGCTGATATACCTAAGAGTGCATTCAGGAGCAGGTATGGGCACTATGAGTTCCTAGTGATGCTGTTTGGGCTGACTAATACCCTGACAAATTTTATGACCTTGATGAATAAGGTATTTCAGCCCTACCTGGATCGATTTGTGATAGTGTTCATTGATTATATCTTTGTGCATTCAAAGAGCAAAAAGGAGCATGCTGGGCATCTGAGAGTCATCTTACAGATTATAAGAGAGAAGCAGTTGTATGCCAAATTCAGTAAGTGTTAATTTTGGCTAAATCAGGTTATATTTGTGGGGCATATAGTGACTGGAGAGTGCATACAGGTAGATTCAAAGAAGATAGAGGCAGTGATGAATTGGGAAGCTCCAAGAAACGTATTAGATATCCGAAGTTTCCTAGGATTGGCTGGATATTATCGGAGGTTTTTCAAGGGGTTTTCTCTGATGTCAACCCTTTTGACAAAACTTCTGAGGAAGAATGTAGTGTTTAATTGGAATGAGGAGTGTCAGAAGAGCTTTGAGGAGCAGAAACATCGGTTGACCACTGTACCGATGTTGGCCATTCCATCGGGGACTGGAGGATACATAGTGTATAATGATGCTTCGTATCAAGGATCGGGATGTGTACTGATGCAATATGGCAAGGTGATCGCCTATGCACCAAGACAATTAAGGTTTTATGAGATCAATTATCCGGTACATGATTTAGAGCTAGCTGCAGTTGTCTTTGCTCTAAAGATTTGGAGACATTATCTGTATAAAGAGACTTTCCAGCTATACACAGATCATAAGAGTTTAAGATATTTGTTGAGTTAGAGAGAGTTGAACTTGAGGCAGAGAAGATGGATTAAGCTACTGAAAGATTATGACTGCACTATTGAGTACCACCTGAGGAAAGCTAATGTGGTGGCAGATGCTTTGAGCAGGAAATTTAATATCAGTGTAGCTCAGATTCAGTTATCGAGGTTACCCAATTTGATTCACTTGAGAGCTCTGAATGTGGAGTTGAATCTAGAGCAGGATAGGGCTTTGATTGCGACATTAAAATTGAGACTGATGCTATAAGACATAATTAAAAGAGTACAGAGTAAAGATCCTGTTATGGTCAAGCTTATGGAGAAAGTGAAAGTGAATCCAGATTATGAGTTTGAATTGAGGGATGAAACATTTTGGTTGAGACAGAGGTTGTGTGTGCCTAATGTGGATGATCTGAGGAAGGAGATCCTTGAGGAAGCTCATATGGCCGCCTATGCTATGCATCCTGGTACTACCAAGATGTATAACACCTTGAAGCAACATTTCAGGTGGCCTGGAATGAAGAAACAAGTGACAGAATACATATCTAGATGTATAACTTGCCAACAAGTTAAGGCTGAACACTAGACTCCAGTAGGTAAGTTACATTCGTTGCCCATTCCAGAGTGGAAATGGGAACGGATTACTATGGACTTCATCATGGGTTTGCCAAAGACTCCGAGGCAGCATGATGCTATATGGGTCATAGTGGACCGGTTGACTAAGTCGGCCCACTTCTTACCAGTGAGAGAGAATAACTCACTTGATCAGTTGGCTCGAAGATATGTAGATGAGGTGGTGAGACTTCATAGGTTTCTAGTGTCCATAGTATTGGACAAGGATATCAGATTTACTGTGAGATTTTGGAGGAGTTTGTAGTCTGCTATGGTTACCAAGTTGAACTTCAGTACATCATTTCATCCTCAGACAGATGGATTGAGTGAGAGGACAATCAAGACTATTGAGGATATGCTTAAAGCTTGTGTATTGGAGTTTAGAGGAGCTTGGGATCAATATATGATATTGATAGATTTTGCCTATAACAACCATTACCATAGTAGTATTGGAATGGCACCGTATGAGGCACTATATGGTAGAAAATGTCGGTCGCCATTATATTGGGATGAAGAAGGCTTGAGAATGATTGAAGGTCCAGAGTTAATACAAGATATAGTAGATAAAGTGAAGTTGATCCGAGGCTAAATTAAAGCATCTCAAGATAGACAGAAGAGTTATGTGGATTAGCACCGACGTGATATAGAGTACAGTGTGGGAGATAGAGTCTTCTTGAGAGTGTCACCCTAAAATGGAGTTTTGAGATTCCGTAAAAAGGGCAAGTTGAGCCCTAGGTACATTAGTCCTTATAAGATCATTGAAAGGATAGGACCTTTGGCTTATAAGTTGGCTTTACCGAATGAGATGTCTCAATTGTATAACGTGTTTCATGTGAGTATGCTCCGAAGATACCGATCGGATCTGACACATGTGATACTAGCTTAGGAAATTGAGGTTACTAGTAACTTAAGCTATGTTGAGGAGTCGATCAAGATTGTGGGATCACGGATCAAGCAGTTGAGGAACAGGGTCATTTCATTGGTAAAAGTCCTTTGGAGGAACCACTCAACTAAAGAAGCAACATGGGAGACAAAGGAGCATATAAGGAGACAATATCCCCACCTATTCGAGCAAACAGGTAAGAATTTTGAGGACGAAATTTCTTTAAGGAGGGGAGAGTTGTAACATCCCATTACTTGTGGGAGGGTTAGGATGGTAAATGTGAGTGATTAATGAGATGCATAAAAATGCTTCTTTATGCTCATGCATAATATTCCATACACTTATACATGAATAGTAAATTTATCTGCACATGAAAATAATTGTACATGCATTCATGAATAATTCCGGGTATAATTGGATTGATTTGTGAATTTTTGAGAATTATGAATGTTTGACATTGGAAATATTATTGATTAATAGGGATATGGTATTTTTGAATTTTGGGAATTGTAGAAAATAGGAAAAAGAAATTGAAAGAAGCTTTGGAGATAGTTGGAATGTAAAGATGAAAGTTAAGGGAGTTAGTTTCAAAATAAACTAAGTTAGAGTTTAGGTAGTGGGAAAGTGACAAGTGTCACTTAGGCTTTTTTACTCTTGCTAGAAGTAGGTTACTATTCTTGGAGAGGTGACAGGTTAAGTCTTGTCTAAGTTCCTCCTTCATTATAATCTTCTTCAAATTTTTCTTCCCATACACAGAATTTTCCATCAAATACCTTCTAAGAGACTTCTATGATTTTCCTTTCCTTCACCAAAACCACTTTGTCATTTGTGTCCTCTACCCTAAGAAAAAACTAGAAGCTGATCATTGTACTCAGTGGAGTACGTAAAACGTGTGGAGTTTAGGGCTTGAAGATTTTGGAGCTTTCAGCAGGTAAGTGGTGAAGAAATCCTTTAGAGTTGGGGATTTGTGGAATAAAGTTGATAAGTTAATGTGATTTGCATGGAAAATGGCATTTACGTGTTTGTTCATAAATACTGTGTTGTTGGGGGATGAAAAATCTAGTTATAGTGTTAATTTAGTGTTTTGAACGATCATGAGCGATTGGGTGTTGTAAAATATTGAAAGGTTGAAAATCTGGAAAATGTTCACTGCGTATGCTTTAGTCTGTTAGCCATAACGTTTCCTCTAGTTGGCCAAATGAGAAGATTCTTAATTTGGATTAAACTATAAATATATGGCTACATTTCTTATGCAGACATTGAATTTCAGTTCTATCTCTAAAAGTCTCAAAATTTCATGAAGTTATGAAGTTGGTCCAGTACGTCGATGTGTGAATGGAAAATTCGTCTTCGAAATTTAGGGGCAAATTTGGGATTGATATAAAGAGATTTTAACCAAAATGCCTTCTGTAAAGTTATAGATCTTTCTTTGATCTTTCCAACAGTATATAGTATGAAAATTTTGGACATCGGAGTCAAAAGTTATGATCCTTATAAGTGGAGACGTTCTGGGGAAGAAATGAGATAGAAGAAAATGAGACGGAAGAAATAAGACGGAAGAAATGAGACGGAAGAAAATGAGATGAAAGAAAATGAGATGAAAGAAAGTAAGACGATAAAAGTAAGATGATGAAAGTAAGATGATAGAAGTAAGACGATAAAAGTAAGACGATAGAAGTAAGACGATAGAAGTAAGACGATAGAAGTAAGACGATGGAAGTATGATGATGGAAATAAGGCGATACAAAAGTAAGACATTTGAGGACAAAACAGGCTGGAGTCTTTTGGTCATAACTTGTTCTCTAGACATCCAAATGATCTGATTCTTGAACCATTTAATTCGTAAGACATTGATATACATCTACACTTAAGAATCATAGCCCTCAAAAATGAATTGAGAAAGATTAAGTGAAAAAGTAGAATGGGTACAGTGAGGGTATTCCTAAATAGTATGAACTGGTGTTATTCTACTAAACATACTTCAGTATTTTGATCTGTAGGATTGCAATTGAGGTGATTTTTAATTTGGAGTAACGTAGAGAAATAGGGCTACAAATCTTATGAAGAAGCTTAATCTTGATTCAGTTTTTAAGGTGTTCAATTTCTAGATGGAAGTTGTATATAGTAAACTATTTTTGATTAAGAGCAGTCCGAAAATGTGTGAGGTATATCTCCCATATTATTGAACCAAATTGAGTGGTGTTGGTGTCAATGGAAAGATAAGACATAGAGGAACATTTTTCTAAAAGATAGTATGACCAAATTACCTCATTTTCACCTTCTGATTGTATGTGAACAGTAGACCCGAAATGGTGTTTTGGAAAGTCTAAAAGTAAGCCAGTAAGTAATGAATTGTGATTTTAATGGTTCTAGTGAGGCATAAACCTAAGTGTTAGTTATACTTAGATGAGTTTTGGTGGATAGTGCTGTGAAAAGTTTATGGAGTGATACCCGAGATTATCATGAACATGCGTTGTACATAATTCATTTCATACATGTGCATTATTGAATACTCTTAATGGTGCAAATTGTGATATCGTGTATGCTATTTGTTATAGAGGAGCAACTGGAACGTCAACTTCTAGATGTTGACGGATCTTCTAGGCATTAGCTTCGGGAGCAACCTGTGAGTAACCTAGATGGTCTTACTTAATTACTTGTTTGCCTAATTCATGTTTTGAATGATAAATGAATGTATATGATTGTAAATTTTGGAAAGAAGGTCCGATGATTGTGTAAGGTAGATTGAGATATTGAAGTGCTGAATGTATATGAATGTGAAGACCTATGTGCTTATAATATGGTTGATTGTGGTACATGCATTCCATACATGAATGCATAATCAGATAATGGCAGTTGTGACCAGAGTAGCACCGATTAGAGCTTAAAGCTCAACGATTAAAACTGAGCCTTGAGCTCACAAGTGAATCAGAGCCTTAGGCTCAACGTTTAATGAGCCCTATATGGGATAATTCAGGTACTCGGTCACAACAACGTAATAATTATAAAAGTGTCTCATAAGCATTTCATATGCATCTTGTTAAGTATGTTTGATTGATTGAAATGCAGAATTGCTTATGCTTAAGTGAAAACGTGTTACCCATGTGAAATGCCAAATTGTGAAATAGTTGTGTTGCATGAATTGAGTGAATCATCGATGATGGTTACCTCATTGAGTTCACAAAACTCACCAAAATTGCAACGTTGTCTTTTCAGGACTGAGAGACGACTTTAACTATTGGGGGGCTCTACTGCTGTGTAGATTGTGAGTTGATAAGAGAAGTCATGGCTCAAAGGTCGGTTAGCTGGGGTTTTTGGGATGGATTAGATAGATTTGATTTATTTTCCTCTTTTATTTAGTGCTTTTGTACTAGGTTTTGTTAATGTACATATAGTAAAGATTGGAAAGACACAATGTATACTTTCGATTTTGAGAAATGAAATGAGGCACAGTTGGTTTTACAAATATTGTGATTTTCATATTTAGGTTTATAAGTGAATTATGATATGATGCCATATGAAGTAAATGTAGTGATTGAACGTAGCTTGCCCTTATCGTAAGACATGTACCGGAATGACCTTCAGGCGTCTCGGTCTGTACCCTATAGTAAGGGGGTGCTACATTGTCTGCTTTTCAAAAAGGTTTTCTAATAAAAATTCAGTTGAGGCATAATCTCATGTATCAGTGTAAGATTTGCTCTACTTTGAATTATCAACATGCTCATATCTCCACTCTAAATTATCAACTTGCTCATATGGTGTATTTTGAGTTTATTTTTTCTTGCAATAAAAATGCTGCCACATATAATTTGGTGCTTAACATTCATGATTATAACAATTACTCCAACAAATGTCACAACACAATATAGATATCAGTTTTGCTTCCATATTACTTAGAAAACTCTCTACATTCCTTGTTGAAAAAGCATTGAAAAGTTGCCCAACTTGAACCTCTAAGTTATTAAGAGAAGAGTAGTTCTTCATTTGATCAAATTTGGCTTCCATCCTCTTCTGACTTTTATCTTAACTATCAAACTTGGAGCTCAACTTGTCTATTAACCTGTGTAACTTGGATTCCAAGGATTTATGTTTGTCTTGTTAAAAATTTGGTGGACCTTGTGTTCTCATGTTACAATGAAAAATTAGTAGGTTTTAAATTGCCATATCACGCTTTTTCATAGAGATAGAAATATAAGAATGATTTTTCCCCTAAATCATTTAAACTATGATTAAATATCATATTTTCAATAATACAAGGAATAAAAATCTACCAATATCTTTGATTTTTTGAGGCAGTTCAATTAGGTTGCTTTGTACTCCTTATTCAAGGATCTGAAATAAGAAGGCATCTAGTTTAAAGCATTAGTAAAAGAAATATTGGTAAATATTTTTTAAGAACTTCTAAAAATTTCTCAAATTCTTTGTCTAATCTCGCCTTAATTAATCTTTGGGAAAAAGGTATAGATAAGTTTTATAGTAAAAGGGGAATATTTGGGTTCTTCTTCCACTTAAACTTTCTTTCCTCTATTTCATTCTCCTCAATAGATGTCTTACCTACCTTACTTCACCTACAGTTACGATTCTCTAACCTAGGCTCTGTAATAACTCATCATTCTTCAGTTTCATACCATTATAATGCTCTCCAGGGTTCTCAATTTTTCCAATTAGTTGACCAACTGATCTAGTAAAGGCACTGGTTTAGGAAATCTAGGTTTCAAGTATCTTGTTACGAGTAGCAATATAATCTACGTTATAGTTGAGCTTCCTAATTTAATTATTGAACTCCTCATTCTACTTAGCTTGAGTGGTCAAGAAGTTCTCTAGGAGAGATTTTAGGTTAGGATTTTAGGGAGGAGGGTTATGTGGTCTAATGATTGCCTATTATTTTGAGGGATAGAATTAAAGTTGTTTCTATTGGAAAAGTTATGGTGATTTCTCTAAATAGGGTTATAAATATTGAAAAAAGAGTCATTCTTTTGGTTGGAGTTATTGATGAAGTTAACCTATTTAATAATAGAATTGTGAAAAAAAATGAGTTTTCTCAATTTCCAATTTGCGGTTAAATGTCGCAAGATACATTAGTAATGTCAATAGAGTTAACAGCCATATGATTAAATTTAAGAGACAAAACATTTTCCTTTACAGCTAAAAGATTTAAGACATTAAGATTATACGTACTTGGAACTTTTTTCAAATAGGCTCTTTCACTTGACCACTTGTAATGATTTTAAGTCATATTCTCTATTAGAATATGTGCTTTATTTGTAGTTTTATTCATAAGACTTCACCAGGAGTAACATCTATAAAAAACAATTATGTTTTAGGTCGTCCTATGATAAAAGGCTTAGACAATCAGTCACTTCTCTAGCTTATGATGATGATATAACCCCAATAGCTCCATAGACCTCTCCTAAGCCTCATATAGTGATTTGCCTTCCCTTTATACAAAAGTGGTGATCTAGTTTCTTATTTTTATAATCTTGCTGGGTGGAAGTACTTGGCCAAAAATGCATGGGATAATTGATCCCATGTGGTAATGGATCCTGCCAATAAGGTTTTTAGTCATGCTCTCGCTTTGTCCCTTAGAGAGAAAGGGAATAACCTAATCTTTATAGCATCAGGGGAGACACCAAACTTCAATATATTGTCATATTCTAGGAACATAGATAGTTGCAGGTTGGGATCCTCAGATGGTAGTGCTCTAAACTAATTTTGTTCCACTATAGAAAAAAGTGAGGGATTTAGCTCGAAGTCAGCAACTTTAACGTTAGGCCTCATAATGCATAAATTGATTTTGTGGCCACTTGGTTGGCGAAATCCTTTAAAGACCTTATGTTTTATGTAGCCATCTTTGCTTCCTCAACTTTTATTATCTTCTAGAACCTTCTTTTTAATACACAAGGTTCTTACAATCTTATGATCTGGTTCGGCATGATTCTTGAGATTATCAAGTTGTCACATATAAGAAGTGTACTATAAAAGGGAAGGAATAAAACAAACTTAGTAGACAATATTAAAAGGAAAATAAAAAAAACAAATTCCTATTCTAAACAATTTGAAAATTAGTCAATATCAACACCTAGTATCTAATAACAACATCAAAAACTTGATTGTGTTTTAATGCAAGCGCACAAGGTAACTATAGCTGCATTAGTAAATACAAATTGATCTTATAAGACTTATTAGTTAATTATCAATTATTCATAGAATTAATTAGCTAGACAAATGATTATGATTGATTAAAGAAGAAAATAAAATAAACAAAATTTAAATTAAAAAGCTACATTTAAAGATAAATCAATCTATGAATAACTAGATTTATGTAAGGTTTTCTCAAGGACTTCATTATGTTTAAGTTCACTTTGATTTAATGAATACTTCTAGATTCTTATACCAATAAGAATTCCTAAGTTAATTTTTCTCTCTTCGATATATAATTCCTACTCTTAGATTAGTTAATTGAAATCTCTTTTAAATCAAAACAACCTAAGAATATATTTGTTTACTCTACAAACTCTCTAAATAGGTTTTACTTATCCATTTATACATTCTTACGACATTCCTTATTGAAATAAGAAGCCACCCTCCATGTCGTTGTCGTACAAGATCTAACAAGGGAATAATTGCTAATTCCTTATACTTAGATGGATAATGAGACAATATTTCCTTAACCTAACATTTGAGATCACAAAGTAATAGTAAAAAAAAATGTTGCAATCACAAATCCTTTTGCATAAGAAGTCAGATATTGGAGGAGGCTTACATGTAAGCAAGTCATTAGAGAAAAAAAAAATATTCTGCACTCCATACATGAAAGAATAATATATCTTAACTTCACAAAACTCTATTTATAAGAAAATTAAAGAGAAATAGATAGAGAAAAATGCTAATCTTTTTTTAAGATCAAGTATGTTGGCGTAGATAAAAAATGTTACATCAATCCAACAGTTTCTTTTTTCTCAACCTTATTTACTTTCTTGAAATTAGTCACTTAAATAGTCTCCAAAGATAATAGTATCTATTTATATGAATCGCAACTTATGAAATATGTATAAATAATTATACAAGCTTTCGTGGAGGGTTAATTCTGTTGCATTGGCGACTGTTAAGGGAACAATGGGCTTCCATGGAGGGTTGGAAACATTTCTTTTGCACTGGTGATAGTCAAAGGAATAATGGGCTTATATGTGTTGTCAATGAAGTAATTACAAGACTTGTTTTCATAAAGATTCTTCACTTCCATTTATGGATACAAATTGAAAATTTTTAAAATTGGATTAAAAAAACACAAGATTCTCCTTATAATTTAACTAATTTTAAGAAAATTCTTTAATCTTTAATTTTGAAAAGAAATACAATTTTTAATTTTTAAAACAATTTTTTTATTATACTTTAGTTAAAAAATAATAGTGAAACACGTATGATATAAACATCACATCTCAACCAATTAAATATTATTGATATTGTAGGAATTATATGAACAGATCACAAACCATAGGATCGATTGTATATGCGTGAAAAAACAAAACATACATACTTGATGATTTGTTATATGCCACCGATTAAAGAACGCAGAACCAATGTTTTCACTACAAAACCCAAATGCCCAACGTCTTTACGGAAAAACTACACAGAGTAAGTTATCTCCATATCAAACGTTGTCATAGCCTTTCCTTTATATATCATCTATGAATAACCACCATTAGTGGTTATTCTTCCAAGATGCCGTTTAGACCCATCATGGGTGTAAAACGACATCATCTCCCACTCACACATGATGGGTTTAAAACAAAAAACTTTGCAGTACTCATACTCGTTCAATAACTAGTGTGATCAAAATACGACGAGAGTACATTGTCACATATCTATTAGGAGTATATGACATCTCGATTAACAAATTAATCCTAAGACTTATATGTCCTTGAGCAGACATTGTATGCTATACCCTAGGTCATATCTCACATTTGCATTTTTCGTTGATCTCATTTAGTTTCTTTAAGTCATGACTGTATTCAAGTTCTCTCCTAAAGAGACGATGATCATCTATGAATACTTTTCATGCGAGTCAATGAGCTAAATTAAATGACCTTCCTCTGTTCTCAATTCTCTTTTGAATTAAATTTAATTTGCTTTCTTAGAATTATTCCATAGGATCGTATCTTGCATGATCTTTTAGCAATAACCTAAAGTAGCAAACCTTAAATTCAATTCACAAGAATGAAACAAGAGCCATAAGGGTATATGATGAGGTTTTTCTAAACCTCAAAGGTCTCACACAATGTAAAATGAGATCATGCGACTTACATTAATCCCTTTTGTGGTCAAGTATGCACACATGGTACGAGTCATGTGCTATGGTATTTACCCACTTCATTTAACTTGCACATATTTTATTCAAGAAATACCGTACAGATGATAGTTCAAACATACTCAATGTTTAACTTGAGTTCACTTATCTACTCACAAACTTATTCAGAACTCACATTTGGCAACGTAAGAAAGATATAGTGATTAATAAATCACTTTGAATCAATTTCCTTGCGGCATTTATGGTTTAAGTTTCTTGCTCTCAATTATCACGTAGATAATAAACTTTAAACATGCCTTATCTCTAGTGACCATAATCACTAGAGGTGCTTTCCCGTGTGAGAGTTCCAATCTATAATCTGTCTCATATACTTATGATTCATCCCAAAATATATTTATAAAAAACACATTTATTCATGAATCAAATGATACGCAATGTATAATCGTCATCATACATTATATCCAAACAAGTGACATTTGACTGAGTGAATCATACATAGAGAAATGTTTTATCCGTACATTTCAACATCTGCGTAGTCCTAGTGCATGCCCAATGAATACATCTCTAAAAATTGGCTTTGTCATTAGGTCTGCTATCATATCTCGCGTAGATATATATCTCATGTTCACTTCTCCTCGTGCAACTATATCTTTCACATAATTGTATTTAGTATCTATGTGCTTTGTCTTACAATGAAATTTGGGGTCTTTAGTTGTAGCACCCCACTCCCGCCAGACCCGAACCCGATATCGATGGTGATATCCGAGCCCGTGCCCCGCGAGGGTGGTGTACTAGAGCAATCACTACAATTTAAAACTTTGAAATCATTTGTCTTTTTACAAAATTACTCACACACTAAAACAATTAGGCCCACTGAACAAAATCACCAATATGAATAACTTGCAGAAATTCAATACATATAAGACATCACTACACTAATGCAGACGTGAACCGATCCCGACATCGAACTCTGACTCGCTCGCAGTAATCATACTCCCGTTTGTCCAACGGGGTACTCTTCGATCCCTGAAAAATAATTGCAATGTTGGGTGAGTTTGCGAACTCAATGAGAAACCATCGTCGATGGTTCACCCAACTCATGCATATATATTCAATATATCACATACTCACAATTTACAATTTGAACACTATCAACAACTTCACATTTCACTATAATCACAAATTAAACACATCACTGAGAAGTCATCACATTTCACTTCATCTCATGCATTGCCGCTCTTACACATATAAGGCGTATCGCCTTTCACACTAGTCACGATGTATCACTCATACACATTCTCAATTTCACTACACAGTCAGATGCATATGTATGCAAATTCTCATTTTATGTCGCTGTTGTGACTGAGCATTATCACTGTCCCGATATGGGCACTTTTCACACTAATCACTTTTCTGGCAAGTAGGAGAGCCCTCTGGGTATGCACTACTGCCCACTCACATATGGGATAGGAGAGCCCTCTGGGTATGCACTATTTCCTTTCACAATAATCACATTTTAGGCAAGTAGGAGAGCCCTCTAGGTATGCACTACTGCCATTTTGGCCTTAGGCCCATTCGCTGATATCGAGCTTAAAGCTCTGATCACTAAGCTCCAGTCACAACTGATTAATTACCACTTATGTTCATGCTTAGCATGCACTTACACAGTCACTATCGCATCTATATATATATATATATATATATATATATATATATATATATATCACTTCACTCACTTATCACAGTCAAAACACTTACTCCTAATTCTTTACACTAATTCGCATTCAAAATGCTCACATTTCTAGTAGATATCACTTCATTCACTTATCTCAAGTATTCACATTCACAACACATTTCACATTTAATCACAACCTCGGCACATTTATCTCGCAATCGTAACACTCACACTGGCAACTAAATGGCACATTCACAGCACTTTTATTAGCATTCTCAGCACATTCACTTCACATTTATAACACATTTCACATGTATCTCATTCCACTACACTTAGCATACTCAGAACACTTATTCACATTCTCAGAGTATTCACTTATAATCTCAGCACATTAGTCTCACGACTATAAACAATCACATTCACACAATCACTATCATCTATCGCATTTAGCTCAATCACTTTACATTTATATCACTCACTTTAACACTTATTTCATACACACTCACAGCACATTTAATCACATAAAAGCTGAGGAACCAACTAGGTTACTCACCTGTAACTTCCGAGCTACTGCCTGGAAGTCCCAGTAATGTCCGTGGTCTGACGATCCAACGGCGCCTCTATATCAATTCAAGTAAATTCTCATCACTAATTGCTCATTTAATCAAATTCACTAATGCACATGTCTCAATTCGCAATGATATGATGCATGATCATGATTTCCAGCTCTCTAATCCAATCCCGCTATCTCTTACTTCACAACCGCAATTCACTATTCACTAGGCCTATCTCAATCATGAAGTCCTCAATTCAAACTCTAATTGTCACATTATAACACTTAGGTCACAATTGATACTAGATTTGATTCACTTTCGATAATTCAAGATCCCTCTAGAATAATTCAACTCTCAATTAATACCACACTTGTAGACCTCTTTCTCTAGTTCACAACGAATCAAAAATCATCTCAATTGGAGGTCTACACTAAAAGATATGTCATAAAACCCAAATCACTTTCATCTCAAATTCCTTTCTTCGCCGCAACCTCACACGTTCGTCGCGGCGCACAGAGGACGCTCGCCGCGGCGTGCAAACCATTCGCCGTGGCGTGAAGTCCATTTCACGCCTTCGCCGCGACGTCACCTAGCCCTCGTCGCGGCGTGGACTTTCGCCAGCTCGCCGCGATGTCTATTAACCACACGTCGCGGCGTCTAGAGCCTTCCGCTCGTCGCGACGTCAATTAAACATTTTAATCTAATTAAATCGCGACGCGCATTGGTTAAATCTCCCCAAATCGCATTTCCGCCATTAATGCTGTCTCTCTCAACCCAATCACTCATTCAACTACTCTATCATGCCATAAATGCTAACAATAACCATAAATACAGCATTAAACACAGTAACACTTACCAAGTCAAATGATCGACGGAAACCCTAAAAATCACCGCAAATCTCTAGCTTCTTCTCCTTCCTTTCCCAAGCACAATGAACCTCAACGCTAGCCAACCTCAATATTTCCCCGATCTCTAACAACTCTTTCACTCACAAAGAAGGGAAACCAACAAAATCTCCAAGGGAGAAGCTCGCAATCGCCGACGGAGAAGGAGGAAGGTAAAGGAAAAATGTTAAAACCCTAACTCCCAAATCTCTTATATATATATATATATTCAGGGCTGATTTCAACTGAGATTCAAAATCTATCAGTCCTCAAATCTTTTAATTCCAATCTCTAATTTCACTGGCTCATCACCAAAATTTCTTAAACTCATAACTTTAAATTTTCATGCTATATCTCACTCACTTTCGGAACCGAATTCACAATTATCAGTCTCTAGGTCAATTTTCCGGTCCGAACTCAAATCTCTAAAAATTTCAGAAAAATTCTCATAATTTCTCAAAAATATAAAACACTCGATTCCATACTCAATTTAACATTTCCACTTCTCTAAACTTCCAATCTCACTCAAATTCAACTATACAACTCAATACTCTTTAAATTCTCAATCACTTCGCAATCTAACCAATTTGACTACTCAATTCCACTTATCACTTAGTTCTTAATAACTCATATCTCACACAGTTTCTCACAATTCACAATCACAATTAAATGCTGGAATAATCATGAATGCATGTCACCATGTATGCATGTGCAATTAATCTCATTTATCACTGACGCGAGGTCACTATACGTGCAATTCAATTATGAATGCACTCACTGCTCAATCCACCCAAATACCGATATGCCCTTCACATCGGTAACGGGATGTTACATTAGTATAAGTGATTGTAGCTTGACTATCACAGTTGATGGTCACTGGATTAATTTTACTTTTAATGACTCCTAAATGTACAAGGAATCGATGAAGCCACACAGTCTCTTGTACAGTGGTTGAGAATGCTATAAATTCAACTTCCATGGTGGATAATGCAACATAGGATTGTTTCTTATTTTTCCATGATATTGCTCCATGGTTTAGTAAGAATACATATCCTGAGGTAGATTTTCTTTCATCTAAATCTCCTCCCCAGTTTGCATCTGTATATCCTTGTATACATAGATCATTGCCTTGATAACATAATGCATAGTCCACGGTTCCCTTTAGATACCTCAATATTCTCTTTACTGCTTTCCAATGTGCTTGGCCTAGATTTGACTGATATCTGCTTACCATCCCAACAGCATAACAAATATCTGGTCTTATACACATCATTGCGAACATAAGACTTCCAACTGCACTAGAGTAGGGAACATTCTTCATTTTTTCCCTTTCTTATGGTGTTGACGAGAAATTTCTCTTACTAAGGCCTTCATTTTTAGCAATAGGGTTATCAATTGGTTTGCAATCTTGCATACGGAATCGTTTAAGAATTCTTTGAATATACATCGCTTCTGAAAGCGATAAAAATCTCTTTGAACGATCTCTTGAAATCTTGACTCCAAGAATGTATGCCACTTCACCCACGTCTTTCATTTCAAATTCAGATGATAACCATTCTTTGATTTCTATAAGAAACACACAGTCATTACAAGCAATCAATATATCATCTTCGTATAAAGATAAAATAGCAAATTTATCTTTGGATCTCTTAACATACACACAATGATCTTCATTGATCATTTGAAAATCATACAAAATGATCACATTATGAAAACAAATATACCATTGTCGTGAAGACTGCTTCAGGCCATAAATTTATTTTAATAATCGACACATTTTATTTTCTTGACCTGCCTTGATGAAACCTATAGGTTGTTCTATATACATTTCTTTATCTAATTCTCCATTGATAAAAGTAGTTTTTACATCTATTTGATGTAATTCAAGATCCATACTGGCTACTATAGCCAGAATAAAACGGATTGAAGCAAACTTCACAACAGGTTAAAAAGTTTCCTCATAATCAATTCCCTCCTGTTGTGTGTATCCTTTTTCTACAAGACGTGCCTTCTATCTTTCGATATTTCCATCAGCTTTTCGCTTAATTTTGAGAACGCACTTATTCCCAATTGCTTTACGCCCTTCTGGGAGGTCAACCAAGTCCCATACTTGATTTGAGCTTAAAGAAGCTATTTCTTCTGTCATTGCTTTCATCCATTCTTCTTTAGCAGGGCCAGTAAGAGCCTCATTTACATTCATTGGCGCTTCTTCTTCTTGCAGAACAATCATATTAATTTCCCCTTCTATCTCAAAACGACGTCGGGAAATTGTCCCTCAATTACTTCGTCTTAACCAAGGTTCATCATAAACAAATTCATGATTGATCTGATTTCTCCCACTTGGATCAGTCATTATAGAGAACCTTTCTGTGGAATTGCTCCCACTTGGTTGAAGTTCCCCATCTTGATTCTTCATAACAAAATTATTCTGATCAAGCGACTCATATAACAATAGGTCTTTACCTATTTCGCCTTGCTTGGGAAAATCATTCTCTAAGAATGTTACATCTCGCGATTCAAATTCAGTTACACCTCCACTACCTTGTTCACTAATGAACACGTATCCTTTTGAGTGTTCTGAGTATCTAATAAAAATACTTTTTCTCCCTCTTAGGCCTAATTTGCCATGTTTGTGAGAGAGATCATGAACATAGGCTGCACACCCCCAAGGTCTGAAACTTGACACATCAGGTCTCCTACCAATCCACAACTCATATAGTGTGCTAGTAATTGATTTTGTGGGCACACGATTAAGTACATAGGTGGTTGTTAGCAATGCATCACCCCAAAAGGTGATAGGTAAATTTTTTTAGGCCATCATGGACCTAATCATTTCTAATAGTGTCCTATTTCGTCTTTTAGTGACACCATTTTGTTGTGGGGTCCTAGGAATTATTAATTGTCTTTCTATTCCTTTCTCATCACATAAATCTTTGAACTTTTTTGACAAGTATTCTTGTCCTCGATCAGTTCATAAAGCTTTTATTTTCTTATCTAATTGATTCTTAACCAAGTTCATGTATTTTATGAAGCAATCGAATGCTTTCGATTTATGAGAAATCAAATAGACATGACCATACCGAGTATAGTCATCTATGAAAGTGATGAAATAAATTGCCCAACGTCTAGCCTTTACATTCATTATGTTAGAATTAATTAATTGCAATGGATATAATGCTCGTGTTCCCTTTCCAAATGGCTTTCGTGCCATTTTACCAGCTAAACAATGCTCACATGTAGGTAGATCTGCTTGACTTAGATTACCTAAAAGCCCTTCTTTAGGCAATCGACTTATTCGATTTTGACCAATATGGCATAGTCTAGCATGCCACAAAGTTGCATCATTGTTGGAATTACTAGATGTAAATAATGAATAACTAATATTATTATTTTCCTTTAACACATCCAGAAAACCATCCAATAAAAAACCATGACCATAATTAATAGATCCAAGATACAAATCCATTCCACCACTGTGGAAATTTACGTTCAAACCAAGTTTAACTAACATCACTGCAGATAAAAGATTCCTACGAATCTATGGAGCAAATAAGACTTCATGTAGGATAAGAGGTCGCCCTCCACGCATGTCTAATTTACATATGCCAATTCCTTGAACAACAACTTTAGAATTATCGCCTACATAAAGCCACCGACTGCCATATGGGAGTTTATGAAATTCAACGAAGGCATCACGATCCTTCGCTACGTGGTTGATTGCTCTTGAGACTGCAATCCACAAAGGATGTGATTCAGTTAGAAAAACATAACAAGAAACATTCACATAACAAATGTGTGTACTATAAAGTTGTACCTTCTTAGGCTCGGTACAATCTCTAGCAAAGTGGCCCTTGTTACCACAATTATAGCACTTTACATGTTTCATGTTCTTCTTTTTGAAGGGACGTTTTCCCTTTCCTTGTTGATTCCATTTTTCCTTCTTGGATTCCTGAGGAGAGTAGCTGAATTTCTTATTCTTCTTCCACTTATATCCACCTTGATGCTTGCGATTCTTACTTATAACTCCATGTGAGCTAGAGTTGACTGCATATGCCTCAAAAGACATCTTTGAGGCTTTGAGACGCTCTTCTTACAAGATAAGATGCCTTGTAGCAACTTCCATTGTCTTGATGTTTTCATTATGAGTTAGGTGCATCTTCATATGCTCCCAACTTTGAGGCAATGAACGAGTCACAACTTGCACTTATTGTTCATCAGACAATTCATGACCAACATCACGTAACTCACTTACCATGTTGGACATTTTCCTTAAATGCTTTTGCATTGAATCATCTGGACGCTTCTTATAAGTATCAAGCATAATTGTAAGTGACCTCACTTTGGTCACTGAAGCACCTCCAAAATGAGCAGCCAATCCGGACCACATGTCTTTTGTAGTTTCGAACTTACGGAACTCACGCACGATATCGCTATCCATGCTACTTAGCAACGTGATGTAAGCTAAAGAGTTTTTCTTTTTCCATAAGTCATACGCAAGCTAAGTCATATCGTCTATGTTGGGCTGTTGTGCCCTCCTTCGAAACGTTCATGGTTAGGTTTAATGATTCTAGAGCCTCTTGCTCTTCTAGTACATATTGGATTTTTATACTCCAGATCTTGTAATTGTCACCATTGAGTTTCTCACCCATATTAAGTTCAGCAATTATATTCTTCGAAGCAATAGCCATTATCGAAACACTAAGTTTCTATAATAAGAAAGGAATATATATATACATGTTAATGTCAAATTAATCGTTGATAGAGCAAATAATTCGATTACAATTGCTTATGAAATCAAAAGTCCACAAATGTGTTCAATCATCATTCATAGAACAATCGAACCCTAATTACTTTACTCTAGACGAATTCCTATATAAAATTCATATAAACATATTACATAAATATTAAGACCATTGTGCTTATAAAAAATAAACAACCTATAGTAGTAAATATGCTTCAACCTACGAACAGTCTATAGGTAATGAACCCTACGCGGAAATGAGTTCACGAGTTCGCGTGACACATTTTGCGAAGTTCGATTTACAATAGATCTTACTATTTCCATTAGAAGACCTATAGGATATAAAGTCCTAATCAACTCTCTTCTACGCATCTTTTTAATAAATGTCATCACTACCAAATTATAAGTCTTCTTAGGTATATTATTCCAGAGTATTCGTAATAGTTCGCCATGAAGTTGAGGTAATGTTGCAAGCAAAGTCATGTACTTTACTTCAACATCTGCATAAGCTAGACAACCTCTAAAATATAATGCTTGCATCATGTTATTAACTGCAATAACATGTTGTGTTACACCATCTCCAGGCATTAGACGCATGTTGACTAACTGCACATACATGCTGCCAATTCGTCTCTTCTGTGCCTCACATCGAATAAGCTTAGGTGTTTGCTTAATAACAGGCATTATCCTTAAAAAAAATTTTCAGGAATCAGAAGAGTATACAAAATAACAAATTATTTTGTCTAACACATAACGAACTTATGCTCATATATAGAAATAATTTAATTTATTATTTTGTATGATATTTGTTTATCAACAATTTATTGAGCGAATCAAAAACTTTTAATCTCTAATTAATTAGACACTTATTTCTAATTTAACTTATAATTGAACTAATCAATTATCTTGGTTTAATTAGAAAATAATTTCTAAAAAATATTTCATTTTAACTACACAATTTAGTATTTATTCAATTAGAAAATAAACCAACGAAATTAGTTTATTTCTAAGGTTAATCTAATTTCCGCTAAACAAATTAGTATTGATTTAAGTAGAAAATAAACAAAAAAATTAGTTTATTTCTAAAGTTATTTTAACTAAACAAATTAGTTAGGTTTTTTAATTAAAAACTTTCTCATTAATTAGAAACTTATTTCTAATATTCAAATATGAAAATTCACATTGAATTAGAAACTAATTTAATTAGTTAGCATAAATTAGAAAACTAATTTTAATTCTTTATATTATATGTACAATATGTATACCCATAAGTGTTATACCACCAATGTATAACATATGTATATATACACAGATACATAGTAAAACTTGTCAAAACAAAAACCGTAATAAGTTTGTCTTATTATAAAGTTGGAGGCACTTGCCTTTAACGAAAGTGAAAAGCCACGTGCTTATCATTAAAGGTAACAAGACAAAAACTGTTTTGTTTCTTCAGTTTTCAAGAAGAAGGTGTCTTCTTCCTCCTACGAAACTGGTTTTCTTTTTCTATTCAACTATTCTCGTCTTTTATGGGTTCGTCTTGACAGATCCTTTCTAGACTCCTCTCATGAATAAGCCAACATATGTAATCTACCCTTGTCTTCTTCGGTAGTGTTATTTTATCACTCTAAACTATCATACCGAAAATGGTAGGTATATTGCACCGAAGAAGAGACATAAAATCACAGTGATTTTTTTCAGTTAACAAGACAAAGGAGAAACACGAAAATAATGAAATCATTGTTTTTATTTTTGACCATTATGAATGAAAACTGGTCAGTTAAAAAATAAAGAACTGTATGTTTCTTCTTATTCTCTGATGCCTAAACTAGAAAATATTTGGTCTCCCCTTTTTTGGAAATAGCTACCTGCCATTTACACTAGAGCACCAAAAAGACGACCAAGAATACCAAATCATAAGGCCCGAGCTAAAAAAACCCTACATTCAAGCTCGCATGCATTTATACTTCTATACGTAAACAAAATCTAACAAATTTATACAAGTCCTAAGCTCTGACTCACTCCGGTGCACATAGGTAAGGTAGTTCCAAGGGTGGCAAGGTCTATTGCATTGGTTAAAAAGGTAGGATGAAACAATGGAAGGCTTAGAAAATGAAGGGTGGAGATTGAAAGAGAAATGAGAAGGAGAGGAAATTTAACTCAATTATTAAGGCAAAATTATCAACGGAAGAGGATAACATTTCAGAGAAGGAGGGATATTATTTTCAAACAATCATAAATTCATTGTTTACAATAGATAGTGATTTTAGGGGTTTAGGATTGGGAGGGGAGAGAGAGAGAGAGAGAGAGAAGGCTTAGTATGAGAGAATGGAGATGAGAATTGCGAGAACTAATTTAGAGTCTTATAGATGGGAAAAAAAACTTGAAGGAGTTTTATTTTGTTTTCTTTTTCCAATTTTCATATACTATTATCAATAAGAGAAGTATAAAGAAAAGAGATTATAGTTGAAATATATCATAAAACTTTAAAATAAGAAGATATAAATATCAATTCTTTTGTGATATTACGAATATTGGTATTTGTTGATCAAAATTCAAAACAAAATAGAAATTTATTTAAACTTTAAAGAAGTATATTTGAAGAAGGAAACTAATAAGTTATTAATTAGTAATTTAATATAGATAATTAATTTTATTAAAGATAATTTAAAAGTGTTAAGGAGTGATGTTTAAACTTTAAAGAAGTATATTTAAATAATGACAATAAAAGTTATCAATTAGTAATTTACTATCGATAAGTAATTTTGTTTAGGATAATTTAAAATGTGTTAAAGAATGATATTTAAACTTTGAAGAAGTATATTTAAAGAAGGACACTAAAAAGTTATTAATTAGTAATGTAATGTAGATAAGTAATTTTCCTTATTAAAATTTAAGAGTATGTTAAAGAGTGATGTTTAAACTTTAAATAAGTATGTTTAAAGGACAACGAAAGAGTTATTAATCAGTAATTTAGTATGGATAAACAATTTTGTTTAGAATAATTTAATAACGTGTTAAGGAGTAATGTTTAACTTTTAAAGAAGTATATTTAGACAAAGGAATTGAAATTTTCATTGCCCTTAAACATACTTCAACTTTTTAGTGATTTTAGATTTATTCAATCTTGGAAAAGAATTCAATTTATGTTTCCTATTTGAATTGATTTTCTTTAATGTTTTCAATTCTTTTAAACCTTTTATGTTTCTTACTTATATACTTTGATTCCTAATGTCAAGATCACAAGTTAATGCTCCTTTTATTGTTATTTCTTTTGGCGGTTGTGGTGATTAAAGTCAAACATATTAGACATAAAAGACCTAAGAATCAAGAAGACAAAGTTAAAGGGTAATTTCATTTTAGAATTTTATTTTTATCTTTTCCTTTTATCTTTCTTCTTTGGTTCTTTATTTTGTGATTATTTTGTTTTAATTACTTTTATGATTTGTTATAATTATTTTGTGACTTATTTTATAAAAATTAACAAAATTATTTTCTCATATTTTCAAGTTAAAATTATCTTTGGAGAATATGGAATCATTAGAAATATATTCAACAAACTTAGAATCATTTACTTGTGGTAATTCGATCTAGCATGGAATTATTTTTCTTCTTTTCAAGCATCTAATGAGAATGTCTAATATAACTGTATGTTTTACGGTAGAACATTTAAAGGGAAAGGAATTTACATGATGAAAGAACATCTTGTTGGTGCCAAGGATAATATTGCTTCTTGTAAAAAAAAGGTACCATTTGATGTACACGAGATAATTGGAAATTATTTGCAGTAATAAGTAAAAAAAAAAGGATAATAAAAAGGCTCATGATATATCTTATAGAGATGGTGAAGCGCCATAAGTATTAGATAAAGGAAAAAAGAAAGCTAATATTGATATGGATTCTTATATTCCTTCAAGAACTACTCCTGGTTTTCAACCTAGTTTAAAAAGAGTTTTGGTTAATAAGGATATTGTTTTGTGATGTAAACAAGCATGGGTTACATGGTCTAATCATTCATGTATTCCGTTAAATGCTTTAAATTCACTATATTTTCAAAAAGCAATAGATGTTATAAAAATGATAGGTCCACGATTTAAGGTACCTTCCTATAATAAGATTTTTTTGCCTTTACTTCAAAATTTAAAAAAGAAATGTTAATTGATTATGGACATATATAAGTCTGGTTGGGAATAAATATGATGCATTGATGGTAGATGGGTGGATTGATCAAAGATGAAGATCCTTGATTAATTTACTAGTTCATTGTAGTATTGTAACAACTTTTAACAAGTTTGTTAATTCTTCTGATATAGTTAAAAATGATCATACTTTATTTGAATTATTTTATGAAATTGTTGACTGAGTTGGACTAAAGAATATTTTGCATTTTGTTACAAATAATGTAGCTAGTTATGTATTAGTTAGGTACTTGTTACAATCAAAGTGTGAACATATTTATTGGTCTCCATGTGTTGCTTATTATATAAACCTTATTTAAAAGATCTTGATAGTATCCACCATATTTATATTCTTGCTTCACGTGAATCTAAAATAATAATTTTGTGTATAATTATATCACATTTTTCTTGGTTAAGAAAGTAAGAAGATTTATTTAAGATTTTGCTTCTTGCTATTACCAGGTTTGTAACTACATTTATTACTTTGACAATTGCTTATAAACATAAACAACTGCTTCAAAATTTAGTGACAAGTAAAACAATTTCAAGTCATAAGTTATAAAAGAGTGTAAAAGGAAAAGAAGTTAGTGTTATTATTCTAAATAATAAATTTTAGGATGTCTTTTGATTATTGTGAAGATTGTGACTCCACTTATAAGGTTGACTAGGATTATTAACCCATATGGAAGCCATCTTTGGGGTATATATATGATATTATGTATATATCTTGTAAAGCAATTATAAATTTTTTAAAATGGAAGGAGAAATTGTACAAGCCTTATATAAATATTCTTGACTAACAATGGGTTGAGCATCTTATTCAAAGAATCCACTCAACAACTTATTTTCTCAATCCTTATCGATTATATAGTGGAGACGTATGCAAAAATGATATGATAGGTAGTTTATTTGATGTGATTGAATGCAAAATTATTTTCTTTATTGAAGAGCAATTATAGGTGATAAATGAAATTAAATTGTATTGTGAAAGTTTAGATAGTTTTGCTAGATCATCTGTCAAGAGGGAACTTATGATGAAAAATGTAACCTAGTAAGTTTTTATACTTTGAGCTTATTCTTTACTTATTAATAATATATATTTTATTTCTCATAAATATTAATTTAAAATATAGATGAGTGGTGGATATTAGTTAGTGAAAGTGCTCCAACATTGAGAAAACTCACTATTAGATTACTTAATAATTTGAGAATGAAGAACCTTGTTTACGTTACTTATAATTTAAGAATGAAGAACAAGTATTTCATAGTTTTGTTTTTATTTTTCATTAAATTTTTATTGACTTTATAATTTCCTATTATGTATTTAGAGCGCTTAGTACCATACTGAATTTTTGGAGCGAAAAGAAGAAGTATCTCTAATCTTGATTTTAATGAACTTAAAAGGCAATTTATGAAGAAAAGCATTTGATCATATTTAAGTTTAAAGTATAATGTATTAAAATTTACAGATAAGAATAAATTAGTACATTAGTAATTTATAATTTATAATTTATAATTTATAATTTATTTGAAGGCAGTCAAAAATGATGTAGATACTTTGGATGAAGCATAAGAAATTGATGTGGTTTATGACTCTTTAGATAATGTTAGAAAATTTGGAACTTTTAAAGATGATGAGACATAACTTCCTCTAGAATTATAATTATAATTTTATTGTTATTTAAGTTTTATGTTAGATTGATTTAGTTTGAATTATTAGATATGATTTATTATTAGTTCATTAGCAACATTACTTATTCTTTTATTTGAATAAAATATTTATTTTTACTTATTCTTATAATTTTTACTTCTTATTTATTATTTGCTGATTTTATAACAATTTAATAAGAGTTAGGCCTTGAAACCTTAAAACTTTCATTTAACCTATTCGATGTCCATTCGGTTTTAAAATATTGGTTAAAATGATTTTTTTCTTTATAAAATCAAGAAATAATATAAAATTTCCAAGATAAATGAATGCATCAAGACATAACATAAATAGATATTAAGTTAAAGTGTCATTGTTTATTGAAAAGCAACCTTATTATATACTATTAGTGCATGTATAAAAGGATAATCATACTATAATTGTATTTTATAACGTAACATAATAAATATGAGATGTATGTAGTATATTATTTACAATAAATTATCATTTTATACTTATATATCTTTGTAAATATAGACATCTTAGATATTCATGTATACTTTTTTATAATTTGATAATTTTACATAATGTCATAGATTAGATAAGATTATGCAAGAGCTAGCATATCTTAAGGCCTACTTATAACTTTAATTATTGGGATTTTATTTTGTAATTACCTGTTGACTACCTAATATAAATTTGTAGCAATATATTGTACAAAGATATGAATAGAGAAATACCTTTCTCCATTCTTTGCATAGTATTAAAGCCAATCCTAATTATTTTTATTAAGTCTCCATTCTTCCTAGTGAGTCTAAGTTAGGTTCTTTTATTCTTCTTCACTTTGGTTATATCCAAAAGAATAGTGCTTTGAAATTTTTGGGGTCACTCGTTCCAAATGACCTTGTAATCTCACAATCGACACCATTGGGAGCATCAATGAGCAATTGGGCTGCACATAAGCCTGGTCACTAAAAGTCCTACACATAAGCCTCATACACCACCTAAAAATTCTATCTCTTGCCCACACACTGGCATATGGCAATGCATGTGGCGAACTTATACCTTTTAGTTAGCTTCTCCAACATCACTGATGATTGTTTGATGTGAATTTGTGTTTTAATTGCAAGTGCATAGTGTAGTTATACATAATCCTAGAAAATACAGGCCTAATCCTAGAAAATACAGGTTAATCTCACGAAGACTATAAGTACGAATAATAACTCTTTTCCTACTATCTAACTACCAATTAAAGTGATATCAATGAATTAGATTTAAAACAAAAGAAAATGAACTAAGGATAAGTCAAAATAATCAAATATACTAGAATGGAAAAATAATGAAGAATTAACCAATAAAAGAATAGTATCTAGAATTCAAATCCCCCTTAGACCTCTCATGCAATCATGATATTACTAATCAATTTAATCTAAAGTTCACTGGATCGTAAATATTTCGCAGTTATTTAATATATTTTTCAAGAATATTAACACCTAATTCTAGTTTAAACAATTGAAAATTTTCTAATTAAAACTCTTAGAATTACTTTAATTGATTTATGAATTTCACTAATTTTGTTTGACCTAATTCAAAAGATTTATGCTAACCTATCTCTAGTTTTGCATGCACCTTTCAATTATACTATGTCTATGTATACATTGGATTTCTTAATCTCTTTTTTGTTGGATCATATGGAATCATCATCCTAGAAATATTAATTCAAGAATAAATAAAAACACAAAATTGAATTTCAATGAAACTAAAGAATAAATCACATTAAATAAAGTCACCACAATATCGATTTTGAGATTCATCTAACCTAGATACCAAAACAAATTTAGCTCATAATCATAGAAAATAAAACATCAAAACTAAAGAAAAAGTGGAAAATCAAGGATGGCATGATTGAAATCCCTAAAATCTCTAAAAAGATCACTCTAAATTGACAAAAATCTGCTCCAAAGTGGTTTTCTTGGTTGTTTATTATGTTTGGTGATGCTCTAAGGTTTTTCCTTATATTTTTCAAACTTCTCCTCTCTTTAATCTCTTATTATTAACTTTTAAAATACAGAATTCAAATTCTAGAGAATATACAGGCATTAATGTGGGTGCGTTGACGGTTGTGTTCTCTAAATAAATGTGTAAAGCTTTCTAGAAGGCATGTACTATCAACATGGCCTTCTTATTGGCTAACACAAGTTTGTTTCTAGCCAACATGGGTGTGTTGGAAATACTCAACAAGCCTCTAAACTCTCTAATATGGCCATGTACATTGTCATTGATTAATGATTATTTGACTATATTTATATACCCATAGTTAATGTGCTTTGCTTAATATTTAATGGTTTGATAGCATTTTTGGCACTTAATTTGCTTAAAGTGTTTTTATAGGTAATAATTTCCTTTAAGAACTAAAAGGAGAATAATTCAGATGAAATATAAGTCATTTAGAGATATATGACTGTATGTAGTGATTGCGTAAGTCTTTGTAAATTTATTAAAATTTGAAAATATTGTTTTTAGCCATTTATGTTGCCCGTATAAGCTACTTTGCCCATGTAAAATCTCAAATTTAAGTGTTTTTGGAGATACACAATCATCTACATGACTGTGTATATCCCAGAAACCTTAGTTTTTACTATAAAGGACATTATCAAAGGCATACAAGAATGAGTTAAGTTTAGGAGCATTTTTGAGTCATAAGAAACAAAAAGAAGAGTTAATTCTAAATAGAGGATGAGGAAAACACAAATATTACGTCACATGATCATCAGAGAGCATCATTCCATCCAAATTGTAAGAAGATTCAATAAAGAAAAAGGCAGAAAAAGGGAGACTTAGAATATGTTCTCTTTGATTTCTAGTTGTTCTTCTAAATATGGTTTTGTTTTCTATATGTAGGAACTAAATGGTTTAGTGCCTAGGTGTAACAAACCCTAAGTTATAATGACAATATGATTTAATCTTTTGTTTAATGCAATTTTATTAGTTGAATTATTGTGATTGAATTTTGCATTATACTCTTGAACTAATATATTTGAAATATTAAATCATTATCTGATTGAGATTGAGAAATCCTTTTATGTGAATAGATTTACAATAATTGAAAGTAGTGCATACAAACATAAAGATAAGTTGACATAAGTCCTCTGGATTAATGTCAAACCTAATAGTGAAATTCATCAACAAATAATGCAATATAAGGGGTTTTAACTAGAAAGAGATTTTAGTTAATCAACTAAGTAGACTCGTGAAGGAACATCATCTTTATACAAGAAACCATTTGTCCATTTTGATCAGCTAGCTGAAATTTATGCAAAAGATAGAGTAATAGGAAATAGGGCTCAAGGTCCAAGTGAAGAACGTATAAAAGGAAATGACAACAGTATTGAAACATGTTGTAATGTGAATAATGTACAGTCAAATATTGGAAATGATAAAGAATGTGTGACTCAAAACAATTCAACATCACATCTGAACCTAGAAAAAAAGAAAGTGCAAGAAGAGCATGGATCCACTTTAGACAGAAAGTTTAGAGCTATCAAATAATATAAAAAGCTTGGATGAATCTGAACATTGAATCAACTTCATCTTTAAATATATGAAAAAAGTATTTACTCTTTCTATAGATATTAGTGAGAAACGAACTCAAATATTTGAAGTATTGAAAGAGGATGGAGGACTTCCATCAATGGAGTTGGTTAAAGTAACAATACCGATTGGTGAAGATGATAAAAAGGTTTAGGTCTTTTTTAGTATGCCAGATGATTACAAAGTGTTGTTTACTCGACATATACTTGACTCATCTTAATGATCACAAGATATTATAATATCTATTTGAGAATTTAAGATTAGTTTATTTATTTAGATAATACATCATTTTGATTAATTCTTATTAGGATATGATTATCAACGATACATATTACTTTTAATTTATTTAATAATTAATTTATTTTATTTCAATGATTTTATATAATAAAATAAGTTCATTGTGGTTTTTAATTTTATTCTTATAAGAAAGATCATACATAATTATTTAAAATTAATAATCTATTTAATCATTAAAATAATTTTAATTATTTATTTATTAAATATAAAATTTATAAAAATATTTTAATTATTTATTTACAAAATCATTCACATAATAATCAAAGATAAGCAAAAAATTGTCATTATCATTCTTAATATTTGATACAAACACTAGTGTAACTGTTAACTTCTATAATCTCATTTTTGGTGCTTACATACCGAACATACATAATCAGCAATTTCATTCCTATTTCGATTCCCACTTTTCATTCTCATTCCTATTTTTTTCCCTTCATTACTATTTACCAAATGAGTCCTTAAAGGTCAAAGTGGAAAAAGGAGAATGTGAGTTCTTCAAAAGAAAAAACTAGTCCCGCTTAAAGGTAAAGAGGATGTATACAATCAAAGTAAAGTAAAGGTAAAATTATTTTTTGACTCTTTTAAAATAGAGACATTAAATATTTAATTTAGAATATGGTCATCTATTACATCTCAATGCCTAAATAAAAAGGTTATTACCATGAAAGATGATAAAGGGATGGAAAGTGAAAGTGAATTTGAATTTGAAGAAAAAGAATCTATGCTGACATTTAAAGATTTGGGTGATGAAGGAATTGAATATAATATTAAGGTTAAGGCATCACTCAAAGAGCATTAAGTCTTCAAATCAAGGAGTATGAGTTAGTAGCAGAGGGAGAATATCTTCCATATAAGATGTTACGTTTATGATAAGGTTTATAGTGTGATTATTGACTATGGAAGATATATTGACATACCTAGTACCACTCTGTAAAGAAAAAGTTAAGTTTACCTATTGTGAAGCATATGAATCCATACAAACTTCAGTGACTTAATGAATATGGGGAGACCAAGGTTACCAAATAGGTGTTGGTATCTTTTCTATTAGGAGTTATAAAGATAAGGTATTGTGTGACATATACATAACATCAATGCAATCCAGACATATCCTATTAGGAAGCCTAGAACAATATGATAGAATTGTTATACATCATGCTTCAAAAATTATTACGTTCTTATGAAGGATAACACTCCAATGACTCTTGTACCTTTAACTCCTAAGTAGTTTTGTGAGAACTAGTTAAAATTGAAAAGATTTAATGAAGGAAAAAGAGATAGTGAGAGAAGTTAAGGAAAGACATTATAGTGGAGAGAAGGTTTTTTTTAAAGCTAGTTCTTAAGTAAAAAGGAGTACTTAGTATACTAACTAGTCTATGATTGTACAACTTCTTTCAATTTTTATAAAAGTGACAATTTGATGTCAATTCCTTTTGAAGGGAGGGGGAATGATGCATGCATGACTAGCTAAATAGAAATCCATTATATATAGGTTTGGACAAATTATGAGAGCTAAGATTGGAGAAGATTTAGAAGAAAATTTGTCATCTTTGGTCTAACACGGTCTTAGATATGACCAAACTACAACCCATGGAATTAGTAAAGAATACAATCTAAAACACAATGATATTCTAGCCCGATAACTCTCAAAAAAATATGTTAAGACACAAGACCAAGCATGATCATGTCCTAAGTCCTAAACTGTGTCCATTGAAAATTAAGTTTCTATAATGAATGTGGTCATTTTTATGGCCAAAACCCGAATTCATGTCTAATATTGAAGAAATATTCCTATTCATTTTTAGTTAGATTTTGACTGCTTTGTTTATTAAGAGTTGTGGTTTCTTTTCTTTTTTGTTTTTGTTCTTCTTCACAATTTAAACATATAAAATAATGTTTTTAACTGATGTTCAAATACTTAAAATAAAAACTTATAACGACCACATTCATTATCCTTAGGTGAGTTTGCATTTAGTTTTAAGTCAATAACATGACTTAACTAGTAAGAGAGGTAAAGACAAATATAGACTACTTTTACCGTGTTGTAACTATTCTAACAAGTGATTCTATATGTTACACAAAATAATAATCGTGTCTTTTAACCTTGATATTCGTAATACTATTGAATGATGTTATAATCACTTCTATCGGTATGTAATTATACATTTATATAAATAGCATCAAGAAAATAGTTAATTGGCTAGTAATTGTATTAATTAGTTTACTTCATTTTTTACCTTGTACAACATTGTTTCTCTTATTTACAGAAAGAACCCAAAAATATCCAAGACTTCAATCAAAAAGATACCGACGAAGCTTCATGGAATGAATGCAGGTATAACTACTCTCCCTATGAATTCCCAGTTAGCCATATTAATGAACTCTGGTACGCATGTAGGAACAATATATGGCGATGATATCATAGTTTAATATTTATTTGCTGCACTAGATGCCCATTAGGAATGCTATTCGGAGTAGTATTCATAGTTTCCTGGGGTAATTTTGCCAAGGGCCTCGAGAGTTTTTGGGCCCGACTCTGATTTCTTGGGCCCCTCCTCCTACTAAATGGTTGAAGCTTAATGTCAATAGCAGTGTCATTAGTAGTTCTAGACAGGCGAGTATTGGTGGGTTGCTTAGGGATTGTCTTGGTAACTGGGTCGCGGATTTCTCTTGCTATATAGGGATCATCACTATCTTAATAGCAGAACTCATGACCCTTCGATTCGGTCTCGCCTTTGCATCCGACTATCAGTGTGATGGCCTTGTGATGGAATCTGACTCTGTGGACGCCCCGGATGTCCTGACATTCCATCCCTTTGTCTGCTTGATATCTGACATTCAATCTCACCACGCTACCCTACTAACCTTTATTGTCGTCCATGTTTTTCGTGAAGATAACCAATGTGTTGCTTTTTTAGCTCGCTTGAGCTCAGGTACAATACCTGATGAGTGCGTGTGGCCTACTCTTCCACCTGGCTTGCTCTATTTGTTGCGTGCTGATGCTTAAGCTATTGGCTTTCTTCGTACCTAGTTGTTGATTTTCGCATGTTCTGTACCAAAAAAGGTCATATATGGTCAGGAAGTTGCGAGTATCTTCTAGATTTGGAACTTATTTTGAGAAAATTAGCATGACTTGTCATTGTGAAATTTCATGGATACGGATGACTATCAGTTCGCCAATCTATAAACAGTTTAACTAGTTACTCTAAATTTAGGAGAGTTTCAGGCTTTCCATCATCCAAAATGAAAAGTCTGAACTTAATCTCCGCTCTAGTTGAGAGCCACTAAGTGATCATAAAGTATTTGATGATAGCTTGTTAGTGACTCCAGTTACTTGGAGACGTGGCATTGTGACGTCTAAGACTTCGAAGTCAATATAATTTCATTTCTAAAAAGATAACAGGTGTAAAAGGAAAAAAAGAGTAGGTAATAATAAACTTAAAATCTAATAAAATATAATATCGACTCAAATATTCGTTAGAATGATACATTTAAAATAGGAACGTAACTAATATATAGTTATTGACTATAAAATAAATTTTAGAAAATAAAAACTTTTACAGAAATATGTAAAAGAAAACGACTGCAAATTCTTTTACACTTTTATTGATGTAATTAAGCCTTTATATAGACCATAAACATAACAAATTAACGTGAAATAGAACTCAATAAACCATGATTAACACTCCGAAACTCTTCCATAAAAAAACATACCCACTTACAACGGTCAAACGTGCCCATTAAAAGTTGTCACAAAAACTAACTCTTAAAGAACA
This sequence comes from Erythroxylum novogranatense, assembly GCA_029891385.1. Classification (NCBI taxonomy): domain Eukaryota; kingdom Viridiplantae; phylum Streptophyta; class Magnoliopsida; order Malpighiales; family Erythroxylaceae; genus Erythroxylum; species Erythroxylum novogranatense. The sequence continues at coordinate 40,672,719 of CM057231.1, forward strand.
ATTCAAAAATAAAAAATTATTGACTACACAACCCATGTCCAACAATCCCTCCCATAACCTTAATGTTGCAAGTTTCAGTTTAAAGTGCTAATACCCAACAGTTTCAAAGTACGGGATTCGTTCTATCATCATTTTACTCCCTTAACCATTTTTTATTCAATTTGGTGTCGATCATAAATTTCTGAAGGGTTCAATTAAGGATTATTAACCCTAATTAATAATCCTTAATTGATAACAAAATTTCATATTTGCAATCTCTCAATTAAAAAAAGAGCCTAACATTTTTCACTAGTTCTTAATCAATCTATTGGATAATCAAGTTCTCACATAAGATCTCTCTTCATATGATGATCAATTTGATATTTGCATTAACTCTCATTACCCAAACTAATTAGATTACTATAGACTCACTCTCTCGATTTGTTGTCGAAGTATAAGCAAACACAAATATCACAACACCCGAAACATCGTATTGAAATCAAAAGTATTCAAGTCACAAAATAAGTCAAAAACAAATCCTAATATGAAATTAAACATGGTCAACATGTATAACATCTTCCAATCCAATTCACACATCAAGTTTAATGAAAATAACAAAAGGAAAGAAAGAAAAACTTGATTTGGAGCTGAATCTGTAGATCTAAAAAATGTTGGATAGTTGATGCTCCTCTTGATCTTCCTTGGATTAATCTTAATTTGGTAAGATGGAGGCTTCTCTTTAATAGTGTTTTATGTTCTTAAATAGTTCTCAAGGCTTATAGGGTTCTTTCTAACATTTACCCACTTAATTGGTTCTTTCTAAGGTTTACCCATTTAACGTTTTGGATTTATTCCTTTGATTAATCTCAATTATGTTCTCTTTTCTTTAATTTCCTATTTCCATACACTCAAACACGCATCATGCATCTCTTGAAAAATAAAATTAAGATATAAATCATGCTCAAAACCATACAAACACTTAAGAATATAAACAATCACTAATAATAATATAATTCTAAGCCTATAGACATCATGATCATCTAAGAAATACTCAAAAGCACACTTAAACATCTATCAAAACATAGTATAATTTACACCTAAAAAAATGTCAACAACTTGGTCTTTGCTCTTGCAATAAACAAGTTCAATTGCTCCATCATTGTAAAGATTTCTTAAGAAATGGTACTTCGTATCAATATGCTTCCTCCTTCTATGCAAAACTGGATTCTTGAAAGTTTGATTGTTGAATTATTGACATAAAAGATACTAGTTTCCCCCATTTGTTTAAACTTGAGTTCATCTAGAATTCTTCTCAACCAAATAGCTTGACAAGCACACATTGTTGCAATAATAAATTATGCTTCAGTTATTGATAGAGTAATAATTGGTTGCTTCTTGGAAAGCCAAGAAATAGTTGTCACACCCTTAAAAAAGACATAACCTGAGGTGCTTTTTCTATCATCATGATAGCCTACAAAATCACTGTCAGTAAAGTTATATAAATATGTTTTTTCTCCTCTTTTATAAAGCAAACCAAAGTTGTTAGTTCCTTAGAGGTAGCAAAAGATTCTCTTTGCAACAAGCAAGTGAATTTCCAATGGTTTCTCCATGTATATGCTGATTAGGCTAATAACATGCATTATATCTAGTCTGGTTGATGTCAATTGTATCAAACTCCCCACAATTTGTTTGTAGAGAGTCCTATTCACCTTTTCTCCTTCGTTTCCTTTCACAAGTTTCAATCCTACTTTAGTTGGTGTGCTAACAGGGTTGTAATCCTTCATTTGAAACCCGCTCAACACTTCTTGCACATACTTCTTTTGTGAAATAAAAATTTCATCAGTTGATTGCACTACTTCGATTCCAAGAAAGTAATGAATCATCCCAAGACCAGACATATCACACTCTTCCATTGTGGACATCTTAAATTTCTCAAACATGGCCCTATCATTTTCAGTAAAGATCAAATCATCAGCATATAATCAAATCATCAGCATTTTACCACCACCATCACGTTTAACAAAAAGAGTACGCTCATATGGACACTTCTTAAAACCCTCCCTAGTAAAGTATGCATTAATACGACTATACCAAGCTCTTGAAGCTTGCTTTAATCCATATAGTGCCTTTTTCAACTTATACACCTTATGCTTTTCACCAATTTTATCATAGCTAGGAGGTTGATCAATAAATACCTTTTCATCAATTTCTCTATGCAAGAAGGATAATTTCATATCCAATTGGAAGATAGGCCATGAGTTTTGAGTTGTAAATGCAATCATATGTCGAATTGTGTTAATCCTTGTAACTGGTAGAAACACTTCACTATAGTCAACTCCAAATTTTTGCTTATATCCCTTTGCTGCTAGCATTGCCTTGTACTTGGTTATGTCTCCATTCTCCTTCAGTTTTTCATAGTACACCCAATTGACTTCAATGGTTTTGTGTCCCTTTGGAAGCTCCATTAACTCCCAAATGTTGTCTTTTTCAACGGAGCAATATCTTCAACCAGTGCTTTCCTCCACTTTGCTTCTTTGACAACTTTTTTAAAGATGGTGGCATCATAATAAAATAGAACAAAATGAGTAAACGGATCCTCCGTTTGATCAATTCTGCGTACTTCATACTCTGCCATACATGCTAGTCTTCTTCTTTTACATTAAGGGCTCTCACTTTCATTTGTAGCTAGTAATAGATTTTTTGTTGGAGGCTACTGCTCTTTATCTTCATCTTCATCATCAAAGTTAGCTGTAATTTGTTGATTGTTGTTGTCACCCCATTACCATATATTCTCTTTATCAAAGATAACATCACGACTAACAATGATTTTCTTAGTGTTAGTACATAACATATAAGCTTTTGATTGAGTACTAACATTAAGAAAAAAAACACATTTTTCTCCCTTATCATCTAGCATCTTCGTCTTCTCATCTTGGATATGTGCATAGGCAATGTACCCAAAAATTATGAATGCTCAACACTTGGTCTTCTTACATTCCATACTTCCTCTGGTGTCATATTTTGAACATTATAATTGAGAGATCTATTCAAAACATAAATGTTCAATTTACTGCTTTAAGCCAAAATTGTTTTGTTACACCACTTCTTGTTAAGAGACTTCGCTGTATGTCAACTCCAAAACCTTCTTTGCTCTCCATGATTTCCCTTGAAAAAATGGACTTCGAGGTTGTATGTTAATTGTGCACTCTTCATACACACCGACAGGAATTGGGAATTAGGAAAGACCAATTACCATGTTCTTTTGTTGTAGCATTTTCAATCCTCTAAAATTCCAGTGACCATAGTGAAAATGCTATAGCATGACGTGTCTTCCACTCTAATTGAGAAGCAAGCTTATGTGGTGTGACATAGATATAGAGGGAACAAGCGATTCTGTATCATGTTCATCTGAGCAATTAAGCTCATCTCATCATCACGGACTTGGCATAGACCATCTTTAATGGTGACTTCATAACCCTTCTTTTGTAACTGGCCCACATTAATCAACTTTGTCTTCAAGTCAGGCACAAAGAAAACATCAAAACTTTTGTGGGTTTTGTTTTCTTTCGTTTGGATAGATATTGTCCCAATGTCGACTACAACTTTCTTTGAATTGTCTTTAAACTTTACAGTCGCTTTGAATGATTCATCGAGCTTGGATAATGATTTTTTGTCTCCACACATCAAAGAAATAGGGAGTGTTGAGAATACTCACAAGTGATTCAATTAGTTTTAAGATGGAATCTCGCTTAGACTTGTGTGTGATATAATTTTCCATCTCGTGTGGGCTACTCCACCTATTGCCAGTTGGTTTTAGGATGGCATCTTACTTGATTTGTGTGTGACTAACTTTCCATCTCCTGTAGGCCTGTAAGCTCATTGCAAATTTGACATGGTATCAGAGCCCATGAAGATCTTGACATACTGTTTGCCCCAAAGGGAACGCATCATTTAAGCAACTAAAGAAGGATTCGAAGTCTGCATAGAGTAAATGACCCAACAGTATTATTTGCCCAAAGAGGGGGCCTATTTGGCTTCAATCAAAAGTCCAACCTTGATGAGGATTGTTTATGTACTTCTCTAGATTACCCAAGTTTAAAAAAATTCAAATTTGCAATGGACCTACGGGCCCACATGAGGAGGAAAGTTAAATCACACACAAACTCAAATGAGGTTCCATCCTAAAACTAATTAGCAATAGGTGGAGTAACCAACTAGACTTATTTATTAATCTTTTTCTCCTTTTTCTTCGATGTGGGATACTCACATGTGGGCATTCCTAATATTTGGGCCCATACGAGGAGGAAAGTTAGAACACATAAGCTCAAGTGAGGTTCCATCCTAAAACCAATTGACTATAGATAAAATAGCCCATTATGCTTATATGTTAGTCTTCTTTCCCCTCTTTCTTTGATGTGGGACTCTCACATGTGAGTATTTTCAACACTCCCACTCACATGTAAGTCTCCTTTTACTTGGGAATTTTAGAGAGGTACGTAAACAATCCTCATCATGGCTGAACTTCTGATTGAGATCAAATATGCCCTCTCATGGGATAAATAATACTATTATGTCAATTGCTCCATGCAAATTTCAAAATTTTCTCCAGTTGCTTAAATGATAGACCCATTATGGAACAAACATATGTTAAGACCTTTATTGACTCTGATACCACTAATAAAAGTTTGTAAAATAATAGAAAATACAAGAGAAGAAAATGACTGCAAATTCCCTGACACTTTTATTGATGTAATTGAGCCTTTAAATAGACAATAAACATAACAAATTAATGTGAAAATAGAACCCAATAAACCATGATTAACACTCCTAAACACTTCACAAGAAAACATGCCCACTTACAACTTGTCACAGAAATTAACTCCTAAAGACTAGATAAAAAACAAATAAAAACTTATTGATAACGCATGTCCAACATAGACAACTTGATTCTTACAATTTTTCTTTATAGTAGGTGTCGACTTCTATAAAACCCTAAAATTAAGTTCCAAAATCTCCTTCGAATTGCTACTCCTCTCAAGTGATGGAAGTGAAAGCTTGCTTTAATCTAAGTTTAATTATGTTGGGAATTAAGAAACAAACAAAGATGTTCCCAGAAACTAGAGCGTGTGGATTAAAACAAAATATGTGCAGACGTGATGTCGATCGAATATGGAAGCAACAATAAAACGTCAAGCAACAAATTAAAGAACACCAAAATTTTTGACGTGGTAACACCCTCTCAAATATCGAGAGGGAACATTCACGAGACCTAGTCCAGAAAGGCTCCACTATCAATTGAACGAGTACACCAAATGCCTCCAACAGTACAAGGATAGACACAAACGGCCATTACTCCTTCTAATAAGTGAAAACCACACCCAAAATGTATCTCGAAACAGTAAAAAAGATACAAAATACACAACCAACAACAACAACACAGAAGATAACCTAAGGCACGAAAATCTAGAATAAAACTAGACAAATACCATCAACAGACAAAAGAAGGTATTAGCCCCGAGATTTTATTTATTTATTTATTTAAGCATAGTTAGCACTAATTAAGAAATTGAGTTAGCATGAATTAAATATGATAACATTAAATAGCATATGACTTTAATTAGCATGTAATGGCATTAATGAGTTAGGTAAGAGTTAGTAACATTTAATGTGTTAGATGGGCTTTGAATGAAGTAGGAAAGTATAAGAAGGAAGGAAGAAGGAAAGAAGGGAGTGTAAGTGGTAAGTCGACTTGTACCATGTGTAAGTCGACTTATGCTTGATCGGTACTAATAAGTCGCCTTGTTCATCAGTGTAAGTCGACTTATGGATGTCCAGTACCGTTAGATTGTTAGAGTAGTGCCCTAAAGGAAATCCCCTTTAGCGCGTTTTGTTCATAGTCTTGTACAGACTTTATGAATAAATAAAGCAAGGCATATTTCATTTATTTGATATTCATTTTGTTATGAATTGATGTTGATCTTTAATCAAATTAATGAAGTCCATGATATATGAAATAGCATGAAGGAAATTATGATGTGATCATACTATTGAGATTCCTATCATGTGCAATTATGTCAGTATCTAAATTATCCCTAGTCATAGGATTAACAAGTGGACATCGTTAATCCGGATAGACTAGCACATGTCATATTCCTTGATTGGATCAGCGGTGGATCTCGAAGCGTAAATATGAGATATTTAGAGTTGACATGTGGATGCTTACTAGTGGTAGTAAGTACATTGGATGACTGCCATGAGATCATCACATGGGTATTCTATTATAATGTCAGTGATAATCTCATCATAGCAATGGTGCAAGTATCCTTAGACTTGAGGTACTCAAGGATATCTTGGATACTGATTCTGTGCTTTGACTCCATTCCTTGTTGCCTTCTAGAAGTCGCTCATAGGGTGGTGCTTGGGTACAGTTTGAGGTAATCGAAGGTAATTGAGTAGCCAATAAAGGATTCACCACTTCTGGAATAGCAGAAGAGATACCCATGGCCTCTTGTCTGGATCATTACTTGGAAATCTCTGGCGCCGGAGTGATTATGTCATGAAGACTGTCTTCATGGACATTCACAGTAATGAGTCCGGACGAGACCCGATTTCACTTGGGCTAGATAAAGTCTAGTGAGAGGTGACACATGGACCATACTCATAACCAAGTGGGGTATAGGATGGCGAAAGGACGAATTGCACGGTAATTGTCTGTGGAAAGGTTTGTAATCTGGTTCCTAATGAGCTCGGGTTCATTAGTCAAACCAATTACTTTCCGGTCAATTGGGGGTCATGATGTGTTGCTAGACGTCGCTCATGACTTGCTTAGATTAAGTGTTAATCTAAGTGGCCAACATAACCGGGAACCTAATGGGTCACACGATAAGAGTGGATCGAAATCGTAAAATAGTATTGGATAGTGATCCAATATTTGGAGAGCAATAGGATTAAATGGATCCCAATGAGATTGGGATATGTTCCGATGAGATCGCGACATCGACATTGCTGAAAACCGTTTCCGGTGATTTTTCGTCGGCGGGGCCCGGCAGGCCGGTAGGACTGACCCCAGTGTGACTAGACCACTTCAGCAACCCTATATATCAATTAATTAATTAGATTAATTAATTAATATATGAGTGGACATATGTCATTAGATGAAGGGAGGAGATGAAGTTTGAAAAGTCAAACTTCATCAATAATCAATTTAAGGCCACTCACGTGGCTTTCCTTTACCAAGCCATTAAGTGACCTTTTAATTAGAATAAAAGGCATAAAAGCAAGCCTTAAGAGTTAAGGAAGCTAGTGTGGTCGGTGGAGGAAAGCAAAAGGAGAAGATTAGTTTGAAAAAGTCAAAGTTACATCATTAACTTGACTTTTAATGGCTAATAGCCCTCCCGTGGGGCTCTCCTTACCAAGCTTTTATATGTTCTTTTAATTAGTTAAAACATATATAGAAGGCATGAGGAAGCTGCTGTAGTCGTAAGGTGAAGAGATGATGGTGAAACTTACATGGAAGTTTAAAGAAAATTGGATTTTCAAGGCTTTCTTCACTCGTCTCATCTCCAAAGTGCTTCACCAAGGTTTAATCACTTGCTCTCAAGGCTAAGGTGAGATCTAGCAGTCTTTTCTTTAGTCTAGCTATTCCCGGGTCAAAGGAGTTTGTCCCGGTTAGGTTTCCGACCTCTGCGTGGATACCGTTAGAGACGGTCTCCTTTGGTCGTTATGGTTTGACTGATTATACTTACACATGGATCCTGGCTTAAGGGAACTTCCCGGAACAAAAAAGTTTTGTTTTCCGCACTGTTTCCATGTGATGGACACCCCGGGATTTTCCTATAGTGGTATCAGAGCCACTTGTGTTGTATAAACAGTTAAAATGATAACTAGGTCGGAGTTCCTTTGTGAATTGAGTTGTGTAGCATGCTGCCTATGTATATTTCGAAATCTGTACAGAGTTAGGGTTTTCGAAATTTTCTTGCATGGACCTGCTCATGAGATGTTGCTGAATGTGTCTATAAAAGGAAAAAATTTATCAATGTCGTTTGATATGGTTTTGCTAATTTATTCCCTAAAGTTTCGAATGCTGTCTTGTTGAACGTTTCTGAAATAGGTATACTTGTAAATTCGAGAATAAATTCTAAAAAAAAAAATTTTTGAATTAGTTTTCACCGACATGTCCCTAAGATGTTTGTGAATGTCTCTGTGGATGGAAAAATGTTTTCAAGGTGATTTACTATTTATTTCCGAATTTATTGTATGCTGCTGGGAATATTTGTGTTGAAAAACACAGATTCTGGATCGGCTAGATTGCTGAGGTTGGATGAGTTTTTGTGGGAAATAAATCCTGGAAAAATTCATGGAATATGTTAGGAACATGTTATAACCTCTGTAATTTTCTCAGAATTTATTGAAAGTGTTTCAATGATTATTTCGAGCAAAAGGCAGGGCTTGGCAGTTTTGAGAAAGTTGCTGGGGCTGTTTTGTTTGGAATGATTGATTGTGTTATTTTCGGTTCCAATGCCTTGAATAATTTTTATTGTGATTAAAAATGTGTTATATTGATGTGGAATGCATGCCAAAATGAGATTCTTGAAATTGGGTTTCCAAAAATTTTTGGATGTCGAATAGGTCACTTTAGCGTCTCGTTAGATTATTCCGTTATCTTGGTTATTTTGGCCGTCACAATTTTTGTGACAAGTGCCGGAGTAATCTTGATAACGTGTAGCCTACCTAGAGATACTTAGCATGATAATTAGATGTTTTTAACATTATGTGGAAATGATTGGACCAAATTTATACTATAAATCAGGCCCATTTTCTTTAGTAATTATGCATCTGTCGACTCCTGATCTATAATTTTCATGCTTATTTTGGTCCCGCACATTGAGTTTTGATAAATTGCATATTGTCAATATTTTGTTGTCATTTGTCATTAATTCTGCATAATCTTTATTGGGACAATTGATACTGCAAATGGGTTGTATTTTGTAGGACCAAAGTAGTCAACAATTAAGAAGTCAACACGCCGCGAGTTCGCTGGGACGAATCAGACTCTCCATTCGCCGCGGCTAATTAATGGTGTTTAATTCATTCGCTGCGACGAGTGACCAAATTCATTCGCCGCAGCGAACTACAGTCATTCGCCGCAGCGAATGTCGGGTGACCCGGACCAAAAATGGCAAAAGTATCCTTTACCGGCCGCCCTACCAAGCATTCCTATAAAACCTTACCATTTAGGGCAAATGAGAGAGGGGCCGCCTACAAAAGAGTTCTTCGTTTTCTCTTCTCTTCGTCTTCTCCAGTTTTCTTCGTTTTCTTCTTTTCTGTTTTCTGTTTTTGATCTAACAGTCTCTCATTCTGTGTTTGATTTGTGTTTAGTCACGGTGACGATCATCATCGCAATCATTTCCTTCATCTCTACTCTTCCGCATTCGCCGTCTGAGCATGGTCTTCGGTGATACTTCAACAATGATGGAGTCGTCCGTAGTCATGAGTGGCTAAGCTCATAGTCTTCTGAAATGTTGCGAGGGTTGGAGTTCCGTAACTAAACACGGGTAATCAATCTTAGTTTAGGATTTGATAATGTATTTGCACAATCCGAGTTGGTATTTTTGCAATATATTTCGATTGAATCTGCTATAGTTTAGTAGGATGTTAGACTTTGATTTGTGTTATGGATTGACTATTGTTGAATCATGTGCTTAAATACATGGAGTTCATGTATATCAGTTAAATGATTGCATTAACTAATTTAATCTGCCTAGTTGTGTTTGATTGAATTGGTTGTGTTATTATTTGGTTGATTTAGTGCATTAATCAATCCATGCATACACTAAGGGTTTTAACAAGTTGTAATTAATCGAGTTGATTAATTAATTCTTGGACTTAACGAGTTGTTAAGGTTTATTTTGAAACTTAGTGGATTTCAAACCCCAACATTATTTCGAACGATGATGACCCGAGCTACATTTTCAGGAGAGTTTTAGTAATTTGACTTCAAACTTGTTTAATTTCAATCATTTAGTTTTCTAAAAATTCTAAAAACATTTATTCTTATTTTGGCTTAGTTTAATTTCTAATTAATCAAATCAAAACCCCTTCTATTGCTTTAATTGCATGCATCATTCAAACATTAGGCTAGTCTAGGATCAATTGATGCATTGGTTCTCGAGAGTCGACCCGAGGTTGCATCTGTATTGCAATCCTTGGTATAAATTTAATTTGACGGTTTCGTGGATCAATTTTAATATTGAGCGATAAACCGCCGATCAAATTTTGGCGCCGTTCGGGAATCAAATTAATTGGTTCTCTAGGTTAGCCGGTGTTTGTTTTGATTTTAATTTTGTTTGCATTTTGTTTGCATTGCATAATTTCATTTAATTTCTGCTCGCTTAAGTGTTTTTAGTGTTAATCCTGTTTGTTATTTCATTCTGCTTTGTTTTAAGTGTTTATTCTGATTGTTCTTGTTTATTGTGCGTAATTTTAAGTTAATTCTGTTTGCCTTGCTTGTCTGTGCTTCTTGGCTGTGACGAGTTCCTCATTCGTCACAGCGAGTTCATCCGTCGCTGCAGCGAGTTTATATTCGCCGCAGCGAGTTCTTACACGTCGCAGCGAACTTGAGTGAATTGAAGCCTTGCTATCCGTTGTCGTTTTAGTGAGCTATCTTAGGTGAACTTCTCTTGTGCATGCCCCGTAGACTTAGGCTAGTTCATTTTCAACCTGAAATTGAGCGACACCTTAGACAACTTAGGAAGAACAAGAGAGAGCAAGAAAGACTTAGAACACTAGATCGATTAGAATCTGAGATGGCTGAACAACAAGAATATCCCGGTCAACCACCCCGAGATGGAGATCACGGTCTTAACGGTGACCAGGAACGCGTAGATGACAACAATGCGAACATCAGACGTAGGACCATCCGAGAAGCTACAACCTCGGACGTACACTACGATCCTTTCACTGCTGCCTGCCCTAACTTCGATGTAAATTTCGAAGTCAAAGGTTTATTGATTAACTCTCTCCCCAAATTTCACGGTTTAACGGGAGAGGACCCCTACATGCATCTTCAGGCCCTCACCATGATCTGTCAGAGTATGAAGCCTGTAGGAGCACATCTGGACCAGGTGCTGTGGAAAGTCTTCCATTTGTCGTTAGAAGGAAAGGCCCGGGAGTGGTACATGAGCCTCCCAAGGCATGTTGCGAATGCCTATCACAGTTGGGCCAACTTACGGAAAGCTTTTCTGGAAAAGTATTTTCCGACTTCTAGACGTCGTCGATGAGAAAGGAGATATATTACGCGCACAAGATTATGACGAGTCCTCAGATGATTTTGGAGCAGATTTCAAGATCTGTTGTCTCGGTGCCCCATCATCGGATCCACGATGAACAAGCTGGTTCAATATTTTTATGATGGGGTGAAGAATCAAGAGAAAGGGATGTTGCATCTTTGCGTCGGAGGTTCATTGATTGACCTCACGCGCCGAAGCTCAGGCCCCGATTAAGAGAATGGCCCCGAATCATCAACGATATAGTGTCCACGATTCCGGGAATGTGAATGAAGTGGGAGCCATGTCACCAAACTAAGAGGATGGAGAGCACGGAATCGAAGGTAGATTCTTTTGAACATCGGATAACTTTCGGTTATCCTCAATCACTATGAGTGAAGAATTTGAATGTGCATCGCCCATCAACTTCCACTGAACTAGTCGCACCTAGTTGCGAATCTTGTGGGTCAGTGATGCACATTTCAAGTGTTTGTCCTGGCAGATATGAAGAAGTCTCCGCAATGTATCAAGGTAGACAGGATCGGAAATGGGACCCGTATTCCAACACATATAATGAGGATGGAGATCCCACCCAAATTTTAGTTGGAGGAGTAACGAGGAAGAGCACCAAACCGCTTTCAGCAAGGGAGTGGAGCTGGACAATCTACAAACCAGTTCAGGATCAACAAGCGTTGACAGTGCAACAACCACCGCCACCCAAGGAGGACACCAACCAACTGCTGCATGGTATGATGACGTTGATGAAAGAGGAACGAACTTCCACAGCAAATCAATTCAACGCCATCGCAAACCTCATCCAACAGGACTCAGCTAAAAATGCTGCCCGCTTTAGTGCCTTGGAGAAACGCATGGATCAATGGGAAACCAAGGCCGAGAACCTAAACTCATATGTCACTCAATTGTCTAATAATTTGAGTGACAACCAAGCTAGGAGTAGCGGATCCATTCCTTCTAACACGGTGATTAACCCGAAGAGTTTGAATGCTATAGCCCTCAGGAGTGGAAAGCAAGTAAGGTTCAAGCCTCAAGAAGAAGATGAGATTTGTAAAGATGAGATTGAGTGTGAGCTAGTACCTCCACCACATGATAAGATGAAGAGATCAGAAAGTGTGAGGGAAGAAGAGCTTCTGAGAGAGAGGGAGCAAGCCTCAAAGAACAAGGGAACTACTTTAGAAAGTTCCACAGATAAAGCTGAAGATGGAGAAATGAGTAGGGAATCCAGCAAAGGTAAAGAGGTAAGTATACAAGACCTTCCTTTTCCAAACTCTTATTTGATGAGCAAGCTTAAGAGAAAAACAACATGAAAAGAAATCATTGACTTGTTTGGGAAAGTGGAAGTGAATGTGCCTTTGCTAGATTTGGTAAAGCGAGTTCCGGCCTACGCTAAATATTTAAAGGATCTGTGTACAAATAAGAAGAAGTTTAGGCCCAATGAGAGAGTGCAGGTGAGCTCGAATGTTTCAGCCTTGTTTAAGCCACAGATACCAGTAAAATGTCAGGACCCTGGATCTTTTACCATCCCTTGCACATTAGGGAAAGTGACCATAGGTAGAGCTTTACTAGATCTAGGGGCAGCGATAAATGTGATGCCGAGTCGATATATAAGACCTTGGGAGTGAAGAGTATTAAGCCCACATCTGTTATTCTCCAGTTAGCTGATAGGTCATTTAGGCATCCCGTGGGAATTATTGAGGACATTCTGGTCCAGGTCAAAGGCTTAGTGTTTCCTGCGGATTTTTACGTGTTGGACATGACCTCTGAAGTGGTGCATGACACTTCTCTGATCCTTGGACGTCCCTTTCTTCGGACAGCAAGTACTATGATTAGTATGAAGGAAGGGAAGATCACCATGGAAGTGGGCGATCAAAAAGTTAGCTTCAACATGTATGAAGCTATGAAGCACCCCCATGAAGATTATTCCTTGCTTGGTGTCAACATGCTTGATGTGGTGATTGACGATGCTTGTTCTGAATTTGTAGAAACTTTGACTCCTACCACTGACAATATTTTTGGGGAAAGTTTCTCCTTTGATGATTTTGCAGAGCACATCCAGGTGCAGTATGGACGTGGGCGACTAGCAACCAAGCTCGCCGAAGTGGAGCTTGGATATCGAGCGATCGTCCATCCCGAGCTACAAGACCCACCTTGAGTGCCAGGTTTTCTCTTTCCTTCATTTACTATATAATTGTGCTATGTTTTATACCAACGTGCATATTGTTGAACATGATTATATTGTTTAAATGTGGGGAGGATCAAACCGATAGAATTAGAGTAGTAGGTAGGATTTCCTTCTGTTTGAATAAAATGTTTCCCTTTGTTAGCTCTGTGTTCTCCCTAATGAAGCATAATTAGATTGAAGAAAATGGTTCATATTTGGGATGATTAATTGAATGATTGTGCAAACCGAGTAGAATCCTTAGAATCTTGTGATCATTCTAGGTGGTTCGCCGAGCGAGCATCATTGTTACGCGGGCTAACCTAGGGTTTTCATCTTATTCATGCCATGACTAGCGACCGCTTCGTCGCGCGAATAAGGACTTTTGCCTACGGACCGTTGGATTTCTCTTTTGTCAGAGGCCCTTTTGGTCTTTTCCTCTCGCGTCCTCTCGTCTCCCGCTCTTTCTTCTTTTTCTTCTTCTTCCTTCCCCTTTCCTTCTCACTTCGCCGCCTTCCTCGCTGCCTCGCCGTAGTCCTCTCCGTGCCTTCTGCTGTTTGAAGCTTCCATTCTCCTCAAATCCCCTTCCAACTGCGTTTTCACCCTTCTGTAAGTATTTCTATTCCTTCCTCTTGTCCATTTCGTTGTTATTCGTTAGATTTAAAGGCAAGCAACGACGTTCGCCGTGTTGTTCATGAGAATCGCCATTCGCCGCGATGAACTTAGGGTTTCAGCTCGCTGCGACGAATGTCTTTGTTCGCCGCAGCGAACGAAGGTACCCAGTTCGCTGCAGCGAACATCCTGTTGGCTGCAGCGAATGGCAGAAGTCTCCTCTCGCCGCAGCGAATGATCTTGTTGGCTGCGGCAAATGGCTAAAAGACTTGATTCTGTATGATTTTGTCAGTAAATTGTCTGTTTCTAACTTTTGTGTGTGCAGGATCATGCCTAGAATGAAACAAGCCACCAGACCGGAGCAGCAGTCATCCTCTTCTTCCTCCGATCACACCCTTTCTCCTTCCTCGCAACCTTCCCGTTTTCCCTCTCACCTAGCAGATCTGGTATATACGATTAGCCACGAGTTGCTAGCCAAACTTTACTAAAAGAAAAATCATTTCCTCTTACTCGGCTACCAACCCTTTTGTAGGTCAACTCTTCCAACTCGAGTTGACCGGCCTCGCCAACCTCGGACCCTGGCAACCTTTCCTTTGTGCGCTTGATATTATACCCATGCCGTCAATCTCACACCTACGAATTAACTTCCGAGGTGTTTCTATTCAGATGCTTTTACATCTGTCATAATCCAAAACACTACCACCTCCTGTTGTCCCTCGTTGTCCCTATACAGGCGATCGTTGCATACCCACAGGACAATGTCATTCGTACTCTCCGCCTACGAGGGTACTCGGTGGCTTCAACCGGGGGCTCGGCGCTATATCCAGCGTTCGATCTTCCACAAGCCCGTCCATGGTTACATTTATATGTAATAACATTTTACCCACCTCCACCTCACCAACATCCCAAAGCGCAGGCCTGTACATATACACCTTATGGTGGCCACCACATCGACCTAGCTTCGCCATTTCCTCCGCCCTCCGCCAAGTGTGTCCTCGCCACCAACCCCAAACATAAACTCCTCTTTCCCCATCTCATTTCGACTTATTAAGACCTTTCGAGTCCCAGAACATCCAGCCGACCTCACCTTCCCCCTGCCTCTCCATTTGTCCATGTCCGTTTAGGGCGCCCACGTGCCATTCCACCACCACCTCCCCGCCCAACCAACTTCCTCTTCTTCTCCTCTCCCCTCCATCCCCTCCAGCCCCTCTTCCGCACCTCCGTCCTTCCTCCTGTTTCCTCTCTGCCTCCTATCTCTACACCGTGTCTTCCCTCCTTCGCTCCACTGCTCCTTCCGAGGTGGCTCATTGCCAAGAGGCGTCCTTGACTTGAGGCCCGACTATCTACTTTCGAGGCCCAGATGACCACGATCACATGAGTTCACTCGCTCGATGCTGACCATGATTGCGGCTCACCTCGGGCTGCCTATTCCGACTCACCTTTGACTCTTCTGCAGTGCCTCTCTGGATCCGCCAGCTCGATCCTGCGAGAATAGTATAAATTTGTTTATTTCCTTTCTTTTGTCGTTATTGTTTTTCCTGTATTTTCTTTTCTTCGTTGTAATTTTTAGTTAGTTCTTTGGATTCTTCATTTCGTCCACACTTTTTGAGTTTAAGGATCTATCCACATTTCTGTTTTATCTGTTTTTATGGTCTCCTCTATGCCCTACTATTTTTGCTATTGTGGACAATGCCATGTTTAAGTGTGGGGGAGCCATTCCCTTTTATATTTTGCATTGTACACCTTTAGCACATTATGCATAATTTTGTGGCCATTGCTTTAACTGATAAATTTGGTCCCCAAATCAAACAATTTCTGCACTTGTTCTTTTGTGCCTTACATGCAAAGCATTTATAAGTTTCAACTTGATACTTGAGTTTTTGTAAAAATGCTCTCCATTCTTCGAACGATAATTGGATCTGACAAAATTTTAACTTTTGAAGTTTTCAAAACTAAGTAAATGGGAGCATGCTAACAAGGTAGCATTTTAAGTTTTTAAGACTTGAGATTGATCATTGAGACAAAACCTTGTTGGAAGGATATTCGAGCCAAATTTTTCTTCTATATTTTTGTGTGCATCTACTTAGTCCATTCTTCTCTAGAACTTGTGTGGGTTTTTACTCAAAGCTTGATAGACTAGATTTTGTTGATATGATGATAGGCGTTCCTTCTTTCAACCCTTTCCCCAAACACCAACCCTTAAATACTTTTTCCTTGCTAGCTCCTTGAGCCTTTTTGTTATGAGCATTTGCATACATATTAAGATGATGTCGAGAGTCTATGTTTTGTATAAAAAAAAATTTTGAAAAAGGAAAAAGTGTTAGTCTTGTGTATCCCGAAAGGGATACTAATGTGTTATATCCCAAAGGATTAGCATCTCAAAATGAGATAGCCAAAAAAAAAATGTGTGTATATTCAATTTATCTCAGTGTCTAGTTTTAGTTTTGTTGTTGACATCAATTCCTCACTTCATGCGCATGCTCATACTATTTCTTTCTTTCACTTCATCCATTCATTTAGCCTTCCGCTCATTACAACCCTGAAAGACCTCTTGATTTTCAAATTGATAGTCCTTGTAGTGGAGAAATAAAATTGATACAAGCCTATGGTAGGAGATGTACTAAGCAGATTGAGAGAAAAATATTCTACTATACAAGTGAGTTGGCGTAAACACAATATCCCGAGTGATTCTCTGTTGTTCAATCTCATGTGCTTAAATTCTTTCAATGTTTGTTTTATTAGCACTCTTTCAATTTGCTGCGTTCGACTTCTGATAAAGTGGATTGAGTCAATTTTGGTTATTGTTTGAACATGGGCAGAATTTTCTTTTACTCTTGTACCTTTTTGACTCTTATAAGCTTTGTTCAGGAGTACAAAGGTTTAAGTGTGGGGGAATTTGATTGGACCAAGTTTATACTATAAATCAGGCCCATTTTCTTTAGTAATTATGCATCCGTCGACTCACGATCTATAATTTTCATGCTTATTTTGGTCCCTTTATTGAGTTTTGATAAATTGCATATTGTCAATATTTTGTTGTCATTTGTCATTAATTTTGCATAATCTTTATTGGGACAATTGATACTGCAAATGGGTTGTATTTTGTAGGACCAAAGTAGTCAACAATTAAGAAGTCAACACATCGCGAGTTCGCTGGGACGAATCAGACTCTCCATTCGCCGCGGCTAATTAATGGTGTTTAATTCATTCACTGCGACGAGTGACCAAATTCATTCGCCAGCGAACTACGATCATTCGCCGGCGAATGTCGGGTGACCCGGACCAAAATGGCAAAAGTATCCTTCGTTGGGCCAGCCCGCATAGATTCCTATAAAACCTTACCATTTAGGGCAAATGAGAGAGGGCCGCCTACAAAAGTTCTTCGTTTTCTCTTCTCTTCGTCTTCCGATTTTCTTCGTTTTCTTCTTTTACATTTTCGCTTTTGATCTAAGGTCTCTCATTACGTGTTTGATTTGAGTTTAGTCACGAGTGACGATCATCATGATCATTTCCTTCATCTCTACTCTTCCGCATTCGCCCTCGAGCATGGTCTTGGTGATACTTCAACAATGATGGAGTCGTCCGTAGTCATGAGTGGCTAAGCTCATAGTCTTCGAAATGTTGCGAGGTTGGAGTTCGAGAACTAAACACGGGTAATCAATCTTAGTTTAGGATTTCGATAATGTATTTGCACAATCCGAGTTGGTATTTTTGCAATATATTTCGATTGAATCTCGCTATAGTTTAGTAGGATGTTAGACTTTGATTTATGTTATGGATTGACTATTGTTGAATACTGTGCTTAAATACATGGAGTTCATGTATATCAGTTAAATGATTGCATTAACTAATTTAATCTGCCTAGTTGTGTTTGATTGAATTGGTTGTGTTATTATTTGGTTGATTTAGTGCATTAATCAATCCATGCATACACTAAGGGTTTTAACAAGTTGTAATTAATCGAGTTGATTAATTAATTCTTGGACTTAACGAGTTGTTAAGGTTTTATTTTCGAAACTTAGTGGATTTCAAACCCCAACATTATTTCAACGATGATGACCCGAGCTACATTTTCAGGAGAGTTTTAGTAATTTGACTTCAAATTTGTTTAATTTCAATCATTTAGTTTTCTAAAATTCTAAAACATTTATTCTTATTTTGGCTTAGTTTAATTTCTAATTAATCAAATCAAAACCCCCTTCTATTGCTTTAATTGCATGCATCATTCAAACATTAGGCTAGTCTAGGATCAATTGATGCATTGGTTCCTTGAGAGTCGACCCGAGGTTGCATCCTGTATTGCAATCCTTGGTATAAATTTAATTTGACCGGTTTCCAGGGATCAATTTTAATATTGAACGATAAACCGCCGATCAGGAAATCTAGTGATTAATAGTGGATTAATCGGTTCAAGTTTTTCTTATATAGTTTGACTATATGGCATGCATGATTTAATGAAAATGTTTCATTACCACATTAATATAAAGGATTATAAACTTTGTATATTGGTATTGTGAATTGAGAATGCTTGGATTGAGAATTAGCCGACTAGATAGCAATTTTCTTTGTGTAAGGCGACTTGTTCAGTTGGATAAGTCGACTTACATGTGCAAGAGTCGCATAAGTCGACTTGTATATTGATACAAGGTGACTTGTACGTGTGCAGCAACATAAGTCGACTTGCATTGGATAAGTCGACTTATATCATGCCTGGCGAGGATGATGGATGATTTTGGTATAAATTCAATGTGATTGATGCCATGCCTAAATTATTCCATATAGTCATGGTGACTATAATCCCATAGCTTGGATGAGACCTGAATTTGAAATCCCTCCTCGTAATATGAAAACTAACGCCTTCCATTAATATGGTAAGAACCAGAGTTCTTCTAGGGTTGGGTTGTTGAGCTAACCTCAAGCTCACTCTATCTGAATATGTTGAACCATGAAAATGAGATTTTCGGATTAATGGATCGGTTTTCCTAGAAGCGTTGATTTGTTGAGCTAACCTCAAGGTCAGCGTGGATGAGGCGAGTTGGGTAGTGTACATCGGATATGCGCGTATTAAGTGTTGATAACCCAATGAATGTGCACACATCAACCGTTGATAGCACTGATCGATAGTTGTGTCTAAGATGTAATTGGTATGTCTGATACCTCCTGAGACATAAGGTGGCTTATTGAGCTAACCTCAAGGTCATTCTTAATGTCGGTTATCGATGATGCAATTGGTATGACTGATACCTACCGATTGACCTAAGAAGTGGCTTGTTGGGCAAACCCAAGGTCATTCTTAGCAATGTCGGAAATCGACCCACTAGGACATTTTGTCACTTTGTTTCTTGGATTCGTAATGAGGGTTATGGATTCTATGAAACTAGTGGGAGCTATATGTATGTCATTCAAGTCCTTATGATCATACATTTAAGTCTATTCTAACATTCTTTATCTCTCTCTATGGTTAGGTTGATTGAAGATGTCTTCCAATGTGAACTTGCGCTCACTAATTGACTCGAACAAATTACCTGGACCTAATTTTCTTGATTGGCTGAGAAATCTGAGAAATGTTCTCAGATCTAAGGAACTGGGCTATATCCTTGATGTTCCACTTCCTGATACACTTGCTGTTGATGTTTCTGATAGCGATCGAAAGTAGGAATCTGACCAAAACAAAACCAAAAGTCTCGCCCCAAAAGGAACACGCTTTATGTGGCAAGACCGCCACCTGGAGGTAAAACTGTAAAGTCTATCTGAAGTCCCTGAAGCAGAAGAAGGCATTAGATGCCTCGACTTCTTCAGATATGTTTGTCATTGAGGTTATCATTTACGA
The DNA here is from genome assembly GCA_029891385.1 of Erythroxylum novogranatense. Classification (NCBI taxonomy): domain Eukaryota; kingdom Viridiplantae; phylum Streptophyta; class Magnoliopsida; order Malpighiales; family Erythroxylaceae; genus Erythroxylum; species Erythroxylum novogranatense. The sequence goes on from CM057231.1 coordinate 40,692,580, forward strand.
TCACAACATATGGGTATTAGATACGGTTGTGGCTCACACATACGTAATGATACGCAGGCCTCGGGACGATGGCGGCTCATTAAGGAGACTGGACCTACGTGTTGGAAATGGAGCAAAAGTTCTTTGCATTAAGTAGGGACTTATGTTTTGACACTCCCGGTGGGCTTGTACTCAAATTGGATAATTGTTATTTTGTACCTATTTTAACAAAGAACATATTATGCATTTCTTGTTTAAATAGATTTGGTTTCCATGTAACTTTTGGAAGCAATGGTTGTTCTATTAGTTTAAATGGAATGCTCTATGGTACGGGTACATTATGCAATGGTATTTACATATTAGATATGTCACATCCAATTATGAATGTCAATGACAAGAAAAGACATAAAGAGATAATTTAAAATCAACTTACTTATGGCATTATCGCTTGGCCATATAAATGAGAGGCGATCGCTAAGCTCCATAAGAGTGGGAGTTTAGGGTCATTTGATTATGAATCATATGACATATGTGAATCTTGTTTGTTAGGCAAGATGACTAAGTTACCTTTAAGGAAAGGGTGAGCGAGCGATTTGGATTATTAGACCTAATACATTCAGATGTATGTGGTCCGATGTCCATCCATGCGAAGTGGTGATCGTTACTTCATTACCTTTATCGATGATTATTCTCGATATGGGTACTTGTATATCGATGATATACAAATCAAGCGTTTGAAAAGTTCAAACAATTGAAATGAAGTAGAAAAACAACTTGGGAAAGGTATTAAGACATTACGATCTGATCGTGGTGGTGAATACTTAGACCAAGAGTTTTTGGATTATCTCAGAGATAATGGGATTTTATCTTAATGGACTCCACCTTACACACCACAGCACAATGGTGTGGCAGAAAGGAGAAATCGAACCTTGTTGGACATGGTACGATCGATGATGGGTTTTGCACAGTTACCAAAATCCTTTTGGGGGTATGCGCTTGAGACAGCTGTTTACTTGTTAAACAAAGTTCCATCAATGACAGTTGATGTTACTCCATATGAGATGTGGACTAACAAGAAACCTTATCTTTCTTATTTGAAAGTTTGGGGTTGTCCTGCTTATGTGAAGCGGACAATGTCAGATAAGCTTGAAGCAAAGTCTGACAAATGTCTGTTCGTAGGATATCCTAAAGAAATAAGAGGACATCAATTCTACCTGGCTGAGGAACAAAAGGTGTTTGTTTTAAGGCATGCTGTCTTCTTAGAGAAAGAATTTCTTTTATAAGAGGACAGTAGGAGCAAAATTGAGCTTGAAGAAGTTCAAGATGCTCGGACAGACGCAAATCAATCGTGAACTCAAGCTCGTAACTCATATGGATGAGGTAGCAGTTCAACCTTCTACTACACACTAAATTGTAGGTCAAGTAGGATACGCTCTGTTCCCGAGAGATATGGATTTCTCGTGAGTGAACAGAATGACGTATTGCTCATAGAGGATGATGAGCCTACTACCTATGAAGAGGTTACGAAGAGTTGATCGAGAAATGGCGTTCCATGAAATCAAATGGATTCCATGTACGAAAACCAAGTATGGACTTTGGTTGATGCACCCGAAGGAATCAAACCCATAGGGTGCAAATGGGTTTTCAAGAAGAAAACCGACGTGGATGGTAATGTGATTACCTATAAAGCAAGGCTTGTGGCCAAAGGCTTTCGTCAAAGACAAGGAGTTGACTATGATGAGACCTTCAGTCCAGTAGCAATGCTTAAATCCATTAGGATACTCCTGGCCATTGCCGCTCATTATGATTATGAGATATGGCAAATGGATGTGAAGACAGCTTTCCTGAATGGAAATCTGACTGAGGATATGCATATGACACAACCTGAGGGCTTCATTTCCTATGATGGCGAAAAGGTATGCAAGCTTCAGAAATCCATTTATGGATTGAAGCAAGCATCCAGGAGTTGGAATATCCGTTTCGATGAGACAATCAAAGAGTTTGGTTTCTCACAAAATTCGGATGAACATTGTGTGTATAAGAAGGTTAATGGAACTGCAATCGTATTCCTTGTGTTATATGTAGATGACATATTGTTACTAGGAAGCGATGTCTCGATGTTGCAATCAAGTAAAATTTGGTTGTCAAACAATTTGCCATGAAAGACCTTGGAGAAGCAACTTACATCCTTGGGATAAAGATTTATAGAGATAGATCGAAGAGGTTGCTTGGTCTTTCACGGTCAACGACATAGACAAGATGCTAAAGAGGTTTAGCATGGAGCAATCCAAGAGGTATCTTCCCATGTCTCATGGGATAACACTCGAAGTCTATGTGTCCTAAGACACAGGATGAGAGGATGCGCTTGAATATGATCCGTATGCATCTGCAGATGGGATCTATCATGTATGTTATGCTATGTACGAGACTGATGTGTCATTTGCTCTAAGTGTTACGAGCAGATACCAATCGGATCTGGTGAAGGTCATTGGGTGGTGTCGAGAATATCCTAAAGTACTTGCGAAGAACTAAGGATGTTTTCTTGATATATGGAGATGGAAATCTCCAAGTGGCGAGCATCTGAGATGCGATTTTCAACTGATAAGGGCGACTCCAAGTCCCAATCAGGTTACGTTTTCTGCTTGAATGGCGGAGCGGTCGGTTGGAAGAGTTCCAAACAAGAGGCGAAGGTGATTCAACGACGAGGCGAGTACATTACTGACATCGATGTAGCAAAGGCGGTTTGGATCAAGAAGTTCATTCTTGAACTTGGTGTAGTTCCCACCGTGATGGGCCCATACTGATTGTATTGTGACAACAATGGAGCTATTCTTACAGCGAAAGAACCAAGGTCACATCAACGATCCAAACACGTACTCTACCGATACCATCGATTCGGGAGATCATTGCTCGAGGTGATGTCACGATAGAAAGAATTCCACAGAAAGCGAATATTGTCGATCCGTTGACAAAGCCATTGTCGCAGAAGAATTTTGATTCTCATGTACTCGCTTATGGTATTAGATACCAAGGCGATTGGCTTTAGGTCAAGTGGGAGATTTGTAAGTGGTAAGTCGACTTGTACCATGTGTAAGTCGACTTATGCTTGATCGGTACTAATAAGTCGCCTTGTTCATCAGTGTAAGTCGACTTATGGATGTCCAGTACCGTTAGATTGTTAGAGTAGTGCCCTAAAGGAAATCCCCTTTAGCGCGTTTTGTTCATAGTCTTGTACAGACTTTATGAATAAATAAAGCAAGGCATATTTTATTTATTTGATATTCATTTTGTTATGAATTGATGTTGATCTTTAATCAAATTAATGAAGTCCATGATATATGACATAGCATGAAGGAAATTATGATGTGATCATACTATTGAGATTCCTATCATGTGCAATTATGTCAGTATCTAAATTATCCATAGTCATAGGATTAACGAGACTGGACATCGTTAATCCGGATAGACTAGCACATGTCATATTCCTTGATTGGATCAAGCGGTGGATCTCGAAACTGTAAATATGAGATATTTAGAGTTGACATGTGGATGCTTACTAGTGGTAGTAAGTACATTGGATGACCTGCCATGAGATCATCACATGGGTATTCTATTATAATGTCAGTGATAATCTCATCATAGCAATGGTGCAAGTATCCTTAGACTTGAGGTACTCAAGGATATCTTGGATACTGATTCTGTGCTTTGACTCCATTCCTTGTTGCCTTCTAGAAGTCGTTCATAGGGTGGTGCTTGGAGTGCAGTTTGAGGTATTCAAGGTAATTGAGTAGCCAATAAAGATTCACCACTTCTGGAATAGCGGAAGAGATACCCATGGCCTCTTGTCTGGATCATTACTTGGAAATCTCTGGCGCCGGAGTGATTATGTGTAGCACCCCACTCCCGACGAGACCCGAACCCGATATCCATGGTGATATCCGAGCCCGTGACCTGCGAGGGTGGCGATTAGAACACTCGCCGTCGAGAAAATCGGTACATTACTTTCTATAACAAATGCGCGAATTCTATACTCAATTTTGGGTACTCATTCAATCCGTCAATAGGATACACTCATTTTCAAAAGCCACTTAGGTCAATTTACAAATACATAATAAACACTTTAGTACAAAAGTAAAGGCGTGCAATGTAGACATGAACCGATCCCGACTTTGACCTTCACTTGAATCCTGCGCCATACTCCCATTTTGCTAACGGGTACTCTTGATTCTGAAAAATAATTGCAATGTTGGGTGAGTTTGCGAATCAAATGAGAAACCATCATCGATGGTTCACTCAAATCATGCATTACATAAATTAAATAAAGACGCGACACGATAATAACAATTAACGATATTATATAATAGTGTACGATGAGTCTATAATAGTTTGCTACGATAAGATATGTATCATTAGCAATAATACTGATGGCGTAGTAACGATTCACATAACGAGGTACGATGAGTACATATCGATTATCTGAGATCGGTAACAACATTTGATAGCATAGAAACGCTTTCGATATTACATCACAATTCTGATAAATCATGGCATCGCATACGATTGATAATCATCACACAATTTGGCGATTCGATCGGTCATGTATATGATGCATATGAGACTCTTTCCGGTTATTGATGTTGTGCCCAAGTGCTCGATCAAGCTTGATGGGGACGCGCGTGAGATTTCTCCCCGGGCTAAGCCCAGAACGATGCGATGTTCGAGCTCTAGGCTCTTTTCAGTGAAATTAGCAACTTGGGTCACAGTCCTTTATCTGATCATGCATTTATGCATGCAATGCGATGTTCGATAAATTGATATTGATAGCTCGATATTTTCGATGTATGACTATAAAGCCCAAAGGTAACGAAGAATCGATAATTCAGTAATCCAATCCAATACAGTAAACACATACAATTCAATCGTACCCCTTTTCAGTAGTCATGCAGTCATACAGTGCAATTCACATTGTTCAGTTCTATACAGTAAGAACATGCAATTCAGTCATACACATTTCAGTACTAATACAGTTCACCTTTATACATTTCAGTGGTCATACAGTGCAATTCGATCACATACAACTCAGTAGTCATGTAATTCACATTGTCAAGTAATTCACAGTGAACATTTAGACACTCAAAAATTTGAGAAACCAACTAGGTTACTCACTTGTTACTTCTGAGCTATTGCCTGGAAGTCCCAGCAATGTCCGTGGAACGACGATCCAACGATGCCTCTATAATGAAGACAAGATGCAGGTCCATTACTAATCGCTCAATTAAACGATGATAAAGAATGCATATGTCTCTATGAAATTATGTCCAATTAAGTACAATCCAATCGATAAAATAGTTCCTACTTGCGACCTCGCGGCATTCATTCGCGATTGACGAAAGAGCACGTTAAGCATGGCGTGAAACACGCGCCACATGGCAGTCATCTCCTCATGTGCTCGCGCATGACGTCTTGCTGCCTACGTCGCGACCAATACATTTAACTCAATTCAATTTTATTCGTCATGACGAAGCCTAACGCAACCGATGCTCGTCATGACGCGCGAAGACCGTGTCGTCTTCTCCGATCGATTTCGACCATTTCTCTCACTAAAACGTCCATTAACACCCTCAACTACTCAATCAACCACAATAAAAGCCATAGATGTAATAAAAATAAGTAATAACAACATTGAAGCCATTAAAGCTTACCAATCACTGAATCGATCGCAAACCCTAAAATCTTTCTCAACACCAGTCGATCTCCTCCCTCAAGCCTCAATCCACTTCATTTCCACAATAATCACAATAAACCAGTTAGCTTAACACAATAGGAGGGAAACCACAAGAAGAAACAACGATCCTCACCTATGAAGAAGGATCGAAGATCACCGTGGAGAGGGAAGAAGAGAAACTCGCAAATGCCTTAGCCAATTTTTCCCCAAATTTCTCAACCCTAGGTATTTATAGACCTAGGTCTCCTTATCAGTCCAAATTTCAGTCTCTAAATTTCAATGGCTCAGCATATTTATTTCCTATCAGTCCACTCTAACTTTTCCATTGCCATCGGACAGTTCTTTCGATCTATACTGATTAATCATCGATCTCTCAATATTTTCGTCGGGCATTATCTCCGAATTTCCGGAAATCTCCTATAAGCCACTATAAAATACCGATTACACTTAAATTATTCTAAATCAATCATTTGAACCCAATTACTCACTCAATCATATTCGGTCGATTCGATCGGTCTCTATATTACCAAAATACCCTTCTCGTGATAGCAGGATGTTACATTATGTCATGAAGACTGTCTTCATGGACATTCACAGTAATGAGTCCGGACGAGACCCGATTTCACTTGGGCTAGATAAAGTCTAGTGAGAGTTGACACATGGACCATACTCATAACCAAGTGGGGTATAGGATGGTGAAAGGACGAATTGCACGGTAATTGTCTATGGAAATGTTCGTAATCTGGTTCCTAATGAGCTCGGGTTCATTAGTCAAACCAATTACTTTCCGGTCAATTGGGGGTCATGATGTGTTGCTAGACGCCGCTCATCACTTGCTTAGATTAAGTGTTAATCTAAGTGGCCAACATAACCGGGAACCTAATGGGTCACACGCATAAGAGTAGATCGGAAATCTGTAAAACAGTATTGGATAGTGATCCAATATTTAGAGAGCAATAGGATTAAATGGATCCCGATGAGATTGGGATATGTCCCGATGAGATTGGGATATGTCCCGATGAGATCGCGACATCGACATTCTTTGAAAACCGTTTAGGTGATTTTTCACGACGGGGCCAGAGCCGGTAGGACCGACCCCAGTGTGACTGGACCACTTCAGCAACCCTATATATCAATTAATTAATTAGATTAATTAATTAATATATGAGTGGACATATGTCATTAGATGAAGGGAGGAGATGAAGTTTGAAAAGTCAAACTTCATCAATAATCAATTTAAGGCCACTCACATGGCTTTCCTTTACCAAGCCATTAAGTGACCTTTTAATTAGAATAAAAGGCATAAAAGCAAGCCTTAAGAGTTAAGGAAGCTAGTGTGGTCGGTGGAGGAAAGCAAAAGGAGAAGATTAGTTTGAAAAGTCAAAGTTACATCATTAACTTGACTTTTAATGGCTAATAGCCCTCCCACGTGGGGCTCTCCTTACCAAGCTTTTATATGTTCTTTTAATTAGTTAAAACATATATAGAAGGCATGAGGAAGCTCTTTGGAGTCGTAAGGTGAAGAGATGATGGCGAAACTTACATGGAAGTTTAAAGAAAATTGGATTTTCAAGGCTTTCTTCACTCTCTTCTCGTCTCAAAGTGCTTCACCAAGGTTTAATCACTTGCTCTCCAAGGCTAAGGTGAGATCTAGCAGTCTTTTCTTTAGTCTAGCTATTCCGGGTCAAAGGGTTTGTCCGGTTAGGTTTCGACCTCTGCGTGAATACTGTTAGAGACGGTCTCCTTTGGTAGTTATGGTTTGGTGATTATACTTACATGGATCACGGCTTAAGGAACTTCCGGAACAAAAAGTTTTGAGCCAGACTTGTGTCCATGTGATGGACACCCCGGGATTTTCCTACAGGGAGAATAAGTGAATGGGCTTTAGGCTTTGGGCTTAAGTGAGTAAGAAAATAAAAGAAGTGAATAAGTTAGGACAAGAAGAGTAGGAGTTACGAAAATTAGAGAGGGAGAGAAGAGAAGTTACGGCAAGTGGAGAAGAGAAGAAGAAAGGAGGAAAGTTTGTGATTTTTCCAAGAGTTTGGGTAAGATTTTGAAGAAAGTCTAAGAGTTGAAAGTGTGGAGGAAGGCTAGAGCTTCTTTTTGAACCAAGAAATCACTTGGTTAGCTAAAGATTCAAGGTAAGTCATGTTTTCAAGGTTAAGCTTTTGTTGGTTTTATGGTTTAGATAGCTTAGAAATGAAGTGGGTTTAGTGATTCTAGGGTTGATTTCATGATTAAGGTTCACTAGGTTTTCAATTTTAGAAACCCTAAATGATGTGAGGTTCTTTTCTTGCCATGAATGAAGGAGGACAAGAAAGAAGAGGAGAACAAGAAGAGGAGCTTCCTTAGGCAAGCTTAAGCAAGGATATAAGGTGGGTTTCATTTTTATCTTTATGCTAGTAAGTGTGGAATGCTACTTTAACTAATGAATTTAATGATTTGTGACTATTTGAGATAAGCATTGATTGTGCCTTAATTATGTATGTAAATGGTGTATGATTGCCATTAAATGAGCATTTTAATAGTATATGTCATTGCCTTGTTATTGCTTGAAATTGCCATGAATTGAATGAGCATGAATGAGAATCATGAAATGTGAGCTAAGCATGAAATGTAGCATTTTCAAGAAAATCAGCTTTATGGATGCATGAAAATCCATTTTCAGAAAATCAGTCAGTGGACAAGACAAGTCCAGTTTTTATGCATGAAATTCAGTGTTATGTGGGTTAGTTAAGTCCACCAGCAGAGTCACGTGCACGTAGACCAATAAAGCCTTCGCCCGGCTGCCCGACTGTGGCATAGGATGTTCCTTTTTGGACTCCTCAGCATATGACTACACTTGTGTAGCTCATCAGAAACCCATGGACTTTTCAAACCATCAGCTATGTGATTATGTGTTAGCATACGTTAGCAAGAATGATGAATGCATGAATCATGAAATTTTGTTGTTAGCTTGATGAATTTGTGAAATGCAAGTTGCAAGATTTGTTAATAAGAATATTGCAAGCGGTATGAGTAATGAATAGATTCACTTAGTAGTATAAATATAAACGTGTTACCCATTTGACTTAAAGCTCACCCCCACTTCCGTCCCATCTCCAGATGAAGATCTGGATCTCGAAGAATGAGCTCAAGGCATACTCCAAGATCTTAGTGTTTTGCCCATGTATTTCATGTTTTTGTAATGAATGCTTTAGGTTGCATTTTGAGAAAGCAGATGTATTTTGATTTGAATTGTAATAGGCTTGAAATGCCTACTAAAGCGTTAATAAGAACATTGTTTTGATATAAATGAAATGCATGAATTATGATTTATCATGATCTCCAAGGCCATTTACTATCATGTTTAAGCATAGTTTCCAAAGTTGTATGAAATTGCTTTGGAATTCATGTGAGTAGATGAATGATGTAAGTTTAAGTGAGATTATAGCATGTTGAGAGTGGAGTGGATGAGTTGAGAGGTTTAGGAGTGTTTATGGTGTTTGGAATAAGTCAAGAGAGAGTGTAGAGGGTTAGGTTTTGAGTTCAGAATAGATATAAGTCGAGTTATTGGACCCATAAGTCGACTTGTGAAGCTTTTGAATAATAAGTCGACTTGTCAGTTAGATAAGTCGACTTGTTTGTCTCGATAAGTCGACTTGTAGGTTATAAGTCGAGTTGTTTGTCTCGATAAGTCGACTTGTTGGTTATAGGTCGAGTTGTTTGTCTCGATAAGTCGACTTGTTTATCAGACAAGTCGACTTGCTCGCAGATCCATAGATAAGAGTGTTATTTTGGGGATTGTCGAGAGCGCCGTGGTCCGTGCCTTAGTCGATGTATGCTCACCACCAAAGTGAGTCAAATAGAGTGTGTCAAGTTAGGGTCTTAGCAAAGCAAGTGTCTCTGGGAATGAGCTCCACCAGGACCACCTCCGGGACAGTTGGGTCTCGGATCCAACATATATAGTAAGTTATATCTGAGGTTGGGTAACGGACCCAACAGTTGGGGTCCGTCTTGGTGGGGCCCGACATCGTGGTATCGAGCGACCCTAGGTTTATGGTTTCTAGGAACCTAGTGGGTAACCTCGAGGTAGAGTCAAGATGCATCATGTTACATGAACCCATGCATTGTTTTAAATCCAAGACATGTATTAGTTTTGAACGCTTACATGATTTGAACTTGTCTTACCAAAGATGAACTAAAGATTTTAAATAGTTTTCAATAAAGGAGTAATATACGCCTCGAAGAAGAACTCGAGGAGCTCAATCTCGACTCGAGCTCTCGGAGGGAAGCGGATGAATCCCACATTCCCTGTGATGCAGGACCATCCCGTTATAGATTCCGAGGTACCAAGTGTGCAACTGAGGTGCCTCTCGACCTCCTCCTATGCCAAACCCAAGAGACCCATTATTCTTTCAGCCTTCGCCCGAGCTTTCGCGTATGCTATAGGCCGTGGAAGGCAGCTCAGTACCAACTCCAAGAGATCGGAGTGGGCATGATGACAAGCTCCTAAGTATGGGTTTGTTGATTTCAATGGGACTACAAACCCAAGAGGCGAAGCGTGGTTGAGGAGGACCGAGAGGGTCCCAAGCGGATGAAGTGCTCGATGAAGAGAAGCTGGATTATGCAATCGACCTGCATGTGGAGATGCATTGCATTGGTGGGAATCGGTGCCCCACAGCCAGGTTGTTCCTTCGGTGTTGACATGAAGGGATTTTGTGGAAGTGTTCAGGAAAAAGTATCTCTCGTGGTTTATATGCAAGGAGAAGGCTAGAGAGTTTCTAAATCTGATGCAGAGGGACATGAGTGTGAGCGAGTATGAAATGAAGTTCACATAACTTTCTCGTTATGCAGCTAACATCAGGCAACAGAGGAAGACAAGTGCCTGAAGTTTGAGGAGGTCTTCACTGGGAATCGGGGAGAAAGTCCCGATTCACAACTTCGTGATTACCAACAGCTAGTGGATGCTGCGCCCAGCCGAGAAGCTGGAGAATATTAAGGTCAAGTGAGCGTGAAAAGGAAAACAGAGAACAATCATCCAGAAGGGTGAGTGCTCCAGCTCCCGAGAGGAGCACCGGAACCCATCATACTCAGAGTGGCATGGGCAAGAGTGGTCCCGCCAAGAGTCGCAGATCAGGCAATTTCTGAATGTGTCTCAGTGTGGGAGGCTCAGAAAGTCATGGAAGGGCAAGCATCCCAGTGTGATCGCAAGGGAAGTTTCATCCAGGGAGGTGTCTTAAAGGGTTTGGTGGTTGCTTCCAGTGTGGAGAGAAGGGGCATATGATGAGAGATTGTCCCCAGAGGCTGAGACAGAGGGTTCCCAAGTTCAAGCTCAGAGGCAGACGGAGACAGTGGGAACCAGGCGGCCACCAAGTAAGCGCCTGGAGCAATCGGGGAGGGCTAATCCTGCAGGAGGCGAAGAGCACAGGTCGCACTGCTAGAGTATTTGCCATGACAGAGAGGAAGCCGGTTGCTCTGAAGTTGTGATTGGTATGACTCAGTTGTTCAATTCTACAGTTTATGCTTTGATTGATACGGGTTCCACACATTCTTTTGTTTCCTCAAGTATGAATATGCATGCTGTATGTCCTGAGATTATGGACAATTTTCTGGTTGTTAGTACTCCTTTGGGGAGTAAAGTAGTGATCAGTGTGATGTATAAGAATTGTGAGCTCAGCATCAGTGGTACTAGATTGGTAGTAGACTTACTACCTCTAGACCTTCAGGGATTGGATGTTATATTGGGGATGGATGTCATGGAGAAGTATAAGGCCAAGCTAGACTGTAGCCTCAAAGAAGTAGAATTTGATCTGGGAGATGGTCAGAAAGTAATCTTCAGGGGGATGAAACCGCCAAATACCGAGGATTATTTCAGCCTTGTTAGCTGACAGTATGATGAACCAGGGGTGTGAGGCCTTCTTGGCACATGTGGTAGATCCAGAGGAAAATGTGGCGACTAGAAGATTATCCGGTTGTCGGGAGTTTTCAGATGTGTTCCCAGACGAGTTACCGGGTTGCCGCGGTGAGGGAAATTGAGTTGAAATTGACTTGATTCCTAACCGCGCCAATCTCGATGCCACCATACGAATGGCTCCGGTGAGTTAAGGGAGCTTAAGGAGCGATTAGAGGAGTATTTAGAGAAGCGAGTTTATCGTGCCAAGTTCATCACCTTGGGGCGCCATTCTATTTGTTAAGAAGAAGGATGGGACATGGCGCATGTGTATAGATTACGTGAAGCTTAACAAGGTGTGATTAAAAATGATATCCTTTACCTAGGATAGATGATCCGCTTGATCACCGCAGGGCAAGGGTTTTTCAAAGATCGACCTCGGATCGGGTAATCATCAACTCAATCGTGGAGTCCGATGTTAACAAGACAGCCTTCAGACCGTTACGGGCACTATAAGTTTAGGGTCATGCCATTCGGATGACCAATGCTCCATTGCATTCATGGACCTTATGAATAGGGTTTTCAGAGTTCTTAGATCAGTTTGTCATAGTGTTCATTGATGACATTCTGGTCTATTCCAAGGAAGAAGGGGAGCATGAGCAGCATCTCAGGATAGTATTGCAGAGATTGAGAGAGCAGAGTCGTATGCCAAATTCAAGAAGTGTGAATTCGGTCGATGAAGTAGTTTTCCTAGGACATGTGATTTCCAGCAGAGGGATTCATGTTGATCCGAGGAAAGTAGAAGCAGTGGTAAATTGGCGAGAGCCTAAGACAGTAAAAGAGGTACGGAGTTTTCTAGGTTTGGCAGGTTATTACAGGAGGTTCGTGGAGGGATTCTCCATGATAGCTGCGCCGATGACTAAGTTGTTACGGAAGAATCAGTAGTTTATTTGGAATGAAAATTGCCAGCAGAGTTTTGAGGAGCTTAAGCAGCGGTTAACTAGTGCTCCCAATTTAATTTTTCCCAATGGAGATCAGGGGTATGCAGTGTACAGTGATGCCTCGAGAAAGGGCTTGGGTTGTGTGTTAATGCAAAATGACAGGGTGATAGCCTATGCTTCACGGCAGCTGAAGCCATATGAGTTGAATTATCCGACTCATGATCTGGAATTGGTAGCAGTGATTTTTGCCCTAAAGATATGGAGACACTATCTGTATGGGGTTCAAACAAGGGTTTTCACGGACCACAAAAGCCTTAAGTACATTATGAGTTAGAAAGAGTTAAATTTAAGGCAGAGACGATGGTTGGAGTTGCTCAAGGACTATGATCTGATGATAGAGTACCATCCAGGCAAGGCAAATGTAGTAGCGGATGCATTGAGTAGGAAGTCATCCTTAGCTTATGTTCAGGCAGTATAGTTGCCTCTTTTGGAGCAAATGGCCAAGTTGAAGATCAGCTTGAAGCAGGATCAGTCAGATTGTATTCTTGCTCAATTCAGAGTGAGACCTATCCTTAGGGAGAAGGTCAAGGAGTTGCAGGAGCAGGATACAGAATTAAGTAAGCTGAGAGATGAAATTCAACATGGTAAGCAGTCAAAAGTGCAAGTAAGGGATGATGGGCTAATGGTAGTCGGAAACAGGTTATGTATTCCGAATGATAAGGCAGTTAAGGATGAGATCATGGATGAGGCACACAATGCGCCTTATTCCATGCACCCAGGCAGCACCAGGATGTACAGAGATTTGAAGGAGCATTTCTGGTGGAAAGGTATGAAGAGAGATGTAGCTGAATATGTGAGCAGGTGTTTAGTGTGTCAGCAAGTCAAGGCTGAACACTAGGCACCTTCAGGCATGTTGCAGCCATTGTCCATTCCTGAATGGAAGTGGCAAAGGATCACGATGGATTTTCTAATGGGTTTACCCAGGACTGTTAGGAAGCATGATACTATATGGTTCATTGTAGACCGATTGACCAAGTCAGCCCATTTTCTGGTAATCAAACAAACAGATTCATTGCAAGTCTTAGCCAGGAAGTATATCGATGAAGTGGTAAGGTTGCATGGAGTTTCGGATTCCATAGTATCCGACAGGGATCCTCGATTTACATCGAGATTCTGGAGTAGTTTGCAGGAAGCCCTAGGGACTAAGTTGAGTTTTAACACAACATTTCATCCCCAGACGGATGGTCAGTCTGAGAGGACCATTCAGACCCTAGAGGGCATGCTCAGAGCATGTGTTATGGACTTCAAAGGAGCATGGGATGAACATTTGCCGTTGGTCGAATTTGCCTATAACAATTCGTACCATTCGAGGATTCAGATGGCTCCTTATGAAGCCCTATATGGCAGGAGGTGTAGAACTCCGATATGTTGGGATGAAGAAGGTGAGAGGAAGCTAGTAGGACCCGAATTGGTTCAGATGAAAGTGGATAAGATTAATTTGATTAAGCAGCGACTTAAGGCAGCACAGGACAGAATGAAAAGTTATACAGATGCTCACAGAAAAGAAATGGAGTATGCAGTAGGTGACAAAGTGTTCCTTAAGACCTCTCCATGGAAAGGGGTTATGAGGTTTGGTAAGAAAGGCAAGTTAAGTCCTCGTTATGTAGGTCCATATGAGATTCTAGAGAGGATCGGGCCGTTAGCTTACCGGTTGGCTTTGCCTCCAGAATTATCTCAGATCCATGATGTATTTCATGTTTCCATGTTGAGGAGGTACAGATCAGATCCTTCTCACATTATTCAGACCTCAGAGGTTCAGCTGAGTGATGATTTGAACTATGAGGAGATGCTAGTGAAAATTCTGGATAGCAAGGAGAAGGTCCTCATAAACAAGACTGTTCAGTTGGTTAAAGTCCTATAGAGGAACCATGCAGTTGAAGAGGCGACGTGGGAACCATTGGATGCAATGAAGGAGAAGTATCCACACCTCTTCAATGAGTCAGGTAAGAATTTTGAGGACGAAATTTCTTAAGGGGGGAGAAATATTAGCCCCGAGATTTTATTTATTTATTTATTTAATTAATTAATTAAGCATAGTTAGCACTAATTAAGAAATTGAGTTAGCATGAATTAAATATGATAGCATTAAATAGCATATGACATTAATTAGCATGTAATGGCATTAATGAGTTAGGTAAGAGTTAGTAACATTTAATGTGTTAGATGGGCTTTGAATGAAGTAGGAAAGTATAAGAAGGAAGGAAGAAGGAAAGAAGGGAGAATAAGTGAATGGGCTTTAGGCTTTGGGCTTAAGTGAGTAAGAAAATAAAAGAAGTGAATAAGTTAGGAGAAGAAGAGTAGGAGTTACGAAAATTAGAGAGGGAGAGAAGAGAAGTTACGGCAAGTGGAGAAGAGAAGAAGAAAGGAGGAAAGTTTGTGATTTTTCCAAGAGTTTGGGTAAGATTTTGAAGAAAGTCCAAGAGTTAAAAGTGTGGAGGAAGGCTAGAGCTTCTTTTTGAACCAATAAATCACTTGGTTAGCTAAAGATTCAAGGTAAGTCATGTTTTCAAGATTAAGCTTTTGTTGGTTTTATGGTTTAGATAGCTTAGAAATGAAGTGGGTTTAGTGATTCTAGGGTTGATTTCATGATTAAGGTTCATTAGGTTTTCAATTTTAGAAACCCTAAATGATGTGAGGTTCTTTTCTTGCCATGAATGAAGGAGGACAAGAAAGAAGAGGAGAACAAGAAGAGGAGCTTCCTTAGGCAAGCTTAAGCAAGGATATAAGGTGGGTTTCATTTTTATCTTTATGCTAGTAAGTGTGGAATGCTACTTTAACTAATGAATTTAATGATTTGTGACTATTTGAGATAAGCATTGATTGTGCCTTAATTATGTATGTAAACGGTGTATGATTGCCATTAAATGAGCATTTTAATAGTATATGTCATTGCCTTGTTATTGCTTGAAATTGCCATGAATTGAATGAGCATGAATGAGAATCATGAAATGTGAGCTAAGCATGAAATGTAGCATTTTCAAGAAAATCAGCATTATGGATACATGAAAATCCATTTTCAGAAAATCAGTCAGTGGACAAGACAAGTCCAGTTTTTATGCATAAAATTCAGTGTTATGTGGGTTAGTTAAGTCCACCAACAGAGTCACGTGCACGTAGACCAAGAAAGCCTTCGCTTGGCCGCCTGATCGTGGCATAGGATGTTCCTTTTTGGACTCCTCAGCATATGACTACACTTGTGTAGCTCATCAGAAACCCGTGGACTTTTCAAACCATCAGCTATGTGATTATGTGTTAGCATACGTTAGCAAGAATGATGAATGCATGAATCATGAAATTTTGTTGTTAGCTTGATGAATTTGTGAAATGCAAGTTGCAAGATTTGTTAATAAGAATATTGCAAACAGTATGAGTAATGAATAGATTCAGCTTAGTAGTATAAATATAAACGTGTTACCCACTTGTTTAAAGCTCACCCCCACTCCCGTCCCATCTCGGTGAAGATCTGGATCTCAAGAATGAGCTCAAGGCATACCCAAGATCTTAGTGTTTTGCCCATGTATTTCATGTTTTGTAATGAATGCTTTAGGTTGCATTTGAGAAAAATGATGTATTTTGATTTGAATTGTAATAGGCTTGAAATGCCTACTAAAGCATTGTAAGAACATTGTTTTGATATAAATGAAATGCATGAATTATGATTTATCATGATCTCCCAAGGCCATTTACTATCATGTTTAAGCATAGTTTCCAAAGTTGTATGAAATTGCTTTGGAATTCATGTGAGTAGATGAATGATGTAAGTTTAAGTGAGATTATAGCATGTTGAGAGTGGAGTGGATGAGTTGAGAGGTTTAGGAGTGTTTATGGTGTTTGGAATAAGTCAAGAGAGAGTGTAGAGGGTTAGGTTTTGAGTTCAGAATAGATATAAGTCGAGTTATTGGACCCATAAGTCGACTTGTGAAGCTTTTGAATAATAAGTCGACTTGTCAGTTAGATAAGTCGACTTGTTTGTCTCGATAAGTCTACTTGTAGGTTATAAGTCGAGTTGTTTGTCTCGATAAGTCGACTTGTTGGTTATAGGTCGAGTTGTTTGTCTCGATAAGTCGATTTGTTTATCGCATGTCGACTTGCTCGCAGATCCATAGATAAGAGTGTTATTTTGGGGATTGTCGAGAGCAGTCAGGGTCCAGGCCTTAGTCAGTGTATGCTCACCACCAAAGTGAGTCAAATAGAGTGTGTCAAGTTAGGGTCTTAGCAAGGCAAGTGTCTCGGGAATGAGCTCCACCAGGGACCACCTCCCGGGACAGTTGGGTCTCGGATCCAACATCTATAGTAAGTTATATGCAGGTTAGGTAACGGGATCCAACAGTTGGGGTCCGGTCTTCGGGTCGGGGCCCGACAGAAGGTTACCCGGCATAGCTATCCAATCTCGTGCGATGAAGAATGCTTCCCAAACCTTGTCTCTACCACCAAAAAGAATTGATTTGCAATTGGTCCAAAATGAAGGACTATATTGTAAATAAATTAAACTAAGAGGACCAAATTGCAAATAGGTCAAATAAGGACCAAATTACATTTATGTTATATGGTGAATATGTGTGGGTGGAGGCATGTATTTATATACATGAGTTATGCCACCAAAAAACCTAATTAGTCTATATGGGATTCTTTTCACCTAAGCCCATTAGTCTTTATAATTGGGAACTCCCCCCTGTTGGATTGGAAAAAGAAAGCATGCTTAGTATAGAGAAACGATAGATTTCAAAACTTTTTAAGAAATCATCTTGTAGCGGAAGCAATATATCCAAATCAACATGCTAATCCATACATGATATGGTATAAGGATAATAAAATCAAGAACAAGATAAAAGGAATTACCGACTCCTTCGCTACAGCTTTAAATCCTCGCTGCGCTATCCTCTCCTTCTTATATCCAAATCCTTTGCCTTTGAGTCTTTTCCTTTAGCAATCTATCTCCTTCCTTGTTGTAGTATCCTCAATCAATTAGATTTACCACTTGTTCTTCAAGGACAACTAGGTTAACAAAATCGTTTGGTGGGAAAGGAGAAGAAATATTTGGAGGAGATTTTCTTAGAAGAAGAAGAACCAAAATTGAAACTCTTTCAATTCTTTCACTTAGGAATTTCGGTTCTACCTTGCATGAAAGGAGAGAATGTCTAAAAACCATGCAAGAACCCTTTCTTACATCTCAATTTCGAAATATGCATGAATGGAAAGAGTGAGAGGCATCCAATGCATCACTTCTTACATTAATCACTCATCAAATAACCAATAAATGAGACTTACTTCATTTATCTTTAAAATGGCTATTTGAAAAGACCATAACCAATAATTGAATACCCATTTCGGTTTTGACAAGAAGAAAGAAGGAAGATGGTCCATCTAATGCACATATTTCATCTTTAATCTAATGAATGCAAATAGGTTACATGCCAACATTAAAAGCCAACCATTAAACCATTTAATGGTAAGTTCATAACTCCATTTAATAATGATGAACCATAATAAAGATCATCTTTATTTAGTATTTTAATTTCAAATGTGTGGTTACACATCTAACCTAACACAATTTTGAAATTGCTTCTTCTCCATTTAAAAAAATTGTTTTAATATAATTAATCTAATCAATTACATTAAACCAAAACAAGCCCATTTCTAAATGAACATATGGGCTTCCAATTAACCATTAATTAGTATAAGCCCATCATTCAATTATGGACTTCTAAAGCCTCCAAACTACTTCTTACTTAGCTTGATAACCTTCCTTAAAGCCAAGTGGGGAATCTTATTGGACTTTGATAATTCAAGCTCCAATAAGCCCGTAAATAATTCAATCTCATTGGAATTAATTCTAGCTTATTAACTAAATGTCATTCCACTAAAGACAATTAGTTGAACTCTTGAATTATTAAATATTATGAGAATATGTCCAATTGTAAACCCTATTTAGAACCTTATTATAGCCATCCGCACAAAAAGGGTAAAATTACCGTTTTGCCCTTATGTTGGTTTTTCCTTCTAGATCTCTCATTTTACTTTATATGGTGATTAACACATAAGATCTCATCTTAGTGTTAAGACTTCATGGGTAGCTAGTCCATCAAACCACTGGCTCCAGCTTAATCACCAAATCTCCTTAAAACATCTGTAAGAGATGATAACACTATAAACTCTTTATTTGAGTGAATGTTCCTCGATACATGTTTCAATTAATAATTCCAACATGCGATAATCGGATTAATACCTGTAAAAATCCATTCCGATCATATCAAGAATTATAATGAAACACATATGAGTTCACCACTCATCAAGATTGTGGTTCATAATAAGCGAATGCTTAAGTTGTATGTTTTAAGATTAAAGTAACGCCCACTTTATTCTTGAAAACATACTTGATTCCAATTCATTTAATAGTGCCATTATCGATAGTATACTACTATCATGATATGAAACTCATCATTCCCTTTAAGTAAACTCCTTTACTTATATGGAGATAAATCGCAACACTACGATCTAAACCATAATCAAACGACCAACTTGATTATTCAACTGTGAATCAATTAATTGATTCTAATAATATACATGTTTCCCATACATCTCTATGTATATGTATATTACTTACAAATGAATCTTGGTACCTTATGACCAGATATATAATGCTCATACAGATAAAACCAAACTCTTTTGTTTTATTAATAATAAATATTTTCATTACAAAATCAGAATCGAAGAAGATAAAGTTACATGTAAATACACTTGCTTTCCAGGGCACTATATTTACATAACTCCAACAATCTCCCACTTGCCCTAAAGCAAGTTTGACATATCCTTCATTCTCATCCCTTCTAGGTAACCCTCAAAGCTCTTTTGAGTCAATGTCTTTGTGAACGGATCAGCAAGGTTTTACTCTGTAGGAATCTTTACCACATCCACTTCTCCACGTTGTATTATCTCCCTTATGAGATGATACTTTCACTCAATCTTTTTGGCAGCTTTGTGGTTCCGAGGTTCTTTAGAATTAGCCACTGCCCCACTATTATCACAATAAAGTGTAATGGCTTTTTCTGCCTCTGGAACTACCTCCAAATCATTTAGGAACTTCCGAGCAGATCGCTTCCTTTCACGCTTCACATGCAGCAACATACTCAGCCTCCATAGTCGAATCAGCAATACAAGATTGCTTGACACTCCTCCAAACTATGGCTCCACCTCCTAAAGTAAATGTAGAACCAGAAGTTGATTTCCTTGAATCAACATCTGATTGGAAATCAGAATACGTATATCCTGTCGGAATAAGATTACTTCCAGAGTAAACAAGCATTAAGTTCTTTGTCCTACGAAGATACTTAAGTATACACTTAACCGCAGTCCAATGTTCCATTCCTGGATTGGACTGAAATCTACTTACCAGTCCCATGCGTGTAATGATATCCGGTCTAGTGCACAAGATTGCATACATCAAACTACCAACCGCCAAGCATATGGAATGTTACGAATCGCTCAACCTCCTCTTGGGTTTTAGATGCTTGTTCTTTGAAAGTTTGATTCCATGTCTAATAGGAGTGAAACCCTCTTGGAATCTTGTATGGCTTAACTTATTGAGCATATTCTCAATGTAGGTTAGTTGAGACAAAACTATCTTCTTGTTCTTACGATCCCTTATAAGTTTGATCCCTAGAACATAGGTAGCCTCTCCCAAATCCTTCATTGAAAATCGTTCATTCACCATCCAGAATCATGCAGATAACATTCCCACATCATTCCCAATGAGCGTAATGTCATCAACATACGTGATTAGGAAAGTAACCTTACCTTCTTGTATTCTTTTGTAAACACAAGGCTCATCTAGGTTTTGTATGAACCCATAGGTTTTGATAGCCTTATCAAACCTAATGTTCCAAGACCTAGATGCTTGCTTAAGTCCATAAATGGACCTTTGCAACTTGCAAACCTTATGCTCATTACCTAGCTCAATGAATCCTTCGGTTGGGCCATATAAATGGTCTCCTCAAGATCTCCATTCAGAAATGCGGTCTTGACATCCATTTGCCATATTTCATAATCGAAATAGGTCGCTATGACCAAAAGAATCTGATGGACTTAAGCATGGCAACCAAGAAAAGTCTCCTCGTAGTCTATACCCTCCTTTTGAGTATAACCTTTAGCTACCAATCTAGCTTTAAAGGTCTCTACCTTTCCATCCGATCCCCTTTTCCTTTTGTAGATCCATTTACATCCTATGGTTTTTAGACTGGTGGTAGATCTACAAGGACCTGCACTTCATTAGTATACATAGAATCTATTTCCGATTTCATTGCCTTGAGCCATTTTCCTGCATCAACATCATTAATAGTGCGTGTATATGAACGGATCTGTTTCTTCTTGGTCCGAGATGGCAATTAATCCTTCTCCTAAACCCAGATACCTATCTGGTTGTCTCACACCCTCCCACTACGCCTAGGCACATCTTGATGTTCAGTTGCACTTCGATTCAACTCTTGAATCTATTTCGACATCTTGTTTCATCATATCCAAAACAACTCTTGTTTTGGATGAAATTGCTAACTCCTTTAGTACTACTTCACTTCTTCCTTTGTGATTTCTCACAAACTCTTCCTCTAAGAAGTTTGCATTTGTCGACACAAATACCTTCCTATCATGAGGACTGTAAAAATAGTACCCTCGAGTTCGTAGATATCCTACAAACAAACATACTTCGACCTTGGTTCCATCTTTGTGGATTCAGGGCTTTAGAACATGGGCTGGACAGCCCTAAGTCCTCAAGTGCCTCAATGAAGGCACTCGGCCATCCACAACTCCCTAGATGTTTTAGGCACCGATTTGGATGAAGCAAAGTTAAGAAGATATGTTGTCGTTGTATGGCATATCCCGTAACGATTCTGGAAGGCTAGCATAGGACATCATTGATCTTACCATTTCCAATAGAGTTCTATTTCTCCTCTCGCTACACCATTACATTGAGGTGTACGAGGAGCTAACAAATTGGAAACAATTCCATTGTCAATTAAATATTCTGGAACTCTCCGATAAATACTCACCACCTCAATCTGATCAAGTCGCTTTTAATGGCTTGCCAATTTGCTTCTCAAACCAAACTTTGAATTCTTTGAACTTTTCAAAAGATTCACTATTTTATGCATCAAATACAAATAGCCATGTCTTGAGTAATCATCTATAAAAGTTATGAAATATTCATAACCTCCTCTAGCTTGTACATTCATGGGCCCACACACATCAGTATGTACCATGTCCAATATGGATTCAAATCTGTTTCCTTTAGAAGGAAATGAGGCTTTTGTCATTTTTCCTTCAATACAAGATTCACAGTGGGTAATGGATCACTATCCAAGCCCATAAGGATCCCATCCTTTACTAGCTTTGTCAAGTCTTTTTCGATTGATATGACCCATCCTTAGATGCCACAGATACTTTGAATTAATGCTGAGATATTGGATTGTCTTGGTTTTATCAATTTGTGGTGTTTAGTGAGCCTTTCATAGGTTCTATAAAAACAATCCTGTTTAATTATCGCTTCACAAATAAAATCCTTATTCTCATATATTGAAACAACCTTTTCAAAATATAAGGAATAGCAGATTTTATTAGACAAAAAATGTAAATCATGTTCCTTACAATCATTGGCATGTAATAAACATCTTCCAAATATAACCTATGACCACTAGAAAGTCCAAGATAACTACTCCCACCGATTCGCTGAAACATAGGAACCATCTGCTATCTTAACTTGAAACTGGCCTTTAGGAAGTCTTTTCCTTTCCTTGGAACCCTACAAAGAATTACAAACATGGTTAGTGGCTCCTGAATCTAATATCCAAGAAGTAGATAAATCTGCCACATTTCTAGTTCCTAACAAACTTAGGAAGCCCATACCTTGTTTGCTTTTGAGGGACTCTAGGTAGATCGGACAGCTTTCTTTTCCAAAGGGCCCATCTCATCACAGTGGAAACACTTTCCTTTGATGTTCTCTTTGGCCTTCTTTTTCATAGGTTTGGCCTTGACCCCTATTTGGGCCTTCTTTTTCATTGGACCCTTCTTGTTTTCCTTGCCCTTACCCTTGGGCTTAGAAGAAGAAGCTACATTAGCTTCTGGCCCATGAGCCTTAATATTCAATATTTCCTCCGTGCTCTGGAGGGTATTCATTAACTTACTCAAGGTGTAATCCTTGCTGTTGAGCTCATAGTCCAACTTAAACTGCTGAAAAGAAGAGTTTAAGCTATTGATGATCATAATCATCTGCGTGTCCGCATCCATATCCGCCTAAGCATCTCACCTCGGTGACCGCAGAGATTACCTTCATCATGTAATCCCAAGACCGGTTCACCAGGTTTCTGTCTGAGATTATGAAAGGTTTAGATAGCTTTCACTCTTGCAGACCTAGTCCTCACACCAAACATCTCATGTAGGTGATGGACCATTGCACTAGCAGTTTTCATACAAGCAATTTGCTTTTGCAACATGCCACGATGAGCTTTAATATAACACTTAGTAGTCTTGTCAGCATTTTTCCAACGCTCATGTTGTTGGACTTGCTCAGGAGTTGCATCTCCACTTAGAGGTGTAGGCTCATTTTCAGTTAACACCCATGAAATACGTTCATATTGAAGAACAATGTCAAGGTTACGTCTCCATTCATTAAACTTGTCTCCATTTTTCAATTTGTTATTAGTCAAGAGCAGGGTGAGTGGATTCATTTTGTGGTTGATTATGTCTGAAAATATAAATTATTAAAACATGAGCATACTAGTCAACAATTTATGGAACTTTGTATAAAATCATGATGCATGTATGCATGATGATAGATTTAACAAAACTTAAAAAATTAAAACATTATACGACGGTTATTTTTCTTATCTATAACAAACTAAGTGACGGTGGGCCATCTTATCTATTAAAAGAAAAACTAGGACCCTCCCACTCAAAAAACTACCAAGCATCTCATGCTCAATTTTTTAAGAAGCGTCTTAATTTGGTCCATACTTTTACCAACAGAGCTACGGTGGGCAGTTTATTGATAAAAAATGTTGAGTGTATAACCATTTGATTCATTCACTAAAGATACCTACAAATCATGCCTCGGTGGGAGGTCACATTTGCTATCATTAAGTGGACTTATCCTTAAGGAGACCCAAACCATGCAAGATCTAGGATCCATGCCCTCCGATGGGGAGTAACACTTCACCACATGCAAACGGGCCATCATTTGGAGACCGTGGACTCTCACATGAGCATCCTCTCCCACTCAATCTTTTTGGGCTTTAAGTTTTAAATACCATCTTGTCTTGATGCAATTTATTATCCATCCTATATTGTTTCATTATATATCTCATACATAATGAATGCATGGCAAGAACTAGGGTTGGCAATTTTCTAAATGACATGCAATCACATAATATCACATATTACAAGCATTCATTTCTCCATTCATCACATGAACTAATAAAGCCACTTTTGATTGTCCATCCTAGAAACATAAAATAATTACAAGCCTTTTAGGCCCAAAATATGCTTCTTCATCTTGGATCTTCCGCTTCGAACTCTTCGCTAACATGATCCGGCCCATTCGGTAAACAAAATGTAATGGAATTTATGAAATTAGAATTTTGTCATTTTGAAAAATAAAATTCCAGCACTAGATTTTTAGAAAACCAAATCTTTGTTTTGACAAAAAATCCCAGCACTTGTTTTATTAAACCAAACTCATTTCATGAAAATTAAAAACAACACTTAGTATTTTAGCAAAACCGAAATTGGATTCTTTGAAACAAAAAACCAGCACTTGTTTTCCAATCATAACTGAAATATGATTCATTGAAACAAAAATTCCAGCAACTTAGTTTTCACAAAACTTATGTCAAAACACAAAAGGATACACCGAAAATTTTACCTTTCCATTTCTTCAATCCATGGCTGCTCCTTCTTCATCATTACATCAATTTGTACATTACAAAATCAAATAAAATAGAAAAAAGAAACCAAGGAGGAAACATGGTGATGATAGACCACCCTCCTTGTTACAACCAAATGAAGAAATCTTACAAGATAAAATTTAACTTCTATGGACAACCAAAAGAGCAACATACACCATATATATTTCTATCACATAAAAATATGCAGTATACATAAAAAGATTGCCAACCCATGCATCCACCATATAGGAACCGAAATCATGCATGAAAAACCAGCTCTGATACCAATTGTTGGATCGGAAAAAGAAAGCATGCTTAGTATGGAGAAACGATAGATTTCAAAACTTTTTAAGAAATCATCTTGTAGCGGAAGCAATATATCCAAATCAACATGCTAATCCATACATGATATGGTATAAGGATAATAAAACTAAGAACAAGATAAAAGGAATTATCGACTCCTTCGCTACAACTTTAAATCCTCGCCGCTTATCCTCTCCTTCTTATATCCAAATCCTTTGCCTTTGAGTCTTTTCCTTTAGCAATCTATCTTCTTCCTTGTTGTAGTATCCTCAACCAATTAGATTTACCACTTGTTCTTCAAGGACAACTAGGTTAACAAATCCTTTGGTGGGAAAGGAGAAGAAATATTTGGAGGAGATTTTCTTAGAAGAAGAACCAAAATTGAAACTCTTTCAATTCTTTCACTTAGGAATTTCGGTTCTACCTTGCATGAAAGGAGAGAATGTCTAAAATCCATGCAAGAACCCTTTCTTACATCTCAATTTCGAAATATGCATGAATGGAAAGAGTGAGAGGCATCCAATGCATCACTTCTTACATTAATCACTCATCAAATAGCCAATAAATGAGACTTACTTCATTTATCTTTAAAATGGCTATTTGAAAAGACCATAACCAATAATTGAATACCCATTTCGGTTTTGACAAGAAAAAAGAAGGAAGATGGTCCATCTAATGCACATCTTTCATCTTTAATCTAATGAATGCAAATAGGTTACATGCCAACATTAAAAGCCAACCATTAAACCATTTAATGGTAAGTTCATAACTCCATTTAATAATGATGAACCATAATAAAGACCATCTTTATTTAGTATTTTAATGTCAAATGTGTGGTTACACATCTAACCTAACACAATTTCGAAATTGCTTCTTCTCCATTTAAAACAAATTGTTTTAATATAATTAATCTAATCAATTACATTAAACCAAAACAAGCCCATTTCTAAATGAACATATGGGCTTCCAATTAACCATTAATTAGTATAAGCCCATCATTCAATTATGGACTTCTAAAGCCTCCAAACTACTTCTTACTTAGCTTGATAACCTTCCTTAAAGCCAAGTGGGGAATCTTATTGGACTTTGATAATTCAAGCTCCAATAAGCCCGTAAATAATTCAATCTCATTGGAATTAATTCTAGCTTATTAACTAAATGTCATTCCACTAAAGACAATTAGTTGAACTCTTGAATTATTAAATATTATGAGAATATGTCCAATTGTAAACCCTATTTAGAACCTTATTATAGCCATCCGCACAAAAAGGGTAAAATTACCGCTTTGCCCTTATGTTGGTTTTTCCTTCTAGATCTCTCATTTTACTTTATATGGTGATTAACACATAAGATCTCATCTTAGTGTTAAGACTTCATGGGTAGCTAGTCCATCAAACTATCGGCGCCAGTTTAATCACCAAATCTCCTTAAAACATCTAGAAGAGATGATAACACTATAAACTCTTTATTTGAGTGAATGTTCCACGATACATGTTTCAATTAATAATTCCAACATGCGACCTTTGGATTAATACCTGTAAAAATCCATTCCGATCATATCAAGAATTATAATGAAACACATATGAGTTCACCACTCATCAAGATTGTGGTTCATAATAAGCGAATGCTTAAGTTGTATGTTTTAAGATTAAAGTAACGCCCACTTTATTCTTGAAAACATACTTGATTCAATTCATTTAATAGTGCCATTATCGATAGTATACTACTATCATGATATGAAACTCATCATTCCCTTTAAGTAAACTCCTTTACTTATATGGAGATAAATCGCAACACTACAGTCTAAACCATAATCAAACGACCAACTTGATTATTCAACTGTGAATCAATTAATTCAGATTCTAATAATATACATGTTTCCCATACATCTCTATGTATATGTATATTACTTACAAATGAATCTTGGTACCTTATGACCAGATATATAATGCTCATACAGATAAAACCAAACTCTTTTGTTTTATTAATAATAAATATTTTCATTACAAAATCAGAATCAAGAAGATAAAGTTACATGTAAATACACTTGCTTTCCAGGGCACTATATTTACATAACTCCAACAATCTCCCACTTGCCCTAAAGCAAGTTTGACATATCCTTCATTCTCATCCCTTCTAGGTGACCCTCAAAGCTCTTTTGAGTCAATGTCTTTGTGAACGGATCAGCAAGGTTTTACTCTGTAGGAATCTTTACCACATCCACTTCTCCACGTTGTATTATCTCCCTTATGAGATGATACTTTCGCTCAATCTTTTTGGCAGCTTTGTGGTTTCGAGGTTCTTTAGAATTAGCCACTGCCCCACTATTATCACAATAAAGTGTAATGGCTTTTTCTGCCTCTGGAACTACCTCCAAATCATTTAGGAACTTCCGAGCCAGATCGCTTCCTTCTTTGCTTCACACGCAGACAACATACTCACCTCCATAGTCGAATCAGCAATACAAGATTGCTTGACACTCCTCCAAACTATGGCTCCACCTCCTAAAGTAAATGTAGAACCAGAAGTTGATTTCCTTGAATCAACATCTGATTGGAAATCAGAATACGTATATCCTGTCGGAATAAGATTACTTCCAGAGTAAACAAGCATTAAGTTCTTTGTCCTACGAAGATACTTAAGTATACACTTAACCGCAGTCCAATGTTCCATTCCTGGATTGGATGAAATCGCTACCGGTCCCATCTGCGTAATGATATCCGTCTAGTGCTGACATTGCATACATCAAACTACCAACTGCCGAAGCATATGGAATGTTACGAATGCGTTCAACCTCCTCTTGGGTTTTAGATGCTTGTTCCTTTGAAAGTTTGATTCCATGTCTAATAGGAGTGAAACCCCTCTTGGAATCTTGTATGGCGAACTTATTGAGCATATTCTCAATGTAGGTTAGTTGAGACAAAACTATCTTCTTGTTCTTACGATCCCTTATAAGTTTGATCCCTAGAACATAGGTAGCCTCTCCCAAATCCTTCATTGAAAATCGTTCATTCAGCCATCCAGAATCAGCAGATAACATTCCCACATCATTCCCAATGAGCGAATGTCATCAACATACGAGGATTAGGAAAGTAACCTTACCTTCTTGTATTCTTTTGTAAACACAAGGCTCATCTAGGTTTTGTATGAACCCATAGGTTTTGATAGCCTTATCAAACCTAATGTTCCAAGACCTAGATGCTTGCTTAAGTCCATAAATGGACCTTTGCAACTTGCAAACCTTATGCTCATTACCTAGCTCAATGAATCCTTCTGGTTGGGCCATATAAATGGTCTCCTCAAGATCTCCATTCAGAAATGCGGTCTTGACATCCATTTGCCATATTTCATAATCGAAATAGGCTGCTATGACCAAAAGAATCCTGATGGACTTAAGCATGGCAACCGAAGAAAAAGTCTCCTCGTAGTCTATACCCTCCTTTTGAGTATAACCTTTAGCTACCAATCTAGCTTTAAAGGTCTCTACCTTTCCATCCGATCCCCTTTTCCTTTTGTAGATCCATTTACATCCTATGGTTTTTAGACCTGGTGGTAGATCTACAAGGACCCAGACTTCATTAGTATACATAGAATCTATTTCTGATTCCATTGCCTTGAGCCATTTTCTTGCGTCAACATCATTAATAGTCTGTGTATACGTAACGGGATCTGTTTCTTCTTGGTATGAGATGGCAATTAATCCTTCTCCTAAACCCAGATACCTATCTGGTTGTCTCACAACCCTCCCACTACGTCTAGGCACATCTTGATGTTCAGGTTGCACTTCTGATTCAACTCTTGAATCTATTTCGACATCTTGTTCTGTCATATCCAAAACAACTCTTGGTTTGGATGAAATTGCTAACTCCTTTAGTACTACTTCACTTCTTCCTTTGTGATTTCTCACAAACTCTTCCTCTAAGAAGTTTGCATTTGTCGACACAAATACCTTCCTATCATGAGGACTGTAAAAATAGTACCCTCGAGTTCCCGTAGGATATCCTACAAACAAACATACTTCTGACCTTGGTTCCATCTTTGTGGATTCAGGCTTTAGAACATGGGCTGGACAGCCCCAAGTCCTCAAGTGCCTCAATGAAGGCACTCGGCCAGTCCACAACTCCCTAGATGTTTTAGGCACCGATTTGGATGAAGCAAAGTTAAGAAGATATGTTGTCGTTTGTATGGCATATCCCCAGAACGATTCTGGAAGGCTAGCATAGGACATCATTGATCTTACCATTTCCAATAGAGTTCTATTTCTCCTCTCTCGCTACACCATTACGTTGAGGTGTACGAGAGCTAACAAATTGGAAACAATTCCATTGTCAATTAAATATTCTGGAACTCTCCGGATAAATACTCACCACCTCAATCGATCGAAAATTTTTTAATGGCTTACCAAGTTGCTTCTCGACTTGACTTTGAATTCTTTGAACTTTTCAAAAGATTCACTATTTTATGCATCAAATACAAATAGCCATGTCTTGAGTAATCATCTATAAAAGTTATGAAATATTCATAACCTCCTCTAGCTTGTACATTCATGGGCCCCACACATCAAGATGTACCATGTCCAATATGGATTCAAATCTGTTTCCTTTAGAAGGAAATGAGGCTTTTGTCATTTTCCTTCAATACAAGATTCACAGGTGGGTAATGGATCACTATCCAAGCCCATAAGGATCCCATCCTTTACTAGCCTTTGTCAAGTCTTTTTCGATTGATATGACCCATCCTTAGATGCCACAGATACTTTGAATTAATGCTAGAGATATTGGATTGTCTTGGTTTTATCAATTACGTGGTGTTTAGTGAGCCTTTCATAGGTTCTATAAAAACAATCCTGTTTAATTATCGCTTCACAAATAAAATCCTTATTCTCATATATTGAAACAACCTTTTCAAAATATAAGGAATAGCCAGATTTTATTAGACAAAAACAGAAATCATGTTCCTTACAATCATTGGCATGTAATAAACATCTTCCAAATATAACCTATGACCACTAGGAAAGTCCAAGATAACTACTCCCACCGATTCTCGCTGAAACATAGGAACCATCGCTATCTTAACTTGAAACGGCCTTTAGGAAGTCTTTTCCTTTGCTGGAACCCCTACAAAGAATTACAAACATGGTTAGTGGCTCCTGAATCTAATATCCAAGAAGTAGATAAATCTGCCACATTTCTAGTTCCTAACAAACTTAGGAAGCCCATACCTTGTTTGCTTTTGAGGACTCTAGGTAGATCGGATGCTTTCTTTTCGAAGGCCCATCTCATCACAGTGGAAACACTTTCCTTTGATGTTCTCTTTGGCCTTCTTTTCATAGGTTTGGCCTTGACCCTATTTGGGCCTTCTTTTCATTGGACCCTTCTTGTTTTCCTTGCCCTTACCCTTGGGCTTAGAAGAAGAAGCTACATTAGCTTCGGCCCATGAGCCTTAATATTCAATATTTCCTCCGTGCTCGGAGGGTATTCATTAACTTACTCAAGGTGTAATCCTTTTGTTGAGCTCATAGTCCAACTTAAACTGCTGAAAAGAAGAGTTTAAGCTATTGATGATCATAATCATCTGCGTGTCCGCATCCATATCCGCCCAAGCATCTCGGCCTCGACCGCAGAGATTACCTTCATCATGTAATCCCGCACCGGTTCACGAGTTTCGCTCGAGATTATGAAAGGTTTAGATAGCTTTCACTCTTGCAGACCTAGTCCTCACACCAAACATCTCATGTAGGTGATGGACCATTGCACTAGCAGTTTTCATACAAGCAATTTGCTTTTGCAACATGCCGCTGACAGAAGCCAGAATATAACACTTAGTAGTCTTGTCAGCATTCTGCCAACGCTCATGTTGTTGGACTTGCTCAGGAGTTGCATCTCCACTTAGAGGTGTAGGCTCATTTTCAGTTAACACCCATGAAATACGTTCATATTGAAGAACAATGTCAAGGTTACGTCTCCATTCATTAAACTTGTCTCCATTTTCAATTTGTTATTAGTCAAGAAGCGGGGTGAGTGGATTCATTTTGTGGTTGATTATGTCTCGAAAATATAAATTATTAAAACATGAGCATACTAGTCAACAATTTATGGAACTTTGTATAAAATCATGATGCATGTATGCATGATGATAGATTTAACAAAACTTAAAAATTAAAACATTATCTGACGGTTATTTTCTTATCTATAACAAACTAAGTGACGGTGGGCCATCTTATCTATTAAAAGAAAACTAGGACCCTCCCACTCAAAAAACTACCAAGCATCTCATGCTCAATTTTTAAGAAGCGTCTTAATTTGGTCCATACTTTTACCAATGAGCTACGGTGGGCGGTTTATTGATAAAAATGTTGAGTGTATAACCATTTGATTCATTCACTAAAGATACCTACAAATCATGCCTCGGTGGGAGGTCACATTTGCTATCATTAAGTGGACTTATCCTTAAGGAGACCCAAACCATGCAAGATCTAGGATCCATGCCCTCCGATGGGGAGTAACACTTCACCACATGCAAACGGGCCATCATTTGGAGACCGTGGACTCTCACATGAGCATCCTCTCCCACTCAATCTTTTGGGCTTTAAGTTTTAAATATCATCTTGTCTTGATGCAATTTATTATCCATCCTATATTGTTTCATTATATATCTCATACATAATGAATGCATGGCAAGAACTAGGGTTGGCAATTTTCTAAATGACATGCAATCACATAATATCACATATTACAAGCATTCATTTCTCCATTCATCACATGAACTAATAAAGCCACTTTTGATTGTCCATCCTAGAAACATAAAATAATTACAAGCCTTTTAGGCCCAAAATATGCTTCTTCATCTTGGATCTTCCGCTTCGAACTCTTCGCTAACATGATCCGGCCCATTCGGTAAACAAAATGTAATGGAATTTATGAAATTAGAATTTTGTCATTTTGAAAAATAAAATTCCAGCACTAGATTTTTAGAAAACCAAATCTTTGTTTTGACAAAAAATCCCAGCACTTGTTTTATTAAAACCGAAACTCATTTCATGAAAATTAAAAACAACACTTAGTATTTTAGCAAAACCGAAATTGGATTCTTTGAAACAAAAAACCAGCACTTGTTTTCCAATCATAACTGAAATATGATTCATTGAAACAAAATTCCAGCAACTTAGTTTTCACAAAACTTATGTCAAAACACAAAAGGATACACGAAAATTTTACCTTTCCATTTCTTCAATCCATGGCTGCTCCTTCTTCATCATTACATCAATTTGTACATTACAAAATCAAATAAAATAGAAAAAGAAACCAAGGAGGAAACATGGTGATGATAGACCACCCTCCTTGTTACAACCAAATGAAGAAATCTTACAAGATAAAATTTAACTTCTATGGACAACCAAAAGAGCAACATACACCATATATATTTCTATCACATAAAAATATGCAGTATACATAAAAAGATTGCCAACCCATGCATCCACCATATAGGAACCGAAATCATGCATGAAAAACCAGCTCTGATACCAATTGTTGGATCGGAAAAAGAAAGCATGCTTAGTATGGAGAAACGATAGATTTTAAAACTTTTTAAGAAATCATCTTGTAGCGGAAGCAATATATCCAAATCAACATGCTAATCCATACATGATATGGTATAAGGATAATAAAACTAAGAACAAGATAAAAGGAATTATCGACTCCTTCGCTACAACTTTAAATCCTCGCTGCGCTATCCTCTCCTTCTTATATCCAAATCCTTTGCCTTTGAGTCTTTTCCTTTAGCAATCTATCTTCTTCCTTGTTGTAGTATCCTCAACCAATTAGATTTACCACTTGTTCTTCAAGGACAACTAGGTTAACAAATCCTTTGGTGGGAAAGGAGAAGAAATATTTGGAGGAGATTTTCTTAGAAGAAGAACCAAAATTGAAACTCTTTCAATTCTTTCACTTAGGAATTTCGGTTCTACCTTGCATGAAAGGAGAGAATGTCTAAAATCCATGCAAGAACCCTTTCTTACATCTCAATTTCGAAATATGCATGAATGGAAAGAGTGAGAGGCATCCAATGCATCACTTCTTACATTAATCACTCATCAAATAGCCAATAAATGAGACTTACTTCATTTATCTTTAAAATGGCTATTTGAAAAGACCATAACCAATAATTGAATACCCATTTCGGTTTTGACAAGAAAAAAGAAGGAAGATGGTCCATCTAATGCACATCTTTCATCTTTAATCTAATGAATGCAAATAGGTTACATGCCAACATTAAAAGCCAACCATTAAACCATTTAATGGTAAGTTCATAACTCCATTTAATAATGATGAACCATAATAAAGACCATCTTTATTTAGTATTTTAATGTCAAATGTGTGGTTACACATCTAACCTAACACAATTTCGAAATTGCTTCTTCTCCATTTAAAACAAATTGTTTTAATATAATTAATCTAATCAATTACATTAAACCAAAACAAGCCCATTTCTAAATGAACATATGGGCTTCCAATTAACCATTAATTAGTATAAGCCCATCATTCAATTATGGACTTCTAAAGCCTCCAAACTACTTCTTACTTAGCTTGATAACCTTCCTTAAAGCCAAGTGGGGAATCTTATTAGACTTTGATAATTCAAGCTCCAATAAGCCCAGAAATAATTCAATCTCATTGGAATTAATTCTAGCTTATTAACTAAATGTCATTCCACTAAAGACAATTAGTTGAACTCTTGAATTATTAAATATTATGAGAATATGTCCAATTGCAAACTCTATTTAGAACCTTATTATAGCCATCCGCACAACAAAGGGTAAAATTACCGTTTTGCCCTTATGTTAGTTTTTCCTTCTAGATCTCTCATTTTACTTTATATGGTGATTAACACATAAGATCACATCTTAGTGTTAAGACTTGATGGGTAGCTAGTCCATCAAACTACTGGCGCCAGTTTAATCACCAAATCTCCTTAAAATATCTAGAAGAGATGATAACACTATAAACTCTTTATTTGAGTGAATGTTCACGATACATGTTTCAATTAATAATTCCAACATGCAGATAATCGGATTAATACCTGTAAAAATCCATTCCGATCATATCAAGAATTATAATGAACACATATGAGTTCACCACTCATCAAGATTGTGGTTCATAATAAGCGAATGCTTAAGTTGTATGTTTTAAGATTAAAGTAACGCCCACTTTATTCTTGAAAACATACTTGATTCAATTCATTTAATAGTGCCATTATCGATAGTCTACTACTATCATGATATGAAACTCATCATTCCCTTTAAGTAAACTCCTTTACTTATATGGAGATAAATCGCAACACTACTGATCTAAACCATAATCAAACGACCAACTTGATTATTCAACTGTGAATCAATTAATTGATTCTAATAATATACATGTTTCCCATACATCTCTATGTATATTTATATTACTTACAAATGAATCTTGGTACCTTATGACCAGATATATAATGCTCATACAGATAAAACCAAACTCTTTTGTTTTATTAATAATAAATATTTTCATTACAAAACTGTAACTGAAGAAGATAAAGTTACATGTAAATACACTTGCTTTCTAGGGCATTATATTTACATAACTCCAACACCCCCACCCCCCCACCCCCCTGAATCAAATGGAGCCAATTGCTAACCCAACAATCGACCGACAAACTTCAAACTTTCCCTTTGGTAGAATCTTCACCAACATGTCTGCACCATTGTCATCCGTGTGAATCTTTTCCAACACCAACAGATTAGACTCTAAGATATCACGAATCCAATGATATCGCACATCAATATGTTTTGATCTACCATGGAATGTTGAGTTCTTGCTCAAATGGGTAGCACTCATATTATCATAAAATAAGGCATATCTCTCCTGTGTAAAACCAAGTTCTTAGACAAACTTCTTCATCCAAAGTAACTCTTTACAAGCTTTAGTTACATCAATGAACTCAGCTTCTGTAGTAGATAAAGCAACACACTTCTGCAATTTAGATCGCCATGCCACAGCTCCCCCTACAAAAGTGATTATATAGCCCGAAGTAGATTTTCTCGAGTCAACATCTCCAGCCATGTCTGAATCTCTATAACTAGAGAGTTCTGGTTTTCTAGTCCCAAAACATAACTTCAAACTAGAAGTTCCTCGGAGACATCTTAATATCCACTTCACTGCATTCCAATGCTCTCTACCTAGATTGGTTTGAAAACAACTAACAACACTAACAACATGAGCTATATCAGGCCTCGTCTAAATCATTGCATGCATCAAACTTCATAATGCCGATGCATAAGGAACACATTGCATATCTTCCTTCTCTTTGTCATCGGAAGGAGACTGACTACTACTCAATTTGAAATGTAATGCCAAAGGAGTACTCACAGCTTTTGCCTTATCCATCTGAAAATGTTCAAGTACCTTCTTGGGGTACTTCGCCTATGATAACCACAATTTCTTGGCACTTCTATCACGAATAATTTGCATACCAAGAAGGGTCTTTGCCGGTCCCAAGTCTTTCATTGCAAAAGACTTACTAAGCTTCATCTTCAATTTGTTAATCTTGGAGGAATTTTGATTGACAATCAACATGTCATCAACATAGAGCAACAAAAATATGAAGTCATTATCTGTGAACTTCTGCACAAACACACAGTGATCTGAAGTAGTCTTCTTGAACCCTTGTTGGATGATAACAGACTCAAACTTCTTATACCACTGTCTTGGAGGTTGCTTCAAACCGTACAAGCTCTTCTTCAATCTGTAGACATAGTCTTATTTGCCCTTCACCGTATAACCCTCTAATTGCTCCATATAAATATCTTCCTCAAGATCACCATGAAGAAAAGTAGTTTTGACATCCATCTGCTCAACTTCCAAATTAAGACTAGCGGCTAAACCTA
Source organism: Erythroxylum novogranatense (assembly GCA_029891385.1). Lineage (NCBI taxonomy): Eukaryota > Viridiplantae > Streptophyta > Magnoliopsida > Malpighiales > Erythroxylaceae > Erythroxylum > Erythroxylum novogranatense. Next base: position 40,728,311 of record CM057231.1, read on the forward strand.
GAACAACTCTAATAGAAGACATCTTTACAACTAGTGAGAATATCTCATCAAAATCAATCCCCTTCTTCTGGTGAAATCCTTTGACAACAATCTAGCTTTATATCGTGGCTTAGAATCTTCGATTTTCTCCCTAAAAAACCAACAATTCGGTAACCTTAGATAATTTGACTAAGTCAAACGTATGATTATCCAGTAAAGACTTCCATTCATCTTTTATTGATGCTTTTCATTCGGTTTTCTTCTCACTGTCCATAGCTTCTTCATAAGACTCTGGTTCTCCCTCATCAGTAAGATGCACACATACTTGTGAGATGAATAACGAGTAGAAGGAACTCGTTGTCTATTTGATCTCCTAAGTGGAGCATCAAGTTCAACGGCAGGAGCATCTAACTCTTCTGTAACGTCCTCATAACACTACAACAAAAATGACATACAGTAACATTAGACAGTAACACTTTTGACAATATGTTATAAAATACCTATTTATGGTAACATTATATCTTAAAATGTTATGATTCTTAATTTGATAAGTAACACTTTATGATTTTATAACATATAATTTATCATTGATAACAATTTTTTAAGTGTTACTAAATATTATAAAAGGTTACTATTTTAAGATGTTACTGAAAGTAATGTAAAATAATGACACTTTATATGAGTTACTTTAATAATAAATTTATAACACTTTATATGAGTTATCTTAATATCATAAAATAATAACAATTGATTTGAGTTACCTTAGTAATGTAAAATAATAACATTTCATATAAGTTACCCTAGTGAATATAAAATAATAATACTTTAGAAAAGTTACCATAATAGTGTATTATAATAACATTATGTATGAGTTACTTTATTAATAAAATAATAACAATTTATATGAGTTATCTTAGTCATGTAAATTAATAACACTTTATATAAGTTACGTTAGTAATGTCAATCAATAAAACTTTATATGAGTTACTTTAGTAAATGTAAAATAATAACATTTTAGAAAAGTTATCATAATAGTGTATTATAATAACATTATGTATGAGTTATCTTAGTTATGTAAATTAATAACAATTTATATAAGTTACGTTAGTAATATAGATCAATAACACTTTATAAGAGTTACTTTAGTAAATATAAAATAATAACACTTTAGAAAAGTTATCATAATAGTGTATTATAATAATATTATATATGAGTTACTTTATTAATAAAATAATGATAATTTATATGAATTATCATAGTTATGTAAATTAATATCACTTTATATATGTTATGTTAGTAATGTAAATCAATAACACTTTATATGAGTTACTTTAATAAATGTAAAATAATAATACTTTAAAAAATTATCATAATAGTGTATTATAATAACATTATGTATGAGTGACTTTATTAATAAAATAATAACAATTTATATAAGTTATCTTAGTTACGTAAATTAATAACACTTTATATAAGTTACGTTACGTTAGTAATGTAAAACAAAAGCAAATAATTAACGTAAATCAATAAAATATACACCAAAATTTGTGAAAAATGTAATTTAAAGTTAGTTTAGAGAAACCACGACAAAATTGTCACACCAATAGACCTTCATAATCCTCTTTTACATAATCAACTTCCTCACTATCATCATAGACGTTCATATCTCATGCAGTAACATATTCTGACCCATACATGAAATCCTTATCCTCATTATACATTTCCAACTCATAGTAATCCCTCAGGGGGTCTTCAATATATCATACCAATTAGATGAATCAGTTTCTCTAAAGTAAAACACTTATTTTGCTTGCGATGCTAGGATAAAAGGCATTACATATCCTTTGAGAATTTTCATATACCTAAATAGAAATATAACACATTAAAACAATATCTTAAAAAATTGACATTGTAATAAAAAATAGATATAAACATTATTAACCTTTCAAAAGGGTATATCCATCAATATTGAACTGATCCACCAAGTCGTGCTTCTCTTCCTATGTGCGCTGATAGGTGTATCATGATATCAAAGAATGATGGTGGAAAGAATCTCTCAAACATACATATAGTTTTAACGACCTCATCTTCAAGGGCAACCACTACTTCCCTATCAATAATTTGTTGGCATAATTTATTAAAAAATGCACAAAATCGAAGAATCGCCAATCTTTGTCCCTTAGATAACAACCCTCTCAACGCTACTGGTGACAATTGTTGTATTAAAACATGACAGTCATGCGATTTTAGACCCGTTATCTTGCATTCTTCAATTGAAACACAATTTCCAATGTTAGAGATTGATTTCTTAATAAATTAGAAAATCTTTCTTTAATTGATTAGAAAACTATTTTTCAAAAATTAAAGAAAGTTCCTTTTCTTGATAAATAAATGAAAACATTTTCAAATTTTAATCAAGACAATATCCTTTCTAATAAATCAAGAAACTTATTATTAATAAATAAAGAAAACAATTTCTAAATAAATAAAATAACAATTCTCTAAACAAATAAAATCAAGAATTTAATTTATCTCAATCAAATTGAAATAAATATATTTAATTAAGAAACATCTTTCTTAATTATTTAAGAAAACATTTTCTTAATTTCAAGAAGTCCAATTAATTAATTTCAATCTAATTAAAATAATTAATTCTAATTTTAGAAACAACTTTTCTAATTAATTAATTTCAATCTAATTGAAACTAATTAATTTTAATTTTAGAAACTAATTTTCTAAAATTAATTAGGAATCAATATAATTATTAATTTTAATCAAATTAAGAAAATAATTATCTTAATTTTGGAATTGAATAGACAAATTAATTTAATGTAATATTCCAACTCTTTGAAAAAATAAACTAAAATTTAAAACATTCTTAAACCTATTTCCAAACAACCCTTCTTTTTCAATAAGAAACCTAAACATCTATTGTCGCATTTTATGAATTTTATGTTCATCACTGCTGCCGTCTCCTCCGGTTCCTATTCTGTCCATAGCGTTGTTTCCTCCACTATTACACAAGTTGTTGTCACGGCCTTCGCTATTGCCTCCAGTGCTTGCCTTTCCACTAAGGTCGATTTTTTCTGGCCTAAAGTGGAAGAGCAATCTGGTATTAATATCCATTAAATCAGAAGTATTTTTTTTTCGTTGTGTTTATTAGTAGTCTATATTTGTTTTCCTTTCTCTAGACAATAATTGTCAAAGTGTAAACGAGGCTAAAGCATCTGTAAAGAAATCAACTAAGAGCATAAGGTGACATACACTATATATGATCCATTTCACTTGAACCATTAAAAAAACACATTTGTCTCATTGTTAGAAATATAAAGCGGTCTTCTAGAATTAGTTATTGTGATTTAAACTAGGTTGATTATGGTAAGTTCATATTCTTGTTATCGTGGATGCAAATGATAGGTATTATGTCGCCCTTTTGAAATATATATATATATATATATATATATATATATATATATATATATATATATATATATATATATATATATTGACAACTACAGCTCATATTATCAGTAAAACTGGTTTTGATTGGAATGATGCTAACTTAGCAATTATAGCCACTGTCTTTGTCCGTCAAATTGTTGGTTTAATCACTGTAAATATTGTCAACTTGGTTTTCAACCAAAGAGCGTGTACCCCACTCCTTTATTCTTTGTTTCCCATGTTATATCAATGCCTTGCTATTTGTATATGTTCCATCAAATTGTCACCATTTATCAATAGGAAAAACACTACTCCTGTCTTTACCTTTCAGCTGCAGAATGATTCAACTACTTATACCCATAAACTCCCTAAATGATTATTTAACCCGCTATTATCTAGCTCCTGGATTTCTAAACCATGATTCCTTTTAGATAATTCCTTTTTCAACAATGTAAAATCTTATCAAAAGTAAGAATACATTTTCTTTTTTTTCTTGGCTATTTTGAGACTGTCTTGTAACATAGCAAATGAATTTATGAGTGCATAAAATTTATATAAATATGATAGAGGCAATACTGACAATGCCTAATATGGTATTGAAATTTATTGGTTTTAATGGATAGTGCATTTTGTTATAGCTTAATTACATCGCAATGAGGAAAAACTTTTATGTAAAAATTACTATAAGACTGATTTTTGTGGAATTAAAAGATTCCCTGTGTCTTAGATATCGAATTGTTGGTTTGAACTTGACTTATCTATTAGCCCGTTTAAATTGTGTTAATTATTAATTTATTATTTGATGAATTTCATATTAACTTTTATTTTTTAAAAAAAAACAAGTTCTCTGGGAAGATAAAATCTCATGGATTCTAGTATGAATAAGAGAAAAAGAGGTCCAACTAAGATGAAGACCATTTCTTTGAATGGTGATAATCGGATTAAAGTCAAATTCAATGACAAAGGTCTACCTATCGGGCAAGAATCTATGCAATTGTCTTCTTTCTTAGGAGCTCTTGCACGAGAAACTGTACCATATACAATTCATGATTGGAGAAAAGTTCCTTCTGACATGAGAGAAATATTATGCAAATATATTCAAGTATTGTATGAATTTCCATGTTTTAAGGTAACTATACCATTGCATGCAATGGCCCTTATGTTAAATTTATTTATGTTCTTTTATTTATGTTCACTTGAATTTTTGCTATAAAATCATTGTATTGTTACGGGAAATAAGTGATGAAATGAAACAAAGAAAAAAGAAACAAACTCCATACATAGGTGGTCGAAGGGGTTATGATCTTTAAGACAGAGTGTTTCCACTGGCTGCTCCCCTCTATGGCTCTTAGTTTGATGTATTTTCTCAGGTATTACCCTATGATGAGCTAATATCACAAACATCCGTTAACTTGAGGATTTTCTTATCAATGAATGCATGTATACAGTGGGTCTTTCTCCATTTTGGAATTTATTCCTGAGTTAACTTTTGTTTCTATTAATATGTAAAGCTTGCTTTTGCCATGAACCGAATGATCCATGTAATGTGATGGTGGTAAAAAATCATTCTTGATCTAAGTTTGGAAAAAGTCTGGTCTAAACACGCACTACTAAGGTGCTTATACAAAAGGAATGGATAAGATGAATGCTGATTGTTGACTATGATCCTTTCTTCTATTAGGGACTGGTTAGAGGAAAGCTGGATTAGTTGCGAAGGTGCTTCGAGGTCCAAAAATTTTGGTTACATTATCTTGTGTTGTTTGGCATTTCCCTTTTATTTTTCACCATCTGTCAAGGCTATTGAAGCTTATTGATATTCTTTGGAGGACAGGTCCAATTTGTCGTTGGTAGGGATCTGAGGCCTGGACAACTTACTAACATGATACAAACGCTATCCAGCTGGTAAAAACTGGTTTACATCGTCCTTTGTTGTAGGTCAACTGTTAATTCAAGCCAACTTTAAGTCCACTTTTTATTCCGTATCTTGCTCAAAATTTTGAAACTCTTTTCTGTTCATTAAGCTTTCTTTTTGCATCTACCATACCTGACTTTGTTCCTATGCATGTATAGGTTGGCTTCGTCTGACAATTTACTTGTCTCAATCCAAGAAAAGATCAAATGGGCTGATACTACGAGTGAATTAGACAAGAAGCACCAAAAAGATGTCAAGGATAGGGACCATATCAATTGCCATCAATAGCTTAAAGGGACAACATTATTGACAAACTAAAACAAGAGCAAGCTGAGAAGAAAGAAGAAATGGACCATATGAAGGGCTTACTCTATGAGAGTTTGGATGGCTATAGCTAAGGTACCTACTTTACTTTTAAATAAGATTTATTATATAATTTTATTGGTATTATGTCAATGTCTTGCATTAATTATTTAAATGTTCCTGTTTTCAACTCTTCTTAAGTTTGTAACATATGTTATGTCATTCTACTATATTTGGAAAATATACTGATGATTTTTGTTTCAATGGTTGTAGATTGTAGAAGTCAAGGGCATTATTCGTGGGAAGGTAGCATATGGAATTTGAAGATGATATGGTAGTCAGTTTTTTTTCAATAATTTAGGAATTATTTTGGAATAACGATTTAGAGACATGTTATTGCTTTTTGTTATCGATGCCTATGTATTCATTATCTATGATTTGCTTATCTTTGATGAATAACAAAATATGTTTTTGTAAAGTTAATTTTATAGTTATAAATTTGTTTATGCATTAGTGTACCACAAGATATATTAGTAACGCTATTATAATAGCATCAACAAATGCTATCATAAATTCAATAATAACATATTTTTAATATTGTTATTAAACAATAATCTATAGCATTTTAAAAGTGTTCTGAAACTTATATCCACAACATTTGGCGGATGTAAAATAATAATTTATAACAGTTTATGAATGTCATGGTTAACTAATTTAAATGGTTTATAAAGGTAACATAAAATCAATTGTTTGTTATTAATAAATATCATAATAGACTCAACAATAGCATTTTAATAATGTTGTAAAAACTCTTTTATAACATTTTAAAGTTAATATATAATTGTTCAAAATGTTACAAATAACTAATTAAAAATATTTATAAAATATAATATAAAATCATATATAGCTATTAATAAATGTTATAATAAACTCAATAATAGCGTTTATCAATGTCATGGAAAACTTGTCTATAATATTTTTAAAATATTACAAAATTCATATCTACTACATGTTAATGATGTTGTAAAAAGTTAATATATAATAGTTCAAAATGTTACAAATAGCTAATTAATAATATTTATAAAATATAATATAAAATCATTTATAGCTATTAATAAATGCTATAATAAGCTCAACATTAGCATTATATTAATGTCATGGAAAACTTCTTTATAACATTTTAAAATGTTACAAAATTCATATCTACTACATGTTAATGATGTTGCAAAAGTTAATATATAACAGTTCAAAATGTTACAAATAGTTAATTAATAACATTTATAAAATATAATATAAAATCATTTATAGCTATCAATAAATGCTATAATAAACTCAACTACAACATTCTATCAATGTCATGGAAAACTTATCTATAACATTTTTAAAATGTTACAAAATTCATATCTACTACATGTTAATGATGTTACCAAAAGCTAATATAATGAGTAAAATGTTACAAATAGTTAATTAATACCATTTATAAAATATAATATAAAATCATTTGTAGCTATCAATAAATGTTATATTAAACTCAACAATAACATGTCAAAACTGTTACTAAAGCATCATATCTTTAGTAACATGGGCTGTCATAGCATACTCATTAGTGTTACCATTCATATTTAATAACACTTTATCACCTATTATATAGCATCCCGTTACTGTTAGCAAGGGTATTATGGTAATATTGGGTCAGACTGATAGGTTTCATTGTATTCACTGATTGAGCATGTTACTGGCCTTTAATTATAGAGGAACAGGTTTATTGCATATGCAATTATTCATAGGTACATGCATTCATGATTTTTTGGCATTTAATTGTGAGTATAAATTGATTGGATTGTGAACTGACTGGACTGTAATTGATTGAGAAATTAGGAGTAAATGGACTCGAATGACTGATTTAGAATAGCCTAAGAGTGACTGGTAATTGATAGTGATTTATAGGAAATTTTCGGGATATTCAGGAGAAAATACCCAGATCGAAAATTTTAGAGTGACAGACTGATTGACTGTATAGTACTGAAAGAATTGTCCAATGGCTAAGGAAATATTAGGGTTATACTGTCAGGAAATTTAAATGTTGAGCCACTGAAATTTAGAGACTGAAATTTGGACTGAGTTGGAGACCTTTGTCTATAAATAGCTAAGTTGAGATTTGGGAAAGTTACCTAAGGCATTTCGTTTTCTCCTTCTCTTCTTCCACGGTGGGTTCGATTTCTTCCTCATTGGTGAGTTTCATCGATTCTTCCTTATGTTTCCTTCTTATTGTGCTAGGCTAAGTGATTTATTGTGATTGTTGAAGGTTGAGAAGGATTTGGAGTGGATTAATCGTTGATTTTTGAAGGATTTAGGGTTTACGGTGATTTGGGGCTTTGTTCTGCGATTGGTAAGTTGTTAAGGCTTTATTGTTGTTATTAGTAGTTGTTTCTAGCAGTTATGGCATTTATTGGGATGGATTGAGTAGTTAGAGTGTTAATGGAGGTTTTAAATAGCATTAATGGAGGAAAATCGATCGGAGAAGACGAAGAATTCGTAGCACGCCGCGACCTATCTGTGACGTCGTCATGACAATTTTCATTCGATTCGCCATGGCGAGGAGAAACAGGACGTCGCGGCGAGCGTCAATTAGTTGACGCCGCGACAAGCCTTGTTCGTCTCGCGGCGCGCCCAAAATGTGTTGTTCGCCACGGCGAGCGACCATTTTATCTTGCGAGGTTTCTTAGCAGCATGACGAAGGGCATTTCTGATTGGATTGATTTTTGATTATTGGGCATAACTTATGGTATAGACCTCCGATTGGGGTGATTCTCGATTCCTTATGATTTAGAGAAAGAGGTCTACAATTGAGGATAATTATGAGAGTTAGAATTTAATTTAATTGGTATTGATTTATCGAGATTAAGGTCAATTATGGTTCATAGTGCGACCTGAATATTGAATTGAGACAATTGGAGTTTTAACTGGGATTTTCAATAGAGGTTTTGACCTAATGGTTATGGAATTGCTATAGGGAACTATTATAGGAAATATTGAATTGAGGAAATTGAACTAAATTTTAAGATTGGATCAATTATTGTCTATCAATTGAGCGAAGAGTTAGAATGGGACATAAGAGTTCAAAATTGGGTTTTAGCGACGAGAAAAATCGTGAACATGCGTTGTACATAATTTCTCTGAGACATATACATTACTGAACTATTTAATTGAGCATCTAGTAATGGGACTGTATTTTACTGTTATAGAGACGTCGTTGGATCGTCATTCCACGGACATTCTTTGGAACTTCCAGATAGCTCGGAAGTTCTGGTGAGTAACCTAGTTGGTTTCTCAAATTCTTCGATATTTAAATGCTCAACGTGAATTACTTGCCAAATGCTGGCTGTATGATTCTTGAAATATACATGATCGGATGGTATGCCTCACTTGTATTGGACTGTGAAATTGCATGATTACTGAAATGTACGTGATCAAATGATCACTTTCTCTTATCTTGGATTGGATTATCAGATGGATGAATTATTGTATGTTCTTGAGAAATACAATCTTGGGCTTTTATAGCCATACTTTGAATCATGAATCTTGAATTTATGAACATCGCATTGCATGCATAAATGCATGATCAGATAATGGAATGTGACCCAAGTTGCTATTATCACTGAAAAGAGCCTCGAGCTCGAACTTTGTCTTGGACCGCCTCGAGCCCAGGGAGAAATCACGACGCGTCCTCCATCTGAACACCGATCGAGCACTTGGGCACAATCTTGAATAAGCGAAAAGAGTCTCATATGCATTATATACATGGTGATTGAATTGCCAAATTGTGTGATGATTCTTGAGCTGTGTGATGTCATGATTTTATGTAAATTGTGATGTGATATCAGAAGCGTTTCTATGCTATCGTAATATTGTCACTGATACTATACACTATTATAAACTACTGTAAATTGTTATATAATACTGTTAATTGAATATTACCGTGCCGTCTTCACGCAATTTATGTAATGCATGATTTGAGTGAACCATCGATGATGGTTTCTCACCGAGTTCGCAAACTCACCCAAAATTGCATCTAATTTTCAGGATCGATAGAGTAGACCCTAGCTCAGGAGATAGCCTTTTCCTACCTTGAGCGTCTAGCGAGAGCGGCGATGGCAATACGTTCGGTCATTTGGGTTGGATTTTGAGGATGACTTAGGATAGATGCTTGTATCGTTTCCTTTTGGTTTTGTTCAGGGGGTGATAGACTTGTCTATTCTGTTATTGGATGACTGTATGTGATTGATATTATGATTTTAAAATTTAGTGGTTTCTGATATCGTGTTGTGTTATGGTTTTAAATTATTGCGATACCATGTGGATTATTAAAGGAAATGTTCTGGTGGTGCACCTTTATCGTGGGATACGTATCGGAGCGATCTTCGGGTTTCCCGATGAGTACCCTACGGTGAGGGGGCGCTACATTAAGTGGTATCATAGCATGGTTTGGCATCTTTTGGGCATAGTGTATTGTTAGGCTTGAATCACTGTAAGCATAGCAGAACTGATCGAAATTTCTTGTCTGTTTTAGGTCATCCGTTCTTGGAGATCGAGTTGAACAACCAGTTGACCTGGAATCGGTAGGAGCTAGTAGGGAGTCTCCTATGCCTCGTTAAGAGGAGTTGCCTCTTCGAGTTCCTGTGAGACGGGAACGGAGATATGATCTACTGCGTAAGCAGGGGGCAGTTGACTTCTATGGTAGCACCGACCCTACGGAGGCTGAGGGATGGCTAGAGAGGACAGAGAGAGTCCTCGATCAGATGGACTGTGACCCGGATGAGCGTTTCGATTACGCGGTTTCTCTGCTACAGGGTTCTGCATATCAATGGTAGAAGACTGTTGGACCCCGAACCTTGAGTGACAATTTGATTTAGTAATATGAGTGATTAAGTGGATGAGTTGATTGAAATTAAGTTGAAAATTATGACTAAAAAGAGAAAGAGTGAAAATATGAAAAATTGTGAAATAGTTGACTTTTTGGCCTTTGAAAGTTGACTTTTGATTTAGGCATAATTTGAGAAAATGATCTACATGAAACTTGTAGATTATGTTAAGAGCTTTCTGTAGACATAAAGTTTGATATTTTTCGATATCGGAAGTAAGAGTTATGATCAGTCAAAGTTTGTTTGAGGTTTGACTTTTTGAGGAAAAAGTGGACTTTTTGATTTAGGCAAAATCCGAGAAAATGATCAACATGAAAATGGTAGCCTCTGTTGAGAGCTTTTTGTGGACATAAAGTTTGCAATTTTTTGATATCGGGAGTGAAAGTTATGATCAGTCAAAGTTTATGTTTGATCGGGTTTGACTTTTATTATGGTTGAAACTTTGACTGAGAAATTAACCTAGTTAGAGGTTAATTGAGCTTTGATGTTATGCATGAAAATTGAAGGGTTTGTTTTGATCTTTATTTCAATATAAAGTATGCAATTTTTCGATCTCGGAATAATAAGTTATGATTTTTACAAGTTTATATTGTGGTTTTAGCATGAATAGTATCTTTGACCGAAAAATGGACTCCCGTAGGAGTCGAATTGAGTCTTATGTTCTTCGTGGAAGATTTAGAGCTCCTCTCAAGCTTTCTATAGAGACTAAGTTTGTCAAAATCGGAGTTCGGGAGTAAAAGTTATGAATTTTGAAACTTTCAGTTAAAAAAAAAAAGGAAAATGATTTATTCCCGTCACTAGGGCGACGCGTATCGTCATAGCGATGGCAAGCGTCCAGCCGCCGTCGCTACGGCGACGCGTATCGCCATAGCGATGGCGAACGTCCAGCCACCGTCGCTACGGCGATGCGCATCGCCATAGCGATGGCGAGCATTCGGCTCGCGTCGCTAGGGCGACCGCGTCTTCGCCTCGCCCAAACGTGGGCGTTTCTGCTTGGAACGACGCCGTTTTTGTTTCTCCAATACAGCGCCGTTTTGATTCCTTTGTTAGTTTCCTTTCACAAATTCGACCTTTGTTCACTATTTTGTTTATATATTTTCCGTCCGACATCCGATTGAGTTGATTCTTGCAGCGTTGGATTCCTAAGATAATTATCTACATCTTTATAGAAATTTGTGAAATTTTGAGATTAAATTAATGGTGATTAATTTAATCAAAGTGAGTCAGGAAATTTTCCAAACATATTTCAGTGTTTTGTGAAATTCGGGAGCTGTAGAGATCTGATTGAAGTGATTCTTGAGAAGAAATAAAGATAAGACAAGGGGCTACAAATCATATGAAGACATGAAATGTCAATTTAGCCCCTAAGACCCTCAAATTATGGATGGAAGTTCAAATTCGTATGCAGTTTTTGGATTTGGAACACCTAAGAGTGTTTTGAGCATAACTTTTGATCTGGGAATCGAAATGAGATGATTCTCGATTCTAATTAAACTAGAGACATAAGGCTACAATTGTTATGAAGACATCGAGTTTTAATTATGGGATTAAGAATGTAAACTTTTGGACGGAAATAATCGTACATAAGAAATGTGTTAGAATATGGATATTCCCGAACTGTTTCGCGCATAACTTTTGATGTAGTGCTCCGAATTGAGCGCGGTCAGTGGCGTTGGATTCGTATGATTAAGAGAAACATTTCTCAAGAAGGAAGTTTGGACAAATTCCTTCAGCTAAATAGTGCAAATCAAACCGCAAGTAAGCATGACTTTAAGCTTTGAATGGAGGGGCATTTTGGTCATTTGACCCTCAATTAATGACTAGGCACTTTGAATAAATAAAAAGACAGATGTGAGTGTCGTTTTAAGTGGAAGAAGCTCGATTTTTCTAGAAAAAGAAGAGAGAAATAAGAAGAAGAAGAATGAAGAGGTTTCGTATGGAGAAAAGAAGAGAGAGAAAGCTTTGTTTCAATTTTTCTACTTGTTTCTTAGGGATTTTTGAGTGGATTTCAAGAGGAAAAAGGTAGAAAAGCATGAGAGCTTCCTTTCAAGCTAGGAAAATTCAAATTTGGTGGAGAAATGAGGTAAGGAAAAATTTTCAATTTTGAGATTTTTGATTGAGAAATATAGATAATGATATGGGTTTGTGATTTATGAAGTTGGTTTTGATATTAATGCTTTAGGTTGGGTTTAATTTTGGATGGAAATTTGTTTAAAGTCTAGGTTAAATTTTATGGTTGAGAATTTGGTGAATTTTTGGTGTAGAATGAAAGATAATAATATGGGTTTGTGGAATATGAAATTAGTTTTGAGAAAATTGTGAATTATGGTATTGAATTTGGATAAATTGGTTTAGGTCAATTTTAAGATTTGGGGGTTCTTGAAATTGAGGGTTTAGATATTTTGGAATTAGTATGAATTGATGAATTGTGAAGTTAGTTTCGAAAATTAAGTGATTTATGATATTGAATTTGACTATTTCGGTTTAGGTCAAATTTGGAATTTGGAAAATTTAGAAACTCTGGTTTTAGAAAGCTTGGAAAGGCGATGATTATGAATTTCCTATAGTTAATTTTGAGATTATACAAATTTATGATGTGGAATTTGGGTGATTATGGCTTAGGTCATTTTTATTTGAAAGAAGGAAAGAAGCAAGGATCAAATTGGAGCTTGGAACAAGTTCCTAGTGTCATTTCGAGGTGGGTAGCATATTTATATCTTGATTTGTAAGCTTAATACGAATTTTGAAAAATTAAAGAAAGCAAAAGTTTGGAATTTTGATCACTTATTGTTTTTGGAAATGTTTGAAAATAAGAATTGATTTAAGGTTTGAAATTATGATTCCTAAGTGATTTCTGGAAAAATTTTATAAGCTTAAATTCATTGTTTTAAATGATTTGATAAATTGATAGAAATTTCTGAAAGTGCATTTGTTGTGTATGCATTATTCAATTGCTGAAATTATTGTTTGATTGAATGATTTGATTGTTGAATTTAGTGAACGATAGATTGAATAAATTGAGTTGTATGCATTTTGTGGAAATTTTGAAGAAAAGTAAGATTTTGGAAAGTGCCTTCGGGCAATTTGAATTTCCGTTTTGATATGTGTTATGTGGGTGTGGTAGGTCCTTTGGTGAGTCAGTCATTGTCTCTATGTGTATAGCCTTCTCGGCTGCCCGTTAGTGGCACGGACTCGATTCGGACTCCTTCACGGCTACTTTCGGACCGCTATGCAGAAAGTGTAATGCGTTACATTCCACGATCGCAGGACCGCTCATGGGCTATGCGTAAGACGCTCGCTTGGACCTAGCCAAACCATTCTGATATGTTATGTGTTTTCAATTTTGTTTCTGTATGTTGCATTCATATTTATGAAAATTTGAGAAATGTTGAAAAATAAGAAAAAGTGAGATTACTATGAAAAGTTTGAAAAAAAAATAAAAAAAAATTATAAAGTTTGAAAAATTCGCCCTTTTTGGCAAAAAGATTATTAAAACCAATTTCAGCTTATTTATCAGTTTATAAATGTGTTATCCACGGAGCTGTGTAGCTCACCCCCTCTTTCATCCCCATCTCCAGGTTTCGAGCAGGAGATCGGATGCAAGTATGTCAAGACGTTTGGTTTGATTTTGTATCATTTGGATTCGTGAGTTGATGTGTATATGAGTTAGATAAGTTTGGATAAGTAGATTTGCGTAGAAAGATGAGTATGGTGTATGTACATAAATGATTGGGTTGTGTTTAGATTGAATTAAAGCATTGTATCTGGTTTAAGAATAAATGTGAATGAGTTTTGGACATTAAATTGCGTTATGAATGTATTTTGAGATTTATGGAAGTGTTAGATTTAGGTTTGCGTTTTGCTGGTGTTTAGATTCCGGACGGGAGTGTCCGATGATTCTGAAATCTGTTTGGGATTATAGAAGTGGTTATTTACCTTTGCAAGTTTTGGGTTAGGATAAATGCAGCCGTTATGCTGCCGAAATTTTGTTAGAAAATAAAGTAAAAATGAAGAAAAATAAGATTTAGATACATGAAAGATGGATTTATGAGATTGGTATAAATGTAAAGAACTTTGTTATGATTAGAGTGGGATGATGAAATTGATAAATATTGCTTTGTATGGGTTTGAGTAAAAATGGTCATAAGAGATGGAATAGAAAAGAAAAGAAAAAAAAAAGAAAAAAAAATTATACCGGATTTTTGAAACGTCTTAGGGTTTCCAACGCGACTATGTTCAGTCGATCGTTTCCTTTAAAAATTGTTGTCGGATGTCGACTCCGTTTTGCTACGTGTTTGTTTCCGCATTCGCTTTGCTTCTGCTTTGATTCCGCTTCAGTTGTTTCGTTTCCATATTCGACTCGCTTTTCGATTCTATATTCGTTTTCGCTATTGGTTTCCGCATTTTGTTTTCGATCCGAAATTTCCATTTCCATTCGATTGGTATTCGATCCGATTCGCTTTTGATATCGGTTCCCGGCTTCCGCATTTTGTTTCCGATTCGAAATTTCGATCCGAAATTTCCGTTTCCATTCGATTTTGCTTCCTTCGTTCGGTTGGGATCCGGTTCCCGGATCGGATCCAACATTTATGGTATCAGAGCAAGAAGAGTTTATAAGGAATCTGTATGAGTAGTTGGATTTCGGAAACGGGATCCAACAAAGACTGTCCCGGGCAATACCACCAGGCCTTGTACACTGACATGGGATGATTTTCTGAGGGCGTTCAAGGACAATTTCATGCCCAAGATTTATCTAGAGATGAAGTTACAAGAGTTCTTAGAGCTGAGACAGGGGCAGTTGACCGTGGCCGACTATGAGGTGCGGTTCAACGAGTTAGTGGTATATGCTTCTTCAATGGTGGCTTCTGAGGCTGACAAGTGTCGACGTTTTAAGGGTGGACTCAATCTGGAGATCCGTACCCTATTGGCTAGATCTGATATGGGTAATTTTATTGAGTTGAGGGCTGCAGCAGTGAGGATAGAGCAGCTGCTGAGACAACGTGCGACTAAGACTGGTCAGGGGACCAGGCATAAGAGATCCGATGATGCCGAGCAAGTCTTGGCAGAGGGTTCAACAATGACGAGTAGGCCCTTCCGATCTGCGGGAGGGCTAGACAATTGGTTATGGCGGAGGGCAAATTCATCTGATTGTTAGTGGTGGCGGCGCTGCGAGTTTGAGGCGATCTGCTCCTTTATGTGAGCATTGTGGCAAGAGACACAGTGGAGAGTGTCGATGGCTGTCTAAAGCCTGTTTGAGGTGTGGTTCGATGGACCACCTAGTGAGGAACTGCCCAGAGACTTTGGGAGCCCAGTCTACTATGACTGGACGATCAGGCAACAATCCCACGGTCCAGCAGAGTCGGGGTGGTGGATCGGGATGGAGAGGCCGAGGTCGAGCAGAGGGGTCCGCAGTGAGGTCAGAGGGACCGAGCAGACAGCGATCATGCAGTTGTGGTCTATGCCATGACTCGGCAGGAGGCCCAGGATTCCCCGAATGTTGTTGTGGGTATGCTTCTTATTTCTGGTCTTGAAGCATATGCATTGTTGGATCTGGATCCACTCATTCCTTCATTGCACCGCATTTAGCATGTAGATCGCATGGGATAGGCAGAGGTTACAGATATGGGTTAGAGGTGAGTACACCTCTAGGTAGTCTGATTGTATTGGGAGAGATGCATATGAGATGTCGAGTTCGGATCGATCAGCGATTCTTAGTGCCGATCGATCGTTACGGCTCGAGGAGATTGATGTGATATTGGGGATGGATTGGTTGACTGCTCATAGGGCTATCATGGACTGTTATACCAAGGAGGTTGTATTGGAATCTCCTTGTCAGCCCAGAGCTATGTTTCGAGGAGTTAGTCAGGCAGTACTAGCGAGGATGATATCCTTCTTGAGTGCCCTGAGATTGATGCAGGGAGGTTGTGAGGCCTATCTGGCTCACGTAGTGGATTCCAGAGTAGAGATGAGATTGCAGGATGTTCCCGTAGTTAGGGAATTTCCAGATGTGTTTTCCGAGGAGTTACCGGGATTGCCGCCAGAGCGGGAGACCGAGTTTGAGATTGATCTTGTTCCCGGTACAGCCCCTATATCGATTCCTCCGTATAGGATGGCACCGGTGGAACTGAGAGAGCTTAAGGCTCAATTGCGGGGAGTTCTTGGATAAGGGTTCATTAGACCGAGTGTTTCCTTGGGAGCTCCGATCTTGTTTGTGAAGAAGAAGGACGGACAATGAGGCTGTGTATTGATTATAGGCGGTTGAATTGGGTAACGATGAAAGAATAAGTATCCACCGCCTAGGATTGACGATCTATTTGATCGATTGCGAGGAGCTCAGTGTTCACAAAGTTGGACCTGAGATCAGGTTATTACCAGTTGAGGATTGCAGAGGCCGATGTGCCTAAGAGTGCTTTCAGGAGCAGGTATGGGCATTTCAAGTTCCTAGTGATGCCGTTTGGGTTGACTAATGCCCCGACAGCCTTCATGGCTTTGATGAATAGAGTATTTCAGCCCTACCTGGATCGGTTCGTGATAGTGTTTATTGATGATATCTTTGGTTTACTCGAGAGTAGGCAGAGCACCTGTTGAGCACTGAGGATTGTTCTACAGGTTATGAGCGAGAGACAACTGTTCGCTAAATTCACTAAGTGTGAATTTTGGCTAGATGATATTGTATTTCTAGGGCACGTGGTGTCCGGTGAGGGTATCCAGGTGAATCCTCACAAGATCGAGGCAGTTATGAGTTGGGAGATTTCAAGGAGTGTGCCAAAGTTGCGGAGTTTCCTAGGACTGGCCAGATATTACCGGAGATTCGTCGAGGGTTTTTCGTTGATCTCCGCCCCTTTGACGAAGCTATTGAGGAAGAATGTGCCATTTAGATGGTCTAAGGAGTGCCAGAAGAGCTTTGAAGAGCTGAAACATCGGTTGACTACTGCACCGGTGTTAGGTATTCCTTCTGGTACTGGAGGTTTCGTAGTGTACAGTGATGCCTCGCATCAGGGGTTGGGTTGTGTACTGATGCAACATGGGAGAGTTATAGCGTATGCCTCAAAACAGTTGAGGTCTCACAAGGTGAATTATCCAGTGCATGATTTGGAGTTAACAGCAGTAGTGTTTGCTCTGAAGATCTGGAGACATTATCTGTATGGGGAGACGTTCCAGATCTTCACTGATCATAAGAGTCTCAGATATCTGTTGAGTCAGAGAGAGCTCAATCTGAGACAGAGGAGATGGATAGAGTTACTGAAGGACTATGACTGCACGATTGAGTATCATCTAGGAAAGGCCAATGTGGTGGCCGATGCATTGAGTAGGAGATCGCATGGTAGTGCAGCTCAAGTTCAGGTTTCGAGATTACTTGGTCTGATTCAATTGATAGCTCTTAATGTACAGATGGATATGGGTCAGGATGGAGCTCTGATTGCTACTCTGAGGCTGAGGGCGATGTTGCATGATAGGATCCAGAGAGTTCAGGATCAAGACCCAGTGTTAGTGAGACTGATTGAGAGAGTTCAGATTGGTACTGATTCAGAGTTTGAGTTGAGAGATGGGACTTTATGGATGGGACAGAGACTGTGTGTGCCTAATATAGATGATTTGAGACGGGAGATCCTAGAGGAGGCACATGTAGCTGCCTATGCGATGCATCCTGGTACGACCAAGATGTATCGTACTCTGAGACAACATTTCTGGTGGCCTGGCATGAAGAGGCAAGTGGCAGAGTTTGTGTCCAGGTGTCTAACGTGCCAGCAGGTTAAGGCTGAGCACCAGACTCCAGTGGGTAAGTTGCATTCGTTGCCCATTCCGGAGTGGAAATGGGAGCGAATCACTATAGATTTTATGATGGGATTGCCCAGGACACCGAGGCAGCATGATACTATCTGGTTCATAGTGGACCGATTGGCCAAATCTTCTCACTTCTTGCTAGTGAGGGAGAGCAATACTCTCGATCAGTTGACCCAGAAGTATGTGGCAGAGATTGTACGGTTGCATGGGGTTCCTTTGTCGATAGTCTCAGACAGGGATCCCAGGTTCACCTCGAGGTTCTGGAAGAGCCTACAGACTGCTATGGGTACGAGGTTGAACTTCAGTATTGCATTTCATCCTCAGACAGATGGACAAAGTGAGAGGATGATTAAAACTGTTGAGGACATGCTTCGGGCATGTGTATTGGAGTTCAGAGGATCATGGGATCAGTATTTAGCACTGATAGAGTTTGCATATAATAACCAGTATCAGAGTAGTATTGGGATGGCACCGTATGAGACCTTGTATGGGAGGCCGTGTCGATCGCCACTGTATTGGGATGAAGAGGGTATGAGATCGATAGAGGGTCCCGAGCTGATTCAGGACACAGTGAATAAGGTGCAGTTGATCCGAGTCGCATCGCGCGGCTCAGATGCATGTAAGAGCTATGTGGATCAAGATCGGCGAGAGATGGAATATAGTGTAGGTGATGAGTATTTCTCGAGTGTCTCCTTGGAAAGAGTATCGAGATTTGGCCGTAGGGCAAGTTGAGCCCTCGGTATATCGGTCCGTATGAGATCCTTGAAAGGATAGGACCGTTGGCTTACAGATTGGCATTACCGAGTGAGATGTCCCAGATGCATGATGTATTTCATGTTAGTATGCTCCGACGGTACCGTTCTGACCCGACGTATGCGATTTCAGCTCAGGAGATTGAGGTAGCCAGTGATTTGACCTATGTTAAGGAGCCGATACGGATTATAGGATCACGGGTCAAGCAGCTGAGGAACAGGGTGATTCTATTGGTGAAAGTCCTTTGGAAAAACCACTCTTCTGAGGAAGCTACATGGGAGACTGAGGAGCATATGAGGAGTCAGTATCCTCATTTATTCAATCGGACAGGTATTAAATTTTGAGGTCGAAATTTTTATTAGGAGGGGTGAATTGTAACATCCCGTTACTATTAGCAAGGGTATTATGGTAATATTGGGTCAGACTGATAGGTTTCATTGCATTCACTGATTGAGCATGTTACTGGCCTCTAATTATAGAGGAACAGGTTTATTGCATATGCAATTATTCATAGGTACATGCATTCATGATTTTTCGGCATTTAATTGTGAGTATAAATTGATTGGATTGTGAACTGACTGGACTGACTGGATTGTAATTGATTGAGAAATTAGGAGTAAATGGACTCGAATGACTGATTTAGAATAGCCTAAGAGTGATTTGGTAATTGATAGTGATTTATAGGAAATTTTGGGATATTCGGAGAAAATACCGGACCGAAAATTTTGGAGTGATGATGATCGATTATTGTATAATCTTGAAAGAATTGTCCAATGGCTAAGGAAATATTAGGGTTATCTTGTCAGAAATTTAAATGTTGAGTCACTGAAATTTAGAGACTAAAATTTGGGTGAGTTGGAGACCTTTGTCTATAAATAGCTAAGTTGAGATTTGGGAAAGTTACTAAGGCATTTCGCTTTCTCCTTCTCTTCTTCCACGGTGGGTTCGATTTCTTCCTCATTGGTGAGTTTCATCGATTCTTCCTTATGTTTCCTTCTTATTGTGCTAGGCTAAGTGATTTATTGTGATTGTTGAAGGTTGAGAAGGATTTGGAGTGGATTAATCGTTGATTTTTGAAGGATTTAGGGTTTACGGTGATTTGGGGCTTTGTTCTGCGATTGGTAAGTTGTTAAGGCTTTATTGTTGTTATTAGTAGTTGTTTCTAGCAGTTATGACATTTATTGGGATGGATTGAGTAGTTAGAGTGTTAATGGAGGTTTTAAATAGCATTAATGGCAGAAAATCGATCGGAAAAGACGAAGAATTAAATCGCACACCGCGACTTGTCTTGTGAGCATCGCCATGACAATTTTCATTCGATTCATTGCTGGCGAGGAGAACAGACGTCATGGCGAGCATCAATTAGTTGACGCCCGACGAGCCTTGTTCGTCTCGCATGTACGCCTAAATGTGTTGTTACATGGCGAAGCAGCCTTCACGCCGCGGCGAGCGACCATTTTATGCCGCGGCGAGGGTTTCTTGGCCGCGACAAAGGGCATTTTTGATTGGATTGATTTTTGATTATTGGGCATAACTTATGGTATAGACCTCCGATTGGGGTGATTCTCGATTCCTTATGATTTAGAGAAAGAGGTCTACAATTGAGGATAATTATGAGAGTTAGAATTTAATTTAATTGGTATTGATTTATCGAGATTAAGGTCAATTATGGTTCATAGTGCGAACTGAATATTGAATTGAGACAATTGGAGTTTTAACTGGGATTTTCAATAGAGGTTTTGACCTAATGGTTATGGAATTGCTATAGGGAACTGTTATAGGAAATATTGAAATGAGGAAATTGAACTGAATTTTAGGATTGGATCAATTATTGTCTATCAATTGAGCGAAGAGTTAAAATGGAACATAAGAGTTCAAAATTGGGTTTTAGCGCCGGAAAAAATCATGAACATGCGTTGTACATAATTTCTCTGAGACATATGCATTACTGAACTATTTAATTGAGCATCTAGTAATGGGACTGTATTTTACTGTTATAGAGGCATCGTTGGATCGTCATTCCACGGACATTGCTTTGGAACTTCCAGCAAAGAGCTCGGAAGTTACTGGTGAGTAACCTAGTTGGTTTCTCAAATTCTCGATTATTTAAATGCTCAACGTGAATTACTTGCCAAATGCTGGCTCAGTATGATTCTTGAAATATACATGATCGGATGGTATGCCTCTACTGTATTGGACTGTGAAATTGCATGATTACTGAAATGTACGTGATCAAATGATCACTTTCTCTTCAGATTGGATTGGATTATCAGATTGGACTGAATTCTTGTATATTCTTGAGAAATACAATCTTGGGCTTTTATAGCCATACACTGAATCACTGAATATTGAATTACTGAACACTGCATAAATGCATAAATGCATGATCAGATAATGGAATGTGACCCAAGTTGTTATTATCACTGAAAAGAGCCTTGAGCTCGAACACTATACTGACCGGGCCTCGAGCCCGAGGGGAGAAATCCCTGACGCGTCCTCCATCGAACCTTGGTGAGCACTTGGGCACGATCTTGAATAACGGAAAGAGTCTCATATGCATTATATACATGGTGATTGAATTGCCAAATTGTGTGATGATTCTTGAGCGTGTGATGCCATGATTTATTGTAAATTGTGATGTGATATCAGAAATCGTTCTATGCTATCGTAATATTGTCACCGATACTATACATCGTTATAAACTCGTAAATTGTTATATAATACATTAATTGAATATTACCGTCTTTGTCTTGACGCAATTTGCGTAATGCATGATTTGAGTGAACCATCGATGATGGTTTCTCTTGAGTTCGCAAACTCACCCAAAATTGCATCTAATTTTTCGGGATCGATAGAGTAGACCCTAGCTCGGAGATAGCCTTTTCTTACCGTCTTGAGCGTCTTTGGCGGGAGCGTGCGATGGCACAATTCGGTCGGTGGGTTGGATTTTGAGGATGACTTAGGATAGATGCTTGTATCAGTTTCCTTTTTGGTTTTGTTCAGGGGACTGATAGACTTGTCTATTCTGTTATTGGATGACTGTATGTGATTGATATTATGATTTTAAAATTTAGTGGTTTCTGATATCGTGTTGTGTTATGGTTTTAAATTATTGCGATACCATGTGGATTATTAAGGGAAATGTTCTGGTGGTGCACCTTTATCGTGGGATACGTATCGGAGCGACCTTCGGGTTTCCCGATGAGTACCCTACGGTGAGAGGGCGCTACATATTACCATATGTCATTTTTGTTGTAGGGTAAACATCATCATTGTCTGGAAGATTATCCTCCACCTCGATATCATTTGCAGACTCGACATCACCAAGTGTCTTTGTCTCTCGAACTAGATCAAGATTAACCAAATCATTTTTATCGGAAGATTTCATCTTCTCTTCTTTACCAATGTCTTCAATGTTTTGATCTTCCATGAAAACAACATCACGACTTCTAATGAGCTTTTTCTCAGCCGGATCAGAGAATCTATAGCCAAACTGATCAAAGCCATAGTCAATGAAAACACACTGCCAGATCTTAACTTCTAATTTGGATCTCTCATTTTTAGACACATGTACGAAAGCTTTACATCCAAAGACACGTAATGTTGGATCACGTACAGTCCGAGTATTCACAATACGATGCGGAAAAGACCATACAAAAACATCACGTATAATCGAAAACACGAAGGATTAACGAAAATACCTTATTTTTGTGGGTGGATTGCTTCTTTTCGGATTCCAAGACACTGCAAATCGCTAATGCCCTCTACCGGTATCCACACGAGCATGCATGATCCGGACTGCGGCTGTAGTGTGCTAGCACGTCCTGAAAACCTTTCTGAACGCCACACGATCTTTCTCTTGGATGGCGGCTAGGGTTTCCTGACAATTATGTCGTTAACCTAATGAGACCTAAGCTCCTCTATTTATAGAGAAACCCTAATCCCATTTAGGCCCCATTAAGTTTCGGCCTATTATATCATATATAATAAAAGCCCGACATCTTAATTCAATCTAGCCCAATAAATATATCTAAATATATTTATTCAATGCCTAATAAATTAGGCCCAAGAGAATAAGCCCAGATCACATCACTCTTTGTGTGCGACCCTGTAGGCTCATTTGATGTTGGCAATGGGCTTGATTACACTTCAAGGCCCATAAGTCATAAGCGGCCTCTAGCAAGACATTATGACTACCCAAATCAAATGAGGATCGATAATCCAATTTAACCTGTAACCATGGTTATAAGCTCAGTCCTTTTGTAACACGATATCAAGATTAATCATAAGGCATGATACATGTCAACCTTTGATTAATCATAGTTTCTTGATCCCCAAGTTGACTGATTATAACAAATGACATTGATGATTCTTCATCAATTCATTTGAGCACGGCCATGCATTTCTTCAGTCACACTTGTCAAGAGGCCCAAATGATATCTCTCTCACTTAAGAGAGCTACAAATTCCATCTATGTCATTCACATCCCTCCACATGATTCATTTGATGTCAAACATAAGACTGTTTGTTATTCAGATAAAAATAACTTAGTCTAATATCAAAACACCGAATTCCTCATGTAGGGAACCATGATGACTTCAGGTCAAAGGACTAAAGTCAAACCATATTGAGAATCACTAATGACATGAAACCATGTAGTATTCTCTTTTTGGGTCGATCCAATATATGTTCTCTAACATATATCTATGTTTCTGATTTGATATCTCATATCCATGATCAGTAAAACGTGATCATCAATCAGAACACATACTAGCCTTAATTCATTATTGTTCCACCAATAATGATCGACTAAGGACAGTCTAGAATAGTATTATAACACTTATGGTTTTACTATCAAGTCACATACTTGATGACATAAGTTTAATACCATTCATGGAATGTAAATCACATTACATAAATGAAATACATGCATATATGAAACGAAATACCTCATAATATATTATTAACAAATCATAATGTTAATACATGAATCACAAATGTTCATTGGCCTAGGGCATACTACTAACAATCTCCCACTTGCACTAGGCCCAATCAGTCAGATATCTAATACCCATAGACCTCGTATGACTCTCATGTTTAGGCTGTGGAAGAGGCTTAGTAAGTGGATCACCAATGTTGTCATCTGTGCCCACTCTGCATATCTTCACGTCTCCTCTTCTAATGATCTCTCTAATCAAATGGAAACGTCTGAGTATGTGTTTGGATCTATGATGCGAATTTGGTTCCTTAGCCTATGCTATAGCCCCATTATTATCACAATAAAGGTCTATAGGACTTGCAATGCTAGGAACAATTCCAAGCTCTGTGATGAACTTCCTGATCCATACAGCTTCCTTAGCAGCATCCGAGGCAGCAATGTACTCAGCTTCAGTTGTAGAATCAGCAACAGTGCCTTGCTTTGAACTTTTCTAACTCACTGCACCTCCATTCAAACAGAACACAAAACCTGATTGCGATCTGAAATCATCTATGTCGATCGAAAACAAAGCATCGGTGTAACCATTTACAACTAGCTCTCCTTCAAGTCCTCCATAGACTAGGAACATATCCTTAGTTCTTCTCAAGTACTTAAGGATGTTCTTAACTGCTATCCAGTGACTCTCACCATAATTAGATTGATATCTACTTGTTATGATCAAAGCATATGAGACATCCGGTCGAGTACATAACATGGCATACATGATAGATCCAATTGCAGATGCATATGGAATCTTACTCATGCGCTCAAGCTCCTTATCCGAAGTAGGACAATCCTTCTTAGAAAGCTTGATTCCATGTGACATAGGTAAGAATCCTCTCTTGGAATCTTGCATCTTGAACCTTTCAATTACCTTATCTATGTATGTACTCGACTTAGACCTATAAGCTTTCTTGATCTATCTCTATAGATCTTAATGCCTAAAACATAGGCAGCCTCACCTAAGTCTTTCATTGAGAAACGCTTCCTTAACCAAATCTTGACACTCTGTAAGGTCGGAATATCGTTTCCAATGAGCAATATATCATCAACATATAAAGCTAAAAGATAACAAAGACTCCACTAACCTTTTGTAAACACAAGGTTCATCTTCATTCTTGATGAATCCAAACTCTTTGACAACTTCATCAAAACGAAGATTCCACTTCTTGATGCTTGCTTCAATCCATAAATGGATCTTTGAAGCTTGCACACCTTTCCAATTCTTAGGATGGACAAAACCCTCAGGCTGTATCATATATACATCCTCAAGTAAGTTTCCATTAAGGAAAGCCGTTTTGACATTCATTTGTCATATCTCATAATCGTAGTATGCAGCTATGGCAATAAGAATTCTAATAGATTTGATCATGACCACTGGAGAAAATGTCTCATCATAATCAATTCCATGAACTTGTCGATAACCTTTAGCAACAAGTCTTGCTTTATAAGTGTGCACATTTCCATCCATGTCAAGTTTCTTTTTGAAAACCCATTTGCATCCAATGGTCTTCAAGCCATCAGACGGATCAATCAAAGTCCAAACTTGATTGTCATACATGGATTGCATCTCTGCTTTCATGGCCTCTAACCATTTAGCAGATTCTGGACTTTCCATAGCTTCTTGATAGGTTGTGGGCTCATTATGATCGATGAGCATCACATTATCATCATCAGTAACAAGAAATCCATATCTCTCGGGCTCATGACAAATCCTATCAGATCTACGTAGGCCTTGTGTTGTTGAAGGCTGCTCATCAACAGCTTATGAGCTCACTTCAATCTCCTTTTCAGGCTCAATGTCATTTTGTGAAACTTGAATTTCTTTGAGTTGTACTTTACTCCCACTATTTCCTTTGGAAACAAATTCCTTCTCTAAGAAGAAACCATTTCGAGCAACAAACACTTTTTTCTTTGATGGGATGTAAAAGTAATATCCTTTAGTTTCCTTAGGATATCCCACAAAATAACATTTTCAGATTTGGGTGCCAACTTGTCAGCAATTGGACGCTTCACATAAGTCTCACAACCCCAAATCTTTAGAAAAGATAAATTGGGACGCTTCCCAGTCTATATCTCATAAGGTGTCTTTTCTACAGCCTTTGAAGGAATACGGTTCAATATGAATGCTGCGGTTTCTAAAGCATAGCCCCATAAGTATTTTGGAAGATCAGTTTGACTCATCATTGATCGAACCATATCTAATAGAGTTCGATTTCTCCTTTCAGAAACACCATTCCATTGAGGAGTTCCTGGAGGAGTCAATTGTGAAACGATTCCACAATCCTTAAGATAATCATCAAACTCTTGGTTTAAATATTCACCTCCTCGATCAGATCGAAGGATTTTAATATTCTTGCCAAGCTGATTTTGTACTTCATTCTTATACTCTTTGAACTTTTCAAAAGATTCAGATTTGTACTTCATTAAATAGACATACCCATATCATCAAGTCATCTGTAAAAGTAATGACATACAAATAACCTCCTCTCGCTGAATGCTAAAAGGACCGCATACATCGGTATGTATAAGGCCCAATAGCTCATTGGCCCTTTCCCCTTTACCTGTGAAGGAGGCCTTTGTCATCTTACCCAGTAAACAAGAATCACACGTGTCAAAAGATTCAAAAGAATCAATGAATCCATCTTGATGGAGTTTTGAAATGCGTTTTTCATTTACATGGCCTAAGCGACAATGCCAGAGATAAGTTGGGTTCAAATCGTTAGATTTAAACTTCTTGGTATTTATGTTATAGATGGGCTCATTTGTTAGAGACTCGGTGTCTAGAGTATAGATGTCATTTAATTGATGTGCAATACCATATAAAACGTCATTCTTATAAATGGAAATACTTCTATTCTCAATAGAAAATTTAAATCCATCATTCTCTAAACAAACAAAAGAAATAATGTTCCTACTTATAGTAGGTACATAATAACAATTCTTAAGTTCCAAAATAAGTCCAGTAGGTAAAATAAGATCATAAGTCCCCACGGATAAAGCAGCAACTCTTGCTCCATTTCCCACACGCAGGTTGATCTCACTAGCCATCAATCTTCTAGTCATTCTTAAACCCCGCACATTAGTACAAATGTGAGTTGCGTACTCAGATATCTAATACCCAAGATGCGAATGAGTAAAATTGATTTCTATAACAAACATACCGAAGAAATAGTCGACTATTCTTCTTCTCTTTCACTCTTCCAAATAGAGTTTGCAGTTCCTTTTCCAATGACCGTGTTCATTGCAATGGAAGCAAACTCCTCCTAGTGCCTTAGTCTTAGCTTTGGGCTTGGGCTTGGACTTAGGTACTTTACCTTTGCCCTTATTTGTGCCCTTCTTCTTGAAACCTTTTCCTTTTGAACCACAAGAACTTCATTGGTGGTCTTTACCTTTCTCTTTAAGTTCTCTTGGTTAGTTTCAGACATCCCATGCAATTCATCAATGGACTTCTCCATGTTATGCATGTTGTAGTTAAGAATGAACTGATCATATTCATCAGTCAAGGATGATAGAATAAGATTCGTTGCCAATTCTTGACTAACAGGTGCACCTAATTTCTCAAGATGATGAATGTAACTCTTCATCTTAAGAACATGAGCACTCACGGGTGTGCCAGGAGTCATCTTGCATGAATTCAATGCCTTAGTGGTTCTAAACCTCTCTTGGCGTGCTTGCTCTTGAAACATAGCTTTCAGTTGAGCAAGCATGTCATAGGCTTCCATTTCCTCTAAATCCTTCTGAAGGTCAAAGATCATGGCGCCTAACATAAGGCATGACACATCCGTGGAGTCATTGATATGCTTCATGTAAGCATCCTTTTGAGCCTTAGGTGCGTTTGCTGGTGGTTCTTCAGGGATGGGTTCTTCTAAGACATAAAGCTTTCTTTCTTGCTTGAGAACAATTCTCAAGTTCCTATACCAATCTAGGAAATTTGTTCCACTAAGTTTTTCTTTCTCTAAGATAGATCGCATAGACAGGTTTGTGGATGGAGTAGCTATAATCTACAAAATTATGCAATAAGGGTCAACATTCTTACATATTATGAGGTATTAGCTCCCACTCAAATAAATAACCCTCAATTGAAAAATGGGAGAAACAAGATCCATATTTCACTAAGTCCTAAGAAAGCTTTGGCTTAACACTCAAAACTTAGTTATTTAGGTAGAAAACTCTTTTCAATTACATCACATGTAACTCTTGATGGGCTTATGTTAAAATACATCTTATGTACTGCATGTATGTATAAACCCAATCTTATGCCCCAAGCCCAAAACCGTTTTGATAGCTTAGTTAAGTTTAACAATACTTTACATATGAATAGCACCATTATTCAAATGTCTTCCCTAGATAATCCACACATGCCTTGCTTTGGCAAAAACCCACATAAGGATGAGCTAGAGATAAACATTGGTAAAGATTTATGGAAGGCATATAAACTTAAAATTACGATGAGGGTCGTTCTTAGAAGGTTATTAATCCTTATAAAGAATTATGGAAGATTACAAAACGCTTGTTATAACCTTGGCTTGATTCTAATTGTTGATTTGAAAATTTTAACTTAATAATTAAATCTTGAAAAATTAAATTAAATCCCAAAAACCCTTTCCTAATAAATAATCCTTTGAAAATAATTTTTCAAATTTAATAAAACACCTTTTATTTTATTAGGAATATTTATTAATTTAATCTCTATTAAATTAATAAAAGACAAATTGGGTTTTTTTAACAATTTTTAAAACATCTTAAAAAAAAATAAAATAAAATCGGAAGGGGGCAGCGTCTGGCGTGTGCACCGCACGCGCCAGTGCTGACACGCGTGGAGCGTGTCCACGCTCCTGGAAGACACAGGCGCGTGTGGGACACGCGCCTGTCGTCTTCCCCAAGCTTCCTCCTCTTTCCACGATTTCTTTCTTCTCTCTTCTGGTTTTCCATTTTTTTTTCGGTTTCTTCCACGTTTTCCATACCAATCCTTCCACGCTCCCACACGATCCTACGCATGTCGGGTCTCCAAGGAAAAACGAAAAGCTTCAACCATCGGGTCTCCAACCGACGGTTTTCGCAGCCCATGGCGTCACCGGAGACGCCATCGCCGCCGGCAACACCATCATCTAACGATGGTGTCACGTCGCTTGTCGATGGGTGAGATTTTCCAGATCTATAAAGAATACACAAGGGAGGGGAGAAAACGTAGATCAATGGAGGAAAAGCCAGAAAAACGCAAAAACAAATGGGAGAACAAAAACACAATTGCAGATAAATACAAGGGAGAATTCATGTAAACAATCTGGAAACAATTTCCAGAAAGTCAAGCATGTGAATCAACAGTAAATACAAGCAATCTCTGAAGCCAAACATCGCATATTTGGGTTAGGGAAGAAATTAGGGATTTCAGAAGCAAGTATATATGAAATTGGGGATTTCAAATCTAAAGGCAGTCGACGTAAAGAATAAAGAAAACCCTAAATTCCATTGTCTGGTCATCGCATAACCACAAAAGAAAAATCCAGAATCACCACAATGCATGTATCGTATAATCAGAATTTCAGAAACCACTTAGCACCGTATATGCGTTAGAAGACAATTCCGGATCATACATAATTGAGTAATACAAAAACAGTCTGGAAACAATTTTCCAGAATCGGGAAACTATTCTAAAAAAAAAACACGATATACATTAAAGCAGAAACCTTTTCTACGGTATATTGCATTTCCGAGGCATCAAAAACACAAATCAACAATCATAATCAAGCCTTTAATCCAAGATTAACGATTAAACCTGGCTCTGATACCACTGTTGGATCGCGTACGGTCTGAGTATTCACAATATACTGCGGAAAAGACCATACAAAAATATCACGTATAATCGAAAACACGAAAGATTAACGAAAATACCTTATTTTCGTGGGTGGATTGCTTCTTTTCGGATTCCAAGACACTGCAAATCGCTAATGCCCTCTACCAGTATCCACACGAGCATGCAAGATCCGGGCTGTGGCTGTAGTGTGCTAGCACGTCCTGAAAACCTTTCTGAACGCCACACGATCTTTCTCTTGGATGGCGGCTAGGGTTTCCTGACAATTGTGTCGTTAACCTAATGAGACCTAAGCTCCTCTATTTGTAGAGAAACCCTAATCCCATTTAGGCCTCATTAAGTTTCGGCCTATTATATCATATATAATAAAAGCCATCTTAATTCAATCTAGCTCAATAAATATATCTAAATATATTTATTCAATGCCTAATAAATTAGGCCCAAGAGAATAAGCCCAGATCACATCACTCTTTGTGTGCGACCCTGTAGGCTCATTTGATGTTGGCAATGGACTTGATTACACTTCAAGGCCCATAAATCATAAGCGGCCTCTAGCAAGACATTATGACTATCCAAATCAAATGAGGATCGATAATCTAATTTAATCTGTAACCATGGTTATAAGCTCAGTCCTTTTGTAACACGATATCAAGATTAATCATAAGGCATGGTACATGTCAACCTTTGATTAATCATAGTTTCTTGATCCCCAAGTTGACTGATTATAACAAATGACATTGATGATTCTTCATCAATTCATTTGAGCACGGCCATGCATTTCTTCAGTCACACTTGTCAAGAGGCCCAATGATATCTCTCTCACTTAAGAGAGGTACAAATTCTATCTACGTCATTCACATCCCTCCGCATGATTCATTTGATGTCCAACATAAGATTGTTTATTATTCGGTTAAAAATAACTTAGTCTAATATCAAAACACCGAATTCCTCATGTAGGGAACCATGATGACTTCAGGTCAAATGACTAAAGTCAAACCATATTGAGAATCACTAATGACATGAAACCATGTAGTATTCTCTTTTTGGGTCGATCCAATATATGTTCTCTAACATATATCTATGTTTCTGATTTGATATCTCATATCCATAATCAGTAAAACGTGATCATCAATCAAAACACATACTAGCCTTAATTCATTATTGTTCCACCAATAATGATCGACTAGGGACAGTCTAGAATAGTATTATAACTCTTATGGTTTTACTATCAAGTCACATACTTGATGACATAAGTTTAATACCATTCATGGAATGTAAATCACATTACATAAATGAAATACATGCATATATGAAACGGAATACCTCATAATATATTATTAACAAATCATAATGTTAATACATGAATCACAAATGTTCATTGGCCTAGGGCACACTACTAACACGTAAATGATCATAAGATACATATTTCTTATACCAAACTTTGTCAGGAACATCACCCATAAAGCATAAGTAGGGGACAAATTAATAATATGTGCAGCAGTACATAAAGCCTCCGCCCAAAATGATTGGGACAACTTTGCTTCAGAAAGCAAACATCAGACTTTTTCCACCAAAGTCCTATTCATCCTCTTTGCTAAGCCATTCAACTGAGGAGTTTTAGGAGGCATTTTCTAGTGATGTATACCCTTCTCTCTACAGTATGCATCAAAAGGTCCACAATCCTCGCCACCATTATCAATGTGAATACATTTCAATTTCTTCCCTGTCTCTCTCTAAACATAGGCTTGAAACTCTTTAAAGACACTAAGAACTTAATATTTCCTCTTCAAAGGATAGACCCAAAGCTTTCTATAATGATCGTCCATAAAGGTCACAAAATATAGACAACCACTATGTGTCCTAGTTTTCATATGACCACAAAGATCTTAATGAACTAGTTGAAGAACCTTTTATTTTCTAGAAGGAGGATTACTCTTGAAGGACACTCTATTTTTCTTTCCCGCCAAGCAATAAGAACACTTATCCAATGTGACATCTTTTAGACCAAAAATCACATTCTTCTTGGTTAATTGATGAAGTCGCTTCGCACTAATGTGATTAAGCCTCTTATGTCATAGTTTCGATAAATCATCACTGGAAACAACATTAGCACCATCAACAGAAATTGTAACTTTGGTCCAATATAAACGTGAAACCTTCTCTCCACGTGCGATAAACAAGGAACCTTTAGTGAGTTTCCACTTCCCCCTTGAAGATTGACTATTATAACCTTCGTCATCAAGTGTACCAATAGAAATCATATTAAACCTCATGTTAGGATTATGTCTGACATTATTCAAAAATAGCTTCATTCCGTGATTAGTCTCCAAACAAATATTACCAATGCTAACAACCTTTGATTTGCCATTGTTATCCATTGATAAAGAACCATCAGAAACTGGAGTATAAACTCCCTGTGAGAGGTCACATGATAAGTAGCATCGCTATTAAAAACCCAACTAGTCTCATCAGAAGCAAAGTTAACCAGTTCTTCATCAGCAATTGTCATCAAATCACTAGCGACAATAGAAACACTATCATCGCTATCATCATTGTTCTTTTGTTGCTTGCCATTCTCACGTTTCAACTTGAAATAGTACTTCTTAATATGGCCTTTCTTACTACAATGACGACACTCCATATCCTTGTATTGAGATCTGGACTTACTTCTATTCTTTTCTCGGTTACGTCCCTGATCCTTTTCTTTACTTCTCCCCCTATTTTTTTGTAACCAAGACATGCGACTGTGAAGTAGATGCCTACTGTGTTCGTCTTCTAACTTCTTCATTTAAAACAGCAGACTTCACTAACTCTATAGTAACAGAAGCAGAACTAGTCAAAGTAACTCGAAGATTTTCCCAAGAATCAGGTAAAGTGAGCAGCAACCAAAGCCCCATAATCTCATCTTCAAATTTGATACCCATGCCAGACAATTAAACCAAGCATCCTTGAAACTCATTCAAATGATCAGAAATAGAACTATCTTCTTTATACTTCAAACACATAGCTTGGTTTAACAAAAACAACTTGTTATTCCCAGTCTTCGAAGCATATAAGGTCTCAAGCTTTTCCCACAAAGTCTTAGCATTTCAATCATTAGCAATATGATTCAAAACATTGTCATCAACCCATTACCGAATAAAGTCACAAACCATCTCATTATCAAATCAATCTTCATCAGTTTTAGACTCTGGCTTCTGAGTAGCAAACACTGGCAAATGCAACTTTTTCACAAATAGAAGATCTTTCATCTTCCCTTTCCACTTGTTGTAATTAATGTCATTCAAACTAACCATCTTCCCATAATTCGGTACCATATTTCAATCAAACAAAAAATACAAGAGAGAAAACCCTGCTCTGATACCAGTTGTTGGGAATTAAGAAACAAACAAAGATGTGCCCAGAAACTAGAGCGCGTGGATTAAAACAAAATATGTGCGGACGTGATGTCGATCGAATATGGAAGCAACAATAAAATGTCAAACAACAAATTAAAGAACACCAAAAATTTTTACATATTAACACCCTCTCAAATATCGAGAGGCAACATCCACGGGACCTAGTCCAGAAAAGCTCCACTATCAATCGAATGAGTACATCAAATGTCTCCAACAATACAAGGATAGATAAAAACGGCCCTTACTCCTTCTAACAAGTGAAAACCACTCCCAAAATGTATCTCGAAATAGGGAAAAAAAATACAAAGTACACAACCAACAACAACAGTGCGGAAGACAACCAAAGGCACCAAAATCTAGAATAAAACTAGACAAACACCATCAATAGATAAAAGAAGGTTACCCGGCATAGCTCTCCAATCTCGTGCGAGGAAGAACGCTTTCCAAACCTTGTCTCTGCCTTCAAAAAGAACTGATTTGTAATTGGTCCAAAATGAAGGACTATATTGCAAATAAATTAAACTAAGAAGACCAAATTGCAAATAGGTCAAATAAGGATCAAATTATAATAGTCCAAAGTTGTTGTGTTTATTGTATATGGTGTATACGTGTAGGGGGAGGCATGTATTTATATACATGAGTTATGCTACAAAAAAATCAAATTAATTGGTATGAGATTCTTTTCACTTAAGCCCATTGGACTTTATAATTGGACTTAAAATTTAGACCTAATAGTTGAGCTCCATTCTATGAGGGCCGTAACAAATTAACCACTTAAAAAACAATCTATATATTTCGAATGTGTCTAAATATGGAATTCAACAAGTAATAAATAAACTTTTTATTTTCTTAATGTTTTAATACATGCAAGTGTTTCTTTTCTTTTTTATAGATAGGATATTTTAAAGGGATTAAAAGCCATGTTAATATATTTACATAAAAGATAATTATTTGTCTTAAGAGGTTAAAAGACAGCCTAACCTATATATCCATAGTTACATCAATTTGTACTCTGTTCCTTCGTCATTTCACTGCATTTGATCAAGGGTTAGTCACACAAAGTTATGTTCAAAAACAATAAAAAAAAACTGAGAAAGTTATGTTGGAATTTCTAGAGATGACATCAGTTCTGGCACAGCGCATGTCAGTCACTTATTAGACTCGAGAAAACCTTCGTCCTCTGTTGTTGTGGAAGCTATTGTTGTTTCTGTCAAATAGATGGCTTGGTCTTGGCTAACAAAAGCATGGACCTATTCTGCTTCGGATATCGTATAGGTTCCTCCAAAATTTTGTGTAATTTCCTTCCAGTTTATCCATACATATCAAATCTTGCGAGGACGTAAATCAAATATCGTTCTTTTGTGCAATTTGGAGTTTCGATATACTTTCTTATTCTATTTTCCGTATTGGTTTCAAGGTATCCTTAAACCATAAACAAGGACAACCAAAGTATTCCAGAAAGAAAAGGAAAGGGGAAAACAATCTCAACAATACGTTTCTGCTCCTACTATAATCTCTAAAAGGTCCGACTTCTGGGATCAGTGCGCCAATGACAGATCCCAAGCTAAGTGATTGTGTATGAATCTCTGTTTCTTCGTCATGATTCGGCTAATCACTCGTCACAAACAACTCAATCCTCTAGCTTCAGATCCTTTCATAATTCTCAGCTTCTTGCATGAAGAGATAAACATACTGCAGTAAAGAACAAAGGCACAAGTTTCTGAATGATGTTTAAACAAGCAAATCCATACAAGATGAGAAAAGGGTAGGCTAAGGGAACTCACTCCCATGGAACATCTCCAACTAGCATCAAGTCCCCCTCTTTGTCCTCATATGTAGGAGCATAATCAGATCCATTATAACCTTCTCTCTCCGAATACTGGCCTAAATGTCGTTCAGATTCGTTAGAGCCGAGAAAACGAGGGACCTAGGTGGCAGAATATATTCATAAACTCTTCAAAGTTTAAAAGTCATTGGTTTCTGTATACTAACCAATGGTAAGCTTGAACATATTCTCCAAGGCGTTGAGGAGTCCAGGGTAGCTCTTGTACATCTTAAGATCAATCTTTCTGAGATAAGGAGCTCCATCCACGCTAACCTTCACGTACATTCCTACACCATCAGCCTCGTTTTTCCCGGCTTGCAAACAGATTTTGCGGTAGGATCGAATTGGTGGCCATCCCACGACTTGTGCCCTGCCATTATTATCAACCAACACATTATCACTAAACGAAATCAGCAACTACATGGATCTGTAGATTCTCAATTACGTTTTAGTCTTTCAGCCCGGAATCATCTTCTATCAAAGGGAAAAACAACTTACTTAGCTGGAGGGGCATGGCAATCTTGGTCTTCATTTCCGAAATTACACTCAATGGACTTGCTCTTAGATCTTGACTCCTCGGATGTTTCTGGTGCAGCCCTCTTATTGTTTCTCGCTTTAGCGCTAGACTGTTTCTCGGGCACAACAATACCAGGTAAACCAAGTGTCAGCTCGGTCGCCTTGAGATTGAGATCGCTCTCGAAAGCCATAGATTCCCTTCAAACTCAGTAAATTCTGTACCTTCCTTTAGAACCTGTACAGGCCAGTATCCTTGTCGCTGAATTGACGAAAATACTTTTTCCGAATTTTTTGCTTGAGAAGGAAACTTGAGATGATTTTCGTGGCAAATCTTGTAATAACGATCAAGATGAACTAAATCTCTCGTCGAATGATGAGAAAGTAGAGTTTGGACAACTAGTTTTATAGGGATGATAGTTAAAGAAGGTAGACAATGTCTAGGTGGCTTCCTGTCTTCGTGAAAGAATTTCATTGAAGGCGTGTTTTGATCCCCACACGCTTCTTTCAGGAAGCCCATGTCACGAGCCAAAGACTAGGCGACAAGTTGCTTGGATGAAGGTCACATCAAGGCGCGTGGAATTAATATAATAAAAGTTTGTGACAGCAACGGATACGGTTGCTTGTCACACGAGGGACAGGTCGAGTTGGGTGCTCTCTGTCAGGGGGACAAAGAAGAGACAACCACAGCCGACGGTGACGAAGACTTTGGACAAGGAATCGACGGCTAAGATTCGAGCATATTGGGAACGACCCCACGTGGAGCTGGATCGTGGAGTTAGATAGGAACTTGGAACGTGACTCAAGGTCCCACGTGGATGTCCTTGACAGTCATGACATGGTAATGTGGGTATTTTAAAGATTCGTGGAACCCTTCTTTGAAACTCATTTCCAACTTTTGGCTTGTGGTTTGTAGAAGGGCTTTTTTCCCGTGTGGAATGCTCAGCTAAGCTTATGCTTACACAGTAATCATAATTTCCTCCTTCTAATGTGGATTTAGGTACTTGATTAAAGTTCACTTGTGTAGATAATTATCATTATCGCTCCTAAGCCATCTAGTTATTGTTAATCAAAGCGTATTTAATAATGGGAAGACTTGCAGAGGACAATTCCAGTCAATAAAACTGATTGATTCGCAACACCATGATTCATTTGAAATCGACAAAACAAAGGCTGAAATCTGACGAATTCGTGGTTATGTTTAATCACTAGATTAAGTAGCAGGACCATGATGGCTTCGTCAAGAGACAACATGCACGCAACATATATCCGATTACTCTTTCTTTTATATAATTCGTTTTTCTATGCAACGTGATTATGACACTCACACAAGCGGATACACGAAATGGTTGCAACTAACCAGCACTTGCTAAAAGAAATTCAATTGCATAATATTAGTTTATATTTTTTATAGTAAATCATTTAGTTGTAATTTAATATATGATGTTATTCTTTTAATTAATTATATTTGATATTCTAATATTCAAAGTAAAATTTTAAGATAAATATTGAGTAATTAAAATT
Organism: Erythroxylum novogranatense; assembly: GCA_029891385.1. Classification (NCBI taxonomy): domain Eukaryota; kingdom Viridiplantae; phylum Streptophyta; class Magnoliopsida; order Malpighiales; family Erythroxylaceae; genus Erythroxylum; species Erythroxylum novogranatense. Next base: position 40,765,459 of record CM057231.1, read on the forward strand.
ATAATGAGATCATAATTATAAGATTCAATTTATATTTATATATTATCCTTAACTTATTCTTTGTTGTAGTTTCATGAAGATAAAATATTGATGAAATGATAAATCTAGCATATTTAATGGGTTTATTTCTTATGAAGAAAACAATTGATCACATTAATTAAAGTGTGAAGATAACTAAACAAATGTGTTAGTTCTTATTAAAGAATATGTTCAATCGATTGGTTTGACAATCAAGATTTCAAACAGAATATTTTGTATATGCCTATAGATTTCTCCATTATGATAATTATATAATTAATCTTTAGATTTAATATTAACAATGTATCTTATATGAAAAATAATATATTTTGATGTTACTTATGACTTATATTCTATTTAGATAGCTCATTCGGTAGTAACTAAATATTGTATAAACTATATAGAAACATTTGAATGGTCATTAAAAGATTTGTCACTTTAAAATAATTAGAAAGAATGCTTCAATACTCTTAATTAGTTTTGATTTAAGGAAATTTTTGCCAAAGTGAACTGAGATTTAGAATATTGATTATAAATTAATTACTAATTTATAAGGATGAACATAATTATATTTAAATAGAGTAGATATTAATTTCATATTTCATATCTAATTAGAATATTGAATGATAAAATATTAAATTATACGTTATAACTATGCATAAATAGGTTGACTAAAATCACATTGACATTCATCATATTTAGGTGGTCATGACATATTGTCGATATCAATATTGATTTATGATAATAAATTATTTAATTAAAGAATTAAAGATAAATTAAAAGGAGTTTAAATTTATTCTATTCTAATCATGAACAAAAAATAATTTTATAATCATTATCAATATATTAGGAACTTCATAAGTAACACATAAAAAAATTAAAAAGAAAAATAATTTAAATTAAAACAAAATTAATTTTGAAGTTTGACAAACTTTAGAAATCAAATATAAGATATTTAATTTTATTAAAATAAATATATAATTATTATTAAAGTTAAACTTTAATTTTAATTAAAATAAATTCTACTATCGCTTTTTGTAAATAAAAAATCGGGAGCTAATGCTCATGCTCTTTCCTCTTAAAATGTTCGAACTCTTTTTCTCTATTTTGTGAATAGTGTTAGAAGCTAGACATGTGAATACCTTATAAGTGATAATTGTTAACTCAAGAAGACTTCACTTCTTCAATTAATTCTGATGAAAGTTAAATAATAATAATAATAGAAGTGTGTGAATTGTTTTGATGAATTTGTTAACTGCGTAGATAAATGTAAGTGGCACAAATCATCAAATCAAGATGATACTTAAGTAAAAGTTGAATAAGACAAAGCGTCTAAGATGGATCAGACGAAGTGATTAAGTCTAAGGCACCAGATGAAGCATACGAATCTAAGTAAGACGATGTAATTGAAGAATGTATTAGAACATTAGTTAGTTGGAGTTAGTTACAGGACTCAACTAATAATAGACTTTAGAAGACTCTACAAGCAGATTTCTTAAAGAAGATTGCTGGAGATTTAGGTTATAAATATTAGTTATAGTCGTAAACATAAAAAAAAGGAGAATTCTGAATGTACAAAACAAACTTAGAGAAATTCTATGCTCAAGTGCTGACATTGTGAAAAATGTTATGAGAGAAAAGAACGAAAGAAAGATAGCAAATACATCTGTAACGTGAAGCTCAAACAATATCTTTTCGAGTGAAAGAAAGGTTAGAGCCTGAAGAGGCTAAGGAAGCAGATAAAGAATACGTTGTGAAAGAGACTTAAAGAGGCCCTGCAAGTGTAGAAATAATACTTGTAACGTTAAAGGAGATAGTGAAATCTCAAATAAATTCTGAAGACTGGACATAGCCCGAGGTTAAGGGTGAACCAGTATAAATTGCGGTGTCATATTCTCTAACTCTTACCTTTTTAATTTTCTTGTTGTTAGAAGAATAGATACTAATTTTCGCTGCTGCATTACTCATCAAATTAAGTGTGTTGTTTTGTAATTGTCTGAATTTGTCAAGAAAATCAAGAAGATTTTAAAGATTAATATCTTAGACGATTTAACACAATTCGACCCCTTTCTTGTGTATTTTACATATTATACATGATTTCTATATTAACACGTGATTTACTTCAGTTGGTATTAGAGCTAGTTTCCAAGAAACACTGTTAAAAAGTGATGACAAAGATCCATGGCTGAATCATATGTTTGTATAGCAGAAGGTGCCTCAGTCTCAAGACCCCCATACATTCAATGGTGAAGACTATCATTATTGGAAGGATAGGATGTGGCTCTTCATAGAATCCACACACATTGATTTTCGGAATATCATTGAAAATGGTCCATATATCCCAACAGACAACGAAGGGAAAAGAATCTCTCGTGACTAATGGTTGGTTGATAAAAAAGCTCGCTTTCAATTAAACTCAAAGGCTAAGTTCTTTTTAAGTTATGCTCTAAGCATAAGTGAATATGATAAGGTTCATAGATGTGAATCTGCGAAGGAAATGTGGGACACATTAGCCATTGCACATGAAGGCACAAACTAGGTGAAAAAATCCAAGATTGGTATTCTTATTGATCAGTATGAGTTGTTCAAGATGAAAGATAATGAGACTATTGATAAGATGTTTGGACGACTACAAACAGTTATTAAAGGACTTAAAGCTCTAGGGAGAATCTACGATAGTCAAGATCATGTCAGAAAGATTCTTAGAAGTCTTCCAAAAAGATAGAGACCCAATGTAACAGTAATACAAGAGGCCAAGGATTTAAGCAAACTGAAGCTAGACGAATTGCTTAGTTCACTGAAAATCCATGAAGTAGAGCTTGATGTAGAAGATAAACCCAGCAGGGATAAATCTATTGCATTGAAGGCTGGTCAGAAGAATCAGAAGATGCAGAAAATAAAAGCACATCTTCAAAAGCATTAAAGATTGAAGAAATCAAGAATGATTCTGCTAGTGAATCTGATCAAGATTCAAGTGAAGATGAAGATGAGCTATCCTTCATTTCAAGAAAGATTAGAAGGATGTAGCAAAAGAAATCAAGGTGAAATAAAGACTTGTCTTTCAAAAAGAATAGCAAAGATGATTCGAAGAGTGAGAAAAGTTCTATCGTCTGCTATGAGTGTAATAAACTAGGACATTACAAGTTTGAATGTTAATTGCTCAAAAGAAAACAAAAGAAAAGTTAAGAAAACAAAAAGAGCATGATGGCAACATGGGAAGATTTGGATTCGTCTGAATCTAAATCTGACTCAGAAACATTATAACAAGCAAATATATGATTGGTAGCTGAAAGGGAAAGCGATGATGAGGTAATTTCTAACTTTGATGATCTTCAGGATGCTTATTTAGAATTGTTAGAAGATTCACGTGTTATCTTAAACCAATATAGGTTATTGAAAAAGAAATTTGTTGAAATTTTAAAGAACACAAAACTCTTAGAAGAAGAAAACGTCAGCCTTAAGAAACAAGTAGACGATATGATAAAGAAAGTAACTGTAGATTGATCTGAGGAAATTAATCAACTAAAACAAAGGATTAATAGTCTTTCTGCAGATTTATCGAAATTTACAGAAAGTACAAAAAGGATGAATGACATGATTGGAAGTTATAGACATCCAAATGATAAAAGCGGTTTAGGCTTTAATGATAGAAATACTATTCATAATAGTAATGTTCTTCATAACATGAATTTTGTTCCTAATAGAAAGAAAAAGAAATAATTTTCTTATTATTATTCAAAGAAAAATTATAAGACTAACCCCAAAGAACCCAAGAAAATATGGGTACCTAAGAAGGATATAATATATACTACAGATCTCCTTACTTGGAAGAAGCAACCAGCACTAATGGTACTTGGACAGTGGCTGCTCACGACACATGATGGGCAAAAGGTCTATGTTCCTAGACCTCCAACATAAGCAAGGAGGATCAGTAACTTTTGGAGACAACCAGCATAGCAAAAAAGTTGGGATCGGTAAAATTGGTAAAGATTCCTTTTCGTCTATTGATAATGTTTTGCTAGTTGATGGCTTAAAGAATAATCTAATAAGTATAAGTCAATTATGTGATTTTGGTTTTGAAGTATCCTTTAATCAAAATTCTTGTATAGTCAAAAACAAGGAAGATTCCATATTCTTTTCTACTAAGAGACGAAATAACCTCTACAAAATTAACTTAGACGATTTGAAAAGTCAAAATATTTCATGCCTTATGTCAAAAGATGATGAAAAACTGATTTGACACAAAAAGCTAGGCCATGTTAGCTTTAAACATATTTCCAAGTTAGTTAAACATGATTTGGTAATAGGTTTACCAAAGATAAATTTTAACAAAGATTTATTTTGTGAGAAGTTGTCAAAAAGGAAATCAAGTTAAAACATCTTTTTTGTCTAAGAATATTGTAACTTTGTCTAGACCTCTAAAGCTGTTACATATAGATTTGTTTGGTACAACCAGAACACCAAGTCTAAGTGGAAAGAAGTATGGTCTCGTAATTATTGATGACTTTACTAGATTTTGTTGGATATTATTTTTATCACATAAAGAGGAATCTCTTAAATGCTTTAAAGTTTTATCCAAAAAGTTACAAAATGAAAAAGGAATTTCTATTATTGGAATTAGGAGTGATCATAGTGGAGAATTTGAAAATGAAAATTTCAAAATGTTTTGTGAAGAAAATGGAAATTTTCATAATTTTTTTGCTCCTAGAACTCCTCAACAAAATGGAGTTGTAGAGAGAAAGAATAGGACGATTCAGAAAATGGCAAGGACTATGCTATGTGAAACGTGTAGGAAAATCCCGGGATGTACATCACATGTACAAGGTGCGGAAAACAAAAATTTTTGTCACCGGGACCTTCCCGAAGGCCAGGATCTATGTGTCGGTATGAAGACTCAAACCTAAATAGCCAATAGAGACTATCTCTAAAGGTATCCACGCAGAGATCAGAAAACCTAACCGGGACAAACCCCTTTGACCCGGGAATAGCTAGAACAAATTAAAGGCTGCTAGACCTTACCTTTGTCCTCTAGAGAGCTTGGATTGACGCTGAACACTTGCTTGGAGGAAGAGAGAAATCGATTGTTGCCTTAGGAAGAAGAAGAAAGATGAACTTTTCAAAGCTTTTAACCTTAACTCTTAAGGAAACTTCCACTTCTTCAAACCCAAGCATTAACCTACGGCAACACACATGCGTAAAGCCTTCTTATGTTGATTTTTAACAATTAAAAATACTAGCATAAGATTAAGCCAAGTGTGAGTCTTATAACCATTCATTTATTAAAGCATTAAACTAATAAGGTTGAAAAGTCAAATATCTCATCCTCCTTACCAAGTCCAACGTCCACATGCTTAATAAATATAATAATTAATTAATTAATTTACTTAATTAATTAATTAGAATATAATTGCTAAGGTCCAGTCCAACTGGGTTGGTCCCTTAAACTATTAGGCCCCGATCTTTGAAGCAAATACGGAAACCTTTCTTAGCAATATTGATGTCGCGAGCTCATCGGGACATATCACAATCCCATCGGGATCCATTTAATCCTAATGTTTCCAATAATTGGAACTCGTCCAATTACTATTTTACTGATTCTCTCAATCATTCTTATCGTGTGACCCTTTAGGTTCCGGTTATGTTGGCCACCGAGATTAACAATTAACTGAGCAAGTCATGAGCGTCTAGCAACACATCATGACCCTAATTGACCGGAAAGTAATCGGTTTGATGAATTCATCACGAACCGGATCACGAACCCTTCCATGACAATTACCGTGCAATTCGTCCTTTCACCATCCTATACCCCACTTGGTTATGAGTATGGTCAAAGTGTCAACTCTCACTAGACCGAGTCTAGCCCAAGTGATATTAGTTCTCGCCCTAGACTCATTACTCCATATGTCAATGAGGACACTCTTCATGACATATTTCTGGCCACCTTACAAGTAATGATCCCGACAAGAGGCCATGGGTATCTCTTACGCTAATCCGTAAGTGGTGAATCCTTTATTGGCTACTCAATTACCTTGAATACCTCAAGTCGCACTCCAAGCACCACCCTATGAGCGACCTCGGAAGGCAACAAGGAATGGAGTCAAAGCACGTAATCAAGTATCAAGATATCCTCGAGTACTTCAAGTCTAAGGATACTTGCACCATTGCTATGATGAGATTATCATCGACACTAGAAGAAGATATCCATGTGAGGATCTCATGGCGGGTCATCCAATGTACTTACTACCGCTAGTAAGCATCCACATGTCAACTCTAAATATCTCATATTTACGCTTCGAGATCCACCGCTTGATCCAATCAAGGAATATGACATGTGTTAGTCCGTGGGATTAATGATGTCCAGCCTCATTAATCCTATGACTAGGAGAATTTAGATATCTTGACATAATTGCACATGATAGGAATCTCAGAGTATGATCACATCATAATTTCCTTCATGCTATGTCATATATCATGGACTTCATTATTTCGATTAAAGATCCAATCAATTCATAAACACTGTTCATGAATATCAAATTAATGAAATATGCCTTTCTTTATTTATTCATAAAGTCTATACACGACTTTGAATAAAACGCGCTAAAGGGGATTGCCTTTAAGGCACTACTATAACAATCTAACGGTACTGGACATCCATAAGTCGACTTACACTGGTGAACAAGGTGACTTATCAGTACCGATCAAGCATAAGTCGACTTACACATGGTACAAGTCGACTTACACTTACAAATCTCCCACTTGACCTAAAGCCAATCGCCTTGGTATCTAATACCATAAGCGCGTCCATGAGAATCACAATTCTTCTGTGACTATGGCTTTGTCAACAGATTAGCAACACTTTGCTCTGTGGGAATTCTCTCTATTAGGACATCACCTCGATCGATGGTCTACCGAATCAGATGGAATCGGCGGAGTACGTGTTCGGATCGTTGATGAGACCTTGGTTCCTTTGCCTGCGCACTAGCCCCATTGTATCACAATACAACCCTATGGGCCCATCACAACTAGGAACCAGATCAAGTTCAGAAATGAACTTCTTGATCCAAACCGCCTTTCTTTCTGATCCGATGCGCAATGTACTCGCCTCGGTTGTTGAATCGCAGATCCTCTCTTGATTGGAACTCTTTCCAACTGACCGCCAGGCCGTTCAGTGTGAATGTATATAACCTGATCGTGATTTAGAATCATCCTTATCAGATTAAAACTAGCATTTGTATGCCCGCTCACTTGAAGATTTTCATCTCCATATGTCAAGAAAACATCCTTAGTGCTTCGCAAGTACTTGAGGATATTCTTGACAGCCACCCAGTGACCCTCACCAAGATCCGATTGGTATCGTCGTAACACTTAGAGCATATGATACATCGGGTCTCGTATATAGCATTGTTCCATGCTAAACCTCTTTAGCATCTTATCTATGTACGTTGATTGTGAAAGACCAAGCAATCTCTTTGATCTATCTCTATAAATCTTTATCCCAAGGATATAAGTTACGTCACAAAGGTCTTTCATGGCAAAATGTTTGGACAACCAAATCTTAACTGATTGTAGCATAGAGACATCGTTTTCCTAGTATTAATATGTCATCTACTTATAACACAAGGAATACGATTGCAGTCCCATGAACCTTCTTATACACACAATGTACATCCGAATTTTGTGAGAAACCAAACTCTTTGAGTACCTCATCAAAACGGATATTCCAATTCCTGAATGCTTGCTTCAATCCATACATGGATTTCTGAAGCTTGCATACCATTTCGCCATCATAGGAGGTGAAGTCCTCTAGTTGTGTCATATACACATCCTCGGGAAGATTTCCATTCAGGAAAGCTGTCTTCACATCCATTTGCCATATCTCATAATCATAATGAGTGACAATGGCTAGGAGTATCCTAATAGATTTAAGCATTGCTATGGGGCTGAAGGTCTCGTCATAGTCAACTCCTTGTCTCTGACGAAATCCTTTGGCCACAAGCCTTGCTTTGTAAGTAATCACATTACCATCCATGTCGGTTTTCTTCTTGAAAACCCATGTGCACCCTTTGGGCTTTATTCCTTCGGGTGCAACAACCAAAGTCCATACTTGGTTTTCATACATGGAATCCATTCAGATTTTATGGCACAAAGCCATTTTTCAGACTCTGAACTTTTCAGAACCTCTTCATAGGTAGTAGGCTCATCATCTCGTATGAGCAATACGTCATTCTGTTCTCCACGAGAAATCCATATCTCTCAGGAACAGAGCGTATCCTACGTGACCTATGAAATTCTTGTGTAATAGAAGGTTGAACTGTTACCTCATCTGTATGAGTTACGATTGCGAGTTCAGCGATTGATCTGCGTTTGTTCGAGCATCTTGAACTTTTTCAAGTTCAACTTTGCTCCCACTGTCCTCTTGTAAAAGAAACTCTTTCTCTAAGAAAATAGCATGCTTTAAAACAAACAACTTTTTTTCCTCAGCAAGGTAGAATTGATATCCCACGATATCCTACGAACAAACACTTGTCTGACTTTGCATCAAGCTAATCTGACTGTGTCCGCTTCATTTAAGCAGGAAAACCCCAAACTTTCAGCTGAGAAAGATAGGGCTTTCAGTTAGTCCACATCTCATATGGAGTAACATCAACTGTCTTTAATGGAACTCTGTTTAACAAATAAGCAAATTGTCTCGAAAGATAGCCCCAAAAACTGTGCAAAACCTATCATTAATCGCACCATGTCTAACAAGGTTCGATATCTCCTTTCAGCCACACCATTGTGCTACGGCGTGCAAGGTGGAGTGTACTGAGATAAAATCCCATTATCTCTGAGATAATCCAAAACTGTTGGTCTAAGCAATTTCCACCACGATCAGATCGTAATGTATTCATACTTTTACCAAGTTAGTTTTCTACTTCATTTCAATTATTTGAACTTTTCAAACGCTTGATTTGTATCTCATCGATCAGTACCCATATCGTGAATAATCACCGATAAAAGTAATGAAGTAAAGACAACCACTTCTGGCATGGATGGACATCGGACAACATACATCCAAATGTATCAGGTCTAATATTCCATTCACTCGTTTTCCCTTTCCCTTAAAGGATAACTTGGTCATCTTGCCTAATAAATAAGATTCGCATATGTCATATGATTCATAATCAAATGACCCTAAACTGCCACTCTTATGGAGCTTAGCGATGCGTGTCTCATTTATATGGCCAAGCCGACAATGCCATAAGTAAGTTGATTTTAAATTATCTCGATTATGTCTTTTCGCGTCATTGACATTCAAAACTAGATATGACATATCTAATATGTCAATTCCATTGCATAATGTACCAGTAGCATAGAGCATTCCATTCGAACTAATAGAACAACCATTGCTACTAAAAGTCCAATGGAAACCAGCTCTATTGAAACAAGAAACAGACAATATGTTCTTTGTTAAAACAGGTACAAAATGACAATCATCCAATTTGAATACAAGCCCACTAGGGAGTGACAAGACATAAGTGTCTACGGCTAATGTAGCAACTCTTGCTGCATTACCTACACGAAGGTCTAGTTCTCCTTTTATGAGTCATCTCATCGTCCTGAAGCCCGCATATCATTTCATATGTATGAGCCACAACCGTATCAAATACCCATATGTTTTGATCGAAGCGAGATTAACCTCAATGACAAACATATTTGAAGGAGTAGGGGCATCTGATGCCTTCTTCTGCTTCAGGAACTCCAGATAGACTTTACAGTTTCGCCTCTAGTGGCCAGTCTTGCCACAATGGAAGCAAAATCCTTTTGGGGCAGTTTCTTTGGTTTTTCCTTGATGGCACTTCCATTTGGTTTCTTGGCCTTTTCTTCTTGACTAGAAGAAGAAGCATCCACCACTAGACTTGCTTGCTATCCTTCTTGATAGCACCTTTCGGTTGTCTTGAAAGCAGATTGATCAACTCAATAATTGTTGTGGATATTTGGTTCATCGATAGTTTAACACGAATCGTGAATAAGCGTCGAGGACAATCCAACCAAATTAAGTCTATACTTAACTCATAATCCATTACAAATCCTAAGACAGCCAATCTCTATATAGCCATTCATCTTCGGGCATCTGGACAACAGATGTCCCTCGAGCCATCTTTAATGGTGAAGAGAAGCCTCGAGGTCTCGAACCTTTCGCATCGAGCTTACTCATCAAACAGCTCCCTAAGATGAAATACTATAGTGTGAGCATCCATAGACTCGTCTCGCTTCGCAGCTCTGGTGACATCGAGGCAAGCATAATGCAAGTATCCATATCACTGTCCTTTAGATGCTTACGATATGCTTTCTGATCCTCATCAGAAGCATCGACAGCAGCATTGATCCGAAAGTGGAACATCTAGGACGTATCCCAGTTCCTCAGATCTGAGAACAATTCTCAGATTCCTCAGCCAATCAAGAAAATTCGGTCCAGAATAGGGAGCGAAAATTCACACTGAAAGACTTCTTCAATCAACCTAAGCGCGATATAGAGAAAGAATGCTAGAATAGAAATGCCTGCATGATCATAAGGACTTGCATGACATGCATATGGCTCCCACTAGTTTCCTAGAATCCATAACCCTCTTTACGAATCCAAAGAAACAATATGACATAATGTCCTAGTGGGTCGATATCCGACATTGCTAAGAGTGACCTTGGGTTTACCCAACAAGCCATAACTTAGGTCAATCGGTAGGTATCGGTCATACCAATTGCATCATCGATAACCGACATTAAGAATGACCTTGAGGTTAGCTCAACAAGCCACCTTATGTCTCGGGAGGTATCAGACATACCAATTACATCTTAGACACAACTATCGTCCAGTGCTATCAACTTGTTGATGTGTGCACTTACATTGGGTTATCAACTCTTTGATGCGCATACATCTGATGTACACTACCCAATTTCACCTCTGTCCACGTTGACCTTGAGGTTAGCTCAACAAATCAACGCTTCTAGGAAAATCGAACCATTAATCCGAAAATCTCATTTTCATGGTTCGAACATATTCGTATAGAGTGAGCTTGAGGTTAGCTCAACAACCCAACCCTAGAAGAACTCTGGTTCTTACCATATTAATGGAAGGCGTTAGTTTTCATATTCCGAGGAGGGATTTCGAACTCTAGACTCCAAGCTGAAGGATTATAGTCGCCAGGACTATATGGAATGATTTAGGTTTCATCAATCAAATTGAATCAATCCTTATAATCATCCATCATCCAACCTGAGCATGTCATAAGTCGCCTTACATCAGAATGCAAGTCGCCTTATGCTGCTGCCCACACACAAGTCGACTTATACGATACAAGTCGCCTTATGGCAATACCTAGAACAAGTCGACGTATGTACAATACAACTCGACTTATCCAGCAAGAATTGCTATACTTTCTAATCGGCTAATTCCTCAATCCATGTAATCCCAATTCACAATACCAACATACCTTAGGTAATATCTTGTTAATTTGATGTACCAATGAACACTTCATTGTTTCATGTTTGCCATATACAGTCAAACCATACATGAAAAGCTTAAAACCGAGTCATTACTCAAAGATATCCAAACAATTTAGGAACACCAAATTATCACCCTAAGAATCTCAAGCTAGTCTATACGTTATCAAAATTACTTCGGCACAAGCCACAAAAATTATGACGGCCAAAACAAGCAAGATAATGAAATACACTAACGAGACGCTAATGTGACCTATTCGGCATCCGAAAAATCTTGGAAAACCAATTTCAAGCAATTCAGTTTGGAAAGAATACAACATCAAGATAACACATTTTCAATCACATTAAAAATGGTCCAAGGCATTGGAACTGAAAAATACACATTCAATTATGCCAAGCAAAACAGTCCTAGCAAGTTTCACAAAACTGCCAAGTTCTGTACATTACTCGAAATAATCATTGAAACAATTTCAATAAATTCTGGTAAACTTACACATGTTACTAAATGTTCAGAACATGATTCATGAATTTTTTCAGGATTTATAGCCATCAAAAACTCAGTCAACCTAAGCAACAAAACCGATTCAAAATCTGTGTTCATCAACACAGCTATTCCCAACAGAATAGAATAAATTCGTGAATAAATAGCAAATCACCTTGAAAACACTTTTCCATCCACATAGACATTCAAAAACATCTTAGGGACATGTTGGTGAAGGAAAATCCGAAAAATGTTTTTTCTAGAATTTATTATCGAATTTATACACATGCCTGTTCACAGAATGTGTCACAAAACAGCATCTAGAACCTTAGGGAATAAATTAGCAAAACTATATCAAATCAAATCGATAAATTCTCATCTTTCACAGACATATTCTATAAATGTTATGAACAATTCTGGGCAGAAAAATTTCGAAAAATATATCCCTATACAGAATCGAAATTGGGACAGCACACATGCATCAACGTCAAATTCACATAGGGCTTCCGATCTAGCTAGGGTTTTAGCTTCATACACGACACAAGTGTCTCTGATACCACTGTAGGAAAATCCCGAGATGTACATCACATGTACAAGGTGCGGAAAACAAAAATTTTTGTCACCGGGACCTTCCCGAAGGCTAGGATCTATGTGTCGGTATGAAGACTCAAACCTAAATAGCCAATAGAGACTATCTCTAAAGGTATCCACGCAGAGATCAGAAAACCTAACGGGACAAACCCTTTGACCCGGAATAGCTAGAAAAATTAAAGGCTGCTAGACCTTACCTTTGTCCTCTAGAGAGCTTGGATTGACGCTGAACACTTGCTTGGAGGAAGAGAGAAATCGATTGTTGCCTTAGGAAGAAGAAGAAAGATGAACTTTTCAAAGCTTTTAACCTTAACTCTTAAGGAAACTTCCACTTCTTCAAACCCAAGCATTAACCTACGGCAACACACATGCGTAAAGCCTTCTTATGTTGATTTTAACAATTAAAATACTAGCATAAGATTAAGCCAAGTGTGAGCCTTATAACCATTCATTTATTAAAGCATTAAACTAATAAGGTTGAAAAGTCAAATATCTCATCCTCCTTACCAAGTCCAACGTCCACATGCTTAATAAATATAATTAATTAATTAATTAATTTACTTAATTAATTAATTAGAATATAATTGCTAAGGTCCAGTCCAACTGGGTTGGTCCTACTAAACTCTTGGGCCCTGGTGTCTTTGGCTTGTTGGAAACCTTTCTTAGCAATATTGATGTCGTGATCTCATCGGGACATATCCCAATCCCATCGGGACATATCCCAATCCCATCGGGATCCATTTAATCCTAATGCTCTCCAATAATTGGAACTCTGTCCAATTACTATTTCTGATTCTCGAATCACTCTTATCGTGTGACCCTTTGGGTTCCGGTTATGTTGGCACTGAGATTAACAATTAATCTGAGCAAGTCATGAGCGGCGTCTAGCAACACATCATGACCCCCAATTGATCAGAAAGTAATCGGTTTGATGAATTCATCACGAACCAGATCACGAACCCTTCCATAGACAATTACCGTGCAATTCGTCCTTTCACCATCCTATACCCCACTTGGTTATGAGTATGGTCAAAGTGTCAACTCTCACTAGACTGAGTCTAGCCCAAGTGATATTAGTTCTTGTCCTAGGACTCATTACTCCATATGTCAATGAGGACACTCTTCATGACATATTTGCTGGCCAGCCTTACAAGTAATGATCCCGACAAGAGGCCATGGGTATCTCTTCTGCTAATCCAGAAGTGGTGAATCCTTTATTGGCTACTCAATTACCTTCGAATACCTCAAGCTGTACCCAAGCACCACCCTATGAGCGACCTCTGGAAGGCAACAAGGAATGGAGTCAAAGCACAGAATCAGTATCCAAGATATCCTTGAGTACCTCAAGTCTAAGGATACTTGCACCATTGCTATGATGAGATTATCACTGACACTAGAAGAAGATATCCATGTGAGGATCTCATGGCAGGTCATCCAATGTACTTACTACCGCTAGTAAGCATCCACATGTCAACTCTAAATATCTCATATTTACAGTTTCTGAGATCCACTGCTTGATCCAATCAAGGAATATGACATGTGCTAGTCCATGGGATTAATGATGTCGGTCTCATTAATCCTATGACTAGGAGAATTTAGATCTTGACATAATTGCACATGATAGGAATCTCAGTAGTATGATCACATCATAATTTCCTTCATGCTATGTCATATATCATGGACTTCATTAATTCGATTAAAGATCCAATCAATTCATAAACACTGTTCATGAATATCAAATTAATGAAATATGCCTTTCTTTATTTATTCATAAAGTCTATACACGACTTTGAATAAAACGCGCTAAAGGGGATTGCCTTTAGGGCACTACTATAACAATCTAACGGTACTGGACATCCATAAGTCGACTTACACTGGTGAACAAGGTATCAAGCATAAGTCGACTTACACATGGTACAAGTCGACTTACACTTACAAAACGAATCTTCCTAATTACTTCTGGGTAGAAGCTATAAATACAACTTGTTATATTCAAAATAGAATATTTTTGTGACCTGTTTTAAATAAAACTCCATATGAATTATGGAAGGGAAGAAAGCCAATCCTTTTGGTTGCAAATTCACCATTTTGAATACAAAAAAAAATTTGGATAAATTTGATTTTAAGATCAATTCAGAAATTTTTCTAGTTATTCAATTACTTCTAAAGCTTATAGAGTTTATAATCTTATTTCTAAATCTGTTGAAGACTCTATGCATATAAAATTTGATGATGATTCTTATCTAGATAAAAGAGACGATTCTGATGATGAAACTCTATCTACTCCTTTGGTTAATAACCTAGACGATTCACCACCAGATGATCCATCTGATAAAGTAGTAGATATTTATGGAAATATTGACTTAAGAAAAGACTAGAAATATAAATCTTCTCACCCAAAAAACTTGATTATAGGAGAAACATCAGAAGGAGTGAGAACTAGATCTAAATGTAGAAGAGAGGCCAATGTAGCATTTGTTTCTAAATTAGAACATTAAAAAAATTGATGAAGCTCTTCAAGACAAAGATTGGATTTTAGTTGTGCAAGAGGAGTTAAATCAATTTACAAGGAATAAAGTTTGATCTCTAGTCCCTAAACCATCTAATAAATCTATTATAGGAACTATATGGGTATTCAAAAATAAACTAGACGAATTAGGAAAAGTATTAGTAGCTCGATGCTATAATCAACAAAAAGGAATAGACTATAATGAAACATATGCTCCTGTAGCTAGACTAGAAGCTATTAGGATTTTTCTTGCATATGCTATTTTTCATAATATAAAATTTTTTCAAATGGATGTGAAAAGTGCATTTTTGAATAGTTTTATAGATGAATTAGTTTATGTAAAACAACCCCCAGGTTTTGAAGACATTAATAAACCAGATTATGTGTATAAACTTCATAAAGCTTTGTATGCATTAAAACAAGCACCTCATGCTTGGTATGATCGTCTGAGTTCGTTTTTGATTAAAAATGACTTTATTAGAGGTCAAGTGTATAAAAAATTATTTAGCAAAAATATTAAAAATGATTTTATCGTTGTACAAATATATGTAGATGATATCATCTTTGGTGCAACATTTAAAAAATTATTGTTCAAAATTTGAAAATCTTATGAAAAGTGAATTTCAAATAAGTATGATGGGTGAATTAAAGTTCTTTCTTGGTTTACAAATTAAACAAAATGAAGAAAATATTTTTGTTCATCAACAAAAGCATATCAAAGAAGTTTTAGTCAAATATAAAATGGAAAATGTTAAACCAATGTCAACTCCTATGCATCTTTCACTCGCCTTAACTAAGGATGAAGTTGGTAAGAAGATTGATCAAATTCTTTTAAGAAGAATTATTAGTTCTTTGCTTTAACTAACTGCAAGCAGACCTGATATAATGTTTAGTGTTTATTTGTGTGCAAGATTTCAAGTAGATCCTAGAGAATCTCATTATATTGCTGTTATAAGAATATTGAGATACTTGACAGGTTCTACTGATCTTTGCTTAATGTATGAGAAATGTAAAGATTTCAGGTTAATTGGCTACTGTGATGCTGATTATGTTGGAGATAGTATTGATAGAAAGAGTACAAGTGGAGGTTGTCACTTTCTTAGTCATAATCTAATTTCTTGGTCAAACAAGAGGCAAAGTTCAATTGCTCTATCTACTGCAGAAGCTGAATACATGTCAGCTGCAAGAGTTGTTATTCATAGATGTCATGGATAAAGTATCAGTTAGAGGATTATTCTATCCAAGAATTTCAGATTCCAATATGTGACAACACAAGTGCTATTAATCTCTCAAAGAATCCAATGCAACACTCAAGGGCAAAGTGTAACGCCGAACTCTTTGAGCCCTTTTGTATTGGTCTATACTTGGAGATGCTACCGTATATTGATATATACATGGTTGTTTATGAGTTCGAGATGTATTTAAGTCATTTGTATATATATATATATATATATATATATATATATATATATATATATATATATATGTAATGATTTATAATGTTAGATGCCCTTACACAAGCTTAGAGTTTTTCGGTATGTGAAATCTTCTGACATATAACCTTCTAAGTGTGTAAAACCGAGTCCATTGGATGGATATGACCATGGTGGTTAAGTTAAATGTGTTCTAATGCCTTAGAGGTGATTAAACAAGATTTATAGACTTATTGAACACTTAGAAAGCTTAATTGGAAAACTTGATGTACATAAGAGCTTATTTGCAAATTGTTAAAAGTCAACGGACTTAAACGTAATTTCTCAATTTTTGGAGGACCAATATATAATTTCATAAAGTTAAGGAGCTTAATTATTATTTCCAAGAGTCCAAGGACCAAAATAAAAACAAAATTTTTTGGAGATTTCTAAACTTTGTGCTTAATTGCAAATTTAGGAAAGTTTGGAGGGTAAAATGGTAATTTCATATAACCTAAGGGCAAAATAGTAAATTCACCGTGTTTGGTCAAAGAAGAGTCAAATTCTAGACCCTTCTTCATGGTGTGGTCGTGCAACCCATTATTTGGACATTAAAGCACTTTGTTTTAATTAAAGAAAGAAGAAGAAAGGAGAAGAGAGGAGAGAAAGAAGGAAGTTTCAGCCATCACCATATTTCACCCTTCTTTTTGATTCTTTGACCTCAATCAAGGTGTTCTAAGCTAATTTGGGGTTAAGGAACTCAAATATATCATTATATTTGAGAAAATCTCAAAAGATTTGAAGATATCATCAAATGAAGGTTTAGGTAAATTTTGTCTCATCTCTCTCTATGTTATGATTTTGAAATTGGTGTTAAGATTTGTTGTTCTCCATGTTTGAATATGCATGAAACATGGTTTAGATGAATGAAATGTGTCATAGAGAGGGTTCTTGAAGTCAAAACCTAAATTTTCCCCTTTAGGTGAAAGTTTGTGAATTTTTGAATATCTTTTGAAATTGATGGTTTAAATGAATTCTATGGTGTTAATTATACATGTATGATGTGAACTAGTGATGAAGAATAAAGAAGATGTGTGTTGGTTAAGGTTAGGTCAAAATGGCGGGAGAAGAAGTGGATTAAGTTGATGAGTTGTGTAATTGATAAATGTAGCTTAAATGGAAGGAGTTGGTTTGAATGGAATGATGGAATGTGTCAATGATTGGGAGTGTTTACTATATAACAAGATAGGAGCATGAATTACTAAGATAAAGTCTTGAAAATGTGACTTTCATGCACATTAGGTGTTTGATAAAATGCCTAAGTGAACTTGGCTTAGGATTTAAGGCTTTATAATAGTATGCATTAGAAAACACTTTTATGTTTACTTAGAGTGAACTTGAATTGTTTCTTAGATTGACAAGTAAAGACCTAATGTTCTTGGATAAAGATGTGCTTAATCATGTTTTGAAAATGAGTAAGTATGGGATTAAAGGCATTAAATGCCTTAGAAAAGGCAAAAGAAAAGCTAATTTGACTAGTAAGGAAGTAAACTTGTGAGAAGTTTAATGTTCAAATTCTATAGCTTATAAGGAGTGATATTGTGTTTTATACACCTATGTGAGGGTGTATAAATAGGAAATTTATATTTAGGTAGTAATTTCATTATATATCCTTTTTATTTATAGAGGCTCGGGAGTTGTGAATCAAGGAGGCCGTACCTAGGATTGTCGAAGCTAAGAGAGTGTATACCTTCTTTTGAGGTGAGTTAAGGAAACCATATTTCTCAAATAGGATTAGAGCACCCTAAAACAAGTATGATGACTTGTATGTGAATTTTGAACCTAGGCAATGTATGGTCGAATTGAATTTCAAATGGATGCTAATATGTTTAGGTATTCAATAAACGTCATTGTTTTGAACAACTATGCATTTGAAGTAAAAAAGATAACTTTTATTGTATGAAATAATGTTTCAAAATGGTTTTTGAAACTGATATTTTTATTACATATTTTGAGAAATGTTATTGTTTCTAACAAATCTAAGTTTAAAGTGCAAAGAATAATGCTTTATGTTATGAAAATACATTTTTTAATAACCTTGCACTTGGATTACAAAAGATAACTTTTATTGCATGAAATAATGTTTTGGAATTTACATAAGCATAACCGAGTCATGTATTCTGCATATATTTGTTCTCTTTGGTTTAGAGCCATAGTACGGTTTCATTTTATTGGTTAGAATGACAAATAAAAATATGATGCTTTATTTGATTTTTGTACATGATTTTGGTGATTGGTGAGGAGACAATTAGCCAATTGTGTGCTGGGCACAACTGATTAAGCAACTCCTGTACCCTTGACGTTGGTACATGAAAGTCAAGTAGTCGTATCGATACCTTTCTACGGGACTCGCGGGTGATTTCACATATAGGGTTTGGACATTGACGAGGTCATCACCTAGGGTCATGATGCTCTTATCGACTGTAGTCTGGACTCACCACGGGTGAAAGTCGAGTCAACATCGATAATCGATAGATGTGCACATTAGTTTAGCCGACTAGTGGTGTCACACATTATTGTTTTGGCTTATTTTGATATTTGTTTTCTGATGAGATTTGATTTATACATCTGATGTTTTTATGCATTTGTATACTGGAACTGGAAACTATATCTACTGGATGGGTGATTAATAGGCTGGACCTATGTGGTTCTAACTAGTATATGATGAGGTATATGCTAGGCTTGTATGTTTTGATGTCATGTATATTCACTTCATAGGTTATCTACACCGTCTTAGTATGATCGAATTCTATTTGTGTTATATGTTTTTCCTTCTCACTGAGTACCTAGTGTACTCACCCCCTTCGCTTTCCAACCATGCAGGTTAATTTAGTGAGTTTGAAGCTCTGAGTAGATCGTGGGGTCTTTTGACATTTTCGGGGTATTACCACACGAAGGTAGTTTCTTAGTTTTTATTTTTGTTGTCTAGTGGCTCATAAACTGTGTTTATGTAGTTATGCTTTATGATTTTGTAAGTTAACTTTTGAATGTCTGGTGTTTTATAAATGATTTTATGTATGAACTTTTACTATTGTTGTTGAGATTGCCTTGAGTGAGCTTTAAAGTCCTGAAGTTGTGGTTAGATGTGAGTATAGAAGTGTGTTAAAAAAGGTTATAGGTTTTGGGATTTTTAAAATATAGTCGTTGTACTGCCTACATTTAAAAAAAAAAGTAAAAAAGATATTCAGTTAGCCTTGTACAGTCAGATTAAGGATACTGTTAGTGTCCTTATCCTAGTTATATGGTAGTTTTCATAGGCCCGATGTGGTACCGGGTCATGAAACAAAACATATTAAAGTTAGACATCATTTTATAAGAGACTATATACAGAAAGGGATCATCAATCTACAATTTGTTGAGACGAATCAACAATGGGCATATATCTTCACCAAACCATTAAGTGAAAACATATTCAAGGAAATCAGACGAAACCTGAATATGGTGATGTTAAATGACCATTCTTCTGAAACTCCATGATCTAGATGATTCGTCTTGAAGAAGCTAAAAAGTCGTAAGTTTTTCGATGAAATAGTAACGGTAACTTTCACTTGGTCGTATCAATTTCATGATTATCGATGGATCAATTAAAAAATGTTACAAACAGTAACTTTTCAAGAGTGTATATAAAAAGAAATCATCTCAAAATCTGCAACACCTTACACTTTAGAATTTTCTTGAAAAACTTCAAAAAAGAAATCATCTCAAAATTTGCAACACCTTACACTCTCAACAAAGACGATCTAACCCTCTGTTCTAAACATCAAATCCTTCTCATTTCATTTCATATCTTTCTCTCAATTTTTTCTATATACTAACCTCACTTCTTTAAGCAAAATACATTTATGTGTTTTGTGTTTATCTTTTACAGATTAAAAAATGCTGAAATCTCTTGTCTATGGAAGACTTGTCGATTTCACATCCCTGAAAAATGATCAGATGAATATCGAACCTAAGATTGAAGCAGTTGGATGGAAGAATTTCTTCAACATCTAAGAGACGGTATATCTGAATGAAATATATGAGTTTTGGAAGAATACAAAGGTGGTAGACAACACCTTGGTATCGATGGTAGATGGGTTGTCGGTAATAATCATTTAAGATTCTATTGTGAAGTCTATTGGGTGTCCAAATGAAGGAGCAGAATTATTCAACAATACAGACTGGATTGCTCAAAGTCATAAAGACGAAGTTAACATCAATCGACAACTATATGGATCTAGTAATCCAGGAGTCAAGAAGTCTTCAACCCTTATTCCAAAGGTGAGGGTTCTTCACTCACTTTTTCTCCATTGTATCCTACCAAGAGCAGGATCAAAGGACGCGGTGACAATGAATGATGAACATTGTCTATTTCATTTACTCACTCACCAACTTGTTAATCTTTTGTTCTTGATTTTGAAGCATATGATAAAGGCTAGGGAGGATTATCATCTGAAGAGTGGTTATTTACCTTACGGTATGCTGTTAACAAGATTCTTCAAAGAATTTGAAATCCTACTTGATAGAGGAAACATAGTAAAGATGAATGTTAAGAGTGTTATCAATGCCTCTAATATTCACAAAATGGGGATCAAGACTGAAGCCAAAGTCGATGTAGATTTCACACCGAAAGCACAGTTTAAGGGGGAGCTTTCAATAAGACGAAGCAAGAAAGAAAATGTTCCATTTGAAATACAAACAACACCTCAATCTTCTAGAAGAATATCAGCAGAGGTAAAGGTTGGACAATCGTCTGATGAGCCGATACATGCTAAGACTTTTCCAAAAAAGAAGGAAAGTAAGGTTCAACAACTAACTCACCAAGTGTCTTTAAAGAGGAAGGCTGAGACGCTCCAATCATAAAAGAAACAACCTGTTGAAAAGAAGACGAATACATCTTCTGAACAACAGCTAGTAACTTACAACCCTCCTCAACCAATAAAGAAAGAAGATGTGAAGATGAAAGTCATAGAAGAATCAACACCTTATCATAACAGAGGTTCAATTATCATCAGAGAACCTTCTAAACAGAAAGTTAAGGTTTAAGTTGAACCTATAAAAGTGAATGATTAGACGATACATCTTCTAAGCCCTGAAGAACGAAGACTATATAGTATTATGCGAGATGAAAAGGCATAACCATATCTATTGAAGATTACGAAAGATCCTTATACAATCTATGCAGTGATAAGCAGAACGACAATCAAGATTATACTAGATGTACAATCTAGACATCTAGCACCGATAGTCAGCAAAGAAAAAGGAAAGAAGAAAAAGTTTCCCAAAAGAGAAGAAGATGATCTCACAAAAGAAGAGATTCAAGTGGTAGTGAAGAGCATAGATGATGTATGTCATGTAGCTCAACTTGTAGGCGTCTATGTTGTAGGAAAATCCCGGGAGGAACATCACATGTTCCAGCAGCGGAAACAAAAATTTTTTATTCCCGGGACCTTCCCGAAACCCAGAATCCTGGTGTCGGTATGAAAACTCAAACCTGAATAGCCAATAGAGACTATCTCTAAAGGTATCCACGCAATGAAGAAAACCTAACGGATCAAACACCTTTGACTGGGAATAGCTAGAACGAGAATAAGAGCTGCTAGACCCTACCTACATCCGGAGAGCTTGAGATTGACGTTGGATCCTTGGAGAAGAGAAGAGAAATCGATGATGGCCTTAAGGAGAAGAAGAAACTTGAAAAACTTTTCAAACTTTGTAACCTTAACACTTAAGGAAAAATGTTCTTCCCTTTCAAGCAAAAAGCATCGACGGCAACCCACTAATTCCAGCCATCTTATGGTAATTTTTAACACTTAAAAATTGCTTCCATAAGATGAAGACATGTGGTGAATTAATAACCATACATTTGGCTAAGCATTAAATGAATAAACTTTTGAAAAGTCAAAAGTTTATCACTTTACACTAACACCAACGGCACATGTCTTAATTTTATATATTAATTAATTAATTAATTACTTAATTAATTAATTAGAATATAAATGCTAAGGTCCAGTCCAACTGGGGTCGGTCCTACCGGCCTACCGGGCCCCGGTGTTGAAACAGCTCCGGAAACCTTTCTTAGCAATATTGATGTCGCGATCTCATCGGGACATATCCCAATCTCATCGGGATCCAATTAATCCTAATGCTCTCCATAATTGGAACTCGTCCAATTACTATTTTCTGATTTTCGAAACACTCTTATCGTGTGACCCTTTAAGTTCCGGTTATGTTGGCCACTTAGATTAACAATTAATCTGAGCAAGTCATGAGCGGTATCTAGCAACACATCATGACCCCAATTGACCGGAAAGTAATCGGTTTGATGAATTCATCACGAACGGATCACGAACCTTCTATAGACAATTCTTGTGCAATTAGTCCTTTCATCATCCTATACCCCACTTGGTTATGAGTATGGCTAATATGTCAACTCTTACTAGACTAAGTCTAGCCCAGTGAAATTAGTTCTGTCGAGGACTCATTACTTTATATGTCCATGAAGACATTCTTCATGACATAGTCATGCTCGGCGAGACTTAAAGTAATGATCTGACAAGAGGCAGGTATCTCTTACATTCTCACGAAGTGATGAATCCTTTATTGGCTACTCAATTACCTTGAATACCTCAAGTGTACCCAAGCACCACCTATGAGTAACCTCACGAAGGCCACAAGGAATGGAGTCAAAATGCAGGATCGGTATTCAAGATATCCTTGAGTACCTCAAGTCTAATGATACTTGCACCATTGCTATGATGAGATTATCAACGACATTAAATCCATGTGATGATCTCATGGCGAGTCATCAATGAACTTACTACCACTAGTAAGCATCCATATGTCAACTCTAAATATCTCATATTTACAGTTTCGAGATCCACCGCTGATCCAATCAAGGAGTATGACATATGTTAAATGTCCGGATTAATGATGTCCGGTCTCATTAATCCTATGACTAGGAAAATTTAGATCTTGACATAATTGCACATGATAGGAATCTCAGGATTATGATCACATCATAATTTCCTTCATGCTATGTCATATATCATGGACTTCATTAATTTGATTAAAGATCAATATCAATTTATAAAGAACATCAAATAAATGAAACATGCCTTTCTTTATTTATTCATAAAGTCTGTACATGACTATGAACAAAAAGCGCTAAAGGGGATTGCCTTTAGGGCACTACTCTAACATATGTATCACATCATATACCAAGGGAATGAGGAAGTAATTTTGGAGTATCTGCCAAAGACGAAAGCTTCAAGGTAGTTGGCACAATATCAAAAGGAAGGTACAAAAGGATCACAATTGAAGGTATCAATTTTAACTTAGAAACCTTTGTGCATTTTCTCATTCATTTCAAAACCTTAGGTTTCATTCCTTCAGTTAAAACTATTTTACACCTTTTAGGGTAACCAATTTACAAATTACCCTTAATTAAAATTATAGAATTAGATGATTCACCTAGAAAACCATTTCCCTTTGAACACATTCATCCACTTAGTGAAATACTACAAGAAGCCACTGTTAATTCGGAGCTCTTGAAGAATTTCATCAAATGAACTGAAGCTAATCATAAGCGGACGAAAGTTCGGGAACCCTCAGCTAAAAACATTGAGGAAATTAATACTAAAGTTGATGAACTTGGTGATGTAGTGGGTGATCTTTATAAGAAAATAGCCCTTCTATATGTTTCTATAGAAGAAGAGCTCAAGACAATCTGCACTGATATTCAATAAATGTATTCTAAAATTTTGAAGCATCTAAAATGAACTATCTTTTTGATTGATAACAAATAGGGGGAGAACAGTAGAAAGGAGAATTAGAATTAGAAATCTTTTTGTTTATCATTGTATTTCTTGCTTTATTCATCTGAATATTATTTTTATCTTCTAATATTATGATTATTTGATATCATCAAAAAGGAGGAGATTGTTAAGTCAAGAATACTTCATTTTTTCTATTGATTTTGATGAAAGTCAAATAATAATAATAATAGAAGTGTGTGAACTGTTTTGATGAATTTGTTAAGTGCGCAGATAAATGTAAGTGGCACAAATCATCAAATCAAGACGATACTTAAGTAAAAATTGAATAAGACAAAGAGTCTAAGATGGATCAGACGAAGTGATTAAGTCTAAGACACCAGACGAAGCATACGAATCTAAGCAAGATGATGTAATTGGAGAATGTACTAAAATGTCAGTTAGTTGGAGTTGGTTATAGGACTCAACTAATAACAGACTTTAGAAGACTCTACAGGCAGATTTCTCAAAGAAGACTGTTGGAGAGTTAGGTTATAAAATATTAGTTATAGTCGTAAACATAAAAAAGGGGAGAATTTTGAATGTACAAAACATAATTAGAGAAATTATGTGCTCAAGTTCTCATGCTGTGAAAAATATTCTGAGAGAAAAGAAAGAAAGAAAGAGAGCAAATACATCTGTAACATGAAGCTTAAACAATATATTTTCAAGTGAAAGAAAGGCTAGAGCCTAAAGAGGATAAGGAAGCAGATAAAGAATATTTTGTGAAAGAGACCTGAAGAGGTTCTGTAAGTGTACAAATAATAATTGTAACGTTGAAGGAGGTAGTGAAATCTCAGACGAACTCTGAGGACTGGACGTAGCATAAGGTTAAGGGTGAACCAGTATAAATCGCGGTGTTATATTCTCTTACCTCTTCAGTTTTCTTGTTGTTAGATGAATAGAAACTAATTTTTGCTATTGCATTACTCATCAAATTAAGTGTGTTGTTTTGTAATCGTCTGAATTTGTCAAGAAAATCAAGAAGATTTTAAAGATTAATATCTTAGATGATTTAACACAATTCAACCCCCCTTCTTGTGTATTTTACATATTATACATGATTTCTATATTAACAAGTGATTTACTTCAATAATTAGAGAAGAAAATTTTACAAGAACCTAAAATTAGGTAAGTTTCGATGTTTATTTATGATTCATATTTTTATGTTATTTAGTTAAAGAGATTTTATCGAGAAACAGTAAAATGTTATTTTCTTGCTACATTTTTCATTTAATCATAGTTGTTTTTGTGACAATAGTTATAGAGCTTCCTTTAATTATTTAACTTAATTAAGGTTGATTGATTTTTATTTATTTGATCAGTTTTAAAGTTTAAAAACTTAGTTTAGGGATATGCAAAATATAAGGCACAACTAGCAAGGGTTTTTTTAAATTAAAACAAAATTGCATGTCCATTTTAGCTTGAACCATTTGAAAAATTAAATCTTCACTACTTGTTTTATGGTTTTGAAAAACCTTGTCATATTTATTCATCTCTTTTTAAAATTTCATTGAATCGCATGCTGCACCTTACTTTGTAGTTGTTGGAATCTTAGATTATCTTTTTGCCTTATTTATTTTTGGAAAACTTAGGTGCAGGAAAACATGAAATGCTAGATTGAATTTTTAGAAAAGTAGATTAAAATTAAGGTAACTGATTGAATTTGATTTTGGTTTATTTGTCGTTCTAGGTTCATATATATTTCTTACGCGTGATGTGTCATCACTATTGACAATGCTAGTTACTGGTAAATCAAATTCCTCTACTGTCACTGATAAGGGACAAAAAGCTCTTAGAGGAAGAGGCAGACATAGGAAACTACTCGCAATTGAAATAGGCCTTGTGAGAACTTTTTATATTCTTGGTGTCATAAATGGTCTAATGTTATGAATTAGTGGGTATGAATGTCTTGGTTTTGTGGTAACTCATAATTTACTTGATGGAGCACATTCATATAGGCTTTCTAGCAAATTTTTAGGGTCCCCTAAGCTTCTTTTCTCTTATGAAAAACATACAACATTAAATTGGGAATTGAGAGCTTCAAAAAATTCCGAAAATGTAGACTCCTTAAGAACAAACAACAATGGCCAGAGGTATTTCCCTTTTCTTCTGCATTTATTTTGTATGGGGAATGATTTGCTAATGTTGGACCTTACTGAGGACATTACCTATAATAGAAAACTTTGGCATGTAATGATTCAGGTAAAGGATCCCTCATAAAGAGATATTGGTAGCTCTTGTATATCTTTTACTTATTGACGATTGTAGTTAGCTTGAGTGGTAATTACATATTACTTATATTAGTATTATTATTGTTGTTAGTATTATTATTAGAATATTTAGTATTCTCTTTAATGGTATTAATATAATTATGTTTATTAATATTAGTGTTACTATGATTTTTAATTTTAATAATATTTTATTTTCTTTTATCTCTTTTATTTCTTTTAATATTATATATTATATATTTTCATTTATTTATTTATTTTCTCTAGTATTTTTAATTTTTATTTCATTATTTATTTATTTTCTTTTTAATCTTATGGTCTTTATTTATATTTTATTTATATTATTTTTTAGTATTTTTATTTTTATTTTCATTCATACATGTAGGTCATTTAGAAATAGCTTTTCTAGTAGTTAAGGGTAAGGCTACGTAATATTATACTTCCCCAAACTACGTGTCTAGCGGGATTTATAATGAGTGTTTTGTTGTTTATTTATTTTATATGTTTTTAACATATATTATTGTTGAATATATATGTTAGAATTGACTATTATTTGGTATCATAATATTTTAACCTTTGCTTTGTTGGAGTTTTGGAGAACTTCAAATTTTGAAAATTTTTTCATATTAAAAAATTTTCAATTTAGAGTTGTGTTTGGACTTTTTTCTTTCAATTAAAGGTAGAACTCTTTTATTGAGTGTTTTAGAAGTGTTTCTATATTTGAAAATCAAAATTTGTGGTGTTTTCTAGTTTGGTTTTGTTGAGTATCCAACGGGTCACTTATCGGGTTAGTTTGACCTGACTGGAGGTTGAATAAGACCTCTCACTAAACGACGTCATTCTGGTTGTTTATTGAAGACAAATGTTATGTGTCGCTTTATATGTTCGTGTTGTTTTAATAACAACTTAGATGTTGCCTCTTTTTGTTGTCATATTATTAATAGAGATGACAATGGGCCAGAACGGGGTTAATTGGCCGTAGCCTAGCTCTAACTCAACGGACCACCAGCCGGGTGTTAATATTTTTTAAAAAATAAAAAATGACATCATTTTGTACTTTTCCATTGGGCCACAGGTAGGGTAGGACTGAAATTGCCTTGATTAGAGCCCAACCCTTGGCCTGATAGGGCCAACCTATGTGAAGTAAATCACTTGTTAATATAGAAATCCGATATGATATGTAAACTACATAAGAAGGGGGTTGAATTGTGTAATTTTTTGAAAATATTAATCTTTTGAGACTTCTTGAATTTCTTTACGAAAATTCAAATGATTACAAAAACACTTTGCTAAAGTTGATAAGCAATGCAATCATAAGTAATATTATCTACTTGTCGAACAACAAGAAAATTAAAAGATCAGGATTAGAGAATAGACGCTGCAGTTTTATACTGGTTCACTCCAAACCTTGGGCTACTTCCAATCTTTAGAGTTAGTCTGAGATTTCACTATACTCTTTCAACTTTACAAGTATTCTTTGTACACTTGCAGAGCCTCTTTAGGTCTCTCTCACAAAGTATTCTTTATCAGTTGTGTTAGCCTCTCCAGGCTCTAGCTTTCCTTTCTCTCTCTAAGAAAAGTATTTTTGAGCTTTAGGTTACAGATGTATTTGCTCACTTCTTTCGCACTTTGAATACAAAATTTTTGCTAAGGTAAAAGCATTCATTTTTCTATGTGTCTTTTAGTCTTCGACTAGAACTAGTATTTATAACCTAAGTCTCCAACTATCTTCTTTAAAAATGCTTCTTGAATCTTCTAGAAACGATTATTAGTTGAGTCCTGTAACTAACTTCAACTAATTAACTCTCTGACGTTCTAGAATATCTTCCTTTTGTATCATTTGGAATAATGTTTATTCTTATATTATGTTTCATCTATTATTCCGCTTCGTCTGGTGTTGCACTTCGTCCGGTGTTACGCTTCGTCTGGTGTAACACTTCGATTAGTGTAACACTTCATCTTATGTTGCGCTTCATCTTATGTAGCGCTTCGTCTGGTGTTGTACTTCGTCTAGTGTAGCGCTTCATCTTGTGTTGTGCTTCGTCTGTGTAGCGCTTCGTCTAGTATTACGCTTCGTCTGATGTTGACCGCACACCTTCTAAGTTGACTAAGTGTTACTTACATTTTTTTACACATTTAACAAATTTATCAAAACAGTTCATACACTTCTAAGATTATTATTATTTGATTGTCATCAAAATTATTAGAAGTGAAGTCCTCTTGACTCAACAATCTCCCCCTTTTTGATGATAACAAATAATCATAATTTTAGAAGATAAAAATGATATTTATAGAAGAATAGACGAATAGTATTCCGATGAATTAATAAAGCAAAAACATAAGAAAAGAATTGCATACAGGATATATACAATGCTTTCTATTTTCTCTTCTTGTTCTCCTCTTTTTTTTTTCTCCTTTTTCCCCTATTGTTGAGTCAAGAGGACTTCACTTCTATTAATTTTGATAACAATCAAATAATAATAATCTTAGAAATGTATGAACTGTTTTGATAAATTTGTTAAGTGTGCAGAAAAATGTAAGTAACACTTAGTCAACTCAGAAGGTGCACGGTCAATGTAAGACGAAATGTGATACTAGACGAAGCGCTACAACAGACAAAGCGCAACACAAGACAAAACACAACACAAGACGAAGCACTACACAAGATGAAACACGACACCAGATGAATTGCAATACCAGACGAAGCGCAACACCAGATGAAGCGGAATAACATGCGAAACATAATATAAGAAGAAGCATTATTCTAGACGATACAAAAGGAAGATATTCTAGAATGTTATACAATTAGTTAGTTGGATTTAGTTACAGGACTCAACTAATAACCATTTCTAGAAGATTCAAGAAGCAACTTTTAAGAAGGTAGTTGGAGACTTAGGTTATAAATACTAGTTCTACCTGAAGACTAAAAGATACATATAGAAAAAAGAATGCTTTTACGTTAGTAAAAATTTTGTATTCAAAGAGTGAAAGAAGTGAGCAAATACATCTATAACCTAAAGCTCAAAAATACTTTTATTAGAGAGAGAAAGGAAGGCTAGAGCCTGGAGAGGCTAATACAGCTGATAAAGAATACTTTGTGAGAGAGACACGAAGAGGCTTTGCAAGTGAACAAAGAATAATTGTAAAGTTGGAAGAGTATAGTGAAATCTTAGACTAACTCTGAGGATTGGACGTAGCCTAAGGTTTGGGGTGAACCAGTATAAAATCACAGTGTCTATTCTCTAACCCTTATCTTTTAATTTTCCTTTTGTTAGATGAGTAGATAATATTACTTGCGATTGCATTGATTATGAACTTTAGCAAAGTGTTTTTGTAATCATTTGAATTTTCGTAAAGAAATTCAAGAAGTCTCAAAAGATTAATATTTTCAAAAAATTACACAATTCAACCCCCCTTCTTGTGTAGTTTACATGTCATATCAGATTTTTATATTAACAAGTGATTTACTTCAGTTGGTATCAAAGCAAGGTTTCCAGAAAACACTGTCGCAAAGTGAGGACAAAGATTCATGGCTGAATCATATATTTTTATAGCTGAAGGTGCCTCGATCACAAGATCTCCTGCATTCAATGGTGAGGATTATCATTATTAGAAGCACAGGATGCGGCTCTTCATAGAATCCACACATATTGATCTTTGGGATATCATCGAGATTGGTCCCTATACAACAAGAGATGATGAAGGCAATATCATCTCTCGTGTCAAATGGTCAGCCGATCAGAAAGCTCGATTTCAGTTGAATTCAAAGGCCACTTTCTTTCTAAGTTGTGCCCTAGGTAGAAGTGAATATGACAAGTTTCATGGATGCGTGTCTACAAAAGAGATGTGGGACACATTAGCTATTGCACATGAAGGTACAAATCAAGTGAAAGAGTCCAAGATCAGTATTCTTGTTTGTCACTATGAGCTGTTCAAGATGAAAGATGAGGAGACTATTGATTAGATTTTTGGACGATTTTAAACAATTGTTAATGGAGTTAAAGCTCTTGGGAGAATCTACGATAATCAAGATCATGTTAGAAAGATTCTCAAAAGTCTACTTAAAAGATGGAGACCTAAGGTTACAGCAATACAAGAGGCCAAGGACTTAAGCAAGCTGAAGCTAGATGAATTGCTTGGTTCACTGAAGATACATGAAGTAGAGCTTGATGTAGAAGATAAACCTAGAAGAGATAAGTCTATCGCATTAAAGGCTGGTCAGAAGAATCAAAAGAACCAGAAAAATAGAAGCACATCTTCAAAAGCATTAAAGATTGAAGAAATCAAGAATGATGATGCCAGTGAATCTGATCAAGATTCAAGTGAAGATGATGATGAACTATGCTTCATTTCAAGAAAGATTAGGAGGATGTGGAAAAAGAAAGTGAAAGGAAATAAAGATTTTTCTTTTAAGAAGAATAGCAAAGACAAAGCCAAGAATGAGAAAACGCCTATCATCTGCTACGAGTGCAATAAACCAAGACATTATAAGTCTGAATGTCCATTACTCAAAAGAAAACAGAAGAAAAATAAAGAAAACAAAAAGAGAAGTATGGCAACGTGGGAAGATTTGGACTCATCCGAATCTGACTCCAATTCAGAAGCATCAGAACAGCAAATATATGCTTGGTAGCTGAAAAAGAATGTTATGATGAGGTAACTTCTAACTTTAATGATCTTCAAGAGGCATATTTAGAATTTTTAGAAGATTTGCATGCTATATTAAAGCAATATAGGATTCTGAAAAAGAAATTTGTTGAAAGCTTGAAGAACACGAAAGTGTTAGAGAAAGAAAATGTCTGCCTTAAGAAACAAGTAAAGGATATGATAAAGAAAGTAACTATAGATAGATATGAGGAGATTAATCAATTAAAACAAAGGATTAATAATCTTTCAGTAGATTTATCAAAATTTACTGAAAGTACTAAAAGGATGAATGATATGATTAGTAAATATAGACATCCAAAGTATAAAAGTAGTTTAGGGTTTATTAATAGTAATGTTTGTCATAATAAGAGTTTTGAAAAAAGAAAAAGAAGCAATTTTCTTATTATACGAGGAATTATTATAAGTCTAACCCCAAAGGACCCAAGAAAATATGGGTACCTAAGAAAGACATAATATATACTATAGATCTCCCTTCTTGGAAAAAGCAACCAGCACCAATGGTACTGGGACAGTGGATGCTCGCGACACATGATGGGAAGAAGGTCTATGTTTCTAGACCTCCAAAATAAGCAAGGAGGATCAGTAACTTTTAGAGATAACCAGCAGGGCAAAAGTTGGAATTGGAAAAATTGGTAAAGATTCATTTGAATCTATTAATAATGTTCTACTAGTTGAAGGATTAAAACATAATCTAATTAGTGTAAGTCAATTATGTGATTCTGGTTTTGAAGTATCCTTTAATCAAAATTCTTGTGTAGTCAAAAACAAGGACGGTTTCATATTCTTTTCTACCAAGAGACGAAACAATATCTATAAGATTAATTTAGATGATTTGAAAGGCCAAAATATTTCATGTTTTATATCAACAAATGAGGAAAAACTGATTTGGCATAAAAAGCTAGGTCATGTTAGTTTTAAACATATTTCCAAGTTGGTTAGACATGATTGGTAAGAGGATTACCAAAAATAAGTTTTAATAAAGATTTCTTTTGTGAGAGTTGTCAAAAAGAAAAACAAGTTAAAGCATCTTTTTCTTCTAAAATGTTGTAACTTCGTCTAGACCTCTAGAGTTGTTACATATAGATTTGTTTGGTGCAACCAGAACATTAAGTCTTGGCAGAAAGAAATATCGTCTCGTAATTGGTGATGACTTCACTAGATTTTATTGGATATTATTTTTATCACATAATGATGAATCTCTTAAGTGCTTTAAAATTCTATCCAAATAGTTACAAAATGATAAAGGAATTTCTATTATTGGAATTAGAAGTGATCATGGTGGAGAATTTGAAAATGAAAAATTCAGAATATTTTGTGAAGAGAATGGAATTTTCCATAATTTCTCTGCTCCTTGAACTCCACAAAAGAATGGAGTTGTAGAAAGAAAGAACAGGAAGATTCAAGAAATGGCAAGGACTATGCTATGTGAAATGAATATTTCTAAGTATTTCTGGGCAGAAGCTGTGAGTATAGCTTGTTATATTCAAAATAGAGTATTTCTGTGACCTTTTTTAAATAAAAATCCATATGAGTTATGGAAAGGAAGAAAGCCAAATATTCTTACTTCCATCCTTTTGGTTGCAAATGCAATATATTGAATACAAAAGAAAAATTGGATAAATTTAATTCTAACATCAATTCAGGAATTTTTCTAGGATATTCGATGTCTTCTAAAGCCTATAGAGTTTATAATCTTGTTTCTAAATCTGTTGAAGAATCTATGCTTGTTAAGTTTGATGATGATTCTCATCTGGATAGAAGAGATGATTTTGATGATGAAACTCTATCTGTTCCCTTAGTTGATAAACTAGACATGTCACCTCTAGTTGATCCACCTGATAAGGTAGAAGATATTCCTAAAAACTTTAGTCTTAGGAAAGACTGGAAACATAAATCCTCTAATCCAGAAAATCTGATTATAGGCGAAACTTCAAAATGAGTGAGAACTAGGTCTAAATTTAGAAGAGAGGCAAATGTAGTTTTTGTTTCTGAATTAGAACCTAAGAAAATTGATGAAGCTTGGATTTTAGCCACGCAAGAGGAGTTAAATCAATTTACAAGGAACAAAGTTTGGTCTTTAGTTCCTAGGCCACCCAATAAGTCTGTCATAGGAACTAGATGGGTGTTCAAAAATAAAAATAGATGAATTAGGTAGAGTAAACCGTAATAAAGCTATATTAGTAGCTCAAGGCTATAATCAACAGGAAGGAATAGGCTATAATCAACAGGAAGGAATAGACTATAATGAAATTATACTCCTATAGATAGACTAGAAGCTATTAGGATTTTGCTTGCATATGTTGTTTGTCATGATATAAAACTGTTTCAAATGGATGTGAAAAGTGCCTTTTTGAATGGTTTTATAGATGAAGAAGTTTATGTAAAGCAACCTGCTGGTTTTGAAGATACTGATAAACCAAATTATATCTATAGACTTCATAAAGCTTTTTTTGGATTAAAACAAGCACCTCATGTTTGGTAAGATCGTCTAAGTTCATTTTTGATTAGAAATGACTTTATTAGAGGATAAGTTGTAACACCCCACTCTTTCAAAACCTGAACTTGACATCAATGGGTGATGTTCGAGCCCGCGCCCGCAAGGGTGCTGTGTTAGGACACTCAATTATTTCGAAATCTGTAAACTTTTTTTTTGAAATCACAAACATAAAGTGTGGGAAACCATAACCAAATCGGGCCCACTTGATTTCATGAAAATTTTCAATTAACAAAATACAGTCAACAAAATTTTCAATAGCCACTTAGACCCTTTCACAATTACAAAACACTTTAGTCATAATGTCTTTACATCATAACATAAATCATTTGCACAATAGTTTCAAAATATACAATTTTATACAAAAATAGGAAAACACAAATGCAGATGCGAACTGATCCTGACCTCTATCCCTTACTTGTATGCTGTAGGGATACTCCCGTTTTCCTAACGGGGTATTCTTCTGAGTCTTGAAAAATATTTGCAAATTTTGGGTGAATTTTGTGAACTCAATAAGTGACCATCATCAATGGCTCACCCAGTCACATAACACATAATTCGCATTATTTCACATCCCACATTCAATTTCACACTTCACATTCAATGCACTTAATCATTCATATTATGCATATGCAGTACACATGGGACTCACTTTCTATTTTTTACTTTTTTGTGAATGAGTGCCTAAACTATCCCATACAGGGCTTATTGATAATTTTCCCTTATCCACTTGGGGATACAGGGCTCATTATGTTAGAGTAGTGCCCTAAAGGCAATCGCCTTTAGCGCATTTTGTACAAATTTGTGTACAGTCTTTATAAATAAATAAAGAAAGGCATATTTCATTAATTTGTTGTTCATTATTTATGAACTGATATAGATCTGTAATCAAATTAATGAAGTCCATGATATATGACATAGCATGAAGGAAATTATGATGTGATCACACTAATGAGATTCCTATCATGTGCAATTATGTCATTATCTAAATTATCCTAGTCATAGGATTCTTGAGGCTGGACATCGGTAATCCGGAAAGACTAGCACATCTCATGCTCCTTGATTTGATCAGCGGTGGATCTCGAAGCTGTAAATATGAGATATTTAGGGTTGAGATGTGGATGCTTACTAGAGGTAGTAAGTACATTGGATGACCGCCATGAGATCATCACATGGATGTCCTATTCTAATGTCGTTGATAATCTCATCATAGCAATGGTGCAAGTATCCTTAGACTTGAGGTGCTCGAGGATATCTTGAATCTTGATTACGTGCTTTGACTCCATTCCTTGTTGCTTACGAGAGGTCGCTCATAGGGTGGTGCTTGGAGTGCAGTTTGAGGTATTGAAGGTAATTGAGTAGCCAATAGAGGATTCACCACTTACGTGATAGCGAAGATGATACCCATAGCCTCTTGTCGGGGTCATTACTTAGAAATCTCGGCGGAGTATGTATGTCGTGAAGAGTGTCTTGGTGACATATAAAGTAATGAGTCCCGGGACAAGAACTGAAATCACTTGGACTAGATTTGACGTAGTCAGTCTAGTGAGAGTTGACACATTGCCCATACTCATAACCAAGTGGGGTATAGGATGGTGAAAGGACGAATTGTAAGGTAATTGTCTATAGAAGGGTTCGTGATATGGTCCATGATGAATATATATTCATTCGTCAAACCAATTACTTTCCGGTCAATTGGGGGTCATGATGTGTTGCTAGATACCGCTCATGACTTGCTTAGATTAAGTGTTAATCTAAGTGGCCAACATAATCGGGAACCTAATGGGTCACACGCATAAGAGTGTCTCGGAGAACTTTTAAAATAGTTTTGGACAGAGTTCCAATATATGGAGAGCAATTGGATTAAATGGATCCCGATGAGATCGAGATATGTCCCGATGAGATCGCGACATCGATATTGCTGAAAAAGATTTCGGGGTTTTTTCCATCTGGGACCGGGTAGGCGGTAGGACCGACCCAGTGTGGTGGACCACTTGATATATATATATATATATATATGATTAATTAATTAAATAATTAATATATATATATATATATATGTTATGTACGTGGAAGATGGAGAAGGAGGCCTTATCATCATTTTAACTTTATATATATATATATATATATAAGGCTATACGTGGATGGTCCACCTTCTTTAGCATTTAATGAGTCTTTTAAAAGTAAAAGACACATGGCTTATGTATAAGATGATGAGAATGATCGTTGGAATAAATAAGAGAGGTGAATTGAAAAGGTTTTCAAGCTTTCTTTCATAAGAAACCAACGAGCTCTTCTTCTCCAAGCTATTTCTCCATCTTTGATCCAAGCTCTCCAAAGAACAAAGGTAAGATCTAGCAGTCTTTAATGTGTTCTAGCTATTCCCGGGTTAAAGGGTTTGTCCCGGTTAGGTTCTCCGATCTCTGCGTGGATACCGTTAGAGACGGTCTCCTTTGGTCGTTTGGTTTTTGTTATATATATACACATGGATCCTGGCTTTCGGGAAGGTCCCGGAACAAAAAATTGTTGTTTTCCGCACCGTGGGCATGTGATGCTCACACCGGGATTTTCCTACACATTAAACGTTGAACCTAAGGCTCTAAATCACTTTTGAGCTCGAGGCTCATTTTCACTTGTTGAGTTTTAAGCTCTAATCTTTGGCTACTATGGTTACAACTTTCATTATATTTCATGCATTCATGCAATGGAATGCACCAATCACATTTGAATGTTCCCATTCAATCTCATTCCCATATCATCGAACCTTATTCCGGCATTCAACATTAAGTTGAGAATCACACTTTCACATTAAGTAACACTTATTTCTTCTCATTCACATATAAGCAACACTTATTTCTTCTCATTCACATATAAGCAACACTTCAATATCTCATCAATCATCATAATCATCGGACCTTCTGTCCGGAATCAGCAATCAAGATGCATTCATATAGACACTCAGTAGTCAATTAATACCAAAATCAAACAAAACAAAACAAACAAT
Organism: Erythroxylum novogranatense; assembly: GCA_029891385.1. NCBI lineage: Eukaryota > Viridiplantae > Streptophyta > Magnoliopsida > Malpighiales > Erythroxylaceae > Erythroxylum > Erythroxylum novogranatense. The sequence goes on from CM057231.1 coordinate 40,802,201, forward strand.
AAAATGAGACCATCTAGGTCTACTCACTGTACGCTCCAAAATAGCATTTGTTTCTAAATTCTGGATACGCATGTATGCGAACGTTTATCTTGCACATCCCATTTACGCAATACACAATTCACACAAGTTACAGAACTCATTTTTTTTACACAAATAGTTATTTCGACTATGTAAAGTGTATGGTCAATGACAATTTTGGGTATTTTATCAATTTCATAACTTAATCGCTTATCATTTCTTTGACTCATAAACTCAATTCTTTGGTAATTTGATGTCAATAACTCGTCCATTAATTTTCCAATATAAATCTGTATGTGTTTAGTGGAGAGAAAACAGAGTCTCTATATATGTATGTGAATATATATGTATCACTATAAATTTTCTATTTAACTCATAATATCTCCTCTTCATTCCTATTTCATTTCAGCTCAACATGTCACAACCCAATCAAAATCTATCATTTTTCATAATCATTAAAAACAGAAACATTCACGACATATATTCATCACATTTCATGCATTACTGCACTTTCATTTTTTAGCATTTTCAACCCTTTTCATTCACTTCACTTTCTTCTTCTAACTATCACTTTAATCTTTCTTTCTTAGCTCTAAACATCATCATACACTTTTTCACTGCTCTTTCAACTCCAAAAATCATTTCTACAATCTCTTATAAGATTTTGATCATTAAATCCAAAGAAAATCATATATATATAGCATACTTAAATATCCTCACTCATTTTCTAGCAAATTTGAACATCACTATTCTTAACCATATAACTGTGAGCTAACGTGATGCATGCTTCATTTCATACTAAAATACAGAATCAAAACAACTTACTTGTTTAAATCTCTAACATATTCAAATCACGTGAACCCTAGTTCCTCATGCAACCACATACATCAACTTGAAAGTTGATAGGGGGTTCGGTTTTTCTTGGGATAGAAGAAAGAAATATCAAAGTGGGGGTGACAAAATACAGAGGAAAACAAGATTTGTTTTTGGTGAATATTTGATGAAAAACTCTATGTTGGAGAAACATTAGAGAAAGAAACTTTAAGAGAAAGAAATGAAGGCAAGTACAGTAACTGCTCTTTCAAGGTTATTAAAACTCAACTTTAAAGCTGGGACACCTGTCCATTTCATAGCCACTTATCCACTTCCATTAGTAAAACTCACTTAAGTATGATTTGTACTTAAGTTTATGACTTAATAAAACCAATGAAACACAAGTCATAACCCATTAAATCACTTCCAGATTTTTCCATAAAACATCATTTTAGGTCAACTTTGCATGTTCTTTTTGACCCTGATACTGAAGTTACTTTGCAAGAATTTCTTCTAGAAATATGCTCCCTTATGTCTTATGAATCCAACGGCTCAAGAATCATTTCACTTGGAGGTTGGATAACAAAGTTATGGCCGAAAGAATCAAACATGATTTTGCCCTTAATGCACCCCATCGTGGGACAATTAGCATAACTCTCTCCAAAGATGTCAGATTAAGATTATTTTAGGACAGTTTCAAAGAAAACTTCGAGATCTACAACTTTCATGAAGAGTTTGAAGACAAATTCTATCATCTAAGGGGTAAAAAATGGACCAGACAATAAAATCAGACGAAGCCAAACGAAAAGCAAGCGAATGGGAAAAAGCAGATGAATCGGAAAAATTGCTATAACTTTCTATACAGATATTAGATTGAGGTGTTATTTATATGGTTTTAAATTGGACTTCAAGATCTACAACTTTTATGAAGACCTAGAAGATAGATTCTATCATCTGAAGGGTCAAAATGGAGCAGACGATAGGTACAGATGAAACCAATTGAAAAAGCAGGCGAATTGGGAAAATTGTTATAACTTTCCATATAGATATTAGATTGAGGCATTCTTTAGATGGTTTGAAAGAGGAATTCAATATCTACAACTTTAAAGAAGACTTTGAAGACATATTCTATCATCTGAAGGGTAAAAAATGAAGCAGATGATAGGTACAGACGAAACCAAATGAAAAAGCAGACGAATGGGAAAAAGCAGAAGAATCGGATTGAGGCATTTGTTAGATGGTTTAAAAGAGAACTTCAAGATCTACAAATTTTATGAAGATCTTGAAGATAGATTCTATCATCTGAAGGGTCAAAAATAGACCAGACGGTAGTGCACAGAAGAAATTTCGATCACATTAGAAGAAGCAGAAGGTCAAACATAGAAGAAGCAGAAAATCAAACATAGACGATATGACATCATCAAAGATGATATGATGTCATCACAGACGATACTATCTATACTCCTGAATATCTTCATTTATAATGACCATAAATTTCAAATCCAATGTTGAAAATTCTCATACTATATACTGTTGGAAAGATAAAAGAGAGGCCTACAACTTTCTAGAAGACAACTTTGTCTAAATCTATCTAGATCAATCTAGAATTTCCCTCAAATTTAGAACACGAATTTTACATTCATCCTCCAAGGTACTACATCCAGTTCTGAACTTCATGACAAATTTTGAGATTCTTAAAGATAGAATTTAAATTCAATGTCTTCATAAGAAATGTAGCCATATGTTTCGAGTTTAATCCAAATTAAGAATAATCTCGCTTGGATAAAAGACTAAAGCATACTTAGTGAACATTTTCTAGATCAACTACCAATTTTGTTTCCAAATCTTTCCTTATCGCTACTCATACCAAGATTACTCTTTCGACTCCCTTTACTTCTCATTTTCAATAAAATCACATTTGAAATCAATTATACCTAGAAGTTGTCAATGAATGCATGTACCATTATTTTTATATGGAAAGATTCAATATTTATGTGCATATATGCTAACATTATGCATGAGCAAGAAAAAACATTTCCTTAATCTCTCTTTGAGCTCACATGTACCGATTTCTCGGGTCCTAACCCTTAATATGGGAACTGGATGTTATATAAGTAGATAAGACTTTGTTTAGAAAATGTATCAAAAATGATTTCATTATAGTATAGATATATGTAGATGATATTATTTTTGGTGCAACTTCTAAGAAGCTATGTTCCAGTTTTGAAAATCTTATGAAAAGTGAATTTGAAATGAGTATGATGGGTGAATTGAAATTTTTCCTTGGTTTACAAATTAAGCAAACCGAAGAAAAGGTTTTTATTCATCAACAAAAATACATCAAAGAACTACTAGTCAAATATAAAATGGAAAAGGTTAAACCTATGTCAACTCCCATGCATCCTTCAATCCTTTTATCTAAGGATGAAATAGGTAAGAAGGTTGATCAAACCCTCTTTAGAGGAATTATTAGTTCTTTACTTTACCTAATTGTATGCAGACCTGATATATTATTTAGTGTTTGTTTGTGTGCAAGATTTCAAGCAGATCCCAACGAATTTCATTATATTGCTGTTAAAAGAATATTGTGATACTTGGCAGGTTCAACTGATCTTTGTTTAATGTATGAGAAAGGTAAAAATTTCAGGTTAATTGGCTACTGTCATGCTAATTATGCTGGAGATAGTATTGATAGAAAGAGTACAAGTGGAGGTTGTCATTTTCTTGATCATAATCTAATTTCATGGTCAAGCAAGAGGCAAAGTTCAATTACTCTATCTACTGCAGAAACTAAATACATGTCAGCTACAAGTTGTTGTTCATAGACGTTATAGATTAAGTATCAGTTAGAAGATTACTCCATACAAGAAGATCAAATTCCAATCTTCTGTGACAACACAAGTGCTATCAATCTATTAAAGAATCCAATACAACACTCGAGCACAAAGGATATTGAAGTTAGACATCATTTTATACGAGACTATATACAGAGAAGAATCATCAGTCAACAATTTGTTGAGATGAATCAACAATGGGTAGATATCTTCACTAAACCTTTGTGTGAAGTTAGATTTAAGGAAATCAGACGGAACTTAAATATGGTAATGCTGAATGACCATTTGTCTAATACGTCATAACCCAGGCGATTCATAAAAAAAGAAGGTAAAAAGTCATAAGTTTTAAGTAAATAATAATGGTAAGTTATGAACGGTAACTTTTCAAGAGTAGGTATAAGAAGGAATTCTTCTCAAGATTCTAAAATACTTTCTACTCTAGAATTTTCTTGAAATACTTTGAAACCGACTTGTTTAGTGCTCTCAACTAAGACGATTCAATACTTGGTTCTAAGCTTCAAGTTCATCTCATCTCATATTCTTACTTTTAGAGACTAACATCGCTACTTTGAGCGAAATACTTTTGTGTTTTTAGTTTTCATTTGTTACAGATTACAAATGGAGCAATCACTTATCTATGGAAGAAACGTTGATTTCAAATCACTTAAGGAAAATTAGATGGACATTGAACCAGAGATTGAAGCAATTGACTGGAAAAGTTTCTTCAAGGTTCGTGAAAAGGTCTATTTGAATGAGATATACGAGTTTTGGAAGAATGCAAAGTTGGTAGACGATAATTTAGTATCAATGGTAGATGGATTATCGGTTATCGTGAAACAAGATACTATCGAGAGGGTCAGTAGGTGTCCTAGTATTGGAGCAAAGCTGTTTAACAATACAAAATGGATTACTCAAGGTCGTGTAGATAGAATGCACATTAATCGAAAACTATATGGAAGTAGTGGTCTTAAAGTTAAGAAGGCGGCAACCCTTGTTCCGAAGGCTAGGGTTCAACATTCATTGCTTCTTCATTGTGTTCTACCAAGATTAGGCTCGAAGGACCTTATGAAAATGAATGATGAACATTGTTTGTATCACCTACTAAATCACTAACCCATTAATCTTCTGTACTTGATTTTGAAGTACATGATGAAGTCAAAGGGGGATTCTAGCTCTTTACCATATGGAATCATATTCACAATGATTTTTAGAGAATCTGGAATCTTTCTCGACAGAGGTAACATGGTAAAGATGGATGTGAAGAGTATTATTAATGGCACAACTATTCACAGAATGGGGATAAAGTTTGATGATGAGGCGGATATAGGTTCTACACCAAAAGTTAGGCCTGAGAGGGAGCTTATAGTAAGACGGGGTAGAAGTGAAGATGGTACGTCTGCAAGAAAAACAGAACCTCTATCTATAGGAAGAACATCTATAGAAGAAAAGACTGAGAAATCGTTTGATGCACCAATAAAACCTAAGAGGATTCTACAGACAGAGGAAAGTCGAGTTCAACAATCATCGCAACAAGTGTCATTGAAGAGAAAGGCAGAGACACTTCAATCAAAAAAATCCAAACAGTCAATAAGGTCATTGAGACTATTGACCTAACGACAAAAAGAATAGAAGAAGAGGAAATCTCTTATTCTTGATGGAGATTCTGAAAAGCAAGAGAAAAGACAGGAGCCTACTAGATCAACTGACTATATTTTGCAAAGCCAATTAGCAAAATCATCTGGAGAGACAGAAATTAAAAGGAGCTTGGTATTTGAGAGGAAGAAGCCTCAACAGCAACTTTCTTCTAAACCGGAAGAAGAACAAAAGATGGTGAAACCCAATCAGAAGAAGGTTTCTTCATCTAATGTTCAACAGAAGGCAAAAACAGTTGAAAACCAATTGGAACCTTACAATTCTTCTCAACCAATCAACAAAAAGGATTTAAAAATGAAGCATATAGAAGAATCAATACCTGTTCAAAGAAAAAGCTCAATTATTATCAGAGAACCTTCAAAAAAGTCAGTCAAGGTACAAGTTGAACTGATACTGATTAATGATCAGACAATACATCTTCTAAGTCATGAAGAATGAAGATTGTATGGTATTCTGCGAGATGAGAAGACAGAACCATATCTATTGAAGATTTCAAAGGATCAGTATACAATCTATCCGATTATGAGTAGAATATTAATAAAAATTGTGCCAGACATACAACCAAGATGCTTAACCCTTGTGAGAAACGAAGAAAAAGGGAAAAAGAAGATGTTTCCTGAGGGAAATAAAGATGATCTTACAGAAGAGCAGATTCAAGTAGTTGTGAAGAACATAGATGATGCATGCAATGCAGCACAACCTGGAGGTATCTATGTTTCACACCACATTTCAAAAGCATCAGGAAGTAAATTTGGAGTTTCAACTACCGATGAAAACTTCAAGGTAGTTGGCAAAGTGAAAGAAGGACAGTACAGAAGTATCATAGTTGAAGGTATTGATTTTAACTTAGAAACCTTTTTGAATTTGGTCATGCATTTCAGACCTTTAGGTTTCATACCTTCAGTCAAAGATGTGTTACACCTTCGTAGGCAACCAATTCTGAAACTACCTAGACCTGATAATCTTGATCTCTCAGAAGGAAAACAAACCTTCAGTCTACCCTCTATCAAAATTATAGAGTTAGACATTTTACCTTCAGAACCATTTGCTGTGGAAAACCTTCATGCACTTAGTGAAATACAATAAGATTCTACTGATAATTCGCATTTCTTAAAGCATTTCATAAATTGGACGGAAGTAAGTCACAGTCAAAAGGAAGTTCAAGAAGCATTAGAAAACGAAATTGAGGAAGTTAATACTAAGGTTGATGAACTCGCTGACTCAATGGGTGATCTTTATGAGGAAGTAGCACTACTATGAGTTACTATTGAACGAGACCTCAAGACGATCCACATTGAAATGCAATGTATGTTTTCTGAAGTTCTGAAGCGTCTAAGATGAACAATCTTTTTTATTAATAACAAATAGGGGGAGAAGGAGAAAAAAAAGGAGAACGAGAAGAGAAAATAGAAAGCAAATAGAAAGCATTGTACATATCCCGTATGTAATTCTTTTCTTATGTTTTTGCTTTATTAATTCGTCGGAATACTTTTCGTCTATTCGTATATAAATATCATTTTATCTTCTAAAATTATGATTATTTGTTATCATAAAAAATGGGGGATTGTTGAGTCAAGAGAACTTCATTTCTATTAATTTTGATGACAATCAAATAATAATAATCTTAGAAATGTATGAACTGTTTTGATAAATTTATTAAGTGTTTAGAAAAATGTAAGTAACACTTAGTCAACTTAGAACGTGCGCGGTCAACGTCAGACGAAGCGTGATACCAGACGAAGCGCTACACAAGATGAAGCGCAACATAAGACTAAGCGCTACACCAGATGAAGTGCAACACTAGACGAAACACAACACAAGATGAAATGCAACACAAGATGAAGTGCTATACCAGACGAAGCGCTACACCAAATGAAGCGAAACACCAGATGAAGTGGAATAACAAACGAAAGGAAGATACATTCTAGATGACACAAAAGGAAGATTTTCTAGAACATCAGATAGTTAGTTTGTAACATCCCACCCTCAATTGGAAGGGTAAAATAGTAAATTTGACATAGGATGAAATAGATTTGGAGTGCATAGGACTGTTCATGCATAATAGGATTGGTCCACAGTCACATTTGTGCACATGAAATTACTGTGCATGCATACATGATATTCCCGGTTTGCGTGCCTAAGACAATTTTATTGAAATTAACGTGGTTAATGGGTTTGAAAAATTATTACGAGCGCCATAAATTTTTTCTATTTTCTTTGAAATTATAAAATTTTTCCGAATTTTAGGAGAAAATTCCCTGACCGAAAAAAAATCGCCAAATGGCGAACCGGTTGAATTTGTACTGTGATTTGATCTTAAAACTCTTGCATATTTTGGTGGGACCCTAAATTAAACTCTTAAACCATGAAGTAACCGAAATTTTGGGTGTATATAATTATTGAGTAAAGTGATTAACGTATAATATTTATTTCTCCATCAATTGCCAAGTGTCCAAAGGGTTTAATGCTTTCTTATCTTGTAAATTCGGTGATGTTGTTTATAAAAAGAAGGAAGGAACTCCATAATTGCTTAAAAAGCTCTTCTCATCCGAAACTACTCCAAGCCTCCATATCCATCGATTTTCCTCCTTTTTTTCATCTTCCTCTAAACATTCAAAAGTTCTCTTACTTGTCATTAACTTATTGTCTTACCATCATGATGATGTCTTTATTTGGGAGTTAGAAGAAGTGGTTAGCAAGGATAGTTAAGAAGGAAGTGAAGAGAAGAGAGGATTGGAAGCTAAAGAGGTAAGTTCTTTCATTAAGTTTTTAATGATGTCTTAGGTATGAATTTAATAGAAACATTGAAGGGGAGGTTTGGAGTATTTATTATGCTTAGGGTTGCATTAAATTAATGACTATAATGGTTTGAATTAATGGGTATAAGGTTGGGTTGAGTTGTGAATTGAAAGTAGTATGTTAGAAGTGGTTTTAGTTTGATTAGTGATGGCATTTTGATGATTGATTTTACTTGGAAAGAAAGAATTATGTGCTGCAAATTTTTGTGTATTAGCCCTAGTACATGTATAAATAGTATAAGAACTGATTTGTGTTCATTTAGATGTTTAATGATGTGTTAATGGCTTTGGAAATGATAGAACTAAGGTTAACACCAAATCTGTAAATTAGGGTTTTTAATTGATTGTACTGTTTTGAGAATAACTCATTGTATGGTTACGTAAATGAGGCAAGGTTTATGCCCAAATAAACTTTGGGATGTTGGCTACATTTTTGTGTGAAATAGGCGTTGTCCAATTTTAGCTTTAAGAGGGTGAAATATGGCTTGAAAAGTTACTGCTCATGACTGGAATGAACAGTGCCCGAAATCATACCCTTGAGTTTTGCAAATTTTATGAATTAATTGAGAAGGAATTAGGATAAATGGATTAGATGGAAAATTGAAGCCTATTAAGCTATCTTTCTAATGTCACTGATTTTGCAATTTTTCGATATGTATAGTAGGAGTTATGGACTGATGAGTGTTGGCTGTTTTTATGCATTGACTGAAACCTAGTTGGATTGGCACATTTAGTGCACATTCGGATTTGGAAGAATTTTAGTAATTTTTGTGAATTGAATTGGAGTTGGAAATGTAATGAAGAGTTATACATGACACATTGATCTTGAAAATGATATATGGCTTATAATTTTTAGAAATCAGATGTGGGAGATATGGAATTTCAAAATCTGAACCTACATTGTGATGTTAAGTACTGATTAGGTCAGAAACTTGCATAACAGATTTGAAACTGTTAGAGGCTGAATTGGAGTTTGGTTATTTAAGGAAGAATTGAAGTTTGAGGATTTATCTTTTCATAGATATAAAGTTCTGATTGTTCTAACTTGTGTACAGGGAGTTATGCTTGTTATAAGTTTACTACTCAAATTAAATGATTTTAGGGACAGCAACATTGAGTGAATTAATTGACCTAGTTAGCATGGGAATTGAAATTTTGGTTGTTTCAAAAAAGTTGTAGAGGACATTGTTATCTTGATGAGCATATTTATTGCATAATGTTTTTGACTACCTCGAATGAAAGATAGTGAATTTTCCAATGTATTACATTTTGGGAAGTGATTGTGTAGGCAGTAGCTTGTACTGGGATTTTGACACCCTTAGGGGTGAAATTGATTTTTCTGGACTAAAGGAAACTTGTAGAGGGTTTCATTACCTTTCCAATGAGATATGGTTTGCATTTTTCTGAATTGTGTAGAATATGTTATGAATTTTTTGAATTTCGGTTAAAGAAAAGGGAAACAGAGTAGGAAATAAGTGCAATATATATATATATATTAATTGTTGAATTTTGGTTTCTTTCGTGAATAACTTTTCCGTCCGACGTCCGATTAACCTGATTCTTGAGGCATCGGATTAAGTGAATATTGAATTTCATTTTTTTGAGAAATTGGGGATTTTTGACGGAAAATTTGACGTGGATCGGGATAAGGGACCGTTAATCACTGTTTTCGTTAATTGAGGACCTATAGAGGTCCAAATTGAGTGCCGTCAGTGCCATTAGGTTTCTAATTTTCAAACGGATTTTTCTAATGGAAAAAATGGGATTAGGGCCGGGAATTCATGAACATGCATTATACACCTATATGTGTATCCTTAACGAATTCGGATTGAATTTTTAGTGACAGTTTGTTCTCTGCTTCTTATAGAACACAATGGGCGTCGATCGACCGACGAAAGGCGAGACTACCGAAAATAGCTCAGAAGTAATAGGTGAGTAACCTAGGTGGTTATCTCAATCTATGTGTTTACTGTGACTTGATTGCCGTACGGGGATTGCTTGAATTACGTATGACAGAGATAAATTGTGTGATATGGACTATTAATTGGTGATTGATCGCAAAATATTAGCAGTAAATTGCACATGAGATTCTTGATCATGGTGGCGTGTATCTTGTTACTATGGTGAGCAGAATCTTATTCTTGTGATGGTGGTAAATGGTGTGAACATCTAGATGGTTTTCGATTCTATCTGGTTTGCTAATATTATTCTTTGTGGTCCTTTGTAAAGCGCGGTCACAACATTGAACTAAAGCTGGAAAGCATCACACGCGCATCGCTTACATCTTGAATGAATAAGCGTGTTTCTCTTTATCGATTGGGCTATTGTTATTACTCTGTGATCGCATGATTTTTGTAACAGTATATTACTATGATTTGAGTCGTAGTATACAGAATCGCCTCAGTAAATTGTTATATGATGCATGAATTGGGAAAACCATCGATGATGGTTTCTCATTGAGTTCGCAAACTCATCCAAAATTGCATTCTATTTTTCAGGATTTGAAGAGTACCCCGTTCAACGCGGGAGTATGTCTACTGTAGGCAAGTGAAGGATAGGGGTCGGGATTAGTTTGCGTCTGCATTAGTATATTTCTATTCTCTGATTTTCTGTATTAATTTTTAAGTGAGTTTGTAAAACCAACAGACTGGAGTTAATTGTATTTATGAAAAGGGCCCCAAGTCCATTGAATGGTGTATGTAAATTGTTTCCGTATATGTTATAATGTGTATGTGTGTGTGAGGGAAAGAAAAAAAAAGTTAATACCAGTTTTGGTCGTTGAGTGATGTAGCACGCCACCCTCGTGGGATACGGTCTGGATATCACCAATGATATCGGGTTCGGGTCATACGGGAGTGGGGTGTTACATTTAGGTGGTGTCAGAACCCAGCATTACGTAATGTATCTGGGCACAGTCTGAAATATAGGGTGCATGCATTTGGGTCGTGTCGTTGCAGACCGTGGCAAGCGATCCCTAGTCCGAGTCGCACGAGTAGAAATCCTACGTGTGCGTATATGTATTCGTGTGTTAAGTGACTAAGTGAGGCTGTAGAGAGTATAACTCACGAAAGTGTATAAGCAATGAGGAAAGGAAAAGGAAAAGGAAAATGGATAAGGAGATTGATATTGTCTTGTGGTTAGAATGACCGTGTTGGCCCATCGATTAAGAAAAGTAATATCCTGATGAATTCCGGATTAAACTAGTAAATTGGCAATATTATGGCATGAGAGAACAAATATGTCAGAACTTGAGAGGTCCCTTGGAGATATGAGAAGCATCTTTGGTTATAGTAGGCTTAAGTGAGATTAAGCAGTAGGGATGATGGCGTAATTAGAACTCATTGTATATGCAATGAAATGGGAAACATTGAAATTGAGTAAAGCGTAGATGATCCGATCAGCGGATATTGATTCATCAGTATTGGTGTTAGCTATCGGTAGATATCATAGATAGATGATGATAAGCGAGATTGTGATAAGCTCGATAGTGTCTTTGTAACGGTTTACAGGCTGAAATAACTACAAGAACTAAATGAGTAAGGTGCCTAGTGCCTAGTATGGTAAGTAGACATAGTGAGATAAAAGTGTAGATAAAGCTGAAATGAATTAAGTGAAATGGTTATGATCTGGACGCATAAACTTACAAGCTGAAATGGGTATCGAATATTGTGCTAAGAGTTTGGAAAATCGGTATAAAAAGATGGTAAGGGAAAAAACAGATCGCTAATTTTCTCTTGATTGTGTATCGGGAATTGCAGGATTGGTTGAAAAGATGTATATAAAGCGAAATGGTAAATGGATGGGTAAATAGATAGAGATACTGATGGAGTTCAATCAACGATTTTGTAGTGTATTAGGGAATTTGTGAATACCTTATCATAGGCGCTTGAGGAAAATAAAGAGATACGTAGTAATAAGGAGATAACGATGTATAAGTCAAGTTGTTATTATCTTACAAGGTCAAGCTTACGTGACGGATATGGAAATAAAATGATGAGACATATAGTTCAATGATCGTGAAAATGAAACAATGATAGTGATATATGAAAAGAGTTGTCCCATTTAAGTCGATTTACCGTTGGGAGTATCTATTGGACAGTAAAGTTGGTCGTGATTAATGAACATATGTGAAAGAGACATGGAAATCATAGGAGATGATCGGTGAATGAGTATAGTGGCTATAAGTGTAAAGTTCATAATGGGCTAAAGTAAGACATAAGAGAAATTTGAGTGTACTGTATGAGAGGAAATGAAAATGATTACGGTATCATCAATTATTTGAGGATTAGCATAAGCGGAAAGGAGTTACGTGGAAGTGCGGATTGTAAAAGTTACTAATTGGTTTCGGATAAAATGAAATAAGTTTTCTTGAGGTGTAGATTCTTGAATAAGTGTTAAAGAAAGTGTTTAGGTGACTGTCACATGGAACCTTAATGTAAGGAATGTTTTGATCTTTAAATTATGGCATAAAATTGTTCTGATTGAGATAGTGCTCAAGAATGATTGAAAAGCAATAGGGACACTAATCGGCTGATGAGACTTTTGTGAACAGTATAAAGATGGTAGCAAGACTAATGGTCAAACGAAAAGAAGTTGAGACGAAATCAAAAGTGAAATTGAGGCATATCTCAAGAGGAGATTTAGACATACCAAGTAATATATACTCCTGAGGTTATCTGCACTGTGTGTACGAAAATGTAAAGTATCCAACGACATGAATGGAATGTTACTTTGAGGTGATCCTATTGAGGTGATCCTATTGCAATGTAAAGTGAATAGATCTCCATATGTGATGCAAAACTGTTGGAAAATCTAGATTTGAAACTAAGAATTAAATAGTCCCGAACTGCGAAGTGAAATACTCAAATGAAATGGAAATTATGGAGGTCCAAGTACGGATGACTAGGTATTGGCACATGTCGATGTTATTGACAGGAAAACAATTGAAAAGAGAAAATGAATGGAGACAAGAAGTCCGAAAGGAAAACTGACAATGACGTGATGTATGGAAAAGTTAATAAGACCTTAATAGGGCGTGATGTGAAGTAAGCAATGTAAGTGATAAGTCGACTTGTACCATGTGTAAGTCGACTTACACATGTTCGGTACCGATAAGTCGACTTGTTCATTGGATAAGTCGACTAGTTCAAGGTCGGTACTGTTTATTTGTGCCCTAAAGGCAATCCCTTTAGCGTTTTATTCAAAGTCGTATGCAGACTTTATGAATAAATAAAGAAAGGCATATTTCATTAATTTGATATTCATGAACAGAGTTTATGAATTGATTGGATCTTTAATCAAATTAATGAAGTCCATGATATATGACATAGCATGAAGGAAATTATGATGTGATCATACTATCGAGATTCCTATCATGTGCAATTATGTCAAGATATCTAAATTCTCCATAGTCATAGGATTAATGAGGCTGGACATCATTAATCCGGATAGACTAACACATGTCATATTCCTTGATTGGATCAGCGGTGGATCTCGAAGCTGTAAATATGAGATATTTAGAATTGACATGTGGATGCTTACTAGCGGTAGTAAGTTCATTGGATGACTGCCATGAGATCATCACATGGATATCTTATCTAAATGTCAGTGATAATCTCATCATAGCAATGGTGCAAGTATCCTTAGACTTGAGGTACTTAAGGATATCTTGGATACTGATCCTGTACTTTGACTCCATTCCTTGTTGCCTTCAGAGGTAACTCATAGGGTGGTGCTTGGAGTGCAACGAGGTATTCGAAGATAATTGAGTAGCCAATAAAGGATTCACCACTTCTGGATTAGCAGAAGAGATACCCATGGCCTCTTGTCGGGATCATTACTAAGGCTGGCCAGCATGTATGTCATGAAGAGTGTCTTCATTGACATATAGAGTAATGAGTCCCGTGGCGAAGCGATATCACTAGGCTAGACTCGGTCTAGTGAGAATTGACACTTTGACCATACTCATAACCAAGTGGGGTATAGGATGGTGAAAGGACGAATTGCATGGTAATTGTACATGGAAGGTTCATGATCGGTTCGTGATGAATACATCAAACCGATTACTTTCCGATCAATTGGGGGTCATGATGTGTTGCTAGATACCGCTCATGACTTGCTCAGATTAATTGTTAATCTAAGTGGCCAACATAACCGGGAACCTAAAGGGTCACACGCATAAGAGTGATTCAGAGAATCTGTAAAATAGTAATTGGACAGAGTTTCAATTATTGAGAGCATTAGGATTAAATGGATCCCGATGAGATTGGGATATGTCCCGATGAGATCGCGACATCAATATTGCTAAGAAAGGTTTAGAAGTTGTTTTGAGATCGGGGCCGATGGCCGAGAGGGCAGACCCAGTTAGGCGGACCTTAGCAATTATGTTTTAATTAATTAATTAAGTAATTAATTAATTAATTAATATATTAATTTAGCCATGTGTGTCGTTGGTAGAAGAGAAAAGGATTAGATCCTTTGACTTTTCAAAAGTCATTTATTTATTCCATTAAATGTTAATGGTTAGTTGCCCTCCACTTGTCCATTTCTTATGGTTAAGCTTTATGATTAAGCAAAGACCATATATATATGTGTTTCAAGTGGGTGAACGTCGATGGCTTAAGGGTTGGAGGAGAAAATGGTTTCCTCAAGAGTTAAGGTATGCTTGAAAGTGAGTTTCATTCTCTTCTTCCTTAAGGGCATCAACGAACTCTCCTTCTCCAAGCTCATGGTCCAACGGCATTTCTTCAGCTCTCCAGGACAGAGGTAGGGTCTAGCAGCCTTTAATCTGTTCTAGCTATTCCCGGGTCAAAGGGGTTTGACTCGGTTAGGTTTTCTGATCTCTGCGTGGATCACCTTTAGAGATAGTCTCTTTTGGCTATTTAGGTTGATGTCTTCATACCGACACCTGGATCCTGGGTTTCGGGAAAGTCCCGGGAACAAAAATTTTTGTTTTCCGCTGCGGTACATGTGATGTACCTCCGGGATTTTCCTACAGTGGTATCGAGGCGTCTGGTGTCCCGTATGAAGCTAAAACCTAAGCAAGATCAGAAACCTAATGGAATTTTCTGTTGATGCATGCTTGCTGTCCAATTTTCAATTTATATTGTGATATGTTTTCGAAATTTTTCTGCCCAGGATTATTAATAACATGTTAGAGAATATGTCTATGAAATTTTAGAATTTATCGATTTGATTTGATATAGTTTTGCTAATTTAATTCCCTAAGTTTCGGATGCTGTTTTGTGAAACGATTCTGGAACAGGCAGTAGTATAAATTCGATAATAAATTCTAGAAAAATGTTTTTTCGGATTTTCCTTCACCTACATGTCTCTAAGATGTTGGTGAATGTCTATGAGAATGGAAATTGGATTTCAAGGTGATTGGATATTTATTTTCGATTTTATTCTATGCTTTTGGGAATTGCTGTGCTGATGAACACAGATTTTGAATCGGTTTTGTTATTTAGGTTGACTGATTTTTTGATGGACTAAAATCCTGAAACAATTCATGTAGCATTTTCTGAACATGTAGTAACCTATATAATTTTATCATGATTTATTGAAATTGTTTTTTTGATCATTTCAAGCAATGTACAGAACTGGACAGTTTTGGTGAAAATTGTTGGGACTGTTTTGCTTGGCTTGATTGAGTGTGCTTTTTCAGTTCCAATGCCTTGCACCATTTTTAATGTGATTAAAAATGTGTTATCTTGATGTAGTATGATTTCTAAACTGAATTGCTTGAAGTTGTTTATCCTAGAATTTTCGGATGCCTAATTGATCACATTAGCGTCTCGTTAGTATATTGCATTATCTTGTTTGTTTTGACCGTCATATTTTTTATGGCATGTGCTGAAGTAAATTTGATAATGTATGTGCTAGCTAGAGATGCTTAGGATGATGATTTGGGTGTTCCTAAATTATTTGGATATTTATGAGTTTTGACTCATTTCAAGTTTTTCATATAGTTTGACTATTTAAGGCATTCATGACTCAATGAAGTGTTCATTGAGGCATCAATTCTGAATATTACCCTAGGTATGATGGTGTTGAGAATTGGAATTGTATTGATTGAGGAATTAGCGATTAGAGATTTTAGCATATTTCCTGGATAAGTCGACTTGTATATGGAATAAGTCGACTTGTTGAAGATTTTTGGATAAGTCGACTTGTGTATAGAATAAGTCGACTTGTTCAAGATCTCAGTATAAGTCGACTTGTAGCACCTTGTAAGTCGACTTGTACATGGGCAGGTGAAATAAGTCGACTTGTGTCATACAAGTCGACTTGTGTAAGCAGAAGCATAAGGCGACTTGCATTTGATGAAAGTCGACTTGTGGCATCTCGAGTTGGATGATGGATGATTATAAGGATTGATTCAATTAGATTGATGAAACCTAAATCATTCCATATCGTCTGGCGACTATGATCCTTGACTTGAGTCTAGAGTTTCTAAATCCTCCTCGGTATATGAAAACTAACGCCTTTCATTAATATGGTAAGAACCGAGTTCTTATAGGGATGGGTTGTTGGGTAAACCCAAGCTCGCTCTATCTGAATATGTTGAACCATGAAAATAAGATTTTCGGATTAATGGGTCGGTTTTCACTAGAAGCGTTGGTTTGTTGAGTAAACTCAAGGTCGGCGTGGACAGAGGCGAAATTGGGTAGCATACATTAGATATATGCGCATCAAAGAGTTGATACCAATGCAGTGCACACATCAACAAGTTGATAAGACCGATCGATAGTTGTGTCTAAGATGTAATTGGTATATCGATACCTCCGAGGCATAAGGTGGCTTGTTGGGTAAACCCAAGGTCATTCTTAATGTCGGTTATCGATGATACAATTGGTATGACCGATACCTACCGATTGACCTAAGTCAGGGCTTGTTGGGTAAACCCAAGGTCACTCTTAGCAATGTCGGACATTGACCCACTAGGACATTATGTCATATCGTTTCTTTGGATTCAGTAAAGAGGGTTATGGATTCTAGGAAACTAGTGGGAGCCATATGCATATCATGCAAGTCCTTATGATCACGCAGCAATTCTATCCTATCATTCCTTCTCTCTATCGCTAGGTTGATTGAAGAAGTCTTTGATGTGAATTTATGCTCTCCTTTACGGACTGATTTTCTTGATTGGTGAGGACTCGAGAATTGTTCTCGGATCCGAGGAACTGGATATCGCCCTAGATGTTCCACTTCGGTTACTTTCGCCGTCGATGCTTCGATGGGGATCGAAAGCATATTATAAGCATCTAAAGGACGATGATATGGATACTTGCTTTATGCTTGCCTCGATGTCACCAGAGCTGCAGGAGCAGCACGAGTCCATGGATGCTCACTCTATAGTATTTCATCTTATGGAGCTGTTTGATGAGCAAGCTCGATGCGAAAGGTTCGAGACCTTAAGGCTTCTCTTCACCATTAAAGATGGCTCGGGGATATCTCATGCGGTATGCCACGAGGATGAATGGCTATATTGAGAGATTGGATGTCTTAGGATTTGTAATGGATTATGAGTTAAGTAGAGACTTAATTCTGGTTGGATTGTCTGATGATTATTCACCGTTTGTGATAAACATATCGGATAAACCAAATATCCACAACAATTCCTGAGCTGATCAATTTGCTCATGACATTTGGACAAAGCTATCAGAGAGATAGCAAGTGCTAATGGTGGATGCTTCTTCTTCTAGTTCAAAGAAGAAAAGGCTAAGAAACCAAAGGAAGTGCCATCAAGGAAAAACCAAAGATTACGCCCTAAAAGGATTTTTGCTTTTATTGTGGCAAGTCTAGCCACCAGAGGCTAAGCTGTAAAATCTATCTCGAGTCCTTGAAGCGAAGAAGGCATCGATGCCTCTACTTCTTCAAATATGTTTGTCATCGAGGTTAATACTATTCCCGATCCAAACATATCGGTATTTGATCTTGGATGTGGCTCATACATATGAAATGATATGTAGGGCCTCGGGGACGAGAAAGCTCATAAAGGAGAACTAGACCTTTGTGTAGGTAATGGAGCAAGAGTTGCTACATTAGCCGTGAGACACTTATGTCTTGTTACTCCCTAGTGGGCTTATATTCAAATTGGATGATTGTCATTTTGTACCCGTTTTAAACAAAGAACATATTGTATGTTTTATGTTTAATTAGATTTGGTTTCCATTAGACTTTTAGTAGCAATGGTTGTTATATTAGTTGCAATGGAATGCTCTATGGTACTCGTACATTATGCAATGGAATTGACATATGAGATATGTCATATCCAATTATGAATGTCAATGACGGAAAGACATAATCGAGATAATTTAAAATCAACTTACTTATGGCATTGTCGAACGGCCATATAAATGAGACACGCATCGCTAAGCTCCATAAGAGTGGATGTTTAGGTCATTTGATTATGAATCATATGACACATGCGAATATTGTTTATTAGGCAAGATGACTAAGTTATCCTTTAAAGGAAAGGGTGAGCAGTGAATGGAATATTAGACCTAATACATTCGGATGTATGTGGTCCGATGTCCATCCATGCCGAAGTGGTTGTTTTACTTCATTACCTTTATCGATGATTATTCTCGATATGGGTACCAGATCGATGAGATACAAATCAAGCATTTGAATAGTTCAAATAATTGAAATGAAGTAGAAAACTAACTTGGTAAAAGTATGAATACATTACGATCGATCGTGGTGGAAAATGCTTAGACCAATAGTTTTTGATTATCTCGAGATAATGGGATTTTATCGGTATACTCCACCTTACACGCCGTGAGACAATGGTGTGGCTGAAAGGAGAAATCGAACCTTGTTAGACATGGTGCGATTGATGATAGGTTTTACTGATTTTGGGAATATGCGCTCAAGGCAATTTGTTTACTTGCTAAATAGAGTTCCATTAAAGGCAGTTGTGGTTACTCCATATGAGATATGGACTAAGCGAAAGCCTATCTTTCTCATCGAAAGTTTGGGATTGTCCTACTTACGTGAAGCGCATACGATCCGATACATTTGATGTAAAAGGCGACAAGTGTTTGTTCGTGGAATATCAATTCTACCTTGCTTTGGAACAAAAGTTGTTTGTTTCCAAGCATCTTGCATTTTCTTAAAGAAAGAGTTTCTTTTACAAGAGGACGATGGGAGCAAAGTTGAACTTGAGAAGTTCAAGATTCTCGAACAAACATAGATCAATCGCTGAACTCAAGCTGTCACTCATATAGATGAGGTAGCAGTTCAACCTTCTACTACACAATTTCAGAGGTTAAGTAGGATACGACTGTTCCCGAGAGATATGAATTTCTCGTAAGTGAGCAGAATGACGTATTGCTCATATGAGATGATGCGCTTACTACCTATGAGCGAGGTTACGAAGGTTGATAGTCGGAACATGGCTTTATGCCATGAAATCAAATGGATTCCATGTATGAAAACCAAGTATGGACTTTGGTTGTTACACCTGAAGGGATAAAACCCACAGGGTGCAAATGGGTTTTCAAGAAGAAAACCGACATGGATAGTAATGTGATTACTTATAAAGCAAGGCTTGTGGCCAAAGGATTTCGTCAAAGACAAGGAATTGACTATGACGAGACCTTCAGTCCCGTAGTAATGCTTAAATCCATTAGGATACTCCTAGCCATTGCCACTCATTATGATTATGAGATATGGCAAATGGATGTGAAGACAGCTTTCCTGAATGGAAATCTTCCCGAGGATGTGTATATGACACAACCAGAGGACTTCACCTCCTATAATGGCGAAATGGTATGCAAGCTTCAGAATTCCATGTATGGATTGAAGCAAGCATCCAGAAGTTGGATTATCCGTTTTGATGAGTCAATCAAAGAGTTTGATTTCTCACAAAATCCGGATGATCATTGTGTGTATAAGAAGGTTAATGGGACTGCAATCGTATTCCTTGTGTTGTATGTAGATGACATACTGTAACTAGGAAACGATGTCTCTATGCTGCAATCAGTTAAAATTTGGTTGTCCAATCAATTTGCGATGAAAGACCTTGGTGAAGCAACTTATATCCTAGGGATATAGATTTATAGAGATAAATCAAAAGGTTGCTTGGTCTTTCACAATCATCGTACATAGATGAGATGCTAAAGAGGTTTAGTATGGAACAATGCTATATACGAGGCCCGATGTATCGTATGCTCTAAGTGTTACTGAGCGAGATACCAATCGGATCTGGTGAGGTCATTGGGTGGTGTCAAGAATATCCTCAAGTACTTGCGAAGCCTTAAGGATGTTTTCTTGAACTATGGAGATGGAAATCTCCAGTGGCGAGCATTCGGATGCTAGTATTTAATCGATAAGGATGATTACGAATCACAATCGGTTTATATACATTCACACTTTGAATAGCGTGGCGGTCAATTGGAAAAGTTCCAAACAAGAGAGGATGTTGATTCATCAACCGAGGCAGAGTACATTACCGCGTGAGATCGCAAAGGAAGTGGTTTGGATCGAAGTTCATTCTTGAATTTGATCGGTCCCTAGGCTGTGATGGGCCCATAGGATTGTATTGTGATACAATGGGGCTAGTGCGCAAGCAAAGGAACCAAGGTCTTATCGACGATCTGAACTCGTACTCCGTCGATTCCATTTGATTCAGGAGATCATTAGTCGAGATGATATCCCGATAGAGAGAATTCACGCGAGCAAAGTGTTGTTGTTAGTTGACAAAGCCATAGTCACGGGAGAATTGTGATTCTCATGGACTCGCTTATCGTATTAGATACTAAGGCGATTGGCTTTAGGTCAAGTGGGAGATTTGTAAGTGATAAGTCGACTTGTACCATGTGTAAGTCGACTTACACATACATTCGATACCGATAAGTCGACTTGTTCATTGGATAAGTCGACTTGTTCAAATCGAGATTGTTTATTTGTGCCCTAAAGGCAATCCCCTTTAGCGGCGTTTTATTCAAAGTCGTGTACAGACTTTATGAATAAATAAAGAAAGGCATATTTCATTAATTTGATATTCATGAACAGAGTTTATGAATTGATTGGATCTTTAATCAAATTAATGAAGTCCATGATATATGACATAGCATGAAGGAAATTATGATGTGATCATACTACTGAGATTCCTATCATGTGCAATTATGTCAGTATCTAAATTCTCCATAGTCATAGGATTAATGAGACTGGACATCATTAATCCGGATAGACTAGCACATGTCATATTCCTTGATTGGATCAAGCAGTGGATCTCAGAAACTGTAAATATGAGATATTTAGAATTGACATGTGGATGCTTACTAGCGGTAGTAAGTTCATTGGATGACCTGCCATGAGATCATCACATGGATATCTTATCTAAGTGTCAGTGATAATCTCATCATAGCAATGATCCAAGTATCCTTAGACTTGAGGTACTCAAGGATATCTTGAATCTTGATCCGTGCTTTGACTCCATTCCTTGTTGCCTTCCAGAGGTAACTCATAGGGTGGTGCTTGGGTACAGCTTGAGGTATTCGAAGATAATTGAGTAGCCAATAAAGGATTCACCACTTCTGGATTAGCAGAAGAGATACCCATGGCCTCTTGTCGGGATCATTACTAAGGTTGGCCAGCATGTATGTCATGAAGAGTGTCTTCATTGACATATAGAGTAATGAGTCCCAGGACGAGAACTGATATCACTTGGGCTAGACTCAGTCTAGTGAGAGTTGACACTTTGACCATACTCATAACCAAGTGGGTATAGGATGGTGAAAGGACGAATTGCACGGTAATTATCTATGGAAGGGTTCGTGATCTGGTTCGTGATGAATACATCAAACCGATTACTTTCCGATCAATTGGGGGTCATGATGTGTTGCTAGATACCGCTCATGACTTGCTCAGATTAATTGTTAATCTAAGTGGCTAACATAACCGGGAACCTAAAGGGTCACACGCATAATAGTGATTCAGAGAATCTGTAAAATAGTAATTGGACAGAGTTCCAATTATGGAGATCATTAGGATTAAATGGATCCCGATGAGATTGGGATATGTCCCGATGAGATCGCGACATCAATATTGCTAAGAAAGGTTTAGTCGCTTTCAAAGACATCGGGGCGATGGCGGTAAGAGACCCACCCAGCTAGGCGGACCTTAGCAATTATGTTTTAATTAATTAATTAAGTAATTAATTAATTAATTAATATATTAATTTAGCCATGTGTGTCGTTGGTAGAAGAGAAAAGGATTAGATCCTTTGACTTTTCAAAAGTCATTAATTTATTCCATTAAATGTTAATGGTTAGTTGCCTCCACTTGTCCATTTCTTATGGTTAAGCTTTATGATTAAGCAAAGACCATATATATATGTGTTTCAAGTGGGTGAACGTCGATGGCTTAAGGGTTGGAGGAGAAAATGGTTTCCTCAAGAGTTAAGGCATGCTTGAAAGTGAGTTTCATTCTCTTCTTCCTTAAGGGCATCAACGAACTCTCCTTCTCCAAGCTCATGGTCCAACGTCATTCCTTGACTCTCCAGACAGAGGTAGGGTCTAATGACCTTTAACTGTTTCTAGCTATTCCGGGTCAAAGGGTTTGACTCGGTTAGGTTTTTCGATCTCTGCGTGGATCACCTTTAGAGATAGTCTCTTTTGGCTATTTAGGTTGATGTCTTCATACCGACACCTGGATCCTGGGTTTCGGGAAAGTCTCGGGAACAAAAATTTTTGTTTTCCGCTGCCGGTACATGTGATGTACCTCCCGGGATTTTCCTACAAGCAAATGGTCGTGACTATGATTATAGACGGAATGTGTTTGAAAGTGTTGAACAGTGAAAAGTAAAATAATTGAGAAAGTTGATACTGATGATAAGCATACCCTTGGAGAGTGGGCAGTGTGTGATGAAATGAGACAACATGTTAAAATGGTATTAGATAAACTGACTCTCCTTTGATAAACGGTATTGGTGTCATGATCGCGATTGAAAGCCTTGTAGACTGTAGATTCCTATAAGGATACACTGTGTTAATTTGAGGAAAGAGACAGGCATAAATACCGACAATGCTGAAATGAATGGACAATTCTGCCTACTAAACTCAACTAGTGAACAGATAATACTGCAATAAACAGATCAATTACAGATAATGAGATTTACAAAGAATGTCCAGTAAATTATAGGTAATTGTGTAGTGTTTCTGAAAAATTGAGGTTGTAGATCTAGTGATCTTGAATAGAGATCGAGAAGGTTAAGAGTCACGGGAGTTAAAGTGGTGAGTCCTATAAGGAGTGCGAATATGCGAGTGAAATCGGAAAACAATATTGAATGATTCAAAGAAGAACTAAGGTTTTAGATAAAAGTGCTGTAACAAGAAAGTGAGCAGATTAAAGCTAGACATTTTAGTAAGCATATGCGAAAAGTGAAATTGAATAACTATGGGTATAGAATGAAGTGATTATTGATTCAAGTGCTTATAGGTGTAAATGTTTAACAGGGAAAAAAATGCTTGATTATGATCGTGTTATAGAGTTCTGATTTTACTATAGGGATATACTGCTACACCGCACAGGGTCTAACAAGAGTCAAAGACCATAATGGATTTGAGACTGTGATAGGTAAAACAAAGGACATGACTTAGGAAAACTGCATTAGGTAAAGTATCACTGGTTATAGTGAAATAGAGCTAAATGTCATTGTATTGGTACCAAAGGAATGTGAATCGTCCCTGACGAGATAAAGGAGATTATTGTACGTATCACCTTGAAAAGATGTACTCCATGGAATACGATTTAGTCTGTATGTTATTGAGAGAAAAAGATATTGGACGGTATAGTAAGAAAAAGGTATTGAATGGATAAACGTGACAAGTAGTGAACAGGTTCGGAAATAATGAACTGAGTCATAGCATTGGAACTAAAAGTAATGACTACTCTGAAAATGGCAAGTGAGATAGCTAAGATAATGAGATCGCCAACTGATAGCCTTGTTGAGTCCGTCTACTGTACTGAGTGATAATGAGTTAGCCAAATTAGTAACTGAATAATTGACTGAATATGGTTACTGTGACCTTTCGGAAAATGAATTATTGAGTGGAAAAGTGTATGGGACATATAGGAACCTATGATTACGGTCATCTTGAGCGTTGGTCGAGAATTTCGAGGACGAAATTTTTATTAGGAGGGGAATTGTAACATCCCACCCTCAATTGGAAGGGTAAAATAGTAAATTTGACATAGGATGAAATAGATTTGGAGTGCATAGAACTGTTCATGCATAATAGGATTGGTCCACAGTCACATTTGTGCACATGAAATTACTGTGCATGCATACATGATATTCCCGGTTTACGTGCCTAAGATAATTTTATTGGAATTAACGTGATTAATGGGTTTGAAAAATTATTCTGAGTGCGCCATAAATTATTTTCTATTTTACTGAAATTATAGGAATTTTTCTGGAATTTTCCAGAGAAAATTCCCGGATCGGAAAAAAAATTGCCAAATGGCGAACCGGTTGAATTTTTACTGTTATTTGATCTTAAAACTCTTGCATATTTTGGTGGGACCCTAAAGTAAACTCTTAAACCATGAAGTAACCGAAATTTTGGGTGTATATAATTATTGAGTAAAGTGATTAAAGTATAATATTTGAACTCTTTTGACTTTTCTTCATTTCTCCATCAATTGCCAAGTGTCCAAAGGGTTTAATGCTTTCTTATCTTGTAAATTCGGTGATGTTGTTTATAAAAAGAAGGAAGGAACTCCATAATTGCTTAAAAAGCTCTTCTCATCCGAAACTACTCCAAGCCTCCATATCCATCGATTTTCCTTCTTTTTTTCATCTTCCTCCAAACATTCAAAGGTTCTCTTACTTGTCATTAACTTATTGTCTTACCATCATGATGATGTCTTTATTTGGGAGTTAGAAGAAGTGGTTAGCAAGGATAGTTAAGAAGGAAGTGAAGAGAAGAGAGGATTGGAAGCTAAAGAGGTAAGTTCTTTCATTAAGTTTTTAATGACGTCTTAGGTATGAATTTAATAGAAACATTGAAGGGGAGGTTTGGAGTATTTATTATGCTTAGGGTTGCATTAAATTAATGACTATAATGGTTTGAATTAATGGGTATAAGGTTGGGTTGAGTTGTGAATTGAAAGTAGTATGTTAGAAGTGGTTTTAGTTTGATTAGTGATGGCATTTTGATGATTGATTTTACTTGGAAAGAAAGAATTATGTGCTGCAAATTTTTGTGTATTAGCCCTAGTACATGTATAAATAGTATAAGAACTGATTTGTGTTCATTTGGATGTTTAATGATGTGTTAATGGCTTTGGAAATGATAGAACTAAGGTTAACACCAAATCTGTAAATTAGGGTTTTTAATTGATTGTACTGTTTTGAGCATAACTCATTTTGTAGTTATGTAAATGAGGCAAGGTTTGTTCCCAAATAAACTTTGGGATGTTGGCTACATTTTTGTGTGAAATAGGCGTTGTCCAATTTTAGCTTTAAGAGGGTGAAATATGGCTTGGAAAGTTACTGCTCATGACTGGAATGAACAGTGCCCGAAATCATACCCTTGAGTTTTGCAAATTTTATGAATTAATTGAGAAGGAATTAGGATAAATGGATTAGATGGAAAATTGAAGCCTATTAAGCTATCTTTCTAATGTCACTGATTTTGCAATTTTTCGATATGTATAGTAGGAGTTATGGACTGATGAGTGTTGGCTGTTTTTATGCATTGGCTGAAACCTAGTTGGATTGGCACATTTAGTGCACATTCGGATTTGGAAGAATTTTAGTAATTTTTGTGAATTGAATTGGAGTTGGAAATGTACTGAAGAGTTCTATATGACACATTGATCTTGAAAATGATATATGTCTTATAATTTTTAGAAATCAGATGTGGGAGATATGGAATTTCAAAATCTGAACCTACATTGTGATGTTAAGTACTGATTAGGTCAGAAACTTGCATAACATATTTGAAACTGTTAGAGGCTGAATTGGAGTTTGGTTATTTCAGGAAGAATTGAAGTTTGAGGATTTATCTTTTTAGATATATAAAGTTCTGATTGTTCTGACTTGTGTACAGGGAGTTATGCTTGTTATAAGTTTACTGCTCAAATTAAATGATTTCAGGGACAACAACATTGAGTGAATTAATTGACCTAGTTAGCATGGGAATTGAAATTTTGGTTGTTTCAAAAAAGTTGTAGAGGACATTGTTATCTTGATGAGCATATTTATTGCATAATGTTTTTGACTACCTCGAATGAAAGATAGTGAATTTTCCAATGACTGTTCTGTTTTGGGAAGTGATTGTGTAGGCAGTAGCTTGTACTGGGATTTTGACACCCTTAGGGGTGAAATTGATTTTTCTGGACTAAAGGAAACTTGTAGAGGGTTTCATTACCTTTCCAATGAGATATGGTTTGTATTTTTCTGAATTGTGTAGAATATGTTATGAATTTTTGAATTTCGGTTAAAGAAAAGGGAAAAAGAGTTGGAAATAAGGGCAATATATATATATATATTAATTGTTGAATTTTGGTTTCTTTCGTGAATAACTTTTCCGTCCGACGTCCGATTAACCTGATTCTTGAGGCATCGGATTAAGTGAATATTGAATTTCATTTTTTTGAGAAATTGGGGATTTTGGACGAAAAATTTGACGTGGATCCGGGTAAGGGACCATTAATCACTGTTTTCGTTAATTGAGGACCTATAGAGGTCCAAATTGAGCGCCGTCAGCGCCATTATGTTTCTAATTTTCAAACAGATTTTTTTAATGGAAAAAAATGGGATTAGGGCCGAGAATTCATGAACATGCATTATACACCTACATGTGTATCCTTAACGAATTCGGATTGAATTTTTAGTGACAGTTTGTTCTCTGCTTCTTATAGAGACACAACTGGAACGTCGATCGACCGACGTAGCAGAGACTTCCCGACAATAGCTCAGAAGTAATAGGTGAGTATCCTAGGTGGTTATCTCAATCTATGTGTGTAATATCCCGTTACTGTCAGCAAGGGTAAAATGGTAATATCGGGACTGAATGATCGGTTTTACTGTATTTACTGACTGAGTATGCTACTGACCTCTAATTATAGAGGAACTGATTTACTGCATATGCATATATTCATAGGTACATGCATTCATGATTTTCCGGTATTTAATTGTGAATTGAAATTGACTGAAGTGACTGGTTTGTGAACTGATCAAATTGTGAATCGATCGAATCGACTGGAATATGATTAATTGAGAAATTTGAGTTTTTGGGTTCAAATGATTGATTTAATATTGGTTACGAGTGACTGGTATTTGATAGTAGATTATAGAAATTTCTGGGAAATTTAGGAGAAAATGTCCGGACCGGAAATATTTGAGAGACTGACCGATTGACTGTATAGTACTGAAAGAATGGTCCGATGACAATGGAAAAATTTAGAGTTATACTGTTAAGAAATAAATATGATGAGTTATTGAAATTTGGACTGATTTGGAGACCTATGCCTATAAATAGCTAGGTTTGGAAAAATTGGGATTATTTTCCTAAGGCATTTCGTTTCTTCTTCTCTCCCTCTACGGTGATTCGATTCTTCTTCCAACGGTGAGATCCTTCGATTTCTTCTTATGGCTTCTTCGTTATTGTGTTAGTCTAACATATCTATGGTGATTGGTGAAGGTTAGAGGCTTTGAGATTGTTGGATCGTTGATTTCAAAGAATTTTAGGGTTTACGGTGGTTGAGGATCGATCGACGATTTGGTAAGCTTTTAATGGCATTAATGTTGTTTTAATGGTTTTTATTGCATTTATGACAGTTATTAGGGTTGATTTGAGGTAGTTAAGGGTTTTAATGGTGATTTGAGAGTGAGAAACGATCGGAGAAGATGGCGGAATTATTGACGCCATGTCTGCTTGGCAGCGCAGACGGCGACGAATATTTATTCGTTCGCCGTGGCGGCGTCGGATGGACGCCAAGAAGCGTATTTATTCATGACGCCTGGCGTGTTGCCCTCGCCTCATGGCGTGCGGGACACGTCGTTACGCGATGAACGAGCGATGCTCACGCCCGGCGAAGCGAGTTTTTCTCAAGCGTGGCGAGAGACGCGATGTCGCGGCGAGAGGGACTGTTCCATTGGATTAAAAATTGATTTATTGGGCATAACTTTTGGTGTAGACCTCCGATTGAGGCGATTCGATTTGTTATGAACTAGGAAAGAGGTCTACAATTGAGGATAAGTGTAGGAATTTGAATTGATCTAAATGAAATTGAATTATAAGGAATTGGGTCGATTATGGTATAGTATGACCTAAATGTCAAATTGAGACTATTGGAGTTTTAGTTGGAAATTTCAATAGAAGTTTCAACCCAATGAATAGGGAATTGTTATACGAAGTATGAATTGAGGAAAATTGACTGAATTTTAAGAATGGATCAAATAATTGTCGATCAATTGAACAGAGAGATAGGATTGAGTTAATGTACCGAAATTGGGATTTAGCTTGAAAAATCGTGAACATGCATCGTACATCATTTCACGAGACATATGCATTCTTGTCATCGTTTAATTGAGCAATTAGTAATGGTTTATATTTTACTGTTATAGAGGCACCGTTGGACCGTCGTTCCACGGATATTGCTGGGACTTCCAGGCAATAGCTCGGAAGTTACAGGTGAGTAACCTAGTTGGTTTCTCAAATTTCGATTGTTTATATGCTCTGTATGAATTACTTGCAAAGGTGAATCGTATGATTCTCGACGTGATTAGGATCGAATTGCATACTACTACTTGAATTGGATGGACTATTTCATGATTCTGAAATTTATTGGATTGAATTGCATGCTTTATCAGAATCGAATCGGATCTTTGCATGATCTGGAATCGATATACTGGGCTTTATAGCCATATACTATAAATTGATGAATCAATGAAACTTTGAATTACTGAACATTGCACTCCATGCATAAATGCATGATTCGATAATGGACGTGTCCCAAGTTGCTATTATCATCGAAAAAAGACCTCGAGCTCGAACATCGCATCGACCGCCTAGGCAGGGAGAAATCCTCGACGCGCATCCCCATCGAACACCGATCGAGCACTTGGGCACAATATTGAATAACTGGAAAGAGTCTCATATGCATTATATACATGAGTGATTGAACTGCTAAATTGTGCGATGATTATCGAATCGTATGATGCCATGATTTATCTTGTATATTGTGATGTGATCGTGTGAACATGCACAAGCTACCGTAATATTGTTTCGACATCATAACCGATATAGACTCATCGTATAATCGTTATATAATACTGTTAATTGATATTACTGTGTCGTGCTGTACGCAGTTTGCGTAATGCATGATTTGAGTGAACCATCGATGATGGTTTCTCACTGAGTTCGCAAACTCACCCAAAATTGCAACCTATTTTTCAGATCGATAGAGTAGACTCCTAGCTCAAGATATTCCTTCCGCCGCAAGTAGCTGCTGGCAAGGGACGTGATGGCACACAGGTCGGTCAGCTGGGTTAGCTTTTAAGGATGACTTAGGATAGATGCTTGTATCAGTTTCCTTTTTGGTTTTGTTAGGAGACTGATAGACTTGTCTATTCTGACATTGGATGACTGTACCAAATGATTATTATTTTGGGATTCAAATTTACTGATTTATGCTATTGTGATATTTTATGATTTTACCTATTGCGATGCCATGTGGATATTATTGGATAATGATCTGGTAGTGCACCCTTATTGTGGGATACGTGTCGGAGCGACCTTCAGGTTTCCCGATATGTACCCCTACGGTGAGGGGGCGCTACAATGTGTTTACTGTGACTTGATTGCCCTACGGGGATTGCTTGAATTACGTATGACAGAGATAAATTGTGTGATATGGACTATTAATTGACCGATTGACCGCAAAATATTAGCGTAAATTGCACTGAGATTACCGATCATGGTGACGTATATCGTTACTATGGTGAATAGAATCTTGTTCTTGTGATGGACTAGTAAATGGTTGTGAACATCTAGATGGTTTTCGATTCTATCTGGTTTGCTAATATATTATCGGATGAATATTGACTTGGTATATGCATCGCATACATTACTACATGAATCGATAATAATGGTTGTGACCGCAAAGAGCTCATCGATATTGATATCGAGCCTTGAGCTCAAGGAGAAATCCACTCCCACCGCTAGTGGTCTTTGTAAAGCGCTTCGGTCACAACATTGAACTAAATCGAAAGCATCACATGCGCATCGCATACATCTTGAATCAATAACCGTGTTTCTCATATCGATCGGGTTATTGTTATTACTCTTGTGATAAAGATGATTTTTGTAACCGTATATTACTATGATTGTAGATCGTAGTATTCATAGAATCGCCATCAGTAAATTGTTATATGATGCATGAATTGGGAAAACCATCGATGATAGTTTCTCATTGAGTTCGCAAACTCATCCAAAATTGCAATCTATTTTTCAGATTTGAAGAGTACCCGTTCAACGCGGAGTATGTCTCTATCAGAGGCAAGTGAAGGATAGGGGTCGGGATCAGTTTGCGTCTGCATTAGTATATTTCTATTCTCTGATTTTCTGTATTATTGCTTAAGTCAGTTTGTAAAACCAACAGACTAGAGTTAATTGTATTTATGAAAAGGGCCCCGAGTCCATTGAATGGTGTATATAAATTGTTTCCGTATATGTTATAATGTGTATGTGTGTGTGAGGGAAAGAAAAAAAAGTTAATACCGAGTTTTGACTGACTGAGTGATGTAGCACGCCACCCTCGTGGGATACGGTCTCGGATATCACCAATGATATCGGGTTCGGGTCATACGGGAGTGGGGTGTTACATAGTTAGTTGGAGTTAGTTCCAGGACTCAACTAATAACTGTTTCTAGAAGATTCAAGAAGCATTTTTTAGGAAGATAGTTGGAGACTTAGGCTATAAATACTAGTTCTAGTCGATGACTAAAAGACGCAAATAGAAAAACGAAAGCTTTTACATTAGCAAAAATTTTGTATTCAAAGTGCGAAAGAAGTGAGCAAATACATTTGTAACCTAAAGCTCAAAAATAATTTTCTTAGAGAGAGAAAAGAAAGCTAGAGCCTGGAGAGGCTAATACTGTTGGAACCCGCTGCCGAAGTGAAACTTTTGAAAACATAGTCGCATAGAGGGCTTACATCTATACCAAGACTAAATACTACGCCTGAATTCGGTCCAAAAATTGAAAATATTAAGGCCCAAATTGAAATTTAATTCTTCCAGGTAAGTTGTAACTCCATGTCACTAGTTTAATTTGCAACAAGAATCAACTCGATTGGATCTCCACAGATCAAGATATCACCAAAATACTGAGGCATGTTTAGTGAGATAACGCCAGTGCATATTATTGAAGAACATACTCACTGTACCTGTCTCACTCTTTTCACTCAATCTCTCACCATAAATTTCCGATAGCTTCAATTATTGGTGGAGATGTAAAGAAAAGTCTTACGAATCCCATGGTTCAAGAATTAGGTCATTTGGAAGTCTAGAGAGGAAGTTATGGCCAAAAGACTCCAACACGTTTATTCCCTCACCTGAAATGTACGTGTATCAGTACGAATGCCATAACTTTTGCTAAAGAGGTCTGATTGACTTCATTTTTTAGACCATTGGAAAGAAGATTTCTAGATCTATAACTTTCATGAAGACCTCAAAGGCTAATTTTGTCGTCTGACTTCTGTATCGTCTCACTTTCTTTTCGTCTTAGTTCTATCGTCTCATTTTCTTCTATCTTATTTCCTTCCGTCTCATTTCTATCGTCTGCTTTTCTTCTGTCTCATTTCTATCGTCTGCTTTTCTTCCGTCTCATTTCTATCTTCTGTTTTTCTTCTGTCTCATTTCCAGCACAAACCCTAACCTCCATTTAATCCCCTTTTTAATCTAGCATAAGAAAATGAAAGCTTACCTCACAAGTGGATTTCTCTTCTTTTTCTTCTTCTTTCTTCTTTTTCGCGTTTTTCTCTTCTCCCTTTGGTTCCTACTACACCTCCTTTCTTTTCTAATTCAAACCACATTTTTATCTCTTGTTTTTACTCCTTTTCTTCCAAATTTTCCCTTCCTTCACTTAGGCTTTCCAAGTTTACCCTTAATTTGTCTTATATGTCTATACTCTTTCAACCCACTTAATAATATAATTCTAACACTTCATTCTAAATTCTAATTTCAATTCAATACCCCATTCATCCTTGCTAAATTTAAAGACTCAACTAAAAATAATAATAAAACAATTAAAGCAAAATAAAGAATAAATAAAAAAATAATAAAAAGAAAAAATGTGGGGCCCAATAACTCTCCCCTCCTAAAAGAATTTTGTCCTCGAAATTCTCACCTGAGCCTATGAAGAGGTACGGATACTTCTCCTTCATGGCTTCCAAAGGCTCCCATGTTGCCTCCTCCATCGAATGGTTCCTCCATAGGACTTTAACCAACTTTACACTTTTGTTTCTTAATGCCTTTTCCTTGGAATCCAGGATCTCCACCGGTTGCTCCTCATAAGTCAAATCCTCCCTTAATTGAACCTCTGAAGGTTGGACTATATGTGAAGGATCCGATCGGTACTTCCTCAGCATTGATACATGGAATACATTGTGAATCTTAAATAACTCTGGTCGCAAAACTAACTTATAAGCTAAAGGCCCAATCCTCTCAATGATCTCATATGGGCCTTTGTACCTAGGGCTAAGCTTGCCCTTCTTACCAAATCTCAAAACACCTTTCCATGGAGAAGTTCTAAGAAACACCTTGTCTCCCACTTCAAATTCCATCTCTCTTTTGTGGGCATCTTTGTAGCTCTTCATTCTGTCTTGAGCTGCTTTAAGCCTCTGTTTCACCTGTTTAATCTTATCCACTGTAACCTATACTAACTCAGGTCCTACAAGCTTCCTTTCACCTTCCTCATCCCAACAGATAGGAGCTTTGCATCTCCTACCATACAAAGCTTCATAAGGTGCCATCTGTATTCCTGAGTGATAGGAATTATTGTAAACAAACTCAATTAAAGGTAGGTGATCATCCCACGAACCCTTAAAATCCATAGCACAAGCTCTCAACATTGCCTCCAAAGTCCGTATCATCCTCTCTGATTGTAGTGCCCCCTTACCGTAGGGTATACACCAAGACGCCCGTAGGTCATTCCGATACATAAGCTACGATAAGGGTGAACTACGAACAATCACTACTGTACTTCACATGGCATCATAATCATAAAACATCAATATAACAATTAGTAATTTTTGAAACCAAAATTTGCTTTCTCATTCCATTTCATAAAAACCATAAATGTACATATCTGTCATTGTTTATTGTCTGTACATCACTCTAAAAGAAACCTAATACAAAAATTCTAACTAGGTCATCCCCAAAAACAAATCCCAGCTGACCGACCTGTGAGCCATGACCTCTCTTGCCAACACGATCTATACGGCAGGAAAAGTCCCTCTGGAGCTAGGCGTCTACTCTCTCGGTCTTGAAAAATAGGTTGCAATTTTGGGTGAGTTTGCGAACTCAGTGAGGAACCATCATCGATGGTTCACTCAATTCATGCATTACGGAAACAAGTCACATATTATTATCGCACAAGTATAAGGCATTTCGCCTTTCACCCAATCCAAACATTCAAGAAAATGCATATAAAATGTGTATGTGACACTTTCCCATTTTTATTACGATGTTGTGACCGAGCACCTGAACTGTCCCAATTTGGGCGCATTAATCTGTGAGCCTGTGGCTCTGAATCATTGTGGGCTCAAGGCCTAATACGTTGAGCTTTTAGCTCTTGGTGGCTGCTCCGGTCACAATTGTCATTATCTGATTATACATTCATGTATGAAATGCATATGTCCCAATTTAACAGTAAATGCATCACAATTAGTCCACATGTCACAATCTATCACATTAGAGACAAGTAAGTCACAGATTCATATACAGAGAACACTTCTATATCATAACTCCCAATACATCGGACCTCCTGTCCGGAATCTAGTCATAAACAATGCACAAGCCCACCATTATTCTCCACAGAGTTATAAATGCAGAATTTATAAACAAATAATGATTGAGAAACCATCTAGGTCACTCACCTATAACTTCTAAGCTAATGCCTGGAAGTCTCAGCAACGTCGGTGGATCGATGCTCCAAATGTGCCTCTATAACAGTCAAAATGTATAAACATTACCAAATGTACATAGAAATATTTAATAATGCACATGTAGCAATTAAAATATGTACAATGCATGTTCGTGACATTCCTGGCACTATTCTACAATTTCCCCTTCTTCTTTCGCAAAACCTAATTTTTCACCCAAGTGTCCAAATGTGACAATTTGATATCATTAGAAAGATCACAGAAAACCCTATAAGTTCTATGAAGGGTCTAAAACCCTTCCAAAGATTCTGCCCAAATTTACCATACCATATAACACAAAAAGATCAGACAATAACTTCAAATTCTCAAGGACTTCAAAGCCAATGCCACTTCTAACTAGGTCAAATTCACCCATTAATGTGGCTGCTCTGTTAAGGAATGTTAAAACAACACATGGCCTAAACCATATTAAAACTTTAAAAATGCATATCTTACCATCCTTATATCCACAATTAACATAATAAACCTCATTAAAAAGTTACAATAATCCTCAACAACTTTCAGAAGATTACTTAAGCTAATTCCAATCATCATAGTCCAACATTTGGGTCAATTTCCCATGATCACTAAAAATAAAGTAAATGACAAAACCTGGTGATATTCTTTTCTAGAAAAATGTTCCCCATTGTACTAAGTTTCTAAAGAACCTAGAATCATTCAATTTGTTTCAGAAGTCCGAAAGTTATAATCCAAACATATTGAGACTATCCTTATGTTGAAATAGGAATCTATACTCAACTTCCATTTAAAATGTGAGATCTTTATAAACTGAATTAAAAGCTTTCTTTCTTCATAACACTTGTAGACCTTTGTCTCCATTTTACAATGAATCAAAAATCACTTCGTTTGGATATCTACATCAACAGTTATGTCCTGAATACTAAAACCTATCTATCAGGTAGAAAACCGGGCTTCACAGCAGATGAAAAGAGCACTCGACACTTTGGAGCTCTCCATGTGAAGTCCAGAAGCTCGTCGCGGTGAGGGCACTCGCACACGCCGTGGCGAGGGCGCTTGCACTTGCTGCATCGTGGCGCTTGCACGCCGCGATGTGCGATACCAGAAACCTTCTTCTTTGACATTTTTTTATCTTCTTACTTCCCAAATTTCACTAATAACTCATCATAATCCTAAATCATCCTTCCTGCTTTATCTTTAAACTCATTTCAACACAAAATCCTTTCACAAACACAACAAAATCATTAACCCTATACCACCGTTCATCAATAACATTCAACACATACATACACTTATACCCAAACAATCCTACCACAAGCTTTCACAATTAATCACAATAAATACCTCTAACTACCAATTAAAGAATACAAGAAAAAATTCTCACCTACACAAGGTTCAAGCTTTAATTCTTCAAGTCTTCAATTTTCTCCAACTCTCTACCTCTCACCAACACCTACGGCCCTCACTCTCACCCACATCAAATTTCATCATCACAAGGCTTAAGATTGGTTTTATATAGGAAAGAAGAAGGAGC
This sequence comes from Erythroxylum novogranatense, assembly GCA_029891385.1. Lineage (NCBI taxonomy): Eukaryota > Viridiplantae > Streptophyta > Magnoliopsida > Malpighiales > Erythroxylaceae > Erythroxylum > Erythroxylum novogranatense. The sequence goes on from CM057231.1 coordinate 40,837,998, forward strand.
AAGCAAGTAGACAAGAAAAATCCTTGTAGAGAGGATGAACCAAAAGCCAATGAAGGAAGGAGAAGGAATACCCAAGGATGAAGGAAAGTTTTAGCTTTCAAAGAGATTTTTAAGTCTTTCCAAGGAGAGTTTCGTGAAAACTAAAACCCTTAGGTTGATTTTATAACCTTTAAGCCTAAGACTAAGTAGGCAAGTGACATGTGTCACTTACCACTTGTCTTTTTCTAAAACTCTCTTAAGGTTCTTTCTACTTCCAACTCAATTTCTATTCCAATTAGTCTCCAAATTTTAATGGCTCAAAGTTATAAATCCTAAAATCATGTATCTAATTTTCCAGTACCATTGGATAGTCATTTCAGTACCGGAAAGCCAATCAGTCCGTCACTTGACAATTTCTCCGGTTCAGACATTTTCTCCAAAAAATTCTAGAAAATTGAGAAACACACATAAATCACTCCAATTCAAGTTTTCAAACACAATTATCCCATATTTCACAAAACAAAATACATTTAGACACATATGCCGGGAAATGTCATGAATGCATGTACAAATATGTGCATGTGCAAAAATTATCATTCATCTATATTTAAAGGCCATCTAATGTATGAACATGTCGAGATATGTTTCCAAACTCCTAACCCATCCTAATTGACCAATTTACCCTTCCCATCGGTGATGAGATGTTACACTGATTGTCCATCAGACTGTGGATGGAAAGCTGTACTAAAATGCAATTTGGTCCCCAAAGCCTCTTACAAGCTTTCCTAAAACCTAGAGGTAAACCTAGGATCCCTATTTGAGACTATCGAACTTGGAATCCCATGAAGTCTAATTATCTCATCCATATATTTCTTAGCCAAGGCATTTAAAGAATCTGTTTGTCGAATTTGCAAGAAATGTGCTGACTTAGTCAATCTATCAACGATCACCCATACTGCATCATGCTTTCTGCTAGTCCTCGGTAATCCCATAAAAAAATCCATTGTAATATTTTTCCATTTCTATTCCGAAATCGAAAAAGGATTAAGCTTGCCTGAAGGTGCTTGGTGTTCAGCCTTAACTTGCTGGCACACTAAACATCTTTTAGCATACTCTACAACATCCTTCTTTATTCCCTTCCACAAAAAATGCTCTTTCAAATCCCGGTACATCCTCGAACTCCCTGGGTGCATTGCATAAGAAGCATTGTGCACCTCATCAAGAATCTCATCCTTCAGCTCTAACATGTCTGGAACACATAATCTGTTGCCCATAACCATCAATCCATCTTCTTTTATCTCAATCTTGAAATGTTTACCACTTTTAAGTTCTCCTTGAAGTTTGCTCAAATATTCATCTTGTTCTTGTAATTCCTTAATCTTGTCATTTAATACCGGCCTCACTCTAAAATTTGCCAACACACAATTAGGCTCAACTTGTCTCAATGTCACGGTAAGTCTGGCAAATTCCTTCAGCAAAGGAAGGTACACCATTTCCACATGTGCTATCATGGACTTCCGACTCAATGCATCTACTACCATGTTAGCTTTCCCCGAGTGGTAGTCTATCATCAAGTCATAACCCTTTAACAATTCTAACCATCATCTCTGTCTCAAATTCAATTCTTTCTGGCTCAACAGGTACTTAAAACTCTTGTGGTCTGTAAACACCTTATTAGTAACTCCATACAAGTAATGTCTCCAAATCTTCAATGCAAAAATTATAGGAGCCAATTCCAAGTCGTGTGTCGAATAATTCATTTCATAAGGTTTTAAATGCCTAGAAGCATAAGCAATCACTTTCTCTCTTTGCATCAACACACACCCTAAACCCTTCTTTGAGGCAACACTGTACACCATATATCCATCATCACCCGAAGGCAATGTCAAAATCGGTGCAGTTGTGAGCCTATTCTTCAATTCCTCAAAACTGTTCTGGCACTCCTCAGTCCACACAAATTTCTGATTCTTCCTTGTCAATTTAGAGAGTGGAGCAGCTATCATAAAAAAGCCCTCCATAAACCTCCTGTAATACCTGGTTAAACCTAAGAAACTTATCACTTTAGTTACATTCTTCGGTACTTCCCATTTTACAACCGCTTCTATCTTCCTTGGATCTACATGCACTCCTTTTTCTAAAATTACATGTCCAAGAAACGCCACTTCTCTTAGCCAAAATTCACATTTCTCGAATTTGGCATACAACTCTTCCTTCCTCAATGTCCCCAAAGCAAGCCTCAAGTGTTTTTCATGCTCCTTATTACTCTTGGAATAGACCAATATGTCATCAATAAAGACTATGACAAATTGGTCTAAGAAGGACTTGAAGACTCTATTCATCAGATCCATAAAAACTGCAGGTGCATTCGTTAACCCAAAAGGCATAACCAAGAACTCAAAGTGGTCATACTGTGTTCTAAAAGTAGTCTTTGACACATCAGTCTCCCTTATCCTCAACTGGTGGTAACCCGATCTCAAATCTATCTTAGAAAAGACTCTTGTCCCTTGCAATTGGTCAAACAAATTGTTGGAACCCCTCCCTGGTGCGACACGTGTCCGACGTCCTGCGTGACATTTGGACGCGCATCCCACGAGGAAGGGATTCCTCACCACGAAAGAAACCTTGAATTGAACTTAAGTGCACGTCATCCGAATAAACCTTGATAAATTTACCCTAATTATCCTCCAATAAAATTTGATCTACTTAGGGCCCATAATTACTCCTATGCCTAAGCTAATCCAAAATCCCATGCCTCTAGGTCAAATGAAAACAGAAAACGCCTCAATCGGATCTTTATATCTCACAAAAATGCAATTTCGCACTAAACCGACACACATTGGCCATAAAGTCCAACGAAGACCCGACACTCTCATTTTACCAAAAAGGAATAGAAAATGTTACTAGATAATCAATACTTCAAATTTCATGCAAATCGGAGGTCAAATGGATAAGAATCAAGGAAAATAAGAAAAGATATTATATTTGCTTTAAAATCAATTTATTTTACATTTTTATAACCTTTCACCCCAAGTTCGAATTGCGAAGAGTTATTGTTTATTTCATGAAGAAAACAAAAGTCATTTCAATCATTAAAAGAAGTAAAGATTTGATTAAAGTTGTTGTTTAGCTAATTACCATATGAATAGTGAAAATGACCAAATGAATAGTAAAAATGATCAAATGAATAGTGATCAGAAATTTTCAAGCGCCCATAACTTTTTCATCTAAAGTCGGAAATTATCCTATTTTATACCGTTTTAAAGATCTTGACAAGCCCTACAAACTTTAAGAAATACCTCTCACCCCAATTCTTACTCTAACATGCCCTAAAACCCAAAGCAAGGTGGCTGCCCATTTAAAAAAAAAATGGACAGCACCTCCCCTAAAAATGCACTAGCCAACTCTTCAATTTTTCAACCTAACTTCCACCTACACAAAAACACTTCAATCTCCCAAATTTTCATACATATCCAACAACCATACTACATTAAACTCCAAATGGCAACAACATACTCTTAGGTATCTAGCATTTCATCATTTCAATTTCCTAAAGAACTACCATCTCATCTTTGCTTTTATCAATGTTAACCATACATCCATACATGCTTAGGAAACATATCCAATATACAATGAAAACTTCAAAACCTTAATATTTACATGAAATAAGCAAACACAATGCTTTAAAGAGCGTTTCAGTCCGGATACATCAAGATTAAAAAAAAAGAACGTTTACAAAAGCCAAAATGCTAGCCAAAACATTGTGTTTCAAAAGTATGACTTCAAAACATAAGCATCGGAGTAATGCCTTATTCCAGATGCGACGACCCGATTTCTCGCTCAATACCTGTGGAGGGAGGAAGGGGGGTGAGCACGACGGCTCCGTGGGTAACAGGTTAATAATTAAACATAAGGTAAAGCATGCATCAACAATTTCATTTCAAGTCAACATTCAACAACTTCAGTTCTAATACAATAAAACATTTACAACAAAATCAACGAATGTCATATAATAACACAAAATCACATATCAGATGGTTTGAGTGACCCTAACAGGACGTACTACACATGTCCGACAAGCGACCATGTGTAGCTGTGAACAGAGGGGAGTCTGATTTCGGAACTCCTATGCCACTAACGGGCAGGCGGGAGAAGCTTAAAAGACAAGTGCGCACTTGCTAACAGAGGGGATCACTACAAACCCAAGAAATCATGCAATTTCACTTTAGGCATTCATCCAAATCACATACTCACATTTTTCTCATTGTAAATCAAGTTTCCAAACATTTCAATATTCATAAGGATTTGCCACAAATGGCCATTACAATCAGTCACTTTCACATAATTACCAAAGTCTCATATTCGGAACTTTGTTACTTGTCAAACAATTACACAAATCTTTACACAATATCATTACATAAAAAGGCACATAATACATGTTTACGCTATCACAAACAATTATGCATTCAAAATTTGAAAATCATAGGAAACCATTCAAAAGACATTTAAGTAGCTTATTATTCAATTATTAAAAAATTACCCACCTTGACTTCTTTGATTCGGAACTTGGATACCTTGACCCAATTGATTATCTCGACCCTCCTCAATCTCCAAGCGCCTTAAATGACCTAAAACAAAGCATAAGAATGCTAATTAATAAAAAGCACCTATGCTGGAATTTTCCAAGACTATAGAAACTTGACTTTAATCTAACCTAACCATTCCTAAACCTTTCCTAAGCTATACTAACCATAACCCCTATCAATTTACTACATTATTTTCGAAAATTCTTAATCCCTAGGGCAATACACCCATGCTGATTTTTTTTTAACCAAGCCACTATACTTCTTCTTCTTTTTTTCACCAAAACCTTTCAAACCACCATTATTAATCAAGCTAACAACAAAACCCTACCAAATCAATTCTTAAATTTCGAAACCCTAGCCTACCCCAATCTGATTTTTTTCTCCTCCAACAACATCTCCTTCTAATCACTCTTCTAATCACCAATATGCAACAAGAAAGGTAAAATCCCTAACAATATACCAAGAAATTCGAATTTCCTTACCTTCTCAACACCCACGAAATCTCTTCTTTTTGCTTCTAAAGATGGAGAAACTTTTCCTTGCACTTCCTACCACGTGAATCAACCTTCCTCAAGCATAAAAACCCTACCTTCTTCTCTTCTTCTTCTTCTTCTTAGATGGCCGACCTCTCCACTCTTCTTCCTCCTTAAAATTTTTGAAATCTTCTTACTCTCCTCCTCTCTTTGTGACTTTCAGATGACTAAGCCAGAGATGAACTAATTTTTACTTCTTTCTCATTTATTCCCTAAGCCAAAACGACATCACCTTAAGCCTCTCCCTCCATGCAATTCGTTAGCCACTCTTTTAAGCCTTAAGAAACTTCCTAATCCTTCTTAATTTAACCTAACCCTAACTCTTTAACTTAAACCTAATTCTTTAACCTAAGCCCAAGTTATTTCCCTCCTTATAACCTTTCCCAAAATTTCATTTTCCCTCCTTCCAACTTAAACTTTCCCAAAATTTCATCTTTCCCTCCTTCCATCTAATAATTTCGTGGGCTCCCACTTAAAAGCCCACTTGTTTCCTTTCTTTTTTTAATTTACTTCACCTTAAAACCCTAGCCCACTTATTTACTTTCCCCATCATTTAAATAATATTCCATTTGGCCTAAAGGCCCACTTTAATAACCTAAAGCCTTAAAACCTTATAAACACCTCCTAATTTATCCTAACACTATTTTATGGCCTCATTACCATTTTCTTATTCTTTTAAAATCTAACACCAAAATTAAAATTCTAATTTAACTAAATTCCTTCAATTAATATTTATGGCACTAAAATCCCAAATTATTCTAACCAATAGGAAATTTAATAAAACCCTAATTTCATACTATTTCATACTAACCAAAAGACAATATAAAAATGCAAACCTATTTAATAGGGAAAAAGGATCGGGGTCTAACACAAATCATCTATGCGCGGGAGCGGATATTTATTCTTAACGGTGGTATGATTGAGCTTCCTATAATCCACACACATTTGCAATGACCCATCTTTCTTCTTCACAAAGAGGACCAGAGCTCCCCAAGGCGACGAGCTCGGCCTAATGTAACCCTTCTCCAACAAATCTTTCAGTTGCTCTTTCAACTCCTTCAATTCCATCGGAGCCATACGATAAGGCAGAATTGAGATCGACGTAGTACCTCAAAGGAGCTCAATGCGAAACTCAATTTTCCTAGGTAGAGGTAGTCCTGGCAATTCCTCGGGAAAGACATCTGAAAATTCCCTGACTGCAGGAATATCTTCTAACCTCCCTCTATCTGCCTTCATGTCTAACAAAGAAGCCAAAAATGCTTCACACCCCTTCCTCATCAGGCTCTCTGCTGTCATAGCCGAAATAACTCGAGGTGGGCTGACTTTTCTATCTCCCATAAACGCCACTTTTCTTCCATTCTCTAAATCAAATTTCACTGTCTTCTGCTTGCAGTCTAAGTTAGCATGATACTTTTCTAGTGTATCCATACCCAAGATCACATCCAATCCCTCCATCTTCAAGGGCATCAAATCCACTACCAATTGTCCTCCACTAATACATATCTCACAATCTCTATGAACCTGAATAATAATAATATACTGTCCGATTGGGATACTCACCATTATAGGAGTACCCAAACGGCTTAAATTTCTCCTATGCACAGTTCTACCCGATGACATAAATGAATGGGTAGAAACCGGATCAATCAAAACAATAGCATCATCATCAAATAGTTTAACCATACCCGTCACCACTTCTGGAGCGGCCTCTGCATCCTCCCGTGTCATTGCAAACACCCTAGCTAGTGCTTTCCCCCTGGATCTTCCTGGAGGATTTACTCTCTTAACTACCTCAGAGCTACCCACTTCAATTGTGGTCTTCTGTCCCACTGTCTCTGTCCCCTTCGAAGCTTGCATCCCTGATTTCTCTCTTCTTGCCGGCTTCAGACACTCTCTGGCCATGTGTCCTTTCTTTCCACAATTGAAACACGCTCCTGTTAATCGATAGCAATCTCCTTTATGGAATCTCCCACAGTATTCACATTTGGGAATAGGTGGCCTATCCCCATCTCGTTTTCTACTGCCTCCCATCGTTGAAGCTTGATGAGAAACAGTAGAAGTCCTCATAGATCGAGGTCCTCTCGCACCACTGCTCTTCTCCTCAGACTGTACAGGGAAGGTTCTAGAACTCCTCTCAGGCATAGAAGTACCACCTCCCCTCTTGGACTGCTCTCTTCCCTTTCTTTTCTTGCTGACAGCACTCTTGATGTTCTCGATGTTTTCAACCCTAAAGCTGCTTCAACTAGCTGTTGGAAGTCACAGAAGTTCTGCACTACCACTTTTTCTCTGATGGCTAAGTGCAGTCCTGACTCAAACCGGCGGCACTTAGTAGCCTCACTCAGTGTCATTTTAGTAGCATATCTTGACAACTGTGTGAACCGACGCTCATACTCGCTAACTGTCAACTCCCTCTGGGCGAGACTCAGAAATTCCCTCTGCTTGTGCTGAATGTACACCTCAGATAGATATTTCTTTTTATAAGCAGCGAGAAAATCCTTCCATGCCAACCCTATCGGTTTCAACTGACTCCCCGGTACACACTCCCACCAATGCAAAGCATCCCCCTGAAGCAGACTGGCAGCATAAACAATCTTCTCATCATCTTCACAGTCCATCTGCTCCAATACCCTCTCTGTCTTCCTCAACCAGGTCTCGGCTTCTTCAGGATCAGTGGTCCCATAAAAGTCCACTTCTTCATACTTCCTTAGCTTGTCAAATTGTTTCCCCTTTTTAACTAGGGCCAATGCAGAAGCCTGCGGCATCTGACCCATATCCTGGAAAAAGGCATGAATAAATGCTTGGAACAATCTTAGATCCAGTGTAGGCACTTGCTCTGACTAACTAGGTGACTCTTGTGTCTGAGATCAGATGGGCTCACTACTTTGCCCTAAGGAAGCCTCAGCAACTCCCGGGGCTACCAACTCATCGGTGCTCTCCACCCTTAGTGGAGAGTCAGGTGCAATTGAACCTTGTAGAACTCCTCGTGTCTTTCTACAAGGTGACATCTTACTCCTTCAATAAAAATACTAATGATTAGCTTACAATTCATTTTAATCTTAGTTCCTATATGTATGCATGTCACTTAATGCAAATAATCAATTCACAGTGCAACAATTAATCACATAGAAAAACAAGTCAACCTACTATGCATTCTAAGCCTAGGAGAGAACCTAATCTCTGATACCAAACAATGTTATACCCCATTGCCGAAATCCAACATTCAAAAACATAGCCGCATGGAGGGCTAACATCTATACCCAGGCTAAATACTACGCCCGAATTCAATCCAAAAATTGAAAATCTTAAGGCCCAAATTGAAATTTAATTCTTCCAGGTAAGTTGTAGCTCCATGTCTCTAGTTTAATTTTCAACAAGAATCTACTCGATTGGATCTCCACAGATCAAGATATGATATCACCAAAATACTGAGGCATGTTCAGTGAGAAAATGCCAGTGCATATTATTGAAGAACAAACTCAATCTACCCGTCTCACTCTTTTCACTCAATCTCTCACCATAAATTTCAGATAGCTTCAATTATTGGTGGAGATGTAAAGAAAAGTCTTACGAATCCCATGGTTCAAGAATTAGGTCATTTGGAAGTTTAGAGAGGAAGTTATGGCCAAAAGACTCCAACACGTTTATGCCCTCAGCTGAAATGTACATGTCTCAGTACGAATGCCATAACTTTTGCTACAGAGGTTCGATTGACTTCGTTTTTTAGACCATTGGAAATAAGACTTCTAGATCTATAACTTTTATGAACACCTCGAAGGCTAATTCTATCGTTTGACTTCTATATCGTCTCACTTTCCTTTCGTCTTAGTTCTATCGTCTCATTTTCTTCCGTCTCATTTCCTTCTGTCTCATTTCTATCGTCTGCTTTTCTTCCGTCTCATTTCCACCGTCTGCTTTTCTTCCGTCTCATTTCTATTGTCTGCTTTTCTTCCGTCTCATTTCTATCGTCTGCTTTTCTTCCGTCTCATTTCCAGCACAAACCCTAACCTCCATTTAATCCCCTTTTTAATCTAACATAAGAAAATGAAAGCTTACCTCACAAGTGGATTTCTCTTCTTTTTCTTCTTCTTTCTTCTTTTTCGCGTTTTTCTCTTGTCTCTTTGGTTTCTACTACACCTCCTTTCTTTGCTAATTCAAACCATATTTTTATCTCTTGTTTTTACTCCATTTCTTCCAATTTTGCCCCTCCTTCACTTGGGCTTTCCAAGTTTACCCTTAATTTGTCTTATATGTCTCTACTCTTTCAACCCACTTAATAATATAATTCTAACACTTCATTCTAAATTCTAATTTCAATTCAATACCCCATTCATCCTTTTTAAATTTAAAGACTCAACTAAAAATAATAATAAAACAATTAAAGCAAAATAAAGAATAAATAAATAAATAAATAATAAAAAGAAAAAATGTGGGGCCCAACAAATACAGCTGATAAAGAATACTTTGTGAGAGAGACGTGAAGAGGCTCTGTAAGTGTACAAAGAATAATTATAAAGTTGGAATAGTATAGTAAAATCTCAGACTAACTCTGAGAACTGGACGTAGCCCAAGGTTTGGGGTGAATCAATCTAAAATCGTGGCGTCTATTCTCTAACCCTTATATTTAATTTTCTTATTATTAGACGAGTAGATAATATTACTTGCGATTGCATTGCTTATCAACTTTCGCAAAGTATTTTTGTAATCATTTTTTCGTAAAGAAATTCAAGAATTCTTAAAAGATTAATATTTTCGAAAAATTACACAATTCAACCCCCTTCTTGTGTAGTTTACATATCATATCGGATTTCCATATTAATAAGTGATTTACTTCACTATCTCATACCATGGCCCGGTCAATCTAGGATGAGTCAGGGGGGTCGGACCACATTTTCCATCCTTAGTTATTACACCAATATTGTGCATTTTATGACTTGCTTTATTAAAAAACATCAAATGTTGTGGTTGGGGCTTGAACTTGTGCCCTCATGGGGGCTTATGGTGAGCCTCAGGCATGTTAAAATTATATTTCTATAAATGTTCGACATGAAGCATATTGTCACATGAATTTTATGTTTATATTTGACATTGTGAATAGAATTTTAGTGAAAATGTTTTTGTGATTAATTATTAGGTCTGAGCCACAACAACCCTAATTATATAAATTATACATTTATATTTAATCATATAAAGTGTAGAAACTTTTATTGTAATTAATTATTTTAGTATAATAAATTTTATCCCATATGAATTTTTATTATATTTAAATAATTAGTTATGATGGAATATCAAATTATTTTTCTAATTTACTTATAGGTATTAGAAATTGGTATATAATTTGATAGTTTTATCATAAAGTTTAGCATAAATCTGCTTGAATTAAAAATTTAGCTCACGTGCAATTTTTATGTCATTTGATTTGTCTTTTAATATGTGTTTTAGATTGGTTATACATACATATAGTTTGCTAGCCTCAATTTATTGACAAGTGGTATGTAAGTTTAAATTATGCAACTATTAAAGTTGTTTGCTTCTCTAATACAAGTTGTGAAATTCCTGAATTAAGGGGTGAAAAATATAAAATTTGGATGGAGAGAATTCTTCTTTATTTGGGGTGGATGGACGTTAATTATGTTATCTAGAAGGATGAATAACCTAAGTTTAGAAAGGCTAGCACTACAGCTGAAATTGCTCTTTATAAATGTTGAGAGCAATATAATCACCTAAATGTGATGTTCACTAAAACCAAAATTTATGCTGGCATTTATGGTTCTGTACAATAGCATGGCAATGTCCGTGCTTTACTAAAGGTTGTTGATGAATAATTTGAAACTTCAGACGAAGACACTTGTAAACACCTTATTATGAAGTTTTCATCTACAAGGCTCACTAGTGTCTAAGATAGGCATGAGCACATTATAAAGATGAGGGAAAAAATATCTTATAATACACATAAGGATAAGTGTCAATAAATGAATTAATGACAATGTGTACTCAAGAGGAAAGGAGATTGTTGATGGAACAAGGAGAGAGTTCGCACAGTACACTTCTGGTTGTTTAAGGGAAGAAGAAAAATCAAACCAACTCAAAGGGAAAAGATCAAATACCTACCCAAGTAGACATTGAGAAGGAATCCAAGTAATTCTTTTGCAATAAAAAAGTACGCATGAAGAATTATTGTGTCAAACATAAGGAATGACTTGAAAAGAAAAGTAATATAATCTCACTAGTTTAGTTTGAATATAATATGGCTTAAGTTTATCACGACACATGGTGGATTGATTCTAGTTGTACAATCCATATTACAAGTGTGTTGTAGGATTGGCAAAACCCAAAGAAGCTAGTGGGAAGTGAGCAGTACATCTTATCTACAACAAGATATGTTCACGTGTGGAGGCTGTTGGGGATTGCAATTTAATTTTATTACTAGTTTTATTTTAAAACTAGAAATGACATTTTATATTCCCAATTTCTCTAAGAAATTGATTTCAGTTTCACGACTTATACAATTTGGATATTCCTTTCATTTTTTGAAAAATATTTAAAGTTAAATTATAAATCTAAATTTGTTATGAATGTAACATTATTTAATGGTCTTTTTTGTTTTAATTTACAAGATAATACCTATTACAATGCAACACATGTTTATGCTGGAACAAAATGTTGTCATGAATGAAAATTCCTCTATGCTATGGAATCAGATATTAGGAAATATCTTTATGGAAAAGGATTAAAAGATTGGTGACTGACGAAGTACTTAGTACTTTAAATTTTGCTGATTTTGATAATTGTGTGGACTACATAAAGGGAAAGCAGATCAACAAATCAAATAAAGGTGTCAAAATTTTTTAGACATATTAGAAATCATATATACGAATAATTATAGTCCATATATATACTCTTATGTTTAGACATACTTCATCTTATTTATAGATGATTATTCATGATGTATGTATCTCTACTTGCTTTATAAAAAGAATGAAACACTAGATGCTTTCAAAATATTCAAGTTGAACTAAAGAAATAATGCAATAAGGAAATTAAGATCACGAGATCTGATAAAGGTGGGGAATATTATGGCAGGTATATTGAAGGGGGACAAACAATTCGTCCATTTGTGAGGTATCTTTGAGAAAATAGGATAGTAGCCTAATACACTATGCGTAGATCTCTAGACCATAATAGTATGATAGAAAGAAGAAACCGAACATTGTGGACATGGTACAAAGCATGCTAAGTAGCTTCAAACTTCCTAAATCTTATAGACTCAAGCTCTCAAGATTACTGTCTATATATCAAACTAGGTACCATCTAAGACTATTCCAAAGAAGCCATTTGAGTTATTTAAAGGTTGAAAATTGTGTTTGCGACATATACTCTTTTGAGGATGTTTGTCTGAAATAAGAATTTACAATCCACTAAAGAGGAAATTGGACCCAAGGACCATAAATGGGATTCATTGGATATGCTAAAAGGTTTAAGAGATATAGGTTTTATTGTCATCATATTACACTAGAATTGTGGACTCAAGAAATGCAAAATTTCTTGATAATGACTTAATTAGTGGGAGAGACCAATTTCAAGATATAGTCTCTAATAATGAACATATGGATACTTAACGTCCCACCTCAAATAGTAAGGTGGTTGTCATTCACAATGATCCTCAAGTTTAAATAAACATTTTATAATCAACTATTAAAATTCAATAGCTTACTATAAACATAAATGAAAATCAAGAAATTCCACAAGTTGTCGATAATCTAGTAGATTCAGTTGTTTAGGAATTGCTTGAAAGCATTCGGTAATCAGTTGAACAACAGACTCTATAGGAGGATGTTGGCACAACATTAAGGAGATCTACTAGAATAAAAAAATCAATTATCACCAGTGATTAAATTGTATATCTATAAGAAACTTACTATAATATAGGAGCCAAGAATGATCCTGAGAACTTTTCACAAGCTATAAGTTACAATGAATCAAATTTATGGCACAAATACTATGAAGGAAGAATTGAATTCTATGAAGAATAAAGATTTTTGGTATCTTGTTGAGATGCCTAAAGGAGCAAAACCCATAAGATGAAAATGGGTAATTAAGACAAAGAAAAACTTGTTAGGCAATATTGAGAGATACAATGCAAGTCTCATTGTTAAAGGATTCACTCAAAAGGAAGGAATCAATTATACAAATACATTTCCTTTGGTGTCTAGAAAAGATTCACTTTGTATAATTTTTGCATGGGTTGCTTAATTTGACATAGAATTGCATCAAATAGATGTGAAAATGACTTTCTTAAATGGTGACCTAGAGGAAGAGGTTTATATGAAATAACCAGATGGATTTTTCCTCTAATAATGGTGAGAATTTGGCTTACAAACTTAAAAGATCTATATATAGATTGAAACAAGAATCCCACGAGTGGTATTTGAAATTTGATGATATTATCTTATCACTTGGTTTTGAAGAAAATTTCATAGATCAATGTACATATCATAAAGTTAGTGGGAGTAAATTTTTATTATTATTATTATATGTGGGTGATATATTACCTTCAACCAATGATGATGTGAAACAATTTCTCTCTAAGAATTTTAAGATGAAAGATATCGGTGATGCATATTATATCATTGGTATTAAGATTCAAGGAGAAAAATTATGTGGTATTTTAGGTTTGTCTCAAAAAAATATATTAATAAAGTTTTAGAGAGATTTTAGACGAAAGATTGTTCATGTAGTGTAGCTCCCATTGCAAAAAGGGATAGGTTCAATTTGGACCAATGCGTTAAAAATGATTTTGAAAGGAAACAAAAGAAAAGCATTCCACATGCTTTTATAGTTGGAAGCTGTTGGATCCGGGACCCAACTGCATAGACTTACCACTGTCACACTTGCTCTGATACCACAGTTGTTGGATCCGGGACCCAACTGCTTATAACTTAACACTCTTATTCTTGCTCTAATACCACAAGATGTCGGACCCCGATTTCGGAGCCCAACTTCCGTATTCCTGAAACCTTGCGCTTATTACATTGCAGTGCTATTTGCTGCTGTTCCATAAAAGTGATGAGCGCACACTACCTAAACATCATAATCACTTATTGACTTGTTCATGTAAAATGTAGCTTAAAGCCTCACGTTCACATAGAGGCACGAATCACCTTAATCGGAGTTATATAACTCAAGATACACTCCAAAAACCTAAAAGAGTTCACACCTGAAACATGCTCTCTTAACCGGCCTCTCACTTCCTTTAATGAGAACTTCCTCAATTTAACTCCAAATGATACCAATTTTTGTAGAACGAAAGATATATGTCTTGTAAATCCAATGGTTCAAGCCTCACCTCAATTGGAGGTTGGATGATGGATTTATACCCAAAAGAATAGACCATTCTCACTTCCAAAATCAAATTGAAACTCTTTTGGCGTGATTGCCATAACTTTTTATTTGCATATCGTATTGTGTTCGTTCTTTCACCATTTGAAATTATACATCTAGATCTACAACTATTATGAAGACCCCAAAGCGATATTCGGCTTCTAACATTGTCCAATTTGCACTTTTGCCCGTAGCTGTCCGTTAAACGGACACACATGTCCGTTTAACGGACACGTTCGGGTGAATGGGTACCAAATGCTTTGGAAATGTCCGTTAAACGGACATGCAAGTCCGTTTAATGGACATGAGCAGGCTAAGGGGTGTTTTGGCACCCGTGGCTGTCCGTTTAATGGACATTCGTGTCTGTTTAACGGACACGCCTTTCTTCAAAACTTCAAACCCTCTCCCCTTCTATCCAACTTCAAACCACTTGACACTAGCATCTTTCAAAACTCATAACTTCTTAATCCTAACTCCAACATGTGCATACTATACCTCTATGGAAAGATAACAAGATTCTATACAACTCTCATGAAGGATGAAAAAGCTAATTCCATCATTAATCAAGGAAAAAAGCCACTCAAAGGACACTGCTCATTAAAGACCAATGTAACAGTAATATAGCTAAATGAACAGTGACTGAATGTGTTCTTCACCTCATAAATTTTTAACCCTAAGTCCAAATGAGACAAATGATACACCCTTAGAAAGTTATTAACTTCTACTACAATCTTCATGAAGACTTCCTGATCTAAATCAAGCCCTAACAGGGTCTAAAACTGAAGCAAAGTTCTATTAAATTTTAGGAAAATTTGACAGCACTTCCCTTGAAAATGCAACTAACCAATTTGCAATCCTAATGCTTCCACCTGCATAAAACTCAACATGCAACCTCGTATAACATAACTTAATCCCAAAAGCATCTCCAAATGCAATTCAAGGAAACAACCACACTCTTAGCATTCTAACCATATCCAACTATACAATGATGCAATTGTTTTAAAATATACGTGGATTTCACGAAATACATTAGAACTTAACATTCTTGCTTTCATATGAAAAATATGAGTTATTACAAGGATTTAGAGGCATTTTAAGCCACTTGCATCCAAAATTCAAAATACAACTTGCAAAAGTAAACTTGCCCAAATTGCATCTAAAGCATTGATTTACAAAAGCTATCTTGAAAATACAAAATCATCATTTCTGGAGTAATGCCTTTAAGCTCGATGGTCGATCTCGTGCTCCTCACCTGGAGATGGGACGGGATTGGAGGGGTTGAGCTTTCACTCGTGGGTAACATGTTTATATTTATGCAAATAAGCTGAATCTATTCATTATTCATACTGTTAGCAATTTTCTCATCAAACATTCATACAACTTGCATTCTCATAATTTCATCAAGCTAAAAGCATAACATTCATGATTCATGCATCTTTCATTCTGGCACATACATGCTACACATAGATACATAGCTGATGGTTCATAAGTCCACAATAATCGATTTAATTACACAGTATAGTCGTATCTTCGAGGAGTCCAAAAGGAACATCCTATGCCATGATCAGGCGGTAGTGGTTTATATCGTCACCGTGCACGTGACTTTGCTGGGTGGAATTAAGTACCCACATAACACAAATTCATGCATTAAAATCTGGACTGTTCTTGTCTGCTGGCTGATTTTTGAAATTGGATTTTTTATGCATCCAAATAGCTGATTCTTGAAAATTGTATTTCATGCTTAAATCACCTTTCATGATTTCACTAATATTCATGCTCATTCAATTCATGAACTTGTCAAGCAAAAGCAAGCAATGTCATATACTAATCAAACTCTCACATAATGGCAATCATAAATCAATTAATACACAACCAAAGCTCAATCAATGCTCAACCCAAGGTAATTGAAAAACATTAATTTTCCTTAGTTGAGATAGTATTTAGAACTTACTAACATAAAGATAAAAATGAAACCCACCTTATAACTTGCTTAACCCTTGCTTAGGAGTGCTCTTCTCCTTGCTCTTCTCCTCTCTCTTGCTCTACTTCAAGAGAAACAATACCCATTTCAACATAACTTCAATTAAAATTCTACATAACCTCTTTCATGAAATTTACTTGAAATCACTAAACCCACTTCCTTTCTAAGCTTTCTACACCAAAACCCAACTAAAAACCAACACTTGAAAACATAACTTACCTTGGTTCTTGACTCAACCCAAGAGTTTCTTGGTTCAAAATATAGCTTAGCTCTTCCTCTACACTTTTCCTTCTTGAACTTTCTTCAAACTCTCACTTGAACTCTTGGAATCTCAAACCCTAACCAAGCTTTTCTTCTTTTCTCCTTCTTCTTTCTCCTCCCACGACTTCTCCTTCTCTTTTCCTCTAAATTTTCGTAACCTACCTCTCTTCTTCTCCTACTCACTTATTTCCTCCTCCTTTTATACTTCTCACTAACTCACTTAAGCCCAAAAGCCTAAAGCCCACTCACTTCTTCTTCCTTCCTTCTCATTTCTTCTTTATTTTCCTCTTCAAACTTCTCAAGCCCACTAATTCTTTAAGCCCATCATATTCTCTCCCTTTCCTACCTCATTAAGGCCCAACTAACTCATTTAATCTCATTAACTCACCACCTAACTCTTTAATGCTATCACATTCTAATTAATATCAACTCAATGAATGCTAACATAACTCACTCAATTAGTCTAATCATGCTTAACTTTAAAATTTTTTTTTTGGGGCTAACATTTCTCCCCTCCTTAAGAAATTTCGTCCTCGAAATTCTTACCTGATCCATTGAAGAGGTGTGGATAGTTCTCCTTCATTGCATCCAAAGGTTCCCACGTCGCCTCTTCAACTGCATGATTCCTCCAAAGGACTTTAACTAGCTGAATTGTCTTGTTCCTGAGAACTTTCTCCTTGCTATACAGAATTGCCACTGGCATCTCCTCATAGCTCAGATCATCACTCAGTTGAACCTCTGAGGTCGAATAATGTGAGAAGGATCGATCTGTACCTTCTCAACATGGAAACATGAAAACATCATGGATCCGAGACAACTCTGGAGGCAATGCCAACTTGTAAGCTAACGGCCCGATCCTCTCTAGAATCTCATACGGACCCATATACCGAGGACTTAACTTGCCTTTCTTGCCAAACCTCATGACTCCCTTCCATGGAGACGTCTTCAGGAATACTTTGTCACCTATTGCATACTCCATCTCCTTCCTGTGAGCATCTGCAGATAACTCTTCATTCTATCTCGAAATTTGCCTTAAGCCGCTGCTTGATCAAACTAACCTTATTCATTGTCATCTGAACCAATTCTGGTCCTACCAGTTTCCTTTCACCTTCTTCATCCCAACATATTGGAGTCCTGCATCTTCTTCCATACAGCGCTTCATAAGGAGCCATCTGAATGCTCGAATGGTATGAATTGTTATAGGCAAATTCGACCAACGGCAAATGTTCATCCCATGCTCCTTTGAAGTCCATGACACACGCTCTGAGCATTCCCTCTAGGGTCTGAATGGTCCTCTCAAACTGACCATCCGTTTGAGGATGAAATGCTGTGCTGAAACTCAACTTAGTCCCTAAAGCTTCCTGCAAAATACTCCAGAATCTTGACATAAATCGAGGATCCCTGTCGGATACTATGGAATCTGGAACTCCATGTAACCTTACTACCTCATCAATGTATTTCCTTGCTAACACCGCATCTAATCATTCTCGCTTAATTGCGGAAAATGGGCTGACTTGGTTAACCGATCTACAATAACCCATATGGCATCATGCTTCCTACTAGTTCTGGGTAAACCCATCAGAAAATACATAGTGATCCTTTGCCACTTCCATTCAGGAATGGACAATGGCCTTAACAAGCCTGAAGGTGCCTGGTGTTCAGCCTTGACCTGCTGACACACTAGACATTTGCTCACATACTCTGCTACATCCCTTTTCATGCCTTTCCACCAGAAATGCTCCTTCAAGTCCTTGTACATCCTGGTGCTGCCTGGGTGCATGGAATAAGGCGCGTTATGTGCCTCATCCTTGACTTCCTTAACATTCAGAATACACAATCTGCTTCCGACTACCATAAGTCTGTCATCTCTCACTACCACTTCAGACTGCTTGCCATTTTGGATTTCCTCAAGAAGCTTACTCAATTCTGCATCCTGCTCCTGTAACTCCTTGACTTTCTCTCTAAGTATCAGCCTCACCCTGAATTGAGCAAGAATGCATTCTGACTTCTCCTGCTTCAAGCTTATCTTAAGCTTAGCCATCTGTTCCAACAAAGGCAAGTAAACTGCCTGGACATGAGCTATGGATGACTTCCTACTCAATGCATCCGCTACTACATTTGCCTTGCCTGGATGGTACTCAATCATCAAATCGTAGTCCTTAAGTAACTCAATCCACCTTCTCTGCCTCAAATTAAGCTCTTTCTGGCTCAGTAAATACTTAAGACTCTTGTGATCCGTAAAGATCCTAGTCTGCACCCCATACAAATAATGTCTCCAAATTTTCAGGACAAAAATTAATGTTGCTAGCTCTAAATCATGAGTAGGATAATTCAACTCATATGGCTTCAACTGCCGTGAAGCATAGGCTATCACTCTGTCGTTCTGCATTAACACACAACCCAAGCCTTTTCTCGAAGTATCACTATACACTGTATACCCCTGATCTCCATTGGGCAGGATTAGGATTGGAGTGCTCGTTAATCTATGCTTGAGTTCCTCAAAACTCTTCTGACATTCTTCGTTCCAGATAAACTGTTGATTCTTCCTCAACAATTTAGTTATCGGCGCAGCTATCATGGAGAATCCCTCCACAAACCTCCTGTAATAACCTGTCAGGCCTAGAAAACTCCGTACCTCTTTTACTGTCTTAGGCTCTTGCCAATTAACCACTGCTTCTATTTTTCTCGGGTCAACATGGATCCCTCTGCTGGAGATCACATGTCCAAGGAAAACCACTTCATGCAGCCAAAATTCACACTTGCTGAATTTGGCATATAGCTCTCTTTCCCTTAATCTTTGCAACACTATTCTGAGATGCTCTGTATGTTCCCCTTCATCCTTGGAATAGACCAGAATGTCATCGATAAATACTATGACAAACTGATCTAAAAACTCCTAAAAACCCCATTTATAAGGTCTATGAATGCAGCTGGAGCATTGGTCAGTCCGAATGGCATGACCTTGAACTCATAGTGCCCGTAACAGGTCCTGAAAGCCGTCTTGCTAACATCAGACTCCCTGATTCGGAGTTGATGATAACCTGATCTGAGATCTATCTTCAAAAAGACCCTTGCTCCCTGCAGCTGATCAAATAGATCATCTATCCTGGGCAGAGGATACTTGTTCTTAACCGTCACCTTGTTGAGTTTCCTGTAATCAATGCACATCCGCCACGTTCCATCCTTCTTCTTAACAAATAGAACTGGCGCTCCCCAAGGTGATGAACTTGGCCTGATAAAATGCTTTTCTAATAATTCCTGCAATTGCTCCTTAAGCTCCCTCAACTCAGCTGGAGCCATCCTGTATGGTGGTATTGAAATGGTCATGTTCCGGAATCAAGTCAATTGCAAACTCAATTTCCCTCACCGGCGGCAAACCTCGTAACTCTTCTCGAAATACTTCTGGGAACTCCCTCACTATAGGGTAATCCTCCAACCTTCCTACTTTCACCTCTGGATCCACTACATGTGCCAAAAAGGCCTCGGCCCCGCCCATCATCTGTCACCTAGCAAAGTGAAATGATCCTCGATCTTGGCATCTTCTGTCCCCTCAAGACCACTTTCTCTCCATCTCCCAGTCAAACTCCACTTCCTCATCGCTACAATCTAACTTTGCCCGGTACTTTTCCATGGCATCCATACCTAGTATGACATTTAGTCCCTTTAGGTTCAGAGGTAGCAAGTCTACTACCAATCTAGCACCATCGATACCGAGCTCGCACTCCTTATAGACTAGATCGATCACCACCTTACTCCCTAAAGGAGTACTAACAACCAGAAAATTATCCATAATCTCGTGGATTCACAGCATGCATATTCAGACTTGAGGAAACAAATGAATGTGTAGAGCCAGTATCAATCAGAACATAAACTGCTGAATTAAATAATTGAGCCATATCAGTCACAACTCCGAGAGCAGTTGCGGCTTCTTCCCTGGTCATGGCAAATACTCTGGTGGTGTCGACCGTGCCTTGGCCTCCCCGCAGATTTGCCTTCCTCATGCCTCTGAATCGCCTATTTCAGAATCGTGCGGTTCCGCTATTTCCGTCGCCTCTGGACTTGAAATTGAGAGCCCTCTTGCCTTGACCTCTGAGGACAATCTCTCATCATGTGCCCTTCTCTCCACATTGAAACAACCACCAAACCCCCGAGACACTTCCCGGGTGAAACTTCCCACATTGATCACACCGAGGGTTTGCATACTTTCCTTTCCATGTCTTCCCTGGGCCTCCCACACTGAGACACCGCCGAATCGCCTTGATCTGCCGGGCTCTTGGCAGACCACTCCGCCCATACCACCCGAGAATGAAAAGTCCTGGTGCTCCTTTCGGTCTTGGAGCACTCACTCCTTCTGGAAGACCGCTCCTGGTCTTCCTCTTTACTTACCTCGACTTGATGTTATCCAACTTTTCTCGCACGAGAGCAAGATCTACCAACCTTGGCGGCCATGGAAATTATGGATCAACACCTTCTCCCTGATTCCTAAGTGCAATCCACTCTCAAACTTGCGGCACTTATCCTCTTTAGTCGCCACAATGTTTGCTGCATACCGTGATAGCTGAGTGAATTTCAACTCATATTCACTCACACTCAGCTCCCTCTGCGTGAGGCTCAAAAACTCCCTGACCTTCTCTTGGACGTAAACCCTCGAGAAGTACTTCTTCCAGAATACTTCCAGAAACTCCCTCCATGTCAGCACTGGAGGTACTGCCTGACTGCGGGGCACTGACTCCCACCAGTGCAGCGCATCCCCTTGCAATAAACTAGCTGCATATTCTAACCTCTCCTTATCTGAGCACTTCATCTGATTCAGGACCCTCTCGGTCCGCTTCAGCCATGCTTCAGCTTCCTCGGGATTAGTAGTCCCGCTAAAATCGACAGCCCCATACTTCCGGAGCTTGTCATACTGCCCACTCCGATCTGCTGGAGTTGGCATCTGAGCTTGCATTCCTTGGCCCATGGTGTAAGTGAAAGCCTGGGCGAAGGCCTGAAAGAACTGGGGATCTACTGGGTTTACTTGAGGCATAGGAGGGGGCTGGAGAGGCACTTCATGCTGCACACTTGGTACCTCTGAATCTGAAACAGGGATGGTCCCTGCATCTTGGGGAATATGGGATTCATTCGTACTTCCCCGCTGAGAGCCTGATCGAGATTGAGCTCCTCGAGTTCTCCTTCGAGGTGGCATATTACTCCTTTAATTGAAAACCATTTCAAATCTTTAACTTATGCGTTGTAAAACCAGTTCAAATCATGTAAAACAATTCAAAACCAATAATGCATGTACTGTATTTAAAACAATGCTTAGGATTCAAGTAACATGATGCATGCTGACTCTATCTTTGAGGCTACCCACTAGGGTTCCTAGGAAATCGTAAACTTAGGGCTGCTCTGATACCACAATTGTTGGATCCGGGACCCAACTGCATAGACTTACCACTGTCACACTTGCTCTGATACCACAGTTGTTGGATCCAGGACCCAACTGCTTATAACATAACACTCTTATTCTTGCTCTGATACAAAAAGATGTCAGATCCCGATTTCGGAGCCCAACTTTCGTATTCCTGAAACCTTGCGCTTATTACATTGCAGTGCTATTTGCTGCTGTTCCATAAAAGTGATGAGCGCACACTACCTAACCATCATAAAAACATATTGACTTGTTCATGTCAATTGTAGCTTAAAGCCTCACTTTCACATAGAGGCAAGAATCACCTTAATCGGAGTTTTATAACTCAAGATACACTCCAAAAATCTAAAAGTGTTCACACTTGAAACATGCTCTCTTAACCGGCCTCTCACTTCCTTTAATGAGAACTTCCTCAATTTAACTCCAAATGATACCAATATTTGTAGAAAGAAAGATATATATCTTATAAATCCAATGGTTCAATCCTCACCTCAATTGGAGGTCGGATGAGGGATTTATACCCAAAATAATAGACCATGCTCACTTCCAAAATTAAATTGAAACTTTTTTGGCGCGATTTCCATAACGTTTTATCTAGATATCCGATTGTGTTCGTTTGTTCACCATTTGAAAGTAGACATCTAGATATACAACTCTTATGAAGACCACAAAGAAAGATTCGGCCTCTACCATTGTCCAATTTTCACTTTTTCCTGTAGCCGTCCGTTAAATGGACACACATGTCCGTTTAACGGACACGTTCGGGTGGATGGGTACCAAATGCTTTGGAAATGTCCGTTTAACGGACATGCAAGTCCGTTTAACGGACATGAGCAGGCGAAGGGGTGTTTTGGAACCCGTGGCTGTCTGTTTAACGGACACGCCTTTCTTCAAAACTTCAAACCCTCTCCCCTTCTATCCAACTTCAAACCAGTTGACACTAGCATCTTTCAAAACTCATAACTTCTTAATCCTAACTCCAACATGCGCATACTATAACTCTATGGAAAGATAACAAGATTCTATACAACTCTCATGAAGGATGAAAAAGATAATTCCATCATTAATCAAGGCAAAAAGCCACACAAAGGACACTGCTCATCAAAGACCAATGTAACAGTAATATAGCTAAATGAACAGTGACTGAATGTGTTCTTCACCTCATAACTTTTTAACCCTAAGTCCAAATGAGACAAATGATACACCCTTAGAAAGTTATGAACTTCTACTACAATCTTCACGCAGACTTCCCAATCTAAATCAAGCCCTAAGAGGGTCTAAAACTGAAGCGAAGTTCTGTCAAATTTTAGGAAAATTTGACAACACTTCCCTTGAAAATGCAACTAACCAATTTGCAATCCTAATGCTTCCACCTGCATAAAACTCAACATGCAACCTCGTATAACATAACTTAATCCCAAAAGCATCTCCAAATGCAATTCAAGGAAACAACCACACTCTTAGCATTCTAACCATATCCAACTATACAATGATGCAATTGTTTTAAAACATACATGGATTTCACGAAATACATTAGAACTTAACATTCTTGCTTTCATATGAAAAATATGAGTTATTACAAGGCTTTAGAGGCATTTTAAGCCACTTGCATCCAAAATCCAAAATACAACTTGCAAAAGTAAACTTGCCCAAATTGCATCTAAAGCATTGATTTACAAAAGCTATCTTGAAAATACAAAATCATCATTTCTGGAGTAATGCCTTTAAGCTTGATGGTCGATCTCGTGCTCCTCACCTGAAGATGGGACGGGATTGAAGGGGGTGAACTTTAAACATGGGTAACATGTTTATATTTATGCAAATAAGCTAAATCTATTCATTATTCATCTGTTAGCAATTTTCTCATCAAACATTCATACAACTTGCATTCTCATAATTTCATCAAGCTAAAAGCATAACTTTCATGATTCATGCATCTTTCATTCTGGCACATACATGCTACACATAGACACATAGCTGATGGTTCATAAGTCCACAATAACCCATTTAACTACACGAGTGTTGTCGATGTTGAGGAATCCAAAAGGAACATCCTATGCCACAATCGCAAAGTGCGGTAGTTTAAACCTATCGTCAACATGCACGTGACTTTGCTGGGTGGACTTAAGTACCAACATAACAAAAATTCATGCATTAAAATATGGACTGTTCTTGTCCGCTGGCTAATTTCTGAAATTGGATTTTTCATGCATCCAAATAGCTGATTCTTGAAAATTGTATTTCATGCTTAAATCACCTTTCATGATTTCACTAATATTCATGCTCATTCAATTCATGAACTTGTCAAGCAAAAGCAAGCAATGTCATATACTAATCAAACTCTCACATAATGGCAATCCTAAATCAATTAATACACAACCAAAGCTCAATCAATGCTCAACCCAAGGTAATTGAAAAACATTAATTTTCCTTAGTTGAGATAGTATTTAGAACTCACTAACATAAAGATAAAAATGAAACCCACCTTATAACTTGCTTAACCCTTGCTCAGGAGTGCTCTTCTCCTTGCTCTTCTCCTCTCTCTTGCTCTACTTCAAGAGAAACAAAACCTATTTCAACATAACTTCAATTAAAATTCTACATAACCTCTTTCATGAAATTTACTTGAAATCACTAAACCCACTTCCTTTCTAAGCTTTCTATACCAAAACCCAACTAAAAACCAACACTTGAAAACATAACTTACCTTGGTTCTTGACTCAACCCAAGAGTTTCTTGGTTCAAAATATAGCTTAGCTCTTCCTCTACACTTTTCCTTCTTGAACTTTCTTCAAACTCTCACTTGAACTCTTGGAATCTCAAACCCTAACCAAGTTTTTCTTCTTTTCTCCTTCTTCTTTCTCCTCCCACGACTTCTCCTTCTCTTTTCCTCTAAATTTTCGTAACCTACTGATTGAGCCAAGTTTATATTATAAATTGGCTGCATTTTCATAGCTACTTATGCATGTGTGGACTCCTTATTGATGATTTTTGTGCTTAAATTGGTTCCTCATGCTGAGTTCTTTCAACTCCCAATTTGTCAGTAAATTGTCAAGATTTGATACTTATTTTTCCATAATTTTTATTGGGACAATTGATACTGCAAATTGTTGTTTTTGTTGTTATTTAATTTCAGGAACAAAGGAGTCAACGCGTCGAAGTCAACAAATAAGGTCGAGTTCAGACGTCGTCGCATGCATGGCGTCTCACACGTCATGGCGAACACACTTCCACACGTCACGGCGCATGACGATGCAGACGACGTGACGAGCAGACGAGTGCACACGTCGCGACGAATTTAATTCATTTATCTTATTCGTCGCGACGTACAAGCGGATACCCGACCTATTTATGGAAAGTCTGTCTCACTGTTACAACCCGAGCTCGTGACCCATCATATAAGAGCTTCCATTTTTAGGTTACGGGCAGGCAAAGAGAGAGACGAACACACAGAGAGACAATACAGACGAAAAGATACTGAACGAGAGAGACGACTTGGAACGCAGACTCTGGAGCAGAAGACCTTCACATTCTCATCGTCGTCCATCACTATCACCACAGTCATCATCATCACCGTCAGCATCTTCTGCAACATGAGTCTCGTTCATTCTCCAACATCCGAGGGATCGATCGGAGACATACGTAGCTAAACCCTCCGTCCTCTTGAAGATGTAGCAATGGCTTGAGTTTACAGAGCTTCAAAGGGGAGTAATCATTTAGTGTTGAAAGTTTAGTTATATCTGTGTAATGTCTGAGTTAGAGATTGCATCGGTGTAGCTAGATTAGCATGGTTATAGTTTAATCATGTGTTAAACACTATTTTGAAATTTGGACGAGTATTCTGTAGAACTTTTGTGCTTAATATATGAAGTTTCATATATGTCATTGGATTTTGCATCTACGGTTTTAATCTGCCTAGTTGTGTTTGATTGAGATTGTTGTGTTTTATTCAATCGACCAATTGCATTTGCTTGTCTAATTTTCATACTAAGGTTTTTAACAAAGATTTAAACAATGGAGTTCATTGATTAGATCTTTGGACCTAAAGAGTCCTTTAGGGTTGTTCTTATGAAACTTAGTGGATTGTATCCCTGAAAATCA
Source organism: Erythroxylum novogranatense (assembly GCA_029891385.1). Classification (NCBI taxonomy): domain Eukaryota; kingdom Viridiplantae; phylum Streptophyta; class Magnoliopsida; order Malpighiales; family Erythroxylaceae; genus Erythroxylum; species Erythroxylum novogranatense. The sequence continues at coordinate 40,864,224 of CM057231.1, forward strand.
ATTTTTAACTGTGATAGCCTGAGCCTCATTTTCAAGAGGATTTTATCAATTTGATTTTATCTGATTGTGTGTTTATTGCATTATTTGAAAAATACCAAAAACATTCTTTACACTTTTTGTTTAATTTTGATTGCTTTACTGGTTTAGACCAAAAAACCAAACCCCCATTTTATCAACTTCATTGCAATTTTTGACAATTAGGCTAGATTAGACCATTTTTATATTGGTTCCAATTAAGTGAGATGACCTGAGGTTGCATCCTATACTGCAGTCTTGGAATTTATTTTATTTGACCGGTTTCTAAGGATCGATCGTAAGGTCGAATCGACAGAGCCGCGATCAAATTGGCGCCATTGTCGGGGAACCAAGTAATTGGTTTACCATTGGATAGCCATTGTCATTTATGACTTGTCGTTGATAATAGGAATCATTGTTTTTGATTGCATTTAGATAGTTTGATTTTTACACTTGTTCATAGTATAGATTTGATTTCCCTTTGCACACGCATGCATCATACTTTGATCTTATTTCATACTTTACACAATTTTCACACATACACACTCATACATACATTCATACATCCATACTCTCACATTCATCGCATTTCACTTTTATCTGATTTTGTGAGACTGTGAGCAAATTTTGTTACCATTCCTTTTATTTGTGGATTGATTTTTGTGCATGCCCAGGAGAGGTAGACTTGTTCAATTCCAACCTGAAGTTGAGAGACATTTGAGGAGACTTAGGAAAGAGAGGAAAGAACAAGAGAGAAGGAGTGTAGTAGAGAGAGATAGTGAAATCATGGCTGAGAATCCTAATATCTTTCCCAATCCTGATTTTCCTGTTCACCAACCTAGAAATGGAACTAATGGAGGAAATGGTGAGCATGAGAGAGTGGGAGAGAACAATGAGAATCAGCGACGTAGGACAATTAGGGAAGCAACTACATCTGATGTGCATTATGATCCATTTACAGCTGCTTGCCCTAATTTTGATGTTAATTTTGAGATTAAGGGTTTATTGATTAATTCACTTCCTAAATTTCATGGTTTGGCAGGAGAGGATCCATATATGCACCTTCAGGCTTTGACAATGATCTGCCAGAGTATGAAGCCAGTGGGAGCTACTTTGGATCAAGTGCTGTGGAAGGTGTTGTTAGCGATCTAGAAGGGGGGGTTGAATAGATCTTAAAACTCTTTGATAATTTCTACAAGAAAATCAGAAGTTAAAACACACAAAAACAATTTTGATAAACTTAATTGAAAAGTGTAAGGAAGAAGATCAAACACTTGCTTTTATAGAGGTTCTCTTTAAGACCACGTCCTCTACCTAAGCTCCCACTTAGGATTTTGCCAATCACTTTATTGCACACTTTGTAGTTGAGTGTGAACTTTTTACAACTTCACTTGAATTCCGGCTCAAGCAACCTTTACACACGATTTGTATTACGTCACAAATTTCAAAATTTCTCAAAATTTCAAAATCTGTATCACCATCAAAATTGTTTTTGTGTGTTTTAACTTCTGATTTTCTTGTAGAAATTATCAAAGAGTTTTAAGATCTATTCAACCCCCCCTTCTAGATCGCTAACAATTGGTATCAGAGCAGAAGTATCCGGGGATGGCACACAATAAACTAGCGGAAGAAGGTAACACAAATTATCGCCCTCCTTTATTTAATGGTACTAACTATTCTTCTTGGAAAAATCCTATGAAGTACCACATCATTAGCGAGGAGTAGAATATTGGAAGATAATTATCTTGGTCCTCAACCACCGTTAAAAGAAAATGGTGAGTTAAAACGAGCTGGAGTATGATGATAACGATTGGAGGCAAGCGTACATCAACGCCAAAGCTATGAAGGCGATATATTGTGCATTAACGATTCGAGGAAAGAAACCGGTAAATTCTTGCACCACTGCCAAGGAAATGTGGGAGAGACTTCGAGTAACTCATGAAGGGACAAATCAAGTACGGGAGATAAAGATCAACATGCTTCTCCACGACTACGAGATGTTCGTCATGAAGGAAGGTGAGTCAATTTCTACAATGCTTGACCGTTTTGTATATCATCTCCTTTCTTATAGAACTTATATTTGAGCTTATAGAACTTGTATATCATCTCCTTGCTTCATCCTCTATTTATAGTCAAAGAAATATAGCTGTTGGAGCTCTTCTAGCCGTTGCTTGATTTGATATAGTCGTTGCTTGATCTTCTCCATTCCATTTTTAGCAAATTGGACCGTTGGAGCTGAATCTGTGCTTCAATAAGTCGACTTGTCGAATACATAAGTCGACTTGTTTCAACCATTTACGTAAAACATGTACCTCCGCTCTCTAATAAGTCGACTTGTTATGTATAAGTCGACTTGTGTCCCTCGATAAGTCGACTTGTTTCCTGATAAGTCGACTTGTTTCACCCGATAAGTCGACTTGTTATCTATAAGTCGACTTGTCTGAGTTCATCTTCATATGTAAGCCATCTTGTAATGTGTAAGTCGACTTGTTTAGCCTTCAATAGTAACATTCGTTCAAATCCTCTAGAATCTTCATATTTTATGCCACTTATACTTAGAATGAACACCTTTCTTGATTTTTCAATAATTAAACATTTGCTCATCTTGTTTTGCATGATTCTTTCCTTGAGTAACACCTGAAATAATTTCTTAACTAATTCTAGATATTTTATTATTATCAAAACATAAAGGGATTTAATTTGTCAACCACCATTGGTCCAACAGGTGTTCCATTTGTCTTTGGAAGGGAAAGCGAGAGAGTGGTATATGAGTCTTCCGAGGCATGTGGCCAATGCTTACCATAGCTGGGCCAATCTGAGGAAGGCCTTTCTGGAGAAGTACTTTCCAGCTTCCAGGACATCTTCCATGAGGAAGGAGATTTATTCAGCCCGCCAGGATTATGATGAGTCACTGTATGACTATTGGAACCATTTCCAAGACCTTCTTTCTAGATGCCCCCATCACCAGATTCCTGATGAGCAATTGGTGCAGTACTTTTATGATGGGTTGAAGAGCCAGGAGAAGGGTATGTTAGATGCTGCATCTGGAGGATCTTTGATTGACCTCACAGCCTTGAAAGCATGGGATCTGATAAAGAAGATGGCTTTAAACCATCAGCAGTACAGTGTGAGAGATCAAAGAGGAGTGCATGAGTTGAGAGCCTTGACGGCTCAAGCTAAAAGAATAGAGAGCCTAGAGTCGAAAGTGGACTCTTTGGAGAGTCGGATATCATCACAACTGTCTTGCATCACTGCTGAGCTGAAGAATTTGAATGTACAACGCTCTACTTCTTCAACAGAGCTTACCGCACCTAGTTGTGAAAATTGTGGGTCGGTAATGCATATTTCGAGCATTTGCCCAGGACGATATGAAGAGGTCTCAGCAATGTATCAAGGCAGACAGGATCGGAAATGGGACCCATACTCCAACACTTACAATGAAGGATGGAAGTCCAATCCTAGATTTAGTTGGAGGAATGAGGAGAACAGAGGTCAGGGCAGATTTTCACAAGGAGGAGTTGACACTTCCACTAGCCAGTTCCCCAATCAACAGCAAGCCCTGGTAGTCCCACCAAAGGAGGATACCAATCAGTTGCTCCACAGTATGATGACCTTGATGAAGGAAGAGAGGGATTCCAATGCTAACCAGTTTAATGCAATTGCTTCTTTGATTCAACAGGATTCCTCAAAGACTGCTGCCAGATTCAATGCCTTGGAGAAAAGAATGGAGAAATGGGAGACCAAGGCAGAGAACATCAATTCCTATGTCACTCAGTTGTCTAACAACATGAGTGAAAATCAGGCGAAGAGCAGTGGAGCCATTCCTTCTAACACTGTGATGAACCCGAAGAGTTTAAATGCTATTGCCCTCAGGAGTGGGAAGCAAGTGAGGTTTAAGCCTCAAGCAGATGATGAGCCATGTGAGGATGAGATTGAGAGTGAGCTAGTACCCCCACCACAGGATAAGACTAAGAGATCAGAAAGTGTGAGGGAAGAAGAGCTTTTGAGAGAGAAAAAACAAGCTTCAAGGAACAAGGGAACTACTTCAGAGAGTTCCAATGATCAAGCAAGAGATGGAGAGTCAAGCAAGCAAGCAGGTAAAGACAAGGAGGTAAGTATTCAAGACCTTCCATTTGCCAATTCATATTTAATGAGTAAGCGTTTAAATGAGAAACAACATGAGAAAGAAATCATTGATTTGTTTGGGAAAGTGGAAGTGAATGTACCTCTGCTTGATCTAGTGAAGAGAGTTCCGGCCTATGCTAAGTATTTGAAGGATTTGTGCACGAATAAGAGAAAGTTTAGGCCAAATGAGAGAGTCCAGGGGAGCTCCAATGTGTCTGCATTATTCAAGCCCCAAATACCTGTCAAGTGTCAGGACCCCGGATCTTTTACCATCCCTTGCACCTTAGGGAAGGTGACCATAGGGAGAGCTTTATTAGATTTGGGGGCGGCTATCAATGTGATGCCTAAATCAGTCTATGAGAACCTAGGAGTGAAAAGCATAAAACCTACATCTGTAGTGTTACAATTGGCTGATAGGTCTTTTAGGCATCCAGTGGGGATAATTGAGGATATCTTAGTCCAAGTTAAAGGTCTAGTTTTTCCTGCTGATTTTTATGTACTTGACATGTCTACTGAGGTTGTGCAGGATACTTCACTGATTCTTGGACGACCCTTCCTTCGGACAGCAAGTACCATGATTAGCATGAAGGAAGGGAAGATAACCATGGAGGTTGGCGATCAAAGGGTGAGCTTCAACATGTATGAAGCAATGAAGCACCCCCATGAGGATTACTCCTTGCTTGGAGTAAATATGCTTGACACTGTTATTGATGATGCTTGTTGTGATTTTGCACAAACTTTGACATCTTCTACTGACACTCTTCTTGGAGGACATTTGCTTGATGATGATTTTGTAGGCGAGACTTCAAGTCAGGAGTTGGATATTGAGCTGCACCAAAGCCAAGTCATTGGGATGAAGCTCGGATTTTTACCGGGTGACTATCCCAAGTTTCAGGACCCGCCATGAGACCGGGTTGTTTCTCACCCTACATTCTCTTTATGTTCATGCATCTAGTTTTGAAGTGATGTGAACTGTTGTGTTGCATGAATATCTAGATTTAGTGTGGGGGAGAAACCTAGCCAGTAGAGTAGCTGTAGTTAGGTAGGATTTCTATTCACTGTTGGAATAAATTGCTTTCCCTTCGTTGGCTTTACATCTATCTGAAGAAGCATGTATTGCTGGAGGATCAATTTTTGGGAGATTGATTGTTTGTCGACTGATTGTTATGGATTAAGTCAGGTTTATGTTCTGTTTTCTTTTCGGGCGGACACGTCGCGACGCGTTTTAACTTACACGTCGCGACGTACCTTATGTTTCTGTAAATGCCTACGTTGCGACGTATTTTCACTTATACGTCGCGACAACTACAGTCATGCATAAATGATTCTGTGCTTAATTCTTCCACTCATTTCAAATTTTTCTTGCACTGGACTTTTGTGACTTTTGTTTTCAAAGTCTTTACTAGTTTCAAAACGATACTTGAGTTATTGAAAACATCTTCCATCCTTTCAATGATAACATGACTTGACGAAATCTTACTTTCAATGTTTTCAATACAAAGTGGATGGAAGCATGCTAATAAAGTGGCATTTTAAGTTTTTAAGACTTGAGATTGTTCATAGAGATCATACCCTTGTGGAAGGATATTTGAGCCCAACATTTTCATTCTATCTTTGTGTGCATCTTCTTATTTCATTTTCTCGAACTTGTTTTAATTCTTACTTGAAGCTTGATGGATGGATTTTTGTTGATGTGATAGAGCGTTTTCTTTTAACCACCTTTCCCAAACACCGTCCTTACACACTTATCCATTGCTAGCCCCTTGAGCTTTCCTGTTATGAGCATTTGCTTTCATATCCTTATGGTGTCATTGGTTATGTTGCTTATTTCAAAATAATACTTAAAAAAAAAGATGCAATTTTGTGTTTCCAGAAAGAGACAATGTCTCTCGAATGTCCAATAAATAAATAAAAAAAAGCAATAGCAGAAGAAAAGAGAAAGAAAGAAATGAATAATGTTGCATTATGTTTATGCAATTGTTTAGTTTGAATTCTACTGATGACATTAGTTGGCATTTAGTGCATATGCTCATATATTTTCTTTCTTCTACTTCATCCATTCATTTAACCTTCCATACATTACAACCCTCAAAGTCCTCTTGATCTTCAAAATGATAGTTTTTGTGGTGGAGAAATAGAATTGACACAAGCCTATGGTAGGAGGTGACTTAAATAGATCGAGAGAAAAAAATACCCTAGACACAAGTGAGCTGAGTGTAAACACTATATTTTGAGAGTTTCTCTTCTGTTCAATCTCTTATACTTGAATTCTTTTGGTGTTTATTATGTTAGCTTTCTTCTTATTTGCTGTGGTTGAATTCTGAGGAAGTAACTTGAGTCAATTTCATTTTATTGTTTTGAGTATGGGTGCTATTTTCTTTTCCTCTTGTATTCTTTTTTACTCTTGTAAACTTTGTCCAGGAGTACAAAGGTCTAAGTGTGGGAGAATTTGATTGAGCCAAGTTTATATTATAAATTGGCTGCATTTTCATAGCTACTTATGCATGTGTGGACTCCTTATTGATGATTTTTGAGCTTAAATTGGTTCCTCATGCTGAGTTCTTTCAACTCCCAATTTGTCAGTAAATTGTCATGATTTGATACTTATTTTTCCATAATTTTAATTAGGACAATTGATACTGCAAATTGTTGTTTTTGTTGTTATTTAATTTCAGGAACAAAGGAGTCAACATCAGGAAGTCAACAGTCAAGGTCTGTCCGCACGTCGCGGCGAACACACTTCCACACGTCGCGGCGCATGACGATGCAGACGACGCGACGAAAATGACGAAAGTGCACACGTCGCGATTTAATTTAATTCATTTATCTTATTCGTCATGACGCATAAGCGGATACCGACCTGTTTATGGAAAGTCATCTCATTATTACAACCCGAGCCCGTGACCCATCATATAAGAGCTTCCATTTTTAGGTTACGGCAAAGCGAAGAGAGAGACGAACACGGAGAGACAATCTGATTTAAAAGATACTGAACGAGAGAGACGGCTTGGAACGCAGACTGGAGCGTAAGACCTTCACATTCTCATCGTCGTCCATCACTATCACCACGATCGTCATCATCACCGTCAAGATCTTCGCAACATGAGTCTCGTTCATTCTCCAAAGATCCGAGGGATCGACCGGAGACATGCGTAGCTAAACCGTCCGTCCTCTTGAAGATGTAACAATGGCTTGAGTTCTGAGCTTGAAGGGAGTAATCATTTAGTGTTGAAAGTTTAGTTATATCTGTGTAATGTCTGAGTTAGAGATTGCATCGGTGTAGCTAGATTAGCATGGTTATAGTTTAATCATGTGTTAAACACTATTTTGAAATTTGGACGAGTATTCGTAGAACTTTTGTGCTTAATATATGAAGTTTCATATATGTCATTGGATTTTGCATCTACGGTTTTAATCTGCCTAGTTGTGTTTGATTGAGATTGTTGTGTTTTATTCAATCGACCAATTGCATTTGCTTGTCTAATTTTCACACTAAGGTTTTTAACAAAGATTTAAACAATGGAGTTCATTGATTAGATCTTTGGAACTAAAGAGTCCTTTAGGGTTGTTCTTCTAAAACTTAGTGGATTGTATCCCTGAAAATCAATTTTAAGCGTGATAGCTCGAGCCTCATTTTCAAGAGGATTTTATCAATTTGATTTTATCGATTGTGTGTTTATTGCATTATTTGAAAAATACCAAAACATTCTTTACACTTTTGTTTAATTTTGATTGCTTTCTTGGTTTAGACCAAAAACCAAACCCCATTTTATCAACTTCATTGCAATTTTTGACAATTAGGCTAGATTAGACCATTTTTATATTGGTTCCAATTAAGTGAGACGACCTGAGGTTGCATCCTATACTGCAGTCTTGGAATTTATTTTATTTGACCGGTTTCCAAGGATCAATCGTAAGGTCGAATCGACAGAGCCGCGATCACCTACCTCTCTTCTTCTCCTACTCACTTATTTCCTCCTCCTTTTATACTTCTCACTAACTCACTTAAGCCCAAAAGCCTAAAGCCCACTCACTTCTTCTTCCTTCCTTCTCATTTCCTCTTTATTTTCCTCTTCAAACTTCTCAAGCCCACTAATTCTTTAAGCCCATCATATTCTCTCCCTTTCCTACCTCATTAAGGCCCAACTAACTCATTTAATCTCATTAACTCACCACCTAACTCTTTAATGCTATCACATTCTAATTAATATCAACTCAATTAATGCTAACATAACTCACTCAATTAGTCTAATCATGCTTAACTTTTAAACAAATTTTTTTTGGGGCTAACAGAAGCTTAATGTATGCTCAGGTTTTTATATGACCTAACATTGCATTTGCTATTAGAATGTTAGGTAGATATCACAGTAACCCAAGATTAGATCACTAAAGAGATACAAAGGAAGTATTGAGGTACCTTCAAGGGATCAATGGTTACATGTTTATGTATAAATGAACCGATAATTTAAATGTGATATGGTACTTAGATTTGGATTTTGTTAGGTGTGTTGATTCATGGAAATTGACATTAGGTTATATCTTTAGTATTGAGGTACCTTCAAGGGACCAGTGATTACATGCTTATGTACAAATGAACCAATAATTTGAAGGTGATAGGGTACTCAGATTTGGATTTTGTTAGGTGTGTTGATTAATGGGAATTGACATCAGGTTATATCTTCATGCTTGCCCATAAAGCCATATCTTAGAGGAGTTCCAAGCAGTCTTTGACTGCTTCTTCTACCATAGAGGTTAAGTTTGTTTCTTTTTTTAAGGCTACATCATATGGTGTATGGCTAAAGAGTTTCATATATAGGCTTAGACTCGTGGATTCCATTTTTAGGCCATTGAGAATATATTGTGACAATTTAGCTGCTATTTTTCTAGCTAAAAACAATAAGAGTGATAGTCAGATTAAACACATTGACATTAAGTTTTTATCTATAATGGAACATGTTAAGGATAAGAAAATGGTGATTGAATACGTTAGCACTAAATTAACGATAGCTAATCCTTTATCAAAAGACATGAAATCAATGAAGTTCAAGGATCATGTGTTAGAATGGGATTGACTTCCATTATATATTTTTCATTGTGTGGACAATGTTGTTTTCATGAAACTCTTATAATATTTTCTCATATTATGGTGCATATTATTGAATTTTGAGAAAATTGGTTATTTTGGACCTAGAATAAATATAAGGTTTATTCATTAAGTAATGTTACCACATTTAGATTAATACAATTATAGTATACTGTAATACATTGAAGGTACTACTCAATCACTAGAGAACCTATCGCTATGATTTGTATATTGTCCTTTATCGGATTAGGATTTGACACTAAGTTAAACATATGGACCAAGTGGGAGAATGTGAGAATTTTTCATATTCTTGGTGTCATAAATGGTTCAATGTTATGAATTAGTGGGTATGAAAGTCCTGATTTTGTGGTAACTCATAATGTGCTTGATGGAGCACATTCATATAGGCTTTCTTTAAGATTTTTGGGGTCCCCTAAGCTTCTTTTCTCATATGAAAAGCATACACCATCAAATTGGGAATTGAGAGCTTAGAAGAATTCCAAAAATGCAGACTCCTCAGACACAAACAATAATGATAGGACGTATTTCGTTTTTCTTCTATATTTATTTTATATACTATTCTAACGTATATTATTGTTTAATATATACGTTAGAATTACCTAATAGGCGCTTGAGATGGAAACGTGTTAGTGATAATAGGAGGGAATGGAGAAAACATCAGAAACAGTGACACAACCACCAAAACCCTAGTCTTGGAGAAGACGATAAGGCATGACCCATATGGGAAAAACTTGACAGGCATTTGACACTGCTTTTTCTAATTTTTATTTGTAATCTTTTATTTTGCTAAATTGATTTTTAATTAGATTAAGTTTAAAATAGTTTGAATTCTAATAAATCTATAATTTTTATAATCAATGGAAATTATTTTCAAAAGGGATAATTTTTATTAAGAATATTTGGAATTTAGTTTTCTTATTTAATAGTTGAATTATTAAATTAAACTAGTTATTAGATCAATACTTAGAATAAAACTAAGTTTAAAAGGTTGTCTTTCATAATTTAATTATGTTAGATATAATTATTATAATAAGATTATATTAATTATGGCGAGATCTAAACTTTTTAAAATTTTGAAAATTCTAAAGCTCTCAATTAAATATTAAGTACATATTTAAAAAGTGATTGTTTCCTTTCACTATTCAAGAATAAAACTAGGTTTTGTTTAATGTAAGGATTGTTGAGAAAACTAAAGGCGCTCTTTGATCAAAATATGTTTTATATTAAATTAATAGTTTTCACTTAACTAAATTTGTATGATGTGGATGAGCAAACCTATAATCATATTAATTTAGAGTGCAAGGTTAGGAATAATATATAAGATATATTTTGGCAAAAATTTGTCACCAAATAGATCTAAAAGTCATATTAGATGTGATTAATAAGGTTGTTAACAATCTAAGTTAAATTTAGTTAGTTTGTTGAGAAAATTCAAGATCAACTTAGTTTGAATGAGATCCTAACTTAATAGAAAATTATTTGAAAATTTATAAATCATAGCTTAAGAATTGTTCTCAAGTAAGAAAAGAAACTCCATGTTCTTGGCACCATAATTCCACCAAAGCAGATTCAAATTCAAATAATGAAGTATAAGAGAGATATCAATATTGCTACTCTTTAATGGAACCCAATAAGGGATGTGAATTTTGTGTTTACAAAATATAATAATTTTATATCTGAAGTACCTAATTAATAGCTATCAATATATAATTACTTAATGAAAATCATGCAAACAATTGAAAAATAATTTAAAGAGGATAAAAAAAAAATACAAACTGATTTATAATGATTCAACAAATAGCCTTACCTATTTACATTCCAAAGACTTATTATAATTCCATTAGAATTCTTATTTCAATGTGAAGAATAACTTTAGTACAATCATTTTCAAAGATGAAGAGGAACCTTAGTATTGTTAGAGTAGTGCCCTAAAGGCAATCCCCTTTAGCGCATTTTGTTCATAGTCATGTACAGACTTTATGAATAAATAAAGCAAGGCATATTTCATTTATTTGATGTTCATTTTATTATGAATTGATAGTGATCTTTAATCAAATTAATGAAGTCCCTGATACATGACATAGCATGAAGGAAATTATGATGTGATCATACTATTGAGATTCCTATCATGTGCAATTATGTCAAGATCTAAATTATCCCTAGTCATAGGATTAATGAGCTGGACATCGTTAATCCGGATAGACTAGCACATGTCAAACTCCTTGATTGGATCAAGCAGTGGATCTCAGAAAACTGTAAATATTGAGATATTTAGCTTTGACATGTGGATGCTTACTAGTGGTAGTAAGTACATTGGATGACCTACTATGAGATCATCACATGGATGTCCTATACAAATGTCAGTGATAATCTCATCATAGCAATGGTGCAAGTATCCTTAGACTTGAGGTACTCGAGGATATCTTGGTCTTGATTACGTACTTTGACTCCATTCCTTGTTGCCTTTCAGAGGTCGCTCATAGGGTGGTGATTGGGTACAGCTTGAGGTATTCGAAGGTAATTGAGTAGCCAATAGAGGATTCACCACTTCTGTTATAGCAGAAGAGATACCCATGGCCTCTTATCAGGATCATTACTTTGAAGTCTCTGGCGCCGAAGCATACATATGTCATGAAGATGGTCTTCATGGACATATAAAGTAATGAGTCCTAGGACGAGAACTGATTACACTTGGACTAGATTTGATCGATCGGTCTAGTAAGAGTTGACACATTGCCCATACTCAAACCAAGTGGGGTATAGCATGGTGAAAGGACGAATTGCACGGTAATTGTCTATGGAAGGGTTCGTGATATGGTTTCATTAGTCAAACCAATTACTTTCCGGTCAATTGGGGGTCATGATGTGTTGCTAGATACCGCTCATGACTTGCTCAGATTAAGTGTTAATCTAAGTGGCCAACATAACCGGGAACCTAATGGGTCACACGCATAAGAGTGACTCGGAGAATCGTAAAATAGTTTGAGACGGAGATCCGATATCTGGAGAGCAATAGGATTAAATGGATCCCGATGAGATTGGGATATGTCCGATGAGATCGCGACATCGACATTCTTGAAAACCGTTTAAGCGATTTTTCACGGCGGGGTTTGCAGGCGGTAGGACCGACCCCAGTTTGACTGGACCACTTCAGCAATTATATATATATTAATTAATTAAGTAAATAATTAATTAATTATATATATTTATGTTGAATTTCGTGGAAACCAAAATGGAAGGAGAAGATGTAAGTTTGAAAAGTCAAACTTCATCATTATTTAGCATTTTAAGGCATTTTTATGCCTCCTACGTGGGTAGCCTCTCCACCAAGTCTTTCTATGTATTTTAATTAGTTAAAACACATATAAGAAGGCATTGGAAGAGGCTTGCACGGTGATGAAGAGAGAAGAGTCGAAAGTTTAAAGGTTAAGCTTGGAAAATTTGATTTTCACCTTCTTCCTCTCATCCTCTCAAGATTGCTTCTACTTCTCCAAGGCTCCACCAAGTTCATCTCATTTGCTCTTCAAGGATAAGGTAAGAGCTAGCACTCTTTTCTTTAGTCTAGCTATTCCCGGGTCAAAAGAGTTTGTCCCGGTTAGGTTTTCCGACCTCTGCGTGGATACCGTTAGAGACGGTCTCCTTTGGTCGTTATGGTTTGATTGTTTGTACATACACTTGGATCCTAGCTTTCGGGAATGTCCCGGGACTTAAAATTTTAAATTCCGCACCGTGGGCATGTGATGCCTACCCCGGGATTTTCCTACAGTGGTATCAAAGCCACTTGTGTTGTATAAACAGTCGAAATGATAACTAGGTCGGAGTTCCTTAGTGAATTGAGCTGCTGATGCATGTTATTTGTGTGAATTTCGAATCAGTATAGAGATGCATGTTTTTGAAATTTCTTGCTCAGAATTGTTCATAACATGTTATAGAATATGTTTGTGAAAGATGAGAATTTATCAATTTGATTTGATATGGTTTTGCTATTTAATTCCCTCAAGTTTCGGATGCTGTCTTGTTGAACGTTTCTAAAACAGGTATGCTTGTAAATTCGAGAATAAATTCTAGAAAAATTTTTTTTCGGATTGGTTTTCACCGACATGTCCCTAAGGTGTTTGTGAATGTCTCTGTGGATGTAAAATTGTTTTCAAGGTGATTTACCATTTATTTCCGAATTACTTGTGTTCTGATGGGAATGTTTGTGTTGGAGAACACAGATTCTGGTTCGGCTAGATTGCTGAGGGTCAATGAGTTTTTGTGGGAAATAAATCCTGTAAAAATTCATGGAGCATTTTGGGAACATGTTTTAACCTCTGTAATTTTCTCAGTATTTATTGAAAGTGTTTCAATGGTCATTTTGAGCAAAATGTTGAGCTTAGCAGTTTTGAGAAACTTGCTGGGGCTGTTTTGTTTGGAATGATTGGTTGTGTTATTTTCTGTTCCAATGCCATGAATCATTTTTATAGTGATTAAAAATGTGTTATATTGATGTGGTATGCATTCCAAGTTGAGATTCTTGAAATTTAGGTTTCCAATAATTTTTGGATATCGAATAGGTCACTTTAGCGTCTCGTTAGCTTATTCCGTTATCTTGGTTATTTTGGCCGTCGCAATTTTTTGTGACAAGTGCCGGAGTAATCTTGATAACGTGTAGCCTACCTAGAGATACTTAGCATGATTATTTGGTGTCCTTGAATTATGTGGAAATCTAGTGATTAATGGTGGATTAATCAGTTTCAAGGTTTTCATATATAGTTAGACTATATGGCATGCATGAGTTGATGAAAATGTTTCATTAGCACATTAATATAAAGGTTTATATACTTGTTATATTGGTGTTGTGAATTGGAGTGAATTGGAAATGACTGGATTGAGAATTAGCCGATTAGATAGCAATTCCAAATGCACAAATGAACAAGTCGACTTATATGTTCATAAGTCGACTTGTTTGGTGCACTGTAGACTAATAAGTCGACTTGCACAATGGTACAAGTCGACTTGTTCATGCACAGTTGCACAAGTCGACTTACACATACATAAGTCGACTTATACAGAGCCATAAGTCGACTTATACATATTCAAGTCGACTTATATCATGCCTTGGTGGGATGATGGGTGATTTTCGGTATAAATTCAACGTGATTGATGCAATGCCTTAAATCAGGCCATATAGTCATGGTGACTATGATCCTTGGATGAGATTAATTAGATGAGACCTAAAATCCCTCACTTAAAATATGAAAACTAACGCCTTCCATTAATATGGTAAGAACCAGAGTTTTTATAGGGTTGGGTTGTTGAGCTAACCTCAAGCTCACTCTATACGAATATGTTCAAACCATGAAAATATGATTTTCGGATTAATGGGTCGGTTTTCCTAGAAGCGTTGATTTGTTGAGCTAACCTCAAGGTCAACGTGGACAGAGGCGAAGTTGGGTAGTGTACATCGGATGTACGCGCATCAACGCTTGATAACCCAATGTATGTGCATACATCAACTGTTGATAGCACTGATCGATAGTTGTGTCTAAGATGTAATTGGTATGTCTGATACCTCCCGAGACATAAGATGGCTTGTTGAGCTAACCTCAAGGTGATTCTTAATGTCGGTCATCGATGATGCAATTGGTATGACCGATACCTACCGATTGACCTAATGTGACTTGTTGAGCTAACCTCAAGGTCATTCTTAGCAATGTCGGATATCGACCCACTAGGTCAATGTGCCATTTTGTTTCATGGATTCATGATGAGGGTTATGGATTCTGTTGAAACTAGTGGGAGCCATATGTATGTCATTTAAGTCCTTATGAGCATACATTTAATCCTATTCTAACTTTCTTTCTCTCTCTACGTTTAGGTTGATTGAAGATGTCGACTAGTGTGAATCTTCGCTCACTAATGGATGCAAACAAATTAATGGACCAAATTTTCTTGATTGGTGCGGAATCGAGAATTGTTCTCGGATCGAGGATCTAGGATATATCCTTGATTTTCCGCTTCGGATCCACTTCTGAAGGAGCTTCGATGATGATCGGAAGGCATATAATAAGCATCTAAAAGACGGTGACATAGCTACCGCATTATGCTTGCATCGATGTCACCCGAGCTGCGAAGCGACGAGTCTATGGATGCTCACACGATAGTGTTTCATCTTAGAGAGTTGTTTGATGAGCAAGCTCGGTCCGAGCGGTTCGAGACCTCAAGGTTGCTCTTTACAACGAAGATGACTCTGGTTCATCTGTAGAGTGCAATATGCATTGAAGATGAATGGCTATATTGAGAGGTTGGCCGTCTTAGGTTTTGTGATGGATTACGAGTTAAGTATAGACTTAATTCTTGTTGGTTTGTCGATAGTTATTCACGGTTTGTGTTGAACTATCGAATGAACCAAATATCCACCACAATTCGAGTGATCAATCTGCTCGAGGCAATGAGAACAATTTGTCAAGCAAGATAGCAAGCGTTCTTATTGGTGGATTCTTCTTCCTCTGCTTCGAAGAAGAAGAGGAAAGAAGAAAAAAGGCTCGAAGCGAAAGGAAGTGCAGCGAAAGGCAAGAAGAAGACCAAAGAGACTCGCACCAAAAGGTACTGTTTCCATTCGGTAAGGCCGGTCATTGGAGGCGAATCGCAAAATCTATCGAAGAAGGCGAAGCGAAGAAGGCATCGGTTGCCTCGACTTCTTCGGTATGTTTGTCATTGAGGTTAATCTGTTTCGATCGTAACATATGGGTATTAGATACGGTTGTGGCTCACACATATGCAATGATATGCAGGGCCTCAAGGACGATGGCGACTCATAAAGGGAGAAATGGACTGCGTGTTGGCAATGGAGCAAGAGTTCTTTGCATTAGCCGTAGGGACTTATGTTTTGACACTCCCGGTGGGCTTGTACTTAACTTGGATGATTGTTATTTTGTACCCGTGTTAACAAAGAACATATTATGCATTTCTTGTTTAAATAGAGTGGTTTCCATTTGTCTTTTGGTAACAATGGTTGTTCTATTAGCTCAAATGGAATGCTTTATGGTACTGGTACATTATGCAATGGAATTTACATATTAGATATGTCACATCCAGTTATGAATGTCAATGATGCTAAAAGACATAAAGAGATAATTTAAAATCAACTTACTTATGGCATTGTCGCCTTGGCCATATAAATGAGAGACGCATCGCTAAGCTCCACAAGAGTGGAAGTTTAGGGTCATTCGATTATGAATCATATGACACATGTGAATCTTGTTTATTAGGCAAGATGACTAAGTTACCTTTAAGGAAAGGGTGAGCAAGCGATTGGATTATTAGACCTAATACATTCAGATGTATGTGGTCCGATGTCCATCCATGCGAAGTGGTTGTCGTTACTTCATTACCTTTATCGATTATTATTCTCGATATGGGTTTTGATTCGATGAGATACAAATCTGAAGCGTTTGAAAAGTTCAAACAATTCAGAAATGAAGTAGAAAAACAACTTGGTAAAAGTATCAAAACATTATGATCCGATCGTGGTGGTGAATACTTAGACCAAGAGTTTTTGGATTATCTTAGAGATAATGGGATTTTATCTCAGTGGACCCCTCCTTACACACCACAGCATAATGGTGTGGCAGAAAGGAGAAATCGAACCTTGTTGGACATGGTACGATCTATGATGGGCTTTGCACAGTTACCAAAATCCTTTTGGGGATATGCACTTGAGACAGCTGTTTACTTGTTAAACAGAGTTCCATCAAAGACAGTTGATGTTACTCCATATGAGATGTGGACTAACAAGAAACCTTATCTTTCTTATTTGAAAGTATGGGGTTGTCACGCTTATGTGAAGCGGACACGATCGAGATAAGCTTGGAGCAAAATCGACAAGTGTTTGTTCGTAGGATATCCTAAAGAAACAAGAGGATATCAATTCTACTTTCTTTGAGGAACAAAAGGTGTTTGTTTGATCCATGCTGTCTTTTAGAGAAAGAGTTTCTTTTAAAGAGGACGGTGGGAGCAAAGTTGAACTTGAAGAAGTTCAAGATGCTTTCGGACGACGCAGATCAATCGCTCGAACTCAAGCTGTAACTCATACAGATGAGGTAGCAGTTCAACCTTCTACTTCACACGAAATTAAGTAGGTCAAGTAGGATACGCCTACATTCTGAGAGATATGAATTTCGTGAGTGAACAGAATGACGTATTGCTCATAGAGGATGATGAGCCTACCACCTATGAAGAGGTTCTGAAGAGTTCAGAGTCTGAAAAATGGCTTCGTGCCATGAAATCTGAAATGGATTCCATGTATGAAAACCAAGTATGGACTTTGGTTGATGCACCTGAAGGGATAAAACCTATAGGGTGCAAATGGGTTTTCAAGAAGAAAACCGACATGGATGGTAATGTGATTACCTATAAAGCGAGGCTTGTGGCTAAAGGCTTTCGTCAAAGATAAGGAGTTGACTATGACGAGACCTTCAGTCCAGTAGCAATGCTTAAATCCATTAGGATACTCCTAGCCATTGCCGCTCATTATGATTATGAGATATGGCAAATGGATGTGAAGACGACTTTCTGAATGGAAATCTGGTGAGGATGTACATGACACAACTTTGAGGGCTTCATTTCGCTGATGGCGAAAAGGTATGCAAGCTTCAAAATCCATTTATGGATTGAAGCAAGCATCCAGAGTTGGAATATCCGTTTGATGAGACAATCAAAGAGTTTGGTTTCTCACAAAATCCGGATGAACACCGTGTGTACAAGAAAGTTAATGGAGCCGCGATCGTATTCCTTGTGTTATATGTAGATGACATATTGTTGCTAGGAAGCGATGTCTCAATCTTCTGATCTGTAAAAATTTGGTTGTCAAACAATTTGCCATGAAAGACCTTGGAGAAGCAACTTATATCCTTGGGATAAAGATTTATAGAGATAGATCGAAGAGGTTGCTTAGTCTTTCACAGATCAGCGATACATAGACAAGGTGCTAAAGAGGTTTAGCATGGAGCAATCCAGAGAGGGTTTCTTCCCATTGTTCATGGGATAACACTCGAAGTCTATGTGTCCTCGGACACGAGGATGAGATGATGCGTATGAATATGATCCGTATCGTCTGCAGATAGGATCTATTATGTACGTAATGCTATATCTGAGACCCGATGTATCATATGCTCTAAGTGTTACGGCAGATACCAATCGGATCTGGTGAGGGTCATTGGGTGGTGTCAAGAATATCCTAAAGTACTTGCGAAGAACTAAGGATGTTTTCTTGATATATGGAGATGGAAATCTCAGTGGCGAGCATCTGGATGCGTTTTCAATCGATAAGGACGACTCGAGTCCCAATCAGTTATGTTTTCACACTTAATGGCGGAGCGATCGGTTGGAAGAGTTCCAAACAGAGACGATGGCGATTCAACGATCGAGGCAGAGTACATTACCGCATCGACGCAAAGAAAGAAGCGGTTTGGATCGAAGTTCATTTCGAACTTGGTGTGGTTCCTACCGTGATGGACCCATACAGTTGTATTGTGACAACACTGGGGCTATTGCGCAGGCAAAGGAGCCAAGGTCTCATCAGCGATCCAAACACGTACTCCGTCGATACCATTTGATTCGGGAGATCATTGCTCGAGGTGATGTCCTGATAGAGAGAATTCCCACAGAGCATAATATTGCTGATCCGTTGACAAAGCCATTTCCACAGAAGAATTTTGATTCTCATGTACTCGCTTATGGTATTAGATACCAAGGCGATTGGCTTTAGGTCAAGTGGGAGATTGTTAGAGTAGTGCCCCAAAGGCAATCCCCTTTAGCGCATTTTGTTCATAGTCATGTACAGACTTTATGAATAAATAAAGCAAGGCATATTTCATTTATTTGACGTTCATTTTATTATGAATTGATAGTGATCTTTAATCAAATTAATGAAGTCCCTGATACATGACATAGCATGAAGGAAATTATGATGTGATCATACTATTGAGATTCCTATCATGTGCAATTATGTCAGTATCTAAATTATCCCTAGTCATAGGATTAATGAGACTGGATATCGTTAATCCGGATAGACTAGCACATGTCAAACTCCTTGATTGGATCAAGCAGTGGATCTCAGAAAACTGTAAATATTGAGATATTTAGCTTTGACATGTGGATGCTTACTAGTGGTAGTAAGTACATTGGATGACCTGCTATGAGATCATCACATGGATGTCCTATACAAATGTCAGTGATAATCTCATCATAGCAATGGTGCAAGTATCCTTAGACTTGAGGTACTCGAGGATATCTTGAGTCTTGATTACGCACTTTGACTCCATTCCTTGTTGCCTTTCGAGGTCGCTCATAGGGTGGTGATTGGGTGCGACTTGAGGTATTGAAGGTAATTGAGTACCCAATAGAGGATTCACCACTTCATTATAGCAGAAGATATACCCATGGCCTCTTATCGGGATCATTACTTTGAAGTCTCTGGCGCCGGACATACATATGTCATGAAGATGGTCTTCATGGACATATAAAGTAATGAGTCTAGGGCGAGAACTGATTACACTTGGACTAGATTTGATCGATCGGTCTAGTAAGAGTTGACACATTGCCCATACTCAAACCAAGTGGGGTATAGCATGGTGAAAGGACGAATTGCACAGTAATTGTCTATGGAAGGGTTCGTGATATGGTTTCATTAGTCAAACCAATTACTTTCCGGTCAATTGGGGTCATGATGTGTTGCTAGATACCGCTCATGACTTGCTCGATTAAGTGTTAATCTAAGTGGCCAACATAACCGGAACCTAATGGGTCACACGCGTAAGAGTGACTCGGAGAATCTGTAAAATAGTTTGAGACGGAGATCCGATATCTCGGAAGCAATAGGATTAAATGGATCCCGATGAGATTGGGATATGTCCGATGAGATCGCGACATCGACATTCTTGAAAACCGTTTTGGCGATTTTTACATACGGGTTTTAAGCAGGCAGTAGGACCGACCCAGTTTGACTGGACCACTTCAGCAATTATATATATATTAATTAATTAAGTAAATAATTAATTAATTATATATATTTATGTTGAATTTCGTGGAAACCAAAACGGAAGGAGAAGATGTAAGTTTGAAAAGTCAAACTTCATCATTATTTAGCATTTTAAGGCATTTTTATGTCTCCTACGTGGGTAGCCTCTCCACCAAGTCTTTCTATGTATTTTAATTAGTTAAAACACATATAAGAAGGCATTGGAAGAGGCTTGCACGGTGATGAAGAGAGAAGAGTCGAAGGTTTAAAGGTTAAGCTTGGAAAATTTGATTTTCACCTTCTTCCTCTCATCCTCTCAAGATTGCTTCTACTTCTCCAAGGCTCCACCAAGTTCATCTCATTTGCTCTTCAAGGCTAAGGTAAGAGCTAGCACTCTTTTCTTTAGTCTAGCTATTC
Organism: Erythroxylum novogranatense; assembly: GCA_029891385.1. Taxonomy (NCBI): domain Eukaryota; kingdom Viridiplantae; phylum Streptophyta; class Magnoliopsida; order Malpighiales; family Erythroxylaceae; genus Erythroxylum; species Erythroxylum novogranatense. Next base: position 40,884,887 of record CM057231.1, read on the forward strand.
CCGGGTCAAAAGAGTTTGCCCCGGTTAGGTTTTCCGACCTCTGCGTGGATACCGTTAGAGACGGTCTCCTTTGGTCGTTATGGTTTGATTGTTTGTACATACACTTGGATCCTGGCTTTCGGGAATGTCCCGGGACTTAAAATTTTAAATTCCGCACCGTGGGCATGTGATGCCTAACCCGGGATTTTCCTACAAGTATGACTTAGTTCACCCCCAAGTATATAATATAATGCTCCAACCAAATCTTTCTACTTAAAATATGCCATTTTATCACTTAATAAATCCATAGAGGCTCGTTAATATAAATTTGAGACAATAATGGTCAAATAATTGAAAAATTAGAAATGTTTATAAAATAAACTGAAATATTTCTTAGTGATAAAAACAATAATAAAACATATATTTATAAGGTTTTGGGACCCTATTAATCTTTAGAGTCAAAATCTAGTCATTACAATGACTAGTTGCAGAGCAACAATTGACCAGTATAATATCTTGGTTAACTAATATTCATTGAAGGCATAGCTTCACTAGTTGTTGAGATATTAATTAACTAGTATTAACGAATGAATGAATAGACTTATACACTGATACATGACGATCCTTTGAGATTATGAAATTAACAAAGTAAGATTACAATATAAAATGTCAAATGGTATTGACAAATCTTGATCTTCTTTTGTTCTTGTTTTATCCTCATTTTTACAGTTGCAAAATTGAACTTCTATTTATCAACTTCATAAACTATCTTTTTGAGTTTATTGCTTCAGTTTTTTTATATTATTGTGCATCAAAATAATAAACTCGTTAGTAGTAACTCTATTTTATTATTATCAAAAGAAAAATTAGAACCTCCTTTGGCTCAATAATCGCCCATTTTTATGATGACAATATATTTATGTTGTTAGAGAATACTAATAAAATTAATCATCCAAATAACTATTCATATAAAGATAATGATTAGCTCCCCTTAATTCATGCATAAAATATAATCAATATTAAGAACATAATTCAATATAAAAAATAAAAGAGATATTCAATACTAAAGAAACATCCATACATATAGATCACACAAGTTTACTCAAGTATACCACATAAAGTGTAAGGAATAAAAAATGACACAATGATTACTCATCTTGAATTTCATCACTCCTTCAAATCTAATATATATACTCTTTCTTCCCTATTTGGAATTATAAAAATAAATCATTTATCTTAAAAAAGTTATAGTCCATTAAACTAACTTGGTTAAAAATTAAATCTACTTTGATCAAGATTGAAGAGCTTTCTTAATAAAGAGTGATATTAAATATTTAAAGGTTAAGAAGGTCAATCTTAATATAAGCATCCTAACTATATTTACTTTTGCAAGTTTTGACAAAATTAGAGGTCAAAGCGTAAAAAATATAAGCAATATTGCAATATCAAGTAATCAATTTAATAAAGTTATGTAAGATAAAACACATATATCTCCCTTATAGTTTAAAAAATCTCTTGATCTTTAAAATTCTCAAAGAACTCCTTCTAGTTTTATTTTTCCAAACAAAACCCTTCTCTTAGATTATGGTTAAAAATAATGACAAAATATACGCAGATGAACATTAAACATGAACTAATCAAATGTTACTAATATAGTAATCAAACTCAACTCTTAAATCTAACCTAAATCAATGAAATTAAATTTAAATTAATAATTTAATATAATTATAATAATAATTATTTTAAATAAGATTTAATCACTTGATTCAAGTTTAAGAGCTCGGTTAAATTTCATGTAAATAGTATTTGAGTTTTATCATTATTTTAACTAAAGTCTAAGAGAAGATATTTTCTATAAAACTAAAACTAAAAGGAGTTTTTTTCAAGAATTTAAATGAATAGGAAGTTTTCTAAAGTTTTCTTAAACTATAAGGGAGGTCTGTGTCTTTTACCGAGAATGTATAATTCTAAAAGCACCAAAATTTCAAAGAAATTGAGAGAATAAAATACTCAAATTTGAAACAAATATGATACAATCACACTAGATTCCTAAAAAGCTTGAATGCATCATGTAATTTATAGAAAAAAAATTGAAAGCATAAATATTATAAAACTCCTAAAATTTAGGGATTTTTTTAAAGAGAATATGAGTGCTAATAATTTTGTTCATAAAGGAAAAATAAAAAATCAATGATAGGGTAACTAGTTGCAATAGGGAATGGTGTTTTTAAAGGAAAAAAGTGAATAAACTAGGGTTTTGGAGAGGCATAAACAAAAGAACAAAACATGAAATAGAAGAAAGGTAAAAGAAGGTGGTTTCAAATTGTGTGTATTAATAAAACACTCGTAGATGTGGGTTGACTAGTTAAAGGTTGAGATCAACCATTTATATTCACTAAATGGGCTATAATTTCACTGTAACTTAATTTTCTTTCCTAAAAGAGATATTCTTCAACCAATGCTCTTTATTGATCGACCACTGGGGCTAATTGATTAAAAAATTTATAAAACCATTCTTCTTATAAACTCACGAGAGGAAACATTTTCTTTGACAAGGAGGCATTGGTCAACCACTCGAAGACAGTAGTCGACCAATTTGAATAAGTGGACGGCTATGACTTTTAGCAAACAAAGAATGAACTTATTGAAAAGAAGAAAATTTTCTTTGGTGGAGTGCTGTTGACAGACCATAAAAGGATATTATTTTGATCAATATGTCTAAATTGTCACATAAATTAGCGACTAAACACCTAACAAACTCAATAGAGAGCAAGGGAAGACATAATTTATTAACACTAGTCAACCATACTAAAATATTGGTCAACTAGTTGACTAAATAACTTGTAAAATAACCTTTAAACTTAAATTAAAACATCAAAATACTTAATAAATAATGGGAATATCAATAAAAATTATAAACATTAAAGGATACTTTATTCATATAAAATCATGTCCAATTTTCTCCTATTAACGCCATTCATTGGTTTAGTGAAACTATATCACAATTGGTCTAGTATATCAACAAATTTTAACTCAATACCCTATTTGCATATAATCTCTAAGTTTAGTTCGACAATATATGGAATAAATGTTCAATACTTATTCATAGTGCAAACTCAAACATTCATACTAAGGATTTAAACTTAAATTGACACATCAATGTAAGACATTATATATTTCTAAATCATGAACTAATAATTATCTCCTGTTGAATATTAAGTATGATATGATTTGAATGAAGATTTTTTGAATTTTCAAGATATTGGAAGAATATCGTCCTCACTTAGTTCAATAATTGACTCTTTTGAAGATTCTTTGAACATTCTTGCCCTTTTCGAGGATTAATTTTTTCATATTATGCATAAACATCTATAATACTTTCTTGGACACAAGAAGGTTAGTTCATCAAGATAAAATAATAAACTATTTAAAAATAATACTCAATTCAATAAATGTCATTTCTGATGCATACCATTTACTCTTTTTTTAAAAAGCCCTCCAAAATAAGGCTATCAATATGTTGTAGGTACCTAAATGAGCTTGGTTCCTTAATTGTTAAGACTTATGTTTTTTGACCTACACTTTCAAGGGTTTGTTTACCATTTTTTGTTTGATAAAAAAATCTGTCAATTCTTACTATAAAAATGATATACCATGTAATGATGATGCATAAATGCATTTCTTAGTCTTCTATGTATGTATTCTTCATGAGGAATATTCATTTGGACATTTGAGGTATTAAATGTTCTTTTAGGATAGTGAAATGTCCTAGCATGATTATATGCGTTATATCTACTATTACTAAATATTTGATACAAGCTTCTTTGATTCCTATAAGGGTGTAAGTGGATTTGCATATTATTATAAGACTTATGCGTATTCTTCCTTTGAGATTATTAAACTCTATGCCTATATTATGATCACATATAAGAAACCACAATGTTTGCTCTTAGAATGAGTCCTAGTGAATGTGGCATATGTTTAAATTTGGATGCTCGATACTCATTTTTCACATTAAGCAATAATTCTTTGCTATGTAAATATTTTCCCTTGAAAAGCATAGTTTTAGAGTTGACTTTACTTCCGTGGTTATATCCTATTATTAGAATTCTTTTGAAATCCTAACAAGTTCTTTGGCCTTTCACATCCCTTTGTAAACTTGTACATGAAGGCATGAACCTCTTTCTTCAATGTTTTATTCTCACGCCTTAATGCATCTAAGTGATAATTGTTATCTCCCATCACATTTTTGGATTATTTAATATTATGAAAATTTTTCATCTTTTCATTCTCATTCATGCATGCATTTAGCTATTTTTATACTTTCTTAAGTTTAAAAGATAATTTCTTTCTTTTCTTACCCATAATTTCTAAACTTTTGACTAGTTTATTACATGTCAAATCACTATCACTATCACATAATTAGAGTTAGATGTTACCCCATCATTGCTCATATAGATAAAGCACATATGAGCTATCTCTCCTTCTAATTTCTCATTTTTAGATTCACTTATGGGATGTTTTAAGTGCTTTCTTTTTGTCCTTTTACTCCTTCTTATAATTTCTTTCATACTTCTTATTATCTTTGAGTTGAGAACATTGTGACTTCATATGACATGATTTTCTAAATTCAAAGTAAATAATGATAGAGTTTTATGTTTTAAATCACCTTTACCTTATTTGAATTCCTTTCTTTTGTAGAATTTCTTTTTCAAGAATTCATTGAATTTTATAGTGATTAATACAATACCTTCTTCATCACTTTCATTAGTTGAAGTTTTCCTCTTACCCTGATTCTTATTTTAAGGCTTGAACATTAAATTCTTTATTTTTTGGAAACTTTGTTTCTTCATGTACCTCTTAAAACCTCATTCCATATGTAAGAAGAGATCTAATAAGGTCCTCCAATGATAGTGTTGTTAGATCCTTGGTTTCTTTTATAACCACCATTTTAGCTTCTCACATCTTTGAAAGTGACTTAAGCAACTTTCTTACCATTTCAACATTATTATCGGTCTTTCCAAGACTTTAAAAGCATTAATAATATCAATATATCTAGTTCACATGTAGAAATGCTTACATCATACTTTATTTGAAACAATTATTATAATGTGTTAGCATGCTCACTTTGTTTTCCTTTATTTGATTTGTTCCCTTATATGTAATTTCTAAAGTATGTCAAATTTCATAACTCATTTCACACATAGAGACTATATTGAATTCATTTTCCATTAAAGATAGCCATCTCCATCAAAGAAGTAGGTTATACTAATGCTTTGTCCTTCTTAGTTGAATAATGATGATGATGATGCTCCTAATATGTCATCAAGATCTTTTATATATAATTTTGTTAGAACTGTTAGCCTACTAGACCCATTCTGATACCATTTTTTAGCTCCTAATAGCATTCATGAGGGGTGAATTGAATGTTTACAAAATTAACAAACATTTGTATCCAAGGTACTCAATTAAAAACAATCAATATATATGTAGGGAAAATCAATCAAAAAATTGAAAAATAATTTAAAGAGGATATGAAAGAAAGAATATAATTTGATTTATTGTAGTTTGGCAAATAATATTTGCCTATGTTTACTCCCAAGAATCTTCATAAAATTTCACTCTAATTCTTCTTTTATGGCTATAAATAACATTTGTACAATCTTTTTTTACAAAGAGGAACCCTTTTACAAACATCTTCTAATGTGAGAGGAACCTCAATCTCGCTCGGATCACTCCCGAGTATAATAATATAATGCCCCATCTAGATCTTATAACTTAAAATACCTCACTTTATCGCTTGATAAATCTAAAGAGGCTCATTCACATAAATATGAGAAAATGATACTCAAATGATTAAAAATACTTAAAAATTTGTGTTAAGTACCAAAATACTTCTTGATACTAAAGCTAATGAGAAAACATGTATTTATAGGTTTTTGAGACCCCTACTAGTCGTGAGAGCTAAAAACTGTTAAGTCAAAATGATTTTACGATTAATTTTGATGAAAACAAAATAATGATGAAGCGGAAGCAAAATGAGACGGAAGCAAAAATGAGACGGAAGCAAAAGCAAAGTGAGACGGAAGAAAAATGAGATGGAAGCGAAAGCAATATGAGACGAAAGCAAAAGCAATATGAGACGGAAGCAAAACTAAGACGGAAGCAAAAATGAGACAGAAGCAAAAGCAAAATAAGATGGAAGAAAAATGAGACAGAAGCTAAAGCAAAATAAGACGGAAGAAAAATGAGACAGAAGCAATATGAGACGGAAGCGAAGAGAAGACGAGACGAAGGAGCCGTAGACGTAGAATCAAATTAGTTTGAGTTAGTTATAGAACTCAACTGATTAACTATTTCTTTAAAGATCAAGAATCAAGAAGAAAGAAGAAGTTATCAAGAAGGAGTTGCAGACGAAGACTATAAATATGAGTTAGAGTCGAAGATTGAAAAAGTTAGTGATTTTTCTTCTTAGTGATATTCAAAAGCTAAACATTGTATTGTGCAAAAACACGAGAGCTATATTTTCTGTAACAAAGCTCGCAATATCTTTCTGTAAGAAAGAGGTATAGCTGAGAGCCTGAAGAGGCCAAGTGAGAAAAAGAATACTCGCTGTATGAGACCTGAAGAGGCTCGGTGAAAAGAATACTTGTACTGTTATGAAGTATACTGAAATCTCAGAAGGGATTATGAGGACTGGACATAACCCACAGTTTGGGGTGAACCAGTATAAAATTGCTATGTCGATTCTCTCTCAACTTTTAACTCCTGTTTTTATTTCTGACATAAATACTTTTTAATATTGTTTGTTAATTGTTTTGAGAAGGTAAATTTATCATAAAAAAGGAGATTGTATTAAAAAATTTGAATACACAATTCAACCCCCCCTTCTTGTGCACTTTGTATATCGTATACTAACGTGTGATTCACTTCAATTGGTATCAGAGTTCAGTGTCTAAGAACCACCGCAACAAAGTGTGGATAAAGATTCATGGCAGAGTCACACGTATACATAGCTAAAGGTGCCTCGGTAACTATACCTCCGGCGTTCAATGTAGAAGACTATCATTACTGGAAAGACAGGATGCGGCTCTTCATTGAATCTACTCATATTGATCTTTGGGAGATAATAGAAAATGGATCTTACACATCGGTGGATGAATAAGGAAATGCCATTCCACGAATTAAATGGTCTATAGAACATAAAGCAAGATTCCAGCTGAATTCAAAGGCCAAGTTCTTCTTGAGTTGTGCCCTAAGTAGAAGTGAGAACAATAAAGCTCACGGATGCGATACTGCGAAGGAGATGTGGGATACGCTATCCACCGCGTATAAAGGCACAAATCAAGTCAAGGAGTCTAAGATAAACATTCTTGTACACCAGTATGAGCTGTTCAAAATGAAGGATGAAGAGTCTATCGATTAGATGTTTGGAAGGTTTGAAACTATCATTAATGGACTTAAAGCTCTAGGTAGAGCATACGACAATCAAGATCACGTTAGAAAGATCTTCAGAAGCCTACCGAAGAGATGGAGACCAAAAGTTACAGCCATACAAGAAGTCAAGGATTTAAGCGTATTAAAGCTTGATGAATTACTTGAATCTCTAAAAATACATGAAGTTGAACTCGATGCTGAAGATAAGCCCAGACGGGACAAATCCATAGCATTGAAGGTTGGACAGAAGAATCAGAAGAATCAAGGGAAGAAAAGCTTGGAAAGCAGAAATCAAAGGGGGTGAACGAAGGAGATGAACTTTTGAAAAAGACAGAAAAAGATAGGGGGAGGAAGAGTAAGCAAAAAATGAAGAAGTCAGAAGAAGATAGAGAGAGAAGTATTTTTTTCATCTTATTTGTTATCATAAAAAAGGGGGAGATTGTTATGTCAAAATGACTTTACATAAATGATTTTGATGAAGTACAAATAACGAAAGAATGAAAAATAGACAGAGATGAAAAAACAAACGAAAGAAGAAAAGCAGACGGAAGATTGAAAAGCAGACGATAGATGAAAACTAGACGATAGATGAAAAGCAGACGAAGATTGAAAAACAGAAGGAAGATTGAAAAGCAGGCGATAGATGAAAAGCAGATGGAGATTGAAAAACAGACGATAGATGAAAAGCAGACGAAGATTGAAAAACAGACGAAAGATTGAAAAGCAAACGAAGATTGAAAAACAGACGAAAGCCAAAAGCAGAAGGAAGTTAAAAGCAAACGAAAGTCAAAAATAGATGGAAGCCAAAAGCAAACGGAAGCCAAAAACAGATGGAAGCCAAAAATAGATGAAAGAAAAAGCAGACGGAAGCAAATCACGTCTGAATCAAGAATTAGTTTGAGTTATTGAAGTGAATCACACGTTATTACAATTCTTATTATACGATGTATAAATGCACAAGAAGGGGGGGTTGAATTGTGTATTTCCCCTTTTTAAAAAATCTTCAAAATCGTTTTGTCAAAAGAAAAACTTATTCATTCCACAAGAACTACTGCAAATCAAAGTTAATCGTATTCTTCGAAAACTTGTTTGAAAACTAAGTAAAATTGAAACTTTGAACTATAGGAGAGATAAGGATAGAGAGAAGTTGACACATTAATTTTTATACTGGTTCACCCCAAACCATGGGCTACGTCCAGTCCTCAGATGTCTTTCTGAGATTTCACTATCTCTTAACAACTTTACAAGTATTCTTTCTTTCTGAGCCTCTTCAGGTCTTTTTACAGTCAGTATTCTTTTACTCTTAGCCTCTGCAGGCTATCTGTACTACTTTCTTACAGAAAGATGTTTGAACTTTGTTACAGTAATATAGCTCCAGCTATTTGCACAATAAACTCTCAAGTAAGCTTTGAAACAATTGTTGCATGCGCGTAAGTTTATGTAATGTATGTTTCTGTAACTTTGCAATCTTCGAATTTGACTCATATTTATGGCCTTCGTCTGCAACTGCTTCTTGAATCTTGCTTCTTGAATCTTGAAAGAAATTTTTATTTAGTTGAGTTCTGTAACTAACTCAAACTGATTCTTGATTTAGACGTGATTTGCTTCCGTCTGCTTTTCATCGTTTGCTTTTTCTTTTATCTGTTTTTGGCTTCCGTTTACTTTTGGCTTTCGTCTGCTTTTGGCTTCCATCTGCTTTTCAATCTCCGTTTGCTTTTCAATCTTTCGTCTGTTTTTTAATCTTTGTCTGCTTTTCATCTATCGTCTGTTTTTCAATCTCCGTCTGCTTTTCATCTATCGTCTGCTTTTCAATCTTTTGTCTATTTTTCAACCTTCTTCTGCTTTTCATCTATCGTCTGCTTTTCAATCTTCCGTCTACTTTTCTTCTTTCATCTGTTTTTTCATCTCCGTCTGTTTTTCATTCTTTAGTTATTTGTACTTCATCAAAATCATTTATGCAAAGTCATTTTGACTTAACAATCTCCCCCTTTTTTATGATAACAAATAAGATGAAAAAAATACTTCTCTTTGTCTTCTTCTGACTTCTTCATTTTCTGCTTACTGTTCCTCCCCCTATCTTTTTCTGTCTTTTTAAAAAGTTCATCTCCTTCGTTCACCCCCTTTGATTTATGCTTTCCATTCTCCCCCTATTTTTTATTAATAAAAAATGATTAGGACTGATGATGCTTCAACAATTCTTTCACCATCTCCTTCAACTCCTTGACTTCTCTTCGTAGTTGCATTGCCTCTGCTTGCAAGTCAAAAGGTAAGGTGGGTTGGTCATCATCCTCTAGGTGTTCTTCAAAAGCAATTGTAGTAACATATGCATCTGAAGATGGAATATAGTCTTCAAAATTTTCAAAAATAGGTGGTTGAACCGATAGGTTAGGTTCAGGAAGGTCTAAGTCATAAGGAGTTGGTATCCTTAGCACTTGTCTTCCACGCAAGGATAGAGCTTCTTCTTCAATTGACAGTGTATTAGATAGTGCCCTAATACGCACTATTGTCTACACAAGGGATTCAGTGAACGTCCCTTTAGTAAGCTTTCCCCCCACTGGACAGTGTTCATCCTTCTCTGTAGAACTGCTACAAGCTCTTGAAATATGTTGGGAAATGAATGTTCCCGTCATAGTGATTTCTACAGAACATGCTTCATCAATTCTTCGCACCTGTTTTGCAATCTGATCTGCGGACAGATCATCAATTACCCCTTCTGGGTATAACTTCTTCTTCCCCTTATTAACATCCATGGGATATCTTGGTTAAAGGTCTGGTACAACCCTTATCACTATTTGCTCTGTAATTGGGTAAATAGTGTATGGTTGATTGGTCATCTTTGTAGGATATGGTTTTGTAGCAGCATACCTCAAGGCTTTATAAAAATTCCTTTCATCTTCATTCAATAGATGCCATGTCCCACTATTTATAGGAATAGGTTGTAAGTATGCCTTCACTAACCTCCTCGGTGCATCCCTGATGATTATTGAAGTACTCCTTTTAGTCAAAGGTTGAACTTCTTTACTCAATCTGATTTCCAATTCATCTTTCCTCAGAAGTTCAGAATAGTTGTATGGAACCAGACTGAGTTCTTCCAATTCTTCTTGTTGATGTTGGATCGGAAAAAGAAAGCATGCTTAGTATGGAGAAACGATAGATTTCAAAACTTTTTAAGAAATCATCTTACAGCGAAAGCAATATATCCAAATCAACATGCTAATCCATACATGATATGGTATAAGGATAATAAAACTAAGAACAAGATAAAAGGAATTACCGACTCCTTCACTACAACTTTAAATCCTAGCTGCGCTATCCTCTCCTTCTTATATCCAAATCCTTTGCCTTTGAGTCTTTTCCTTTAGCAATCTATCTTCTTCCTTGTTGTAGTATCCTCAACCAATTAGATTTACCACTTGTTCTTCAAGGACAACTAGGTTAACAAAATCCTTTGGTGGGAAAGGAGAAGAAATATTTGGAGGAGATTTTCTTAGAAGAAGAAGAACCAAAATTGAAACTCTTTCAATTCTTTCACTTAGGAATTTCGGTTCTACCTTGCATGAAAAGAGAGAATGTCTAAAAACCATGCAAGAACCCTTTCTTACATCTCAATTTCGAAATATGCATCAATGGAAAGAGTGAGAGGCATCCAATGCATCACTTACATTAATCACTCATCAAATAGCCAATAAATGAGACTTACTTCATTTATCTTTAAAATGGCTATTTGAAAAGACCATAACCTATAATTGAATACCCATTTCGATTTTGGCAAGAAGAAAGAAGGAAGATGGTCCATCTAATGCACATCTTTCATCTTTAATCTAATGAATGCAAATAGGTTACATGCCAACATTAAAAGCCAACCATTAAACCATTTAATGGTAAGTTCATAACTCCATTTAATAATGATGAACCATAATAAAGACCATCTTTATTTAGTATTTTAATGTCAAATGTGTGGTTACACATCTAACCTAACACAATTTCGAAATTGCTTCTTCTCCATTAAAAAAAAATTGTTTTAATATAATTAATCTAATCAATTACATTAAACCAAAACAAGCCCATTTCTAAATGAACATATGGGCTTCCAATTAACCATTAATTAGTATAAGCCCATCATTCAATTATGGACTTGTAAAGCCTCAAAACTACTTCTTACTTAGCTTGATAACCTTCCTTAAAGCCAAGTGGGGAATCTTATTGGACTTTGATAATTCAAGCTCCAATAAACCCAGAAATAATTCAATCTCATTGGAATTAATTCTAGCTTATTAACTAAATGTCATTCCACTAAAGACAATTAGTTGAACTCTTGAATTATTAAATATTATGAGAATATGTCCAATTGCAAACCCTATTTAGAACCTTATCATAGCCATCTGCATAACAAAGGGTAAAATTACCGTTTTGCCCTTATGTTGGTTTTTCCTTCTAGATCTCTCATTTTACTTTATATAGTGATTAACACATAAGATCTCATCTTAGTGTTAAGACTTGATGGGTAGCTAGTCTATCAAACTACTGGCGCCAGTTTAATCACCAAATCTCCTTAAAACATCTAGAAGAGATGATAACACTATAAACTCTTTATTTGAGTGAATGTTCACGATACATGTTTCAATTAATAATTCCAACATGCAGAAATCGGATTAATACCTGTAAAAATCCATTCCGATCATATCAAGAATTATAATGAAACACATATGAGTTCACCACTCATCAAGATTGCGGTTCATAATAAGCGAATGCTTAAGTTGTATGTTTTAAGATTAAAGTAACGACCCACTTTATTCTTAAAACATACTTGATTCCAGATTCATTTAATAGTGCCATTATCAATAGTCTACTACTATCATGATATGAAACTCATCATTCCCTTTAAGTAAACTCCTTTACTTATATGGAGATAAATCGCAACACTACGATCTAAACCATAATCAAACGACCAACTTGATTATTCAACTGTGAATCAATTAATTGATTCTAATAATATACATGTTTCCCATACATCTCTATGTATATGTATATTACTTACAAATGAATCTTGGTACCTTATGACCGGATATATAATGCTCATACAGATAAAACCAAACTCTTTTGTTTTATTAATAATAAATATTTTCATTAGAAAGCTCAGAATCAAGAAGATAAAGTTACATGTAAATACACTTGCTTTCGAGGGCACTATATTTACATAACTCCAACAATCTCCCACTTGCCCTAAAGCAAGTTTGACATATCCTTCATTCCCATCCCTTCTAGGTGACCCTCAAAGCTCTTTTGAGTCAATGTATTTGTGAACGGATCAACAAGGTTTTGCTCTGTAGGAATCTTTACCACATCCACTTCTCCACGTTGTATTATCTCCCTTATGAGATGATACTTTCGCTCAATGTGTTTGGCAGCTTTTTGGTTTCGAGGTTCTTTAGAATTAGCCACTGCCCCACTATTATCACAATAAAGTGTAATGGCTTTTTACGCCTCTGGAACTACCTCCAAATCATTTAGGAACTTCCGAGCAGATCGCTTCCTTTCACGCTTCACAAGCGACAACATACTCAGCCTCCATAGTCGAATCAGCAATACAAGATTGCTTGACACTCCTCCAAACTATGGCTCCAGCTCCTAAAGTAAATATAGAACCAGATGTTGATTTCCTTGAATCAACATCTAATTGGAAATCAGAATCCGTATATCCTGTCGGAATAAGATTACTTCCAGAGTAAACAAGCATTAAGTTCTTCGTTCTACGAAGATACTTAAGTATACACTTAACCACAGTCCAATATTCCATTCCTGGATTGTACTGAAATCTGCTTACCAGTCCCACTGCGTAACAGATATCCGGTTTAGTGCACAGCATTGCATACATCAAACTACCAACTGCCAAAACATATGGAATGTTACGCATGCGTTCAACCTCCTCTTGGGTTTTAGGTGCTTTTTCCTTTGAAAGTTTGATTCCATGTCTAGTAGGAGTGAAACCCCTATTGGAATCTTGCATGGCGAACTTATTGAGCATATTCTCAATGTAGGTTAGTTGAGACAAAACTATCTTCTTGTTCTTACGATCCCTTATAAGTTTGATCCCTAGAACATAGGTAGCCTCTCCCAAATCTTTCATTGAAAACTGTTCATTTAGCCATCCCTTAACTGCAGATAACATTCCCACATCATTCCCAATGAACAGAATGTCATCAACATATAGGATTAGGAAAGTAACCTTACCTTCTTGTATTCTTTTGTAAACACAAGGCTCATCTAGGTTTTGTATGAACCCATAGGTTTTGATAGCCTTATCAAACCTAATGTCCTAAGACCTAGATGCTTGCTTAAGTCCATAAATGGACCTTTGCAACTTGCAAACCTTATGCTCATTACCTAGCTCAATGAATCCTTCTGGTTGGGCCATATAAATGGTCTCCTCAAGATCTCCATTCAGAAATGCGGTCTTGACATCCATTTGCCATATTTCATAATCGAAATAGGCTGCTATATGGCCAAAATAATCTGATGGACTTAAGCATGGCAACTGGAGAAAAGTCTCCTCGTAGTCTATACCCTCCTTTTGAGTATAGCCTTTAGCTACCAATCTAGCTTTAAAGGTCTCTACCTTTCCATCCGATCCCTTTTCCTTTGTAGATCCATTTACACCTATGGTTTTAGACACGGTGGTAGATCTACAAGGACCTGAACTTCATTAGTATACATAGAATCTATTTCCGATTCCATTGCCTTAAGCCATTTTCCTGCATCAACATCATTAATAGCCTGTGTATACGTAACAGGATCTGTTTCTTCTTAGTCTGAGATGACAATTAAGCCTTCTCCTAAACCCATATACCTATCTGGTTGTCTCACAACCCTCCCACTACGTCTAGGAACATCTTGATGTTCAGGTTGCACTTCTGATTCAACTCTTGAATCCATTTTGACATCTTGTTCTGTCATATCCAAAACAACTCTTGGTTTGGATGAAATTGCTAACTCCTTTAGTAATACTTCACTTCTTCCTTTGTGATTTCTCACAAACTCTTCCTCTAAGAAGTTTGCATTTTTCGACACAAATACCTTCCTATCATGAAGAATGTAAAAATAGTACCCTCGAGTTCCCGTAGGATATCCTATAAACAAACATACTTCTGATCTTGGTTCCATCTTTGTGAATTCAGGCTTTAGAACATGGGCTGGACAGCCCCAAGTCCTCAAGTGCCTCAATGAAGGCACTCGGCCAGTCCACAACTCCCTAGGTGTTTTAGGCACCGATTTGGATGGAGCAAAGTTAAGAAGATATGTTGCCGTTTGTATGGCATATCCCCAGAACGATTCTGGAAGGCTAGCATAGGACATCATTGATCTTACCATTTCCAATAGAGTTCTATTTCTCCTCTTTGCTACACCATTCTGTTGAGGTGTACGAGGAGCTGACAAATTGGAAACAATTCCATTGTCAATTAAATATTGCTGGAACTCTCCAGATAAATACTCACCACCTCGATCGATCGAAGTCGTTTTAATGACTTGCCAAGTTGCTTCTCACTTGACTTTGAATTCTTTGAACTTTTCAAAAGATTCACTCTTTTTATGCATCAAATACAAATAGCCATGTCTTGAGTAATCATCTATAAAAGTTATGAAATATTCATAACCTCCTCTAGCTTGTACATTCATGGGCCCACACACATCAGTATGTACCATGTCCAATGTGGATTCAAATCTGTTTCCTTTAGAAGGAAATGAGGCTTTTGTCATTTTTCCTTCAATACAAGATTCACAAGTGGGTAATGGATCACTATCCAAGCCCATAAGGATCCCATCCTTTACTAGCTGTCAAGTCTTTTACGATTGATATGACCCATCCTTAGATGCCACAGATACTTTGAATTAATGCTAGAGATATTGGATTGTCTTGGTTTTATCAATTCGTGGTGTTTAGTGAGCCTTTCATAGGTTCTATAAAAACAATCCTGTTTAATTATCGTTTCACAAATAAAATCCTTATTCTCATATATTGAAACAACCTTTTCAAAATATAAGGAATAGCAGATTTTATTAGACAAAAAATGAAATCATGTTCCTTACAATCGTTGGCATGTAATAAACATCTTCCAAATATAACCTATGACCACTAGAAAGTCCAAGATAACTACTCCCACCGATTCTGCTGAAACATAGGAACCATCTGCTATCTTAACTTGAAACTAGCCTTTAGGAAGTCTTTTCCTTCTTTGGAACCCCGCAAAGAATTACAAACATGGTTAGTGGCTCCTGAATCTAATATCCAAGAAGTAGATAAATCGCCACATTTCAAGTTCCTAACAAACTTAGGAAGCCCATACCTTGTTTGCTTTTGAGGGACTCTAGGTAGATCGGGCGGTTTCTTTCCAGTGGCCCATCTCATCACAAAGGAAACACTTTCCTTTGATGTTCTCTTTGGCCTTCTTTTTCATGGGTTTGGCCTTGACCCTATTTGGGCCTTCTTTTCATTGGACCCTTCTTCTTTCCTTGCCCTTACCTTGGGCTTAGAAGAAGAAGCTACATTAACTTCGCCTATGAGCCTTAATATTCAATATTTCCTCCGTGCTTTGGAGGTATTCATCAACTCACTCAAGGTGTAATCCTTGTCATTGAGCTCATAGTCCAACTTAAACTACGAAAAGAAGAGTTTAAGCTATTGATGATCATAATCATCTGCGTGTCCGCATCCATATCCGCCCTAAGCATCTCGGCCTCGGACCGCAGAGATTACCTTCATCATGTAATCCCGCACCGGTTCACGAGTTTCTGTCGAGATTATGAAAGGTTTGGATAGCTTTCACTCTTGCAGACCTAGTCCTCACACCAAACATCTCATGTAGGTGATGGACCATTGCACTAGCAGTTTTCATACAAGCAATTTGCTTTTGCAACATGCCACCGATGAAGCGAATATAACACTTAGTAGTCTTGTCAACATTCTCGCCAACGCCATGTTGTTGGACTTGCTCAGAGTTGCATCTCCACTTAGAGGTGTAGGCTCATTTTCGATTAACACCCATGAAATACGTTCATATTGAAGAACAATGTCAAGGTTACGTCTCCATTCATTAAACTTGTCTCCATTTTCCAATTTGTTGTTAGTCAAGAAGGGGTGAGTGGATTCATTTTGTGGTTGATTATGTCCGAAAATATAAATTATTAAAACATGAGCATACTAGTCAACAATTTATGGAACTTTGTATAAAATCATGATGCATGTATGCATGATGATAGATTTAACAAAACTTAAAAATTAAAACATTATCTGACGGTTATTTTTCTTATCTATAATGACTAAATGACGGTGGGCCATCTTATCTATTAAAAGAAAAGCGGGACCCTCCCACTCAAAAACTACCAAGCATCTCATGCTCAATTTTTAAGAAGCGTCTTAATTTGGTCCATACTTTTACCACATGAGCTACGGTGGGCGGTTTATTGATAAAAATGTTGAGTGTATAACCGTTTGATTCATTCACTAAAGATACCTACAAATCATGCCTCGGTGGGAGGTCACATTTGCTATCATTAAGTGGACTTATCCTTAAGGAGACCCAAACCATGCAAGATCTAGGATCCATGCCCTCCGATGGGGAGTAACACTTCACCACATGCAAACAGGCCATCATTTGGAGACCGTGGACTCTCACAGGAGCATCCTCTCCCACTCAATCTTTTTGGGCTTTAAGTTTTAAATATCATCTTGTCTAGATGCAATTTATTATCCATCCTATATTGTTTCATTATATATCTCATACATAATGAATGCATGGCAAGGCCTAGGGTTGGCAATTTTCTAAATGACATGCAATCACATAATATCACATATTACAAGCATTCATTTCTCCATTCATCACATGAACTAATAAAGCCACTTTTGATTGTCCATCCTAGAAACATAAAATAATTACAAGCCTTTTAGGCCCAAAATATGCTTCTTCATCTTGGATCTTCCGCTTCAAACTCTTCGCTTTCCATTTCTTCAATCCATGGCTGCTCCTTCTTCATCATTACATCAATTTTGTACATTACAAAATCAAATAAAATAAGAAAAAGAAACCAAGGAGGAAACATGGTGATGATAGACCACCCTCCTTCTTACAACCAAATGAAGAAATCTTACAAGATAAAATTTAACTTCTATGGACAACCAAAAGAGCAACATACACCATATATATTTCTATCACATAAAAATATGCAGTATACATAAAAAGATTGCCAACCCATGCATCCAGCATATAGGAACCGAAATCATGCATGAAAAATCGGCTCTGATACCAATTGTTAGATCGGAAAAAGAAAGCATGCTTAGTATGGAGAAACGATAGATTTCAAAACCTTTTAAGAAATCATCTTGCAGCGGAAGCAATATATCCAAATAAACACGCTAATCCATACATGATATGGTATAAGGATAATAAAACCAAGAACAAGATAAAAGGAATTACCGATTCCTTCGCTACAGCTTTAAATCCTCGCTGCGCTATCCTCTCCTTCTTATATCCAAATCCTTTGCCTTTGAGTCTTTTCCTTTAGCAATCTATCTTCTTCCTTGTTGTAGTATCCTCAACCAATTAGATTTACCACTTGTTCTTCAAGGACAACTAGGTTAACAAAATCCTTTGGTGGGAAAGGAGAAGAAATATTTGGAGGAGATTTTCTTAGAAGAAGAAGAACCAAAATTGAAACTCTTTCAATTCTTTCACTTAGGAATTTCTGTTCTACCTTGCATGAAAGGAGAGAATGTCTAAAAAACATGCAAGAACCCTTTCTTACATCTCAATTTCGAAATATGCATCAATGGAAAGAGTGAGAGGCATTCAATGCATCACTTCTTACATTAATCACTCATCAAATAGCCAATAAATGAGACTTACTTCATTTATCTTTAAAATGGCTATTTGAAAAGACCATAACCTATAATTGAATACCCATTTTGGTTTTGGCAAGAAGAAAGAAGGAAGATGGTCCATCTAATGCACATCTTTCATCTTTAATCTAATGAATGCAAATAGGTTACATGCCAACATTAAAAGCCAACCATTAAACCATTTAATGGTAAGTTCATAACTCCATTTAATAATGATGAACCATAATAAAGACCATTTTTATTTAGTATTTTAATTTCAAATGTGTGGTTACACATCTAACCTAACACAATTTCGAAATTGCTTCTTCTCCATTTAAAAAAAATTGTTTTAATATAATTAATCTAATCAATTACATTAAACCAAACAAGCCCATTTCTAAATGAACATATGGGCTTCCAATTAACCATTAATTAGTATAAGCCCATCATTCAATTATGGACTTCTAAAGCCTCCAAACTACTTCTTACTTAGCTTGATAACCTTCCTTAAAGCCAAGTGGGGAATCTTATTGGACTTTGATAATTCAAGCTCAATAAACCCGAAATAATTCAATCTCATTGGAATTAATTCTAGCTTATTAACTAAATGTCATTCTACTAAAGACAATTAGTTGAACTCTTGAATTATTAAATATTATGAGAATATGTCCAATTGCAAACCCTATTTAGAACCTTATTATAGCCATCCGCACAACAAAGGGTAAAATTACCGTTTTGTCCTTATGATGATTTTTCCTTCTAGATCTCTCATTTTACTTTATATGGTGATTAACACATAAGATCTCATCTTAGTGTTAAGACTTGATGGGTAGCTAGTCCATCAAACATCTGGCGCCAGATTTAATCACCAAATCTCCTTAAAACATCTAGAAGAGATGATAACACTATAAACTCTTTATTTGAGTGAATGTTCCACGATACATGTTTCAATTAATAATTCCAACATGCGCATAATCGGATTAATACCTGTAAAATCCATTCCGATCATATCAAGAATTATAATGAAACACATATGAGTTCGCCATCATCAAGATTGTGGTTCATAATAAGTGAATGCTTAAGTTGTATGTTTTAAGATTAAAATAACGCCCACTTTATTCTTAAAACATACTTGATTCCAATTCATTTAATAGTGCCATTATCGATAGTCTACTACTATCATGATATGAAACTCATCATTCCCTTTAAGTAAACTCCTTTACTTATATGGAGATAAATCGCAACACTACGATCTAAACCATAATCAAACGACCAACTTGATTATTCAACTGTGAATCAATTAATTGATTCTAATAATATACATGTTTCCCATACATCTCTATGTATATGTATATTACTTACAAATGAATCTTGGTACCTTATGACCAGATATATAATGCTCATACAGATAAAACCAAACTCTTTTGTTTTATTAATAATAAATATTTTCATTAGAAAGAATGGCAGAATGAAGAAGATAAAGTTACATGTAAATACACTTGCTTTCCAGGGCACTATATTTACATAACTTCAACAGTTGAACCTGTACCAAACTAAGTTCTGTTGCTTCCTGATGATGAACCTCAGTAGGAATAACATTACCAGACTTAGTTCTGCTGTTGTCTCTTGTGGAACAGTAATAGGAGTATTCTTCTTCTGACTAACTTCTATTGATTTCTCTGGTGGAATAATAGTAGGAGTAGCCTTCTCTTGACTTGATTTCTCAGCAATTGAAGTAGTCATTTTCTGACTAACTTCCCTAGCAGTAGTAACACTCTTCTTCTGACTAACTATCTTAGTCTTCTTCACTGCCTCAGTTAGTCTTGGAATTTTCTGAGGTTGGGGTTTCTATCTCTTAGACTCCAATTTTCTTTTCCTCTCAGTCTCCTTGGCCTGTTTAGCTGAATCTTCAGTTAAGATAGAGACTAGAGATCTTGTAGCCTTCGGTGCGCGAGTCCCAGAGACTTCTGCCTGAGTATGTTCTCTGGCTCTCTTTTCTTCCTATTCTCTCAAGGTTTGAATCCTGGGTGATCTCTTCCCCTTCTTTGGAATATCACTCAGAAGCTTGTCCCCTTTTCTCTTCAAGACACTTTTGTCTATACTCCGAACTTGGCTACTTTCTTTTTGAGAAATCATCTTTTCCTTCAAAATTTCTTAAGATGATTTTTTTCTTTCAATCATGGGCATTCTTATACTAACTTGAGATTTAGAACTCTTTGTGGGAGACCTCTTCTGTATCCACTCCCCCTCAGTTCTAGCTTTATTCTCAGAATCTGCTTATGCTCTGTCCAGATTCTTCAAGCCCATTTTTGCTATAGTACCCGAGTCAATAACACTCTTAACAGGCATCATTCGTCTGATTCCTCTGTCAAGACGGACTCTAGACTCCTTGAAAATCCTTGTTAACAACATTCCGTACGGGTAGCTATTAGTATCATTCATCCCCTTAACCATATACTAAAAAATAAAAAATGGTAAGTCTATGGGTTGACGATTCAACAGGTAGAATAGGCATTGTTCATCCAGAGTAGTCACCAAATGCCTTAAACCCGCTCTCAGTAAGACGCAGTTGAACAGAATCGTATGTAAGACCCTAGCCTTCGGCACCAGACTCGAGGTCTTCCTCTCCGTAGGGTCATTTTCTGCATACAACTGTCTACTGACTTCGTCTTCCTTTAAACTGACCTTTATCATCCATCTGGCTTTTCTCGTTAGCTTCTCTCCAATAGATGGACATCCAGTCACCTTCTCGATCAACTCCGTTGTTACAATAATAGACAGTCCGTCTACTATAGAAACAATATCTTTGTCTACCATCTGCACATTCTTCCAAAACTCATACACTTCATTTTGATATACGTATTCCCGCACCTAGAAGAACTTCCTCCAACTGGATTCTACAATCTCTGGTTCGATATCCATATCATCTTTTGTCAGAGATTCAAAATCCACATACCTTCCGTAGATCATTGCTTGCTCCATTGATTCTGAATAGAAACTGAATTTGGTAATCTGTTCTTCAAAAGTAAGGTTGATTTCAGAGGTTTGAGAGGGTTGAAAAGAATGTGGGTTGAGAGTATTCGAAAGGTTTCTGATTTGAGACTACTCGAAAGGTCTTATCAAGCGTGTTCTAGAATCGGTGAAGTTCTCAAGGCTATGAGACTTTCCCTCCAAAATTTCCTTGTGAGAGAAGTTACCAGCTGTAACTCATTGTTTCTGACGCCGTTAACTTTGACGACCTTTTAACTTGGCTGTGAAATGTTAGACGGTTGGTCATTTAACATTACCATGTTGAGGTTCCATTTGATTTGCTTGAACCGTTCTTCACTCAATGGTTTAGTGAAGATGTTCACCCATTCAAACTCTGTCTCAATAAACTGTAGACTCACAACCTTTCTCTGAACGTAGTCTCTCAAGAAATGATGTCTGACTTCGATATGTTTCACTCTCGAATGCTGTATAGGATTCTTCGATAAGTTGATGGCACTAATGTTGTCACAGAAAATTAGGATCTCCTCTTCTTAAACTGAATAATCTTGTAGTTGGTATTTAATCCACAATGTTTGTGAATAATAGCTTATGACAGACATGTACTCGGCTTCGACAGTTGATAGAGCGATTGAGCTTTGTCTCTTGCTTGACCAGGAAACTAGGTTTGAGCCAAGAAAGTGGCAGCCTCCACTCGTACTCTTCCTTTCAACTATATCTCTGGCATAGTCTGCATCGTAATATCCAATCAACCTGAAATCTCTACCTTTCTCAAATATTAAGCAAGGATCAGTAGTACCTACGAGATATCTTATAATTCTTTTAACAGTTATGTAATGAGACTCTCTAGGATCGGTCTGAAACCTTGCACACAAACATACACTAAATAGTATGCCAGGTCTGCTTGCTATAAGATAAAGCAAAGAACCAATCATCCCTCTAAACAGGGTTTGATCCAACTTCTTACCAACTTCTTCTTTCGACAAAAGGTTCGAAGGATGCATTGGAGTTGCCATAGGCTTCACATTATTCATATCAAATTTAGACAACAATTCTTTTACATATTTTTGTTGATGGATAAAGATCTTCTCTTTGGTTTGCTTAACTTGCAACCCAAGAAAGAACTTCAACTCACCCATCATACTCATCTCAAATTCATTTTTCATCAGACTCTCAAAACTCATACATAAATTCTTTGAAGTATCACCAAAGATGATATCATCAACATAAATTTGCACTAAAATAAACTCATTCTCATAATTCTTTCTAAAGAGCGTCTTATCTACCTGACCTCCACTAAAACCACCTTATAAGAGAAAGGTACTTAGACGATCATACCAAGCTCTAGGAGCTTGCTTCAAACCGTATAAAGCTTTCTGAAGTCTATAGACATGATCTGGATACTTAACATCCTCGAAACCAGGAGGTTGCTTAACATACACCTCTTCGTCTATAAAACCATTCAGAAATGCGCTTTTCACATCCATCTGAAAAGCTTTATATCATGACAAACTGCATATGCCAGCAATATCCTAATCGCTTCAAGTCTCGCTACTAGAGCATATGTCTCATTGTAGTCTATTCCTTCTTACTGATTATAGCCTTATGGTACTAATCTAGCTTTATTCTGACTCACTCTCCCTGATTCGCCTAACTTATTCTTAAAAACCCATCTAGTTCCTATAATGGATTTCTTCGAGGGTTTAGGAACTAAGGACTAAACATTATTCCTAGTAAATTGGTTCAGCTCCTCTTGTATGGCTAAAATCCACGCTTCATCTTGAAGAGCTTCCTCAATCTTCTTAGGCTCTATTTCAGAGATAAAGGCTACATTAGCTTTTCTTTTGAATTTTGACCTTGTACGGACTCCTTCTAAGGTCTCTCCAATAATTAACTCCTCTGGATGAGAACTCTTATATCTCCAATCTCTTTTTAATCCAAGAGTCTCTGGAATATCCTCAACCTTGTCTAACTGAGTTCCTGATGATGAAGCTTCTATTGTATCACCTAAGAGCTTTGAAGGGACTTCATCTTCCTTACTGGGTTGGGAACTATCATCAAACTTGACATGAATGGTCTCCTCAACTGTCTTCGAGGTAAGATTATAAACCCAAAAAGCCTTGGATGATAAAGAGTAGCCTAGAAAGATTCCTGAATCGGTCTTTGAATCGAACTTATGCAACAATTCTTTTGTATTCAGAATAGAGCACTTGCAACCAAATGGATGAAAGTAAGATATATTCAGTCTCCTTCCATTCCATAATTCATAAGGAGTTTTTTTCAGCAATGGTCGCAGCAATATTCTATTCTGAATGTAGCATGCTGTATTCACAACTTCTGCCCAGAAGTACTTAGGAAGATTCATTTCACACAACATAGTCCTTGCCATCTCTTGAATCGTCCTGTTCTTCCTTTCAACAACTCCATTTTGTTGCGGAATCCTAGGAGCAGAGAAATTGTGGAAAATTCCATTCAACTCATAGAATATTCTAAACTTCTCATTCTCAAATTCTCCACCATGATCACTACTGATATTGGCTATAGACATTCCTTTTTCATTCTGTAACTTTCTAGAAAGGGATCTAAAACACTTAAAAGACTCAACTTTGTGTGACAAAAATAATATCCAACAAAATCTAGTAAAGTCATCAATAATAACAAGTCCATATTTCTTTCTTCCAAGACTTATTATCCTATTTGGACCAAACAGATCCATATGTAACAACTCTAGAGGTCTAGAAGATGTTACGAAATTTTTAGAAGAAAACGATGTTTTGACTTGTTTCCCTTTCTGATAGCTTTCACAAAAGAACTCTTTGTCAAAACTTATTTTTGGTAAGCCTCTTACCAAATCATGTTTTAACAACATTAAAATATGTTTAAAACTGACATGACCTAGCTTTTTATGCCAGATTAGTCTTTCTTCTTCAGTTGATAAAAAACATGAAACATTTTGATTTTGAAAATCTTCTAAATCAATATTGTAAAGATTATTTCTTCTCTTGGAAGAAAAGAATATAGACCCATATTTGTTTCTAGCTTCAAAAAGATTTTGATTGAATGTAACTTCAAAACCAGAATCACACAATTGACTGACATTAATCAAATTGTGTTTCAGACTATCAACAAGCAGCACATTATCAATGCATGCAAAGGAATCTTTACCTATTTTACCGATTCCAATTATCTTGCCCTGCTGGTTGTCTCCGAAAGTTACTGATCCTCCCTTCTTATATTGAAGATCTAGGAATATAGACCTTCTTCCCATCATATGTCGCAAGCATCCACTGTCCAAATACTACCGGTGCTTGTCGCATCTTCCAAGGAAGGATATCTGCAGGAGAAACTATTTTATTTTTTGGTACCCATATTTTCTTGGGTCCTCTTGGGTTAATAACATGTACATAATAATTCATTTGATAAGTTTGTTGATGAACGCGTGTTTGGTGATACTTCTTTTTTTGGAAAAAAAGACTTTCTTCCCTGATGAGATTTATTTATTGTAAGCCCTAATCCGGTTTTATCACTCGGATGTCTACATTTTCCTAACATCTCATTCATTTTCCTAAGCTTCAGTTGATTGATCTCTTCAGATCTATCTGCAACTTTCTTTTTCTTATTCTCCTCTACTTGCTGTTTCGAGCATGTATTTTCTCTCTCTAAATCTTGTGTATGTTTGAGGTTTTCTACATACTTTTTCTTTATCAGTTTGTACTGTTTCAGAATAGATTGAGAATCTTATAGTAGTTCTGAATATGCATTATGCAAGTCATCATATTTAGAAGTTACCTCCTTACCACTTTCTTCCTCGGCTACTAGGAAAATATTTGCATGTTCTGATGTCTCAGAGCTTGTATCTGATTCAGATGAATCTAGATCCTCCCAAGTTGCAATCATGCTTTTCTTGGCTTCTCTACTCTTCTTTGGTTTCTTCTTTAGAGTAGGACACTCAGACTTGTAATGTCTAGGTTAATTACACTCGTAGCATATGATGGATGTCTTTTCTACTTTTCTATCATCTTTACTGTTCTTTTGAAGAATTGACTTCCTTTGGACTTCTTCTTCCACATCCGCCTAATCTTATTTGATATGAAAGATAACTCATCATCTTCATCACTTGACTCTTGTTCTGATTGGCTAGAGTCATCATTCTTTGATTCTTCAATCTTTAATGCTTTTGATGACTTTCTCCTCCTTTGAGTCTTGTGATTCTTCTGTCTGGCCTTCAGTGCTATTAACTTATCCCGTTTGGGCTTGTCTTTAGCATCGAGCTCAACTTCATGAATCTTCAGCGATCCAAGCAACTCGTCAAGCTTTAGTACGCTTAAATCCTTAGCTTCCTACACAGCAGTAACTTTTGGTCTCCATCTCCTTGGAAGACTTCTTAAGATCTTACGAACATGATCTTGAGTGTCGTAAGTTCTTCCGAGAGCTTTTAATCCATTGATAATTGTTTGAAATCTTCCAAACATTTGATCAATAGATTCTTCATCTTTCATCTTGAAAAGCTCATACTGGTGCACAAGAATGCTTATATTGGATTCTTTGACTTGGTTTGTACCTTCATGTGTAATGGATAATGTGTCCCACATCTCCTTCGCAGTATCGCATCCGTGGACTTTGTCATGCTCACTTCTGCTTAGGGCACAACTCAAAAAAAATTTCACTTTAGAGTTCAGTTTGAATCTCGCCTTTTGATCAGCCGTCCATCTGATCCATGGAATAAGATTTCCTTCTTCATCTACTGGTGCGTATGGTCCATTCTCTATCATTTCCCAAAGTTCAACATGAGTAGATTCTATAAACAGCCGCATCCTATCTTTCCAGTAATGATAGTCTTCTCTGTTGAATGCTGGAGGTCTAGTGACTAAAGCACCTTCTGCAATGTACGTATGTGATTTTGCCATAATCTTTGATCCACACTTTGTTACAGTGATCCTTGGACACCAAGCTCTGATACCAATTGAAGTGAATCACGCGTTATTACAATGCTTATTATACGATGTATAAATGTACAAGAAGGGGGATTAAATTGTGTATTTCACCTTTTTAAAAAATCTTCAAAATCGTTTTGTCAAAAGAAAGACTTGTTCTTTCCACAAAAACTACTGCAAATCAACGCTAATCGTATTCTTCAAAAACTTGTTTGAAAACTAAGTAAAATCGAAACTTTGAAAGATAACAGATATAAGGATAGAGAGAAGTTGACACAATAATTTTTATATTGGTTCACCACAAACCTTGGGCTACGTCCAATCCTCAGATGTCTTTCTGAGATTTCACTATCTCTCAATAACTTTACAAGTATTTTTTCTTTCTGATTCTCTTCAGGTCTCTTTACAGTCAGTATTCTTTTACTCTTAGCCTCTGCAGGCTATCTGTACTACTTTCTTATAGAAAGATGTTTGAGCTTTGTTACAGTAAGATAGCTCTAGCTATTTGCATAATAAACTCTCAAGTAAGCTTTGAAACAATTGTTGCATGCGTGTATGTTTATGTAATGTATGTGTTTGTAACTTTGCAATCTTCGACTTCGACTCATATTTATAGCCTTCGTCTGTGACTGCTTCTTGAATCTTGCTTCTTGAATCTTAGAAGAAATGGTTATTCAGTTGAGTTCTGTAACTAACTTAAACTGATTCTTGATTCAGACGTGATTTGCTTCCATCTGCTTTTCATCGTCTGCTTTTTCTTTCGTCTATTTTTTGCTTCCGTTTGCTTTTAGCTTTCGTCTGCTTTTAGCTTTCATCTGCTTTTGGCTTCCGTTTGCTTTTGGCTTCCGTCTGCTTTTGACTTTCGTCTATTTTTCAATCTCCGTCTGCTTTTCAATCTTTCGTCTGTTTTTCAATCTTTGTCTGCTTTTGATCTATCGTTTGTTTTTCAATCTCTGCCTACTTTTCATCTATCGTCTACTTTTCAATCTTCCATATGTTTTTCAATCTTCGTTTGCTTTTCATCTATCGTTTGCTTTTCAATCTTCTTTCTGCTTTTCTTCTTTCGTCTGTTTTTCCATCTCCGTCTGTTTTTCATTCTTTCTTTATTTGTACTTCATCAAAATCATTTATATAAAGTCATTTTGAATTAACAAAGCTCATCGTCAAAAGCGTTGAAGATTGAGGCAGTCAAGGATGACGATTCCAGTAACTTAGATCATACTTCAAGCGAGGAAGATGATGAACTATCCTTTATTTCAAGAAAGATCAGACGCATGTGGAAGAAAAAGGCTACAGGAAATAAGGAATCCTACTTCAAGAAGAATAGAAAAGATGAAGGGATGAACAAGAAAACATCCATCACATGCTATGAATGCAATAAATCGGGACATTACAAGTCCGAGTGTCCATTGTTAAAGAAAAAGCCAAAGAAGAGTATAGAAGGCAAGAAAAGCATAATGGCAACCTGGGAAGATCTAGATTCTTCTGAATCAGATACGGACTCAGAAGCATCAGTTCAAGCAAATATCTACCTAGTAGCTGAGGAAGAAAGTGAAGAGGAGGTAACCTCAAAGTTTAATGAATTACAAGATGCATACTCAGAACTATTGGAAGATTCTCATGCAATTCTAAAGCAGTATAAGTTGCTTAAAAAGAAGTATGTAGAAAACTTGAGGAACACGCAAGCATTAGAAGTGGAAAATGTCTGCTTAAAGAAACAAGTAGATGAGTTGAAGAAAAAGGGTGTAGTAGATAGATCAGATGAAATCAATAAGCTGAAGCAGAGAATAAATAGTCTTTCAGCTGATCTATCAACGTTTACGGAGAGTACGAGGAAGACGAATGATATGCTAGGGAAATATAGACACCCTAATGATAAAACAGGATTAGGTTTTAGTAAAAACCATTCTCAGCATAAAAAGGTTTATGCTCCTTTTAGGAAGAAATTTCATAAACTGAATCATTATCGGAGATATAATCAATTACATCATCATACTATGATTTATGCACAGACTAACCCTAAAGGACCTAAGAAAATCTAGGTATCTAAGAGAAAAATAATACTACTTGCAGATATCCTTCCTTGGAAGAAGCAGCCAGCACCATTGGTACTTGGACAGTGGATGCTCGTGACACATGACAGGAAGAAGGTCTATGTTCCTAGATCTGTAGTATCAGAAGGGAGGTAACTTTTGGAGACAACCAGCAGGGCAAGATAATTGGAATCAGTAAAATAGGTAAATATTCCTTTACATGCATTGATAATGTGCTGCTAGTTGATGGTTTAAAACACAATTTGATTAGTGTCAGTCAATTATATGATTATGGTTTTGAAGTGTCCTTCAATCAAAATTCTTATGAAGTCAAAAACAAGGATGGGTCCATTTTCCTTTATGCCAAGAGACAAAACAATCTTTACAATATCAATTTAGAAGATTTTCAAAATCAAAATATTTCTTATTTTATATCTCTTGATCAAGAAATTTTGATTTGGCATAAAAAAACTAGGTCATATCAATTTTAAACATATTTCCAAGTTGATTAAACATGATTTGGTAAGAGGTTTACCAAAAATATGTTTTAATAAGGATTTCTTTTGTAAAATTTGTCAAAAAGGAAAACAAGTTAAAACAACGTTTTCTTTTTAAAATGTTGTAACTTCTTCTAGACCTCTAGAGTTGTTACATATGGATTTATTTGGTCCAACTAGAACATTGAGTCTTGGCTGAAAGAGGTATGGTCTTGTTATTGTTGATGATTTCACTAGATTTTGTTGGATATTGTTTTTATCACATAAAGATGAGTCTTTTAATTCTATATTGAATACAAAGGAAAGTCTGGATAAATTCGATTCTAAGAGTTCTTCTAGATTTTTTCTAGGCTATTCTCTATCATCAAAAGCATATAGGGTTTACAACCATATCTCTAAGACTGTTGAGGAAACCATTCATGTCATGTTTGATGATAGTTCTTAACCAAGTAGGAGAGATGATCCTGATGTTGAAACCCTTTCAGTAACCTTAGTTGATAATGAAGAAGTATCACCATCAGAAATTTCCTTAGACAAAGTTAAAGATATTCCTGAGACTCTTGATTTGAAGAGAGATTGAAAATATAAGAGTTCTCATCCAGAAGAGTTGATTATAGGAGAGATCTTAGAAGGGGTGCGGACTAGGTCCAAATTCAGAAGAGAAGCAAATAGTGCATTTATTTCTGAAATAGAGCTTAAGAAAATTGATGAAGCTCTTTAAGATGAAGCTTGGATTTTATCCATGCAAGAGGAGTTGAATTAGTTTACTAGGAATAAATTTTGGTTCTTAGTTCCCAGACCACCGAAAAAATCCATCATAGGAACTAGATGGGTTTTAAAGAATAAGCTGGACGAATCAGGTAGAGTGAGTCGTAACAAAGCAAGATTAATAGCACAAGGCTATAATCAGCAGGAAGGAATAGACTATAATGAGACCTATGCTTCTGTAGTAAGACTAGTAGCTATTAGGATATTGCTTGCATATGTTGTCTGTCACAATATAAAGCTATTTCAAATGGATGTGAAGAGTGCCTTTCTAAATGGCTTTATAGATGAAGTAGTTTATGTGAAGCAACCTCCAGGTTTCGAAGAGGTCAAGAAACCAGATCATGTTTATAGACTTCATAAGGCTTTGTATGGCTTGAAACAAGCTCCTCGAGCTTGGTATGATCGTCTGAGTTCTTTTCTTATTGAGAATAAGTTCACTAGAGGTCAGGTGGATAAAACCTTATTTAGAAAGTGCATAAAGAATGATTTTATCATTGTTCAAATTTATGTTGATGATATTATTTTTGGTGCTACCTCTGAAGTGTTATGTGCTAATTTTGAAATTTTGATGAAGAATGAATTTGAGATGAGCATGATGGGTGAATTAAAATTCTTTCTTACGTTGCAAGTTAAGCAAACTGAAAAAAAAGATTTTTATTCATCAACAGAAGTATGTGAAGGAACTATTGATAAAGTATGATATAGGAAAAGTAAAACCAATGTCAACTTCGATACATCCTTCAAACCATTTGTCCAAGGACAAATCTTGCAAGAAGGTTGATCAAACTCTGTATAGAGGGATCATTGGTTCTTTACTTTACCATACAGCAAGCAGACCTGACATATTGTTTAGTGTTTGTTTATATGCAAGATTTTAGGCAAATCTTAGAGAATCTCATTATATTGTTGTCAAAAGAATTTTGAGATATCTATCAGGTACTACTGATCTTTTCTTAATGTATGAGAAAGGTAAAGATTTCAGGTTGATTAGCTACTGTGATGCGGATTATGCCGGAGATAGGATTGATAGAAAAAGTATGAGTGGAGGATATCACTTTCTTGGCGATAATCTAGTTTCATGGTCAAGTAAGAGGCAAAGCTCAGTTGCTCTATCAACAGCGGAAGTTGAGTATATGTCAGCCACAAGTTGCTATTCACAGACGTTGTGGATTAAGTATTAGCTAGAGGACTATGCAGTACAAGAAGAAGAAATCCCAATCTACTATGACAACACAAGTTCCATTAATCTGTCGAATAATCCCATACAACATTCGAGAGTTAAACATATCGAAGTCATACACCATTTTCTATGAGAATACGTTCAGAGGAAGAGTCTTCAGTTTGTTGAGACAAAACATCAATGGGCGGACATCTTCACTAAGCCATTAAGTGAAGAAAGATTCAGAAAAATCAGACGAAACCTTAACATGGTGATGTTAGGTAATCAACTGTCTGATAAGTCATGACCTAGATGAAAAGGTTGAAAGAGTTAACAGTAACCGTAACTATGAGTTACAGCTCATAACATCCGTTAGAAGAAAGTTTTGGAGGGAAGGTTTCTCATAGCTTTGAGAACACCACCTATTCTAGAATACTCATGATATATCCTGACAACCAACCCTTGAAGAACCCTCAACAAAAACCTTTCATTACTTTGTTTGGATTTCAAACTTTCCTTGCTCATACTCTCAACCTTACAAACCGACTTCACTTCTTTAAAAAACTTCTCTGTTTTTAGTTCGTTGTTAACTATAAGAAATGGAGACAGCCATGACAAGCAGAAGACTTATTAACTTTGAATCCCTGAAGCAGGACAACATGGATATTGAACCAGATATTGTAGCATCCGGATGGAGAAATTTCTTTCAAATTAGAGAGACAGTCTACATGAACAAAGTTTATGATTTCTGGAAGAATATGGAATTGATAGCTGATACGCTTGTATCTTCAGTGGATAACTTGTCGATTGTTGTGACCATGAAGATGATTGAGAAGGTCACGAAGTGTCCATTTGAAGGAGAGAAGCTCACAAGCAAAGCTAGATGGATGACACAAGCCAGCATGAAGGAAACCTAGATCAATTTGCAGTTATATGGAGGCAATGATCCAAGGGAAAAGAAGGTGTCCAATCTTGTTCCAAAGGCTAGGGTATTACACTCACTTCTTTTTCATTGTGTACTACCGAGAACAGGGTCGAGGCATTTGGTAACAACACTAGATGAAAAATGCCTATTTTATCTACTAAATCATTATCCTATCAACCTACCATTCCTTATCTTTCATTATATGGTAAAGTCTAAGAAAGACTCAACTGCTCTACCATACGGAATGATACTAACAAGGATATTCAGAGACTTTAGAGTACGTCTGGATAGGGGAAGCAGGATGATGATGAATATCAAAAGTGTCATCAACTCTGCAACAATTGGCAAAATGGTCTTGAAGAATCTGGAGAAAGGAGAAGCTGATTCTAAAAAGAAAACCAGGATTAAGGGGGAGCATGTTCGACAAGAATCTCCCTCAACAAAATCAAAATCTCGATTTGTTAAGAGGATACCTACAGAAGGAGAAAAGGAATCGTCAAGACAATCAATGTGAAGGACGATATCTCTTAAAGAAGGAAGCCAGGTGTAACAAAAAGAGACAGTAAACCTGAAAAGAAAAGGGGATATGCTACTTTCGGAGAAGCCAAAGTAAGCAAAAAGGTCACCTAGAGTTCGAACCTTGCGTTAACAAGAAGAAAAGAAGAGAAAAGAGTTTATTCATGGTGAAAACTCTGAGAAGACAACATCTTAGGAAACCAGGTCCTTAGTTTCAATTTTGAGAGAAGAATCACCAAAATTGGCTAAAGTGACTGAAATCAGGAAGAAATTGGAGTTTGAGAAAGTAAAATCTCAACCTCAGCAGACTTCCAGATTGATTAAGGAGAATAAAAAGGAGAAAATCAGTATTAAGAAGAGCACTCCTACTGCTGTTCAGAAGAAGAAGAAGACAGTGGAACGCAGTCCAGGACAGGTCAATATTTCTCGATTGTTAAGAAAAGAAGACTTGAGAGTCAAGATTATTGAAGAAATTCAACTTCTCAGGAGTAGCAATTCAATAATAATAAGAGAAATCCCAAAAAGGTCAGTTAAGGTACAATTTCAACCTATAATGGTAAATAGTAATACCATGCATCTGTTGAGTGAGGACGAGAAAAGTATGTATAATGTTCTGAAGGATGAAGGAACCAGACTATACCCCACACAGATGACAAAATAGAAGTACATTATTTTTCCAATCACAAGGAAAACTGTGATCAAAGTTGTGCCTGATATTCAACCTCGACCTTTCATTGTTCACAATGAGGATAAAGGGAAGAAGAAAATGTATCCTGAAAGGATAAATGATATGACAGATGAGCAGATTGAAGATGAAGTGAGAAACATTGATGAAGTATGTCATGCAGACAAGAACGTATGTTTCCCATTTCATTTCAACAGCGTCAGGAAGCAGGTGTAGTCAGCAAACTACTGAAGATTCTTTTGAAGTAGGTGGAAGAATTTCAGAAGGGTCGTACAGATCCATTAAGGTTGGAGAACGAAGCTACTCAGTAGAGTTCTTTGTACATCTCATTATGCATATTAAACCTTTATCAACATTGTCTTCATTTGGTGATGTTCTACACTTATTGGGAAGACAAGTTCTACGTCTAATTGGCCCTAATGATCTTGATCTTCAAAAACCTAACCTATCTGTTCAACCTCTTACCAATACAATAATTAAACCAGATGTTACATCTACAGATGCATATACTACGACTGTTGGTGTTGAAGTCGTACAACAGAAGCCAGATGAAGATATTAAAGAGAAAGTTGATTATCTGTGTGCTTCTGTGGGTGACTTGCATAAAGAAGTAGCAGATATTCTCCATGATATCAAGTCACTTCGTATTAAGATGAGAAAAATGTTTTATGAAGTTATGAAGCATCTGTGATCATGATTCTTTTTTATAAATAACAAATAGGGGGAGAAAGAAGACGAAGAAGAAATGACAAAGATAGGGGAAGAAGAAAAGAAAAGGAGAACACAATAGAAGATGGGAGATAAAAATTTTTAATGATTATTTGTTGTCATAAAAAAGGGAGAGATTGTTAAGTTCAAAATACTTTATGATTAATTTTGATGAAAACCAAATAATGATGAAGCGGAAGCAAAATGAGACAGAAGCAAAAATGAGACGGAAGCAAAGCAAAATAAGACGGAAGAAAAATGAGACGGAAACAAAAACAAGTGAGACAAAAGAAAAATGAGACTGAAGCGAAAGAAATATGAGACGGAAGAAAAAGCAAAATGAGATGGAAGCAAAAATGAGACGGAAGCAAAAGTAATATGAGACGGAAGAAAAATGAGATAGAAGCGAAAATGAGATGGAAGCAATATGAGACGGAAGCGAAGCGAAGATGAGACGAAGGAGTCGTAGATGCAGAATCAAATCAGTTTGAGTTAGTTACAGAACTCAACTGATTAACTGTTTCTTTAAAGATCAAGAATCAAGAAGAAAGAAGTAGTTATCAAGAAGCAGTTGAAGAAGAAGACTATAAATATGAGTTGGAGTCGAAGACTGAAAAAGTTAGTGATTTTTCTTCTTAGTGATATTCAAAAGCTAAACACTGTATTGTGCGAAAACATGAGAGCTATATTTTTTGTAACAAAGCTCGTAATATCTTTCTGTAAGAAAGAGGTATAGCTGAGAGCCTGAAGAGGCTAAGTAAGAAAAAGAATACTTGCTGTACGAGACCTGAAGAGGCTTGGTGAAAAGAATACTTGTACTATTGTGAAGTATAGTGAAATCTCAGAAGGGATTCTGAGGACTGGACATAGCTCACGATTTAGGGTGAACTAGTATAAAATTTATATGTCAATTCTCTCTCAACTTTTAACTCCTATTTTTATTGTTGACATAAATAATTTTTAATATTGTTTGTCAATCGTTTTGAGAAGACAAATTTATCATTAAAAGGGGATTGTATTAAAAAGTCTGAATACACAATTCAACCCCCCCTTCTTGTGCACTTTGTATATCGTATACTAACGTGTGATTCACTTCAAAAACTAGTTATTATAATGGTTAGTTGTAAAGAACTAGTTAACTAGTACAATATATAATCAACCAATGTACACTGAATACACAAATTCATTAGTCATTGAAAAATTGTTTAGCTAATAGGCATATTGATCCACCAATATGATATATTGGTTGACCAATATATTGATTAATGTTATAGTAAACTCTTGGCACATCATATTTAATAACTTTAATCTGTATTGGTTGACTATTAAGCCATATAGGTTAAAATTTACCCTAAGAATATGAATTTTAACAACTTTAAATGCTAAACCTCAATTTGTTTAATGTAAAAGCACTTCTCAAAATATTCCTTAGAGAGTGTTTGAAATATCAAGAGGCTTTTCTATTAAAACCTAATCCTTCAATACCTCATGATGAATGAAAAGACTCATGCAATGAAGTAAGATGAAATGTTTATGCATGGTGAACCTTGGAGATTATCAAATTAAAAGTGAGATTACAATTGATAATACAAAATATATAATGACTTTGATGATCCTTGATCTTCTTTAATTTTTATTTTATCTTTATTTTGATGGTTACAAAATTCAATTTCTTTTTATCAACTTTATAAACTACCTTCTTGAGCTTATGAATTCATTTTATTCTTATATTGCTTTTCATCAAAATAATAAATTCATAAGTAGTAATTATTTTTTATCACCTAAATATCGAGTAGAATCTCTCTTGGTTATATTGATGATGTTGAACAAGTTAAATGTATGATATTAGTAGTAAATCTCCCAAGCTTAAAAGGAAGTATGAAAAATTGAATGCTCCTGGTATAATTATACATCTTAAGAAGTTATTTAGTGCATGAAATAAGGTGAAGAGTTATCAAACTCCTAGAGCATTATATCAGCATAAGATAACAAAAGGATCTTCTAGTCATTTACATGTACTGATTATGATTGGCTAAATTAAAAAATTATGTCAATTAATTTTAGTCATAAACTATGAGTTAAGCATTGATTTGGTGTTTAAACTCT
This sequence comes from Erythroxylum novogranatense, assembly GCA_029891385.1. Taxonomy (NCBI): domain Eukaryota; kingdom Viridiplantae; phylum Streptophyta; class Magnoliopsida; order Malpighiales; family Erythroxylaceae; genus Erythroxylum; species Erythroxylum novogranatense. The sequence continues at coordinate 40,920,492 of CM057231.1, forward strand.
TACTTTGAGCTATTCATAATTCATTATGAACTTTTATATGATCCAAAAGGATGTGTCATTACTTGGATTACTAAATATGCTCAAGATTGAAGAGGTATAGAAAGAACCCAATGATATTCTTATTGTATATTCTTTTAAGATCAAGAAAAAGTGCCCTTAAAGAATAAGAAACATAAACAAAATGCTTATGTTTAAGTAACAAAGCCAAAAAGTGGTGTTAAAAGAAGAAAATGATAAGGAAACATATTTTCATTGTGAAGGCAATAGATACTGAAGGAGGAATTTTAAAGTTTGTCTTACTAGCCTAGAAAATAAAAAGCTTAAGGAAGCTACTTCTCTAGTTATGTTTATGATTGACATTGATCAATCTACTTTTTTTTCCACATTTTTAGGTATTAGATATCAAATATAGATTTCATATTTGTAACAATATGTATATATTAATAAGGAGTAAATCATTGAGGAAAGGCAAAGTAGATTTGCGAGTTATCAATAGAGAAAGGGTTACTCCATTAGTTATAGAAACTTGTAGTTTAGCTTTACCTTCTAGCTTTGTATTTGAAATAAGTAATTGTTATTACGTTCCATTCATTAAAAATTTCCATTTCTTATTATATTTTAATGGATTTATTTTATTACTAAGAATGCATGTTATTCTTTTATAAAGATGATGTATATTATACGCCTAATTTACTAATAAATGGTTTATATGAATTAGATATTACAATGTCACTCCTTAATATAAATAGAAAAGAAAACAAAATTAAATGACCAAATTCCATCTTATTTATGGGAATGTAGGCTAAGTCATATCAACGAAACTAGAATCATAAAGTTATATCAATAATGATATTTGGATCCTTTTGATTATGAATTATATGAAACTTGTGAATCTTCTTTATTGGATAAGATAACTAAACTACTTTTAGTGTTGGGCCCCGAATTTTTTTTTATTTGAATTAATTATTTATTGATTTATGGATTTATTCGTTAATTATTTTTATTTTGCCTTAATTGATTTAATTATGTGTTTATATAGATATTTTTATGTTGGGCTTGGAAATTAGAAGTTGGGACTTTAAATGAAGGCTTGGACCTAATATTGGAAAGTATGGGCTTTAGGAATGAATGAATAAGAAGAAGGAGGATTAGAAATTAATGGATTATGTGTAGTGGGCTTGAGAAGGAGGAGAGCCCAAAGCCTTGTAAGTTATAAGGAGTATCAAAACTATGTAGTTTTGATGAGGGCTTTAAAGATGAGTTAAATGAATTAAGTTAAAGGGAAAGAAGAAGAAGGGAGTGTTGTAGAGAAAGAAAAGAAGGAAAAGAAGAGAAGAAGAGAAAACGTGAGAAAAGAAAGAAGAAGCTTTCGGCCAAGAGGAAGGAGAGCCGTAGGAGGAAGAAAGAAGAAGAAAAAGGAAGAGGAAACTACTTGTGAGAGGTAAGTTCCATCTTTGCTTTGGTTAGGTTCGAAAATGGGAGGAATAGAAGTTAGGGTTTGTGTAGGGTTTGTAGAAAGAAAGAAGGGAAAGGTGAGACCTATGGAGTTTGGGGACTTTTAAGCTAAGGTCTTGGGTATTCTAGCTTAAATGACTTATGGGTAGGTTAGGTTTAAAGTATACTTTTATTTCGCTTGATTTTTATGAATTCTATGCTTTCTTTTAGAATATAAATAGTGAATGGAGTATGTTTTGATTGAAGGAAATCAAGAGAACCCCACTCACGACAAGGAGGAAGGGCAATCTTGAATTCGGATACTGACGATAGGTGGGTAACATTTTTATAGTTATTGTGTAATCGGCAAATGCCCTATGTGTGCTATCTTTGATAATTATGTGCATATTGAAAGTGTATTTCCTTTGATTTGAAAGTAAAGTGTGAAACTGTGATGATTCGAAAGAATGAAAAAAATATAAAATGCTAGTCTTGTGCTTGAATATGTGATCATAAATTGGTTGTGATTGGGCGAGAGAGAACCTACTTCGATAAGTCACGTGCACGTTGACCCCCCTTTTTGCCTTCTCCCGGTAGCCCGCTTGTGGCCCACAAGATCCGAAAATGGACTTTTTGTGTTTATTATAAACTTCGATTTTTGTCGTGTTTATGGAACTCTCGAGTTAAATGTGTGCATTCCATCATTTATTTGTGTTTATGATGTATAATAGGTGTTTGACTGATATGAACTCTCATGTTATGCTTATGTGATGATTTTGGATTATTTGAGCTTTATATGATAAATTGCTATTGTTTCGGATTGTTAATGATTTGTTGTGTGGCTCATTACCCGATGGCTATAAACTTGTTAGCCACTGAGCCGTGTTAGCTCACCCCATTCTCCCTCCTCAGGTGCAAATTCAAGTTGAGAGCTGAACCTTACAAGGCATCGGGCATCACTCCAAGAAATTTAGTCACTTTTGTATTAAGTTAGTAACTAGCTTATAAGCATATCAAACATGGAGCATCTCACACATTTTGTATTATGTACTTGACTGTTGATGGATATGCTGATATGTAATTAAAGCCATGCTTGAACTTTATTATGATTTGGATAGAGAAGGAGAGCTTTAGTACTCTCTTCATGTGAGTTTGTTGATTTGTGTACTATGTATGGCCTTGAAATAGTGTGTATGAGTATTATTAATTGTTGAGTTGCTGATGAGGTTGTTTTGAGAGAGCTCGCTGGAAATGTGCCAAGGATTTGTGAGTTGTGGAAGTTTCTGCAAAATTCTGGGTAGGTTGTGTTTTCTGAAATTTCTGTGTTGTTATAGGTCAATTGGGATTATTGAGACTCCTTGTGAGTGATAGGTGAGCTGTAGAGCTCTCCCAGGAGGTTTTATGAGTTATTTATGATGTGTTAAATTGGTAGGTGTGGTTGTTAGAATTAAATGCAGCTGCTGTCTAAATGGCAGGTTGTTAGGCAGAGTTCTGAGCCCACTTTTGACCCTCATAGAGTTGGAATATAGGTCGGTGATCTTTATGAGAGTTGTAGATAATTCTTTTACCTTTCCATAGAAACTAATTTTGTTAAATTTGGAGTTTTGGGTCAAAAGTTATGTTGGTCGCAAGTTCTGGTACTGTTGGTGGAGAGCTAGTCGATCTGTCTTAGTGAGAACTTTTGATTTCTTTAGAGTCCGAGCTTGCTGGTGGGTCTTCTATGCTTATGTGTGCTTGTGTGGTCTGAATGTTGGGCCTCGGCGACGGGGTCCAACATTGTTTAATATCGAGCAGTGTTTCACTCTAGGCTTTTTGTGATATATTATTAAATGTTTGTATTATGAATTGATGGTTTGCATTAAGTGACATGCATCTCATGGATACATATAGGAACTAAGATTAAAAAGAAATGTAGCCAATTAGTAAATGTTTTCATTGAATGAGTAAGATGCCACCTCGTAGAAGGACACGAGGAGTTATGCAAGGTTCTATTACACCTGACTCTCCACTGAGAGAGGAGAGCACGGATGAGTCCGTAGCTCGAGAGTGGCCGAGGCCCTCTAGGGCAAAGTAGTGAGCCCTTCGATCTCGGACTCGTGATCGCCTAGTCGACCGAGCAAGTGCTCGCTCTTGATCCGAGATTGTTCTGCATTTACCCAAGCATTTGTTCAAGCATGGGTCAAATGCCCTGAGCTTCTAGTTCACCCCAGCCTAAGAAGGGAGGCGGTTTGACAAAGCTAAGGAAGTATGGAGTGTGGACTTCTACGGACCACGGATCCGAAGAAGCCGAGAATCGATTGAGGAAGACCGAGAGGTCTTAGATCGATGGAGTGTGAGGAGGATGAGAGAGTGGTTTATGCCGCCACTGCTTGTGGTGATGCTTTGCATTAGTGGGAGGCTGTGCGTGGAGTCGATGAGACCGATGGGGTTGACATGGGAGACTTCATTGATCAGACAGAAGAAGTATTTTTCTGAGGTGTACATCCAGCAGAAGCAGAGGGAGTTCCTGAGTCTCACCCAGAGGGAGATGAATGTTGCAGAATATGAGCGCCGGTTCACTCAGTTGTCGAGGTATGCTTCAGAGCTGATGTTCAGTGAGGTTGCCAAGTGCCGTAGGTTTGAGTCAGGCCTGCATTTAGCTATCATAGAGAAGGTAATAGTGCAGAATTTTTGTGATTTTCAGCAACTAGTTGAAGCGACTCTGAGGGTTGAGAACATCGAGAACATCAAGAGCGCAGTTAACAGAAAGAGGAAGGGAAGAGAGCAGTTCAGGAGGGGAGGTGGTACTTCTATTCCTGAGAGAAGTGCCAGAACTTTTCCTGTACAATCTGAGGAGAGGAGCACCAGTGGGAGCCGGCCTAGATCGATGAGGACTTCTACTGTTTCTCACCAAACCTCAATGGTGGGCGGCGGTAGAAGAGGAGATGGGGAGAGACCACCTCTTCCTAAATGTTAGCATTGTGGGAACCTCCATAGAGGGGAATGTCGCAGATTTTCAGAAGCATGCTTCAATTGTGGATAGAAAGGACACATAGCTAAATTTTGTCCTAAGCCGGACAGAAGAGAGGGGTCACAGATGCAAGCTTCAAGAAGGACAGAGAAAGTGGGAAAGAAAACTGTGACTGAAGTGGGTAGCTCTGGGTACCTAAGAGAGCTTATCCTCCAGACAGATCCAGGGGGCAAGCACCAGCTAGAATGTTTGCAATGACTCGAGAGGAGGCAGAGACCGCTCCAGAAGTGGGGACTGGTATGGTAAAATTGTTTGATATTGATGTTATAGCTTTGATTGATCCGGGTTCTACCCACACTTTTGTGTCGTCGGGTAGAACAGTATGTGGTAGAGTCTTGAGCCCATTGGATACTCCACTGATGGTGAGTACTCCGATCGGCCAGTTTATTATTATCAGTCAAGTGTATAGAGACTGTGAGATAGAGATTAGTGGAGGAAAGTTTGTGGTGGATTTGATGCCTTTGATGATGGGAGGATTGGATGTGATCCTAGGTATGGATACTTTAGAGAAGTATCATGCCAACTTAGACTGCAAGCAAAAGACAGTGAAATTCGAGTCAGAGAATGGCAGAAAAGTGGTATTTGTGGGGGATAGAAGAGCTAGTCCGCCTCGGATTGTTTCAGCTATGTCAGCAGAGAGATTGATGAGTAAGGGGTGTGAAGCGTATTTGGCCTATGTGTTAGACACGAAGGCAGATAGAGGGAGGTTGGAGGATATTCCTGTAGTCAGGGAATTTCCGGACATCTTTTCTGAGGAATTGCCAGGACTACCTCCTCCGAGGGAAATTGAGTTTCCCGTTGAGCTTCTTCTAGGTACTACGCCGATTTCAATTCCGTCTTACCGGATGGCTCCGGCGGAATTGAAGGAGTTTCAGGAGCAATTGGGGGATCTTTTAGAGAAGGGTTATATTAGGCCAAGATCTTCGCCTTGGGGAGCTCCGGTTCTCTTTGTGAAGAAGAAAGATGGGTTGTTGCGGATGTGTGTGGATTATAGGAAGCTGAATCATGCTACTATTAAGAACAGGTATCCGCTCCCGCGCATAGATGATTTGTTTGACCAATTGCAAGGGGCGAGAGTCTTTTCCAAGATAGATTTGAGATCGGGTTATCATCAGTTGAGGATTAAGGAGACCGATGTGTCCAAGACTGCTTTTAGGATGCGATATGGCCACTTTGAGTTTCTGGTTATGCCTTTCGGGTTAACGAATGCTCCTGCAGTCTTTATGGATTTGATGAATAGAGTCTTCAAGTCTTTCCTAGACCGATTTTTCATTGTCTTTATTGATGACATATTGGTCTATTCTAAGAGTGATGTGGAACATGAGGATCATTTGAGGGTTGCTTTGGAGACTTTGAGAAAGAATGAATTGTATGCCAAATTCAACAAGTGCGAATTTTGGTTAGGAGAAGTAGTATTTCCCGGGCATGTAATTTCAGAGCGTGGAGTACATGTGGATCCACAAAAGATAGAAGCTGTGGTTAAATGGGAAGCACCTAAGAATGTGGCTGAGGTGAGAAGTTTCTTGGGATTAGCTGGATATTACAGGAGGTTTGTGGAGGGCTTTTCTTTGATAGCTGCTCCACTTTCCAAATTGACGAGAAAGAATCAGAAATTTGAGTGGACTGAAGAATGTCAGAGTAGTTTTGAGGAATTGAAAAATAGGCTTACTACTGCACCGATTTTGACATTACCCTATGGTGATGATGGATACATTGTGTACAGTGACGCTTCCAGGAAGGGCTTAGGGTGTGTATTGATGCAAGGAGAGAAAGTGATTGCCTATGCTTCGAGGCAATTGAAGCCTTATGAGATGAACTACCCTATTCATGATTTGGAGTTGGCTGTTATTATTTTCTCCTTGAAGATTTGGAGACACTACTTGTATGGAGTTACTACTAGAGTATTTACGGACCATAAGAGCCTTAAGTACTTGTTGACTCAGAAAGAGCTGAATTTGAGGCAGAGGCGATGGTTGGAGTTATTAAAAGATTATGATTTGGTGATAGACTACCATCCGGGGAAAGCTAATGTGGTAGCTGATGCATTGAGTAGGAAGTCCAATATGGCACATGTGGAGACAGTGTACCTTCCCTTGCTGAAGGAATTAGCCAGACTTGATGTGACATTGAGGCAAGTTGAGCCTGACTGTATTTTGGCAAATTTCAGAGTGAGACCAGTGTTGAGGGGGAAGATCAAAGAATTGCAGGAACGGGATGAGTACTTGAGTAAGCTTAGAGCAGAGATAAAAGATGGCAAGCCTTTTGAAGTAGAGGTGAAGGAAAATGGATTGATGGTTATGGGCAAGAGATTGTGTGTTCCAGACGTGTTAAAGCTGAAGGATGAGATCCTTGATGAGGCGCATAACGCTCCTTATGCAATGCACCTAGGGAGTTCTAAGATGTATCAGGATTTGAAAGACCATTTTTGGTGGAAGGGAATGAGAAAAGACGCGGCAGAGTATGCTAAAAGATGTTTAGTATGTCAGCAAGTGAAAGCTGAACACCAAGCACCTTCGGGCAAGCTTAATCCCTTGCTGATTCCGGAATGGAAATGAGAGAAGATTACCATGGATTTTCTGATGGGATTACCGAGGACTAGCAAGAAGCATGACGCTATTTGGGTGATTGTGGATAGGCTGACTAAGTCAGCCCACTTCTTGCCAATTAGACAGACAGATTCTTTGAATGTTTTGGATAAGAAGTATGTGGATGAGGTAATCAAACTTCATGGAATTTCGAGTTCGATAGTGTCTGATAGGGATCCTAGGTTTACCTCCCGATTTTGGGAAAGTTTGCAGGAGGCTCTGGGGACTCGATTGCATTTTAGTACAGCTTTCCATCCACAGACTGATGGACAGTCGGAGAGGATGATACGGACTTTGGAGGCTATGTTGAGAGCTTGCGCGTTGGATTTCAAAGGTTCGTGGGATGATCACCTACCTTTGATTGAGTTTGCTTATAATAATTCCTATCACTCGGGAATTCAGATGGCACCTTATGAGGCTTTGTATGGTAGGAGATGTAAAACTCCTATATGTTGGGATGAGGAAGGTGAGAGGAAGCTTATAGGACCTGAGTTAGTGCGAGTTCTGATGGATAAAGTCAAATTGGTAAAACAGAGGCTTAAAGCAGCTCAAGATAGGATGAAGAGCTACACGGATGCCCATAGGAAAGAAATGGAATTCGAATTGGGTGAGAAGGTGTTTCTTAGAGCTTCTCCATGGAAAGGTATTTTGAGGTTTGGCAAGAAGGGCAAGCTTAGCCCAAGGTACATAGGCCCATATGAGATCATTGAGAGGATCGGGCCTTTGGCTTATAAGTTAGATTTGCCATTGGAGTTGTCTAAGATTCACAATGTGTTCCATGTGTCAATGTTGAGGAAGTACAGATCGGATCCTTCGCACATAGTTCAACCTTTAAAGGTTCAGTTGAGAGAGGATTTGACCTATGAGGAGCAACCAGTGGAGATCTTAGATTCAAAGGAAAAAGTGTTAAGGAACAAGATTGTGAAGCTGGTTAAGGTCTTATGGAGGAACCATTCGACCGAGGAGGGTACTTGGGAGCCTTTGGAAGCCATGAGGGAGAAGTATCCCTACCTCTTCATGGATTCAGGTCAGGATTTCGGGGACGAAATTCTTTTAAGAGGGGAGAATTGTTAGGCCCCGAAATTTTTTTAATTTGAATTAATTTTTTTTGTTTTGCCTTAATTGATTTAATTATGTGTTTATATAGATATTTTTATGTTGGGCTTGGAAATTAGAAGTTGGGACTTTAAATGAAGGCTTGGACCTAATATTGGAAAGTATGGGCTTTAGGAATGAATGAATAAGAAGAAGGAGGATTAGAAATTAATGGATTATGTGTAGTGGGCTTGAGAGGGAGGAGAGCCCAAAGCCTTGTAAGTTATAAGGAGTATCAAAACTATGTAGTTTTGATGAGGGCTTTAAAGATGAGTTAAATGAATTAAGTTAAAGGGAAAGAAGAAGAAGGAAGTGTCGTAGAGAAAGAAAAGAAGGAAAAGAAGAGAAGAAGAGAAAACGTGAGAAAAGAGGAAGCTTTCGGCCAAGAGGAAGGAGAGCCGTAGGAGGAAGAAAGAGGAAGAAAAAGGAAGAGGAAACTACTTGTGAGAGGTAAGTTCCATCTTTTCTTAGGTTAGGTTCGAAAATGGGAGGAATAGAAGTTAGGGTTTGTGAAGGGTTTGTAGAAAGAAGGAAGAGAAAGGTGAGATCTATGGAGTTTGGGGACTTTTAAGCTAAGGTCTTGGGTATTCTAGCTTAAATGACTTATGGGTAGGTTAGGTTTAAAGTATACTTTTATTTTGCTTGATTTTTATGAATGCTATGCTTTCTTTTAGAATATAAATAGTGAATGGAGTATGTTTTGATTGAAGGAAATCAAGAGAACCCCACTCACGACAAGGAGGAAGGGCAATCTTGAATTCGGATACCGACGATAGGTGGGTAAAATTTTTATAGTTGTTGTGTAATCGGCGAATGCCCTATGTGTGCTATCTTTGATAATTATGTGCATATTGAAAGTGTATTTCCTTTGATTTGAAAGTAAAGTGTGAAACTATGATGATTCGAAAGAATGAAAGAAGCATAAAATGCTAGTCTTGTGTTTGAATATGTGATCATAAATTGGTTGTGATTGGGCGAGAGAGAACCTACTTCGATAAGTCACGTGCACGTTGACCCCCCTTTTTGCCTTCTCCCGGCAGCCCGCTTGTGGCCCACGAGATTCAAAAATGGACTCGTCGTGTTTACGGTAAACTTCGATTTCCGTCGTGTTTATGGAACTCTCGAGCCAAATGTGTGCATTCCATCATTTATTTGTGTTTATGATGTATAATAGGTGTTTGACTGATGTGAACTCTCATGTTATGCTTATGTGATGATTTTGGATTATTTGAGTTTTATATGATAAATTGCTATTGTTTCAGATTGTTAATGATTTGTTGTGTGGCTCATTACCCGATGGCTATAAACTTGTTAGCCACTGAGCCGTGTTAGCTCACCCCATTCTCCCTCCTCAGGTGCAAATTCTAGTTGAGAGCTGAACCTTGCAAGGCATTGGGCATCACTCCAATAAATTTAGTCACTTTTGTATTAAGTTAGTAACTAGCTTATAAGCATATCAAACATGGAGCATCTCACACATTTTGTATTTTGTACTTGACTGTTGATGGATATGCTGATATGTCATTAAAGCCATGCTTGAACTTTGTTATGATTTTGATAGAGAAGGAGAGCTTTAGTACTCTCTTCATGTGAGTTTGTTGATTTGTGTACTGTATATGGCCTTGAAATAGTGTGTATGAGTATTATTAATTGTTGAGTTGTGATCGCGGCTCGTCGTTCGATCCTAGAATCGATCCTTGGAAACCGGTCAAAAATAATCTATACCAAGGATTGCAGATAGGATGCAACCTCGGTCGCTCTCAAAGGAACCTAATGAAATGGACCTAAGCTAGCCTATATGTCATTCAATGCAAGTGAAATTAGCAAGGAAAAGGGGGTTTTGATTTTGAAAACATTAATAAACTAAAATGCATGCAAAAAGTATTTTTGGGTTTTGGAAATAGAAAATAAAAGAGTAAAAAAGATAGAATCCTCTTGAAAATGAGTTTGGCTATCAAAGTTCAAAACTAAGTGTGAATAGTAAACCTTAAAGGGCTATCTCTAAGTTCGTGGTTTCGATCAATGGAATCCTGTCACCACGACTCCATCTCTAGACCCCATTGAGTGCTCTTAAGCCTCGTAACATTAGAGGACTCTTTAAGTCCGAGATCTTGATCAATGAACTCCATTGCTCAAGATCTCGTTATGCATCTTAGTCGGACAGATTAGAAATTACTAAGTTTGAATGGTAAACCTTAAAGAATTATCTTTAAGTCCAGGGTCTTGATTAATGAACTCCTGTCACTCTAGAGTCCATGTCTCAAGACCCCATTAGGTTCTATTGAGCCCTAGAACCTTAAAGGATTCTTTAAGTCCAAGGTTCTAATCAATGAACTACATTGCTTAAAACCTTGTTAAAAACATCTTAGTATGGGCATGGATTAGAAATCACTAAGTTTCCGAAAGCTCAACCTTAACAACTCGTTAAGTCCAATGAATCAATTAATCAACTCAATTAATTAAAACTTGTTAAAAACCTTAGTGTATGCAATGGACATGTTAATGCAAGTGGTCAAATGCAATCTAGCATCAACTCAATATCTAACACAACTAGCGGATAAAGAGAATTAACAAGATCACAAGTGAACATATATGAGACTTCATATATTTAAGCACAAGGTTCTACATAAACAAAACCATAACATATTACATTGTTCACTGCTTAATTAAACTATAATCAAGCAAAATCTAACTACAAAGCAATAAACCCCAACTCTACTGCTCACAACAATGTAGTTAAAAACGTGACAATGTAAACTAGTAATCCAAACAACACAACAAATGTCCAAACATTTGATTGAGCTTTAATCAATAGCATCACTACAATTTATAAACCCTCGACTAAGGCATATTCATAAATCATAGCAAACTATAGATTGTTACTCCCTTTGGCGCCGGTAAACTCCACCATCATCAGGTATCGTCAAGAGGAAGGGACGCCTAACCACACATCAACGCCGGACGAACCGCAACTCGCGATGAATCCAAGCGATCTACGGTGGACTACGGCCGCCAACAACAACAGATAAAAAAAATGTAACATAAAATCCTGTGGAACCCCGGCGGAACCACAGGCGGCGATTTACCACCGCCATCTCTTTTCTCTCTACGCCCTCTCTCCTCTCTTCTCTTCGCCGGTCTCTCTCCTTGTTTTTCCTCGCGAAGTCGGCCTTCCTCGATAACCTAATTGGCAAGATTTAAAGGATGGGTCGCGGTCGGGTCGCATAAAGTGAGACAAAATTTCTATTTTTGGGTCGGTATCAGGCATTCGTCGCGACTAATGAATAAAGTTCGTCATGACGATAAAATGGTCACTCGTCATGATTTAATGGGCGGTTGGTTCGTTGCGACTAACAGCTCGCTCGTTGTCTCGTTCGTATGACTAACTACTGTTCGTTGTCTCGCTCGTTCATGATTAACGAATCGGCTATTGACTTTATGATCTTTTGACTCCTTTTCTCCCGCAATATAAAATAACAATTTGCAGATCAATTGTCCTTGGAAAAATTATAATGCAATCAATGTCAATTTGTACAATTTTACTAACAAATTGCATAAAACATAAGCTCACCGCAGAGGACTAATTTAAGCACAAAATCACTAATTAAGAGTCAAAAGTACATTAATGACCATGAAAGTGTAGCCAATTTATATGATAAACTGGGTTCAATCAATTCCCCACACTTAGACCTTTGTACTCTGGACAAAGTTTACAAGAATCAAAAGATACAGGAGTAAAAGAGAAATCCACCCATGCTCTAAACAATAAAAGGAGATTAACGTAATTCACTTTTTCAAAATTCAATCTCAAAGAAATTAAAAGAGTGCTAATAAAACAAACACCGAAAGAATTCAAGTACAAGAGATTGAATGTAAGAGAATCACTCGTGGTAAAGTGTTTGCGCCATCTCACTTGTATTTAGGGACATTTTCTCTCAATCTGCTTAAGTCATCTTTTACCATAAGCTTGTGTCAATTCTATTTCTCCACTACAAGAACTATCATTTTGAAAATCAAGAGGACTTTTCGGGGTTGTAATGTGCGGAAGGTTAAATGAATGGATGAAATGAATGAAAGGATAGTATGAGCACATGCACTAACTTTAAAACCGATGCCAACAATTGAATTGAAAAACTAAACACTAGCACATACATATAACACTTGTATAAAAAAACACACCTTTCGTGTTTTTTTTTTTTTGACACTGTCTTTTTTTTTTTAGACACTGTCCCTTTTTGGGACACACACTTTTTTTTTTTTTGAACATAAAGGTGAATGTAAATAACTAATGACATCACATAAATATGCATGCAAGTGCTCATAACAAATAAGGCTCAAGGGGCTAGCAATGAAAAAGTGTTTAAGGGACTGTGTTTGGGGAAAAGAGTTTGAAGAAAGAACGCCTCTATCATATCAACAAAATTCAAGTCCATCAAGCCTCGAGTAAGAGTTAAAACAAGTTCTAGAGAAGTATGAGAGAAGCAGATACACACAAAGATAGAAAAAAAATTTTTTTAGCTCAAATATCCTTCCAACAAGGGTAGTTTCTCAATGAGCAATCTCAAGTCTCAAAAACTTAAAATGCTACTTTATTAGCATGCTTCCATTCAATTTGTTTCGAAAACATCAAAAGTAAAATTTTGTTAAGTCCAGCTATCATCAAAGGAATGGAAGGTATTCTCAAAAAACTCAAGAACCACTTTGAAACTTATAAAATCTTTGCAAACAGCAGTAACAAAAGACTAGTGTGGAGAAAGTTTGAATTGAGAAAACAAGTTAAACAAAAATGTCGTTATAGCAAAAGGTAACGTCACGGCGGTGCGATCACGTCATGACGTCGCGATTAATTGGTCAGCCTCGTCGCGACGAGGAATCAGCAGAATGACAAAGATAATACCCAAGTCGAAGATGTAAAGCATAATGCAAAAATTGGCTAACACACTCCTCAAGCAGGCATGCACAGCTCCCCCACACTTAATCAACACATTGTCCTCAATGTTAAGCAAGAAGAAATAGAGCATAAGGGCAATTCAACACAATGTAAGGAAGGCAGGAGGCAAAACTCAAAGGGACTTTATTGAATTGAAAAGATACTAATTAAACTAAAAGCTGTTATTTTTACCGAGGTTGCTCCTCCCGACACTTACTTAACAAACTAATGCACCAATATAAGTCACAAGCAATCATAAGGCATAAGTGAGTAAACAAGTGAAGGAAAGAAACAACCGGGAGTTATGGAGGTCTTGAATTTGCCGGTTAACCTTCGACAATGGCCATGGTGTAGCTAAATAACTTCATCCAATCCCACGCCCATGTCGGCTCCACTAAGCCGATTCACCAAATGTTGGTCACGTAAAATAAGAGTTAGCCTCGGTGAACTTCCATAAAAGGTGTAATCTACAAAATACTAACTAACGATGCAAATGCAACTAAACTATTTAGAATGCAACATAAAAGAAAAGACACCTAACTTCACGTAGCAACAAATGGCAAAAAGCAAACTTAAAGAACCACTTGGGTCCCTAAGAACGGCGCCAATTTGATCTCGGCTCGTCGTTCGATCCTAGAATCGATCCTTGGAAACCGGTCAAAAATAATCTATACCAAGGATTGCAGCATAGGATGCAACCTGAGTCGTCTCTCAAAGGAACCTAATGAAATGGACCTAAGCTAGCCTATATGTCATTCAATGCAAGTGAAATTAGCAAGGAAAAGGGGGTTTTGATTTTGAAAACATTAATAAACTAAAATGCATGCAAAAAGTATTTTTGGGATTTTGGAAATAGAAAATAAAAAGAGTAAAACAAAAGATAGAATCCTCTTGAAAATGAGTTTTGGCTATCACAGTTCAAAACTAAGTGTGAATAGTAAACCTTAAAGGGCTATCTCTAAGTTCGTGGTTTCGATCAATGGAATCGTCACTCATGACTCCATCTCTCTAGACCCCATTGAGTGCTCTTAAGCCTCGTAACATTAGAGGACTCTTTAAGTCCGAGATCTTGATCAATGAACTCCATTGCTCAAGATCTCGCTATGCATCTTAGTCGGACAGATTAGAAATTACTAAGTTTGAATGGTAAACCTTAAAGAATTATCTTTAAGTCCAGGGTCTTGATTAATGAACTCCTGTCACTCTAGAGTCCATGTCTCAAGACCCCATTAGGTGCTGTTGAGCCCTAGAACCTTAAAGAATTCTTTAAGTCCAAGGTTCTGATCAATGAACTACATTGCTTAAAACCTTGTTAAAAACATCTTAGTATGGGCGTGGATTAGAAATCACTAAGTTTCCGAAAGCTCAACCTTAACAACTTGTTAATTCCAATGAATCAATTAATCAACTCGATTAATTAAAACTTGTTAAAAACCTTAGTGTATGCAATGGACATGTTTATGCAAGTGGTCAAATGCAATCTAGCATCAACTCAATATCTAACACAACTAGGCAGATAAAAGAGAATTAACAAGATCACAAGTGAACATATATGAGACTTCATATATTTAAGCACAAGGTTCTACATAAACAAAGCCATAACATATTACATTGTTCACTGCTTAATTAAACTATAATCAAGCAAAATCTAACTACAAAGCAATAAACCCCAACTCTACTGCTCACAACAATGTAGTTAAAAACATGACAATGTAAACTAGTAATCCAAACAACACAACAAATGTCCAAACATTTGATTGAGCTTTAATCAATAGCATCACTACAATTTATAAACCTCGACTAAGGCATATTCATAAATCATAGCAAACTATAGATTGCTTACCCTTTGGCGCCGGTAAACTCCAGCCATCATTGTATCGCCAAGAGGAAGGGACGCCTAACCACACATCAACGCCGGACGAACCGCAACTCGCGATGAATCCAAGCGATCTACGGTGGACTACGGCTGTCAACAACAACAGATAAAAAAATAATAATGTAAACATAAAATCCCAGGGAACCCCGAAGGGAACCCTGGGCGGCGACGACCACCGCTCCTCTCTTTTCTCTCTACGCTCGTCCCTCTCTCCTCTCTTCTCTTCGTCGGTCTCTCTCCTTGTTTTTTCCTGTGCGAAGTCGAAGCCTCCCTCGATAACCTAATTCGGTAGTATTTAAAGGATGGGTCGCGGGCCGGGTCGCACAGTGAGACAAAATTTCTATTTTTGGGTCGGGTATTCGACATTCGTCGCGACTAATGAATAAAGTTCGTCGCGACGCATAAAAATGGTAACTCATCGCGATGAATTAATTATGCCTAATTAATTCGTCGCGACGAATGGGCGTGTTGGTTCGTTGCGACTAACAGCTCGTTCGTTGTCTCATTCGTTGCGACTAACGGCTGTTCGTTGTCCCGTTCGTTGCGACTAACGGCTGTTCGTTGTCTCCTTCGTTGCGACTAACGAATCTGGCCTGTTGACTTTATGATCTTTTGACTCCTTTTTCTCCTGCAATGTAAAATAACAATTTGCAGTATCAATTGTCCTTGGAAAAATTATAATGCAATCAATGTCAATTTGCACAATTTTACTAACAAATTGCATAAAACATAAGCTCACCGTAAGGGACTAATTTAAGCACAAACTCATGAATTAAGAGTCAAAAAGTACATTAACAGCCATAAAAGTGTAGCCAATTTATATGATAAACTTGGGTTCAATCAAGTTGCTGATGAGGTTGCTTTGAGAGAGCTCGCTGGAAATGTGCCAAGGATTTGTGAGTTGTGGAAGTTTCTGCAAAATTCTGGGTAGGTTGTGTTTTCTGAAATTTCTGTGTTGTTATAGGTCAATTGGGATTATTAAGACTCCTTGTGAGTGATAGGTGAGCTGTAGAGCTCTCCCAGGAGGTTTAATGAGTTATTTATGATGTGTTAAATTTGTAGGTGTGGTTGTTAGAATTAAATGCAGGTGTTGTCTAAATGGCAGGTTGTCAGGCAGAGTTCTGAGCCCACTTTTGACCCTCATAGAGTTGGAATATAGGTCGGTGATCTTCATGAGAGTTGTAGATAATTCTTTAACCTTTCCATAGACACTAAGTTTGTTAAATTTGGAGTTCTGGGTCAAAAGTTATGTTGGTCACAAGTTCTGGTACTGTTGGTGGAGAGCTAGTCGATCTGTCTTAGTGAGAACTTTTGATTTCTTTATAGTCCGAGCTTGCTGGTGGGTCTTCTATGCTTATGTGTGCTTGTGTGGTCCGAATGTTGGGCCTCGGCGATGGGGTCCAACATTTAGCGGTAAGTAAGAGCATGTCGATGAGTTAGTAGAGCTTATACATTTAGATGCATATGGTCCTATACCTACTCGCACTAGAGGTGGGTACTTATATTTCATTATATTCACATATGATCATTTCAAATATGGTTATATATATTTAATAAAAACTTTTATTCATTTGAAAGGTTCAAATAATTTATACTTGAGGTTTAAAAATAAAATGTTAATGAGTATTAAGACACTTAGATTTGATTGAGGTGGTAAGTACATAAAACATGAGTTTCTTGATTACTTGAAAGAGAATGGAATTATATCAAAATGGACTCCTTTTATAACTCTTGAATATAATAGAATGTTTGAAAGGAGAAACCATACTCTATTAGATATAGTATGTTCTATAATGAGTCATATAGTCCTTTATATCTCCTTTTAAGGATATTCTTTAAAATCTCTACTTATCTTCTAAATAGAGTTCCATCCAAATTGGTTGATAAGATACTATATCAGAAATGAATTGGTATTAGGCTAAGTTTTCATGCCTAAATAGCCTAAAGATTTAGGCATATGATGCTTATGTGAAGCATGAAACATCTAGCAATCTTCAAGTTAAGTCAAATCAATACAAATTTGTTCAACGTTTAATAGAGTATATCAAATATAAATTTTACGATCCATTTAAGCAAAACATATTTATCTCAAAATATGTTACATTTCTAGAAAGATAATTTATTCTCAACAAAAGTAGCAGTGCTGAGGTAAAACTTAGAGAAGTTCAAGAACCATAAATTGACATCCGGCTGGAACAAAAAACTTAAGCTGATACATATGATATACAACTAAGAGTTCAAAAGACATATAGTTTGTGACACACTAATAATATATGTCTTCCACTCACTAGATTAAATCTATATATTAATGAGGGGAAAGATAATTTATCACTCATAGCTGGTGAGCCTACTACTTTTGAAGAAGCAATTTTTGACTTTGATTCTGTAAAACAGTATAAAGATATGAGATTTCGAATAGAATCCATGTAAGATTTTTAGTGGAGGCTCTTGACGTGCTTAAAATAGTATATAGACATGTTTCTACATCATGTATTCGATTGACTCCGATATAATATATGGTTCATGGCCTCCTTTAGCAAAGAAATGTATGCATTTGACTTTATCTTTCTTGAAACTTTTACAATTAAGTAAACATGACTTTTTATCTTCAAAAGTTGCAAAACGTAAGAGATGTTTTGGGAAAGCAAATGGATGCTTGTATTGGACAACAAAATATTGATTTAAATCTTATTAAGTTTAGTTTTGACTAGTGCAATTTTAAGGTTTATTAGAGGTTTCCAAAGAAAGTTATTATTATATCATTAAAGGTTGTTCAGCTGAAAATTTTGTTATTTCTTTTAATTACTAGTTGAAATTTAACCTTTTAAAAGAATTGTAAAAAGATTCTATGTGATTAAGATAAGAAGTTGAAAGACAAAAATAAATTTTTTTAGTTATCTTCTTATCTTCTTCCTCTATAGCTTCCAACAAATTGGCATAAGAGCTTTTTTCAAATGACAACCAAAACAAATCACTACAAGGAAAATACCCAATTTGTGACGTTTTATAAACGTCGCAAATGTTTGAAAAACGTCGGGGAAAATTTTTTGTGACGTTTTTAAAAACGTCGCACCAAACGTCGTTGAAGGGGAGTAAGCAAACGTTTTTATCGATGTTTTGTAGAAAACGTCGAGGAAGCCTGGGTTATTTTTTGACATTTAGGAAAACATCGAAAAAGCTTAAACGAATGAGCGACGTTTGACTTAAACGTTGTGGAAACAACATAACTTTCTACGACGTGTACTAGACGTCGTAGAAAGCATGTCAATCTGTGACGTCTGTTGAACGTCGTTGAATTACTGACAATCTGCGACTCATTGTAGACGTCGTAGAAAGCCTGACATTCTTCGACGTCTTCGAGACGACGTAGAAAGTCTGGAAATCTGCGACGTTTTCTAGACGTCGTAGAAAGCCTAACATTCTTCGACGTCTTCTAGACGACGTAGAAAGTCTAGAAATCTGCGACATCTTCTAGACGTCGTAGAAAGCATTCCTACCTGCGACGTTTGGTCACAAACGTCGCAGATGACAATTATTTTAATTTATTTTTAAAAATAAATTATAAATTTTATATAATTAAATTTAAATGACATATAATTAAATAACATTATTAAGAATAGTGAGAATTATATGATTTTAAAGTGAAAATTTAATGAAATGATTATTCTAATTGAATAATTAATTATTAGGAAAAATATTAAATCTGATTTATTTAATAAGTATTTAATATTATATATTTAATATTTTATGTAGTCATTTATCAATTTGTTGAGTACATCATGGATTTGCAAATGATCAATAATATATAACAATAATTTAATAGATGTAGACAATAAATTATATAATTTAAAATCCCAAACATGTCATAATATAGTAATTAAAATGAACAATATGTCATAAGTGTCTAATATATCAGTATGAATACTTATCTAATCAACGCGAATATTATGTGTAGAACATATGAGTTCCAATTTATCCTGCATTTGTTCAAATTTTTTGGTCAATTCATCGACTTTAGACTGTAAGCCCTCATTAACCTTCATGGACTCCGCTAATTCGTCTCGAAGTCTCTTTCTGACTGAAGTCTTCCCTTGTGGTCGAGGCCTCATTCTCATGCCAACAATGTAATCAGTTCTGGTGCCTAGGACTTTGTCGCACACTTCGTCCACTGTCATCGGATGACCTTGTTCAGTTGAATGTGTCAATTCGTGACACATTAAGTCCTGAAAAAGTAAAGAATTAATTACATACACAATGTGATTTAAGAAATATTTATAAATAAACTATGTACTCACCCATTTTTCTTTCCATTCAGGAGTTGTCAATTGATCTTTTCTTTCATCATAATGAGTGTGATACCATAACTTCATCCGGTCACACTCTTCTCCGTCTCTGTCACTTTGTTGTATAGAAATATATAAATAGTAATATTCATTATAAAATTTCAAATGTCAATAAAAGAAAATATAATTAAAAAGATAACAACTCCCAATCTCATGTCGTATGGCTACAAATGTAGCGCCCCCTCACCGTAGGGTACACATCGGGACGCCCGAAAGTCGGTCCGACATGTATCCCACGATAAAGCTGCACTACCAGAAAATCCGACTATTAATCCACATGGCATCACAATAATTAAAACCATAATATATCATAAATCAGTAAATTTTAAAATCCAAAATAATCTTGATAAAGTCATCTAATATCAGAATAGACAAGTCTATCAGTCCCCTAAACAACACCAAAAAGGAAACTGATACAAGCATCTATCCTACGTCATTCGCAAAAGTCCAACCCAGATGACCGACCTATGTGCCATCGCTTTCTTGCCAAAGACGTCAAGACGTTTGGAAGAGACTATCTCCTGAGCTAGGGGCCTAATCTATCAGTCCTGAAAAATTAGATGCAATTTTTGGGTGAGTTTGCGAACTCAGTGAGAAACCATCATCGATGGTTCACTCAAATCATGCATTACGATATATGCATGCAAAGACGACAAGATTCAATTTATCATATAACAATTTATAATAGCATGTACAGAAGTACAAGTCGACTTGTACTCTCGATAAGTCGACTTGTTCTTGAAAATCGATAAGTCGACTTGTACATGCATAAGTCGACTTATTTAAGATCGATCGTTTATATGTGCCCTAAAGGCAATCCCTTTAGCTGCTTTTATTCACAAATGATGCGCATCGAATGAATAAATAAAGAAAAGGAATAATTCATTAATTTGATGTTCATGAACATTGTTTATGAATTGATTGGATCTTTAATCAGATTAATGAAGTCCATGATATATGACATAGCATGAAGGAAATTATGATGTGATCATACTCCTGAGATTCCTATCATGTGCAATTATGTCAGTGTCTAAATTTTCCCTAGTCAAAGGATTAATGAGACTGGACATCATTAATCTGGATAGACTAGCACATGTCATATTCCTTGATTGGATCAAGCAGTGGATCTCAGAAACTGTAAATATGAGATATTTAGAATTGACATGTGGATGCTTACTAGCGGTAGTAAGTTCATTGGATGACCTGCCATGAGATCATCACATGGATATCTTATCTAGTGTCAGTGATAATCTCATCATAGCAATGGTGCAAGTATCCTTAGACTTGAGGTACTCAAGGATATCTTGGATACTGATCCTGTGCTTTGACTCCATTCCTTGTTTCCTTCCAAAGGTAACTCATAGGGTGGTGCTTGGGTACAGCTTGAGGTATTCGAAGATAATTGAGTAGCCAATAAAGGATTCACCACTTCTGGATTAGCAGAGGAGATACCCATGGCCTCTTGTCAGGATCATTACTTGTAAATCTCTGGCCAGAGTGAATATGTCATGAAGAGTGTCTTCATGGACATATAGAGTAATGAGTCATAGGACGAGATCTGTTATCACTTGGGCTAGACTCAGTCTAGTAAGAGTTGACACTTTAACCATACTCATAACCAAGTGGGGTATAGGATGGTGAAAGGACGAATTGCACGGTAATTGTCTATGGAAGGGTTTGTGATCCGGTTCGTGATGAATACATCAAACCGATTACTTTCCGGTCAATTGGAGGTCATGATGTGTTGCTAGATACCGCTCATGACTTGCTCAGATTAATTGTTAATCTAAGTGGCCAACATAACCGGGAGCCTAAAGGGTCACACGCATAAGAGTGTTTCAGAAAATCTGTAAAATAGTAATTGGACTGAGTTCCAATTATGGAGAGCATTAGGATTAAATGGATCCCAATGGGATTGGGATATGTCCCGATGAAATCGCGACATCAATATTGCTAAGAAAGATTTTGAGTCGTTTAAAGACCGGGCCCGATAGACCGACAGACCGACCCAGCTTGATCGATCTTTAGCAATTATATATATTAATTAATTAAGTAAATAAATAATTAATATATATAAATATATAGCCATGATTTTCGTTGGAATGGGAGAAGAGAAAGAGATATGGCTTTGAAAAGTCAAAGCATGCTTTCTTTATTCATTAATAAATGAATGGCTATTAAGCCATACACATGGCCTAATCTTATTCAAGTTCTTTTAATGGTTAAAAGATATATAAGATGGCTTGTGTGTGGTGTGATGGTCGACGGTGATGCATAAGAGGAGAAGAAGAGAAAACTTAAGGGTTAAGTTTCTTTAGAAAATGGTTTTCAAGTCTCTCTCATAAGCTTCATCGATTCTTCTCTTCTCCAAGGCAAGGATTCCAACGTCTCCTTCACTCTCCAGATGTGAGGTAAGCTCTAGCGAGCTTTAATCTGTTCTAGCTATTCCCGGGTCAAAGGGTTTGACTCGGTTAGGTTTTCTCGATCTGCGTGGATCACCTTTAGAGATAGTCTCTATTGGCTATTTAGGTTGATGTCTTCACACGGATACTGGATCTGGATTCGGGAAGGTCTCGAGAACAAAAATTTTTGTTTTCCGCTGCCGGTACATGTGATGTACCTCCCGGGATTTTCCTACAGTAACAATTTGCAGTATCATATCACAATTTACAGTAAATCATGCCATCACGTAATCAGTCATTGTCACAAATCGCTTAATCATGAAATTGCAACGATATGTGACTCTTTTCCGATTATTGATGTTGTGCCCAAGCGCCGGTCAAGATCAATATTCGGTGAGGACGCTCGAGGATTTCTCCCCAGGATCGAGGCTCGGTCAAGACAAATGTTAGAGCTCGAGGCTCATTTCGAAGAAAATCGCGAGTCAGGTCACAAAGTTCATTATCCGATCATGCATTTATGCATGTAATGCGATGTTCATAATTTACGATGTATCGCTATAAAAGCCCAGATTGCAATTCCAAAGTGTCATCAAGAATCCAATCCAACACAAGAAAAGCATGAAATTCGCCCTATACATTTCAGTAATCATGTAGTTCACCTTTGCATGTAGTCATACAGAGCATTTAAGCAATCAGGAATTTGAGAAACCAACTAGGTTACTCACCTGTAACTTCCGAGCTACTGCCTAGAAGTCCCAGCAATGTCCACGGAATGACGATCCAACGGCACCTCTATAACAGTTAAATACAGTCCTATTACTAAATGCTCAATTAAACAATTCAGTGATGCGTATGTCTCAATGGAATTATGTATAATGCATGTCCACGATTTCCAGTGTTAAAACTCACTTTCGATATCTTACGCCCAATTCTAACTCTTCGCTCAATTGATCGACAATAATTGATCCAATCCTAAAATTCAGTTCAATCAGGTGCCAGACGTCGCGACGTGCGGGTCGCGCCACCGTCTTCTCCGATCGCTTTTTCCTCTTCTCTCTCTAAAAACCAGTATTGACTCACTCTAACTACCCATTCAAACATAATAAATGCGATAAATGCATCAAACAACCATTAATAACACATTAAAACCATTAAAACTTACCAATCACAGCCTCAAATCCACAAATCTCTCAAATCACCGTAAACCCTAAAATCCTTCAATATCAACGATTAACCACTCTCAAAGCTTCTCAACCTTCATCAATCACAATAAACAAGTTAGCTTTGCACAACGAGGAGAAACCACAAGGAAAATCAAGAACCTCACCGATGGGAGGAATCGATGAACACCGTGGGAGGAGGAAGAGAAGAAACGGTAATGCCTTAGGAAAATCCCCAAAATTTCAAACCTAACTATTTATAGACACAGATCTCCAAATCAGTTCAAATTTCAGTCTCTAAATTTCAATGGCTCAACATTTTTATTTCCTAACCGTATAACTCTAAATTTTTCCATTGCCATTGGACAATTCTTTCAGTACCATACGGTTAATTGGTCTGTCACTCGAAAATTTTCGGTCAGGGCATTTTCTCCCGAATTTCCAGAAAATTTCCTATAAGTCACTATCAATTGCCAATCACTCTTAAACTATTCTAAATCAATTATTTGAACCCAATTACTCCTAATTCCTCAATGAATCACGATCCAGTCAGTTCAATCAGTTTCCAGTTCACAATCCAATCAATTCATACTTACAATTAAAATGCCAGAAAATCATGAATGCATGTACCTATGAATAAATGCATATGCAAGAAACCTGTTCCTTTATGATCAGAGGCCAGTAACATGTTCAATCAGTGAATGCAATGAAACCTATCAGTCTGACCCAATAATACCATAATGCCCTTGCTAACAGTAACAGGATGTTACAATTCACCCCTCTTAAAGAAAATTTCTTCCTCGAAATTTAATACCTGTCCGATCGAATAGATGAGGATAATGACTCCTCATATGCTCCTCAGTCTCCCAAGTAGCTTCCTCAGAAGAGTGGTTCTTTCAAAGGACTTTCACCAATGGAATCACCCTGTTCCTTAGCTGCTTGACCCGTGGTCCTATAATCTGTACTGACTCCTCGACATAACTCAGATCACTGGCTACCTCAATCTCCTGAGTCGGAATCACATGAGTCGGGTCTGAACGGTACCTTCGGAGCATACTAACATGAAACACGTCATGCAACTGGGACATCTCACTCGGTAATGCCAATCTGTAAGCCAACGATCCTATCCTCTCAAGGATCTCATACGGACCGATATACCGAGGGCTCAACTCCCCCTTATGGCCAAACCTCAGTACTCCTTTCTAAGGAGACACCTGGAAAAACACTCTGTCACCCACATTGTACTCCATCTCTCGCCGATGCTGATCCACATAGCTCTTTCTGTCTGTCCGAGTCGCCTTGATGCGACTCCGGATCAACTGTACCTTATCCACTGTATCCTGAATCAGCTCGGGACCCTCAATCGATCTCATACCCTCTTCATCCCAATACAGTGGCGATCGACACGGTCGCCCATACTGTAAGCAAACTCGATCAGAGCCAGATACTGATCCCATGATCCTCTGAACTCCAATACACAAGCTTGAAGCATATCCTCAATAGTCTTAATCGTCCTCTCACTCTGCCCATTTTTCTGAGGATGAAATGCAGTACTGAAGTGCAACCTAGTACCCATAGCAGTCTGTAGGCTCTTCCAGAACCTCGAAGTGAATCTGGGATCCTTGTCTAAGACTATCGACAACGGAACCCCATGCAACCGCACAATCTCTGTTACATACTTCTGGGCCAACTGATCAAGAGCATTACTCTCCCTCACTGGAAAGAAGTGAGTCGATTTGGTCAATCGGTTCACTATGAACCAGATAGCATCATGCTGCCTCGGTGTCCTAGGCAACCCCATGACAAAATCTATGGTAATCCGCTCCTATTTCCACTCCGGAATGGGCAACGAATGTAACTTCCCCACTGGAGCCTGATGCTCTGCCTTAACCTGCTAACAAATCAGACACCTGGAAACATACTCTGCCACTTGCCTCTTCATACCAGGCCACCAAAAATGCTTTCTCAGTGAATTATACATCTTGGTCGAACCAGGATTCATAGCATAGGCAGCTACATGTGCCTCCTCTAGGATCTCCCGTCCCAAATCATCAACATCTAGCACACACAGTCTCTGTCCCATCCATAAAGTCCCATCTCTCAACTCAAACTCTGAATCAGTACCGGCCTGGACTCTCTCAATCAGTCTCACTAACACTGGGTCTTGATCCTGAACTCTCCGGATCCTATCATGCTACATCGACCTCAGCCTCAAAGTAGCAATCAGAGCTCCATCCTGACCCAAATCCATCTATACATTAAGAGCTCTCAACTGAATCAAACTAGGCAGACTCCCAATCTGAATCTGAGCTGCACTACCACGCGATCTCCTGTTCAATGCATCGGCCACCACATTGGCTTTCCCTGGATGATACTCAATCGTGCAGTCATAGTCCTTCAATAACTCTATCCATCTCCTCTGTCTCAGATTGAGCTCTCTCTAACTCAACAGATACCTCAAACTCTTATGATCAGTGAAGATCTGGAACGTCTCCCCATACAAATAATGTCTCCAGATCTTCAGAGCAAATACAACTGCAGCTAACTCCAAGTCATGTACCGGATAATTCACCTCGTGAGACCTCAACTGTCTCGAGGCATATGCTATAACTCTCCCATGCTGCATCAATACACATCCTAATCCCTGATGCGAGACATCACTATAAACCACAAAGCCTCCATTCCCAGATGGAATGCCTAACACCGGTGCAGTCGTCAATCGATGTTTCAGCTCCTCAAAGCTCTTCTGGCACTCCACAGACCATTTGAACGGCACATTCTTCCTCAACAGTTTTGTCAAAGGGGCGGAAATCAACGAAAACCCCTCGACGAACCTCCGGTAATATCCGGCTAATCCTAGGAAACTCCGCAACTCTGGCACATTCCTAGGAACCTCCCAACTCATAACTGCCTCTATCTTGTGAGGGTCCACCTGAATACCCTCACCGGACGCCACGTGCCCCAGAAATACAATCTCATCAAGCCAGAATTCACACTTAGTGAATTTGGCGAACAGCTGTCTCTCTCTCATGACCTGAAGGACAATCCTCAGATGCTCAATGTGCTCCGGTCTACTCCTCGAATAAACCAGAATATCATCAATAAATACAATCACAAACCGATCCAGGTAGGGCTGAAAAACTCTATTCATCAAGGCCATGAAGGCTGCCGGGGCATTAGTCAACCCAAACGGCATCACTAAGAACTTGAAATGCCCATGCCTGCTCCTGAAAACACTCTTAGGCACATCAGCCTCTGCAATCCTCAACTGATAGTAACCTGATCGCAGGTCCAACTTAGTGAACACCGAGCCCTCAGAATCGATCAAATAGATCATCGATCCTAGGCAATGGATACTTGTTCTTCACTGTCACCCGATTCAACTGCCTATAATCGATACATAGTCTCAGAGCCCCGTCCTTCTTCTTCACAAATAGTACCAATGCTCCCCATGGCGAAACACTCAGTCTAATGAACCTTTTATCCAGTAGCTCCTGCAACTGAGCCTTAAGCTCCATCAGTTCCACCGATACCATCCTATACGGAGGGATCCATATAGGAGCGACACCTGGAACGAGATCAATCGAGAACTCTGTCTCTCGCTCTGGCGGCAATCCCGATAACTCCTCGGGAAACACATCCGGAAATTCCCTGACTATGGGAACATCCTGCAATCTCTACTCAACTATGGAATCCACTACGTGAGCCAGATAGGCCTCACAACCTCCCTGCATCAATCTCAGGGCACTCAAGAAGAATATCATCCTCGCTGGCACTGCCTGACTAACTCCTCGAAAAATAACCCTGGGCTGACCAAGAGACTCCAATACAACCTCCTTGGTATACCAGTCCATCCCCAATATCACGTCAATCTCCTCGAGGCAAATGATCGATCAAGACTTTCAGAATCGCTTTCGGTCGATCTAAACCGACACCCTATACGACCTCTCCCAATACAACAGACTACCTAGAGGTGTACTCACCTCTAACCCATATCAGAACCTCTCTCTCTCCCATGCGATCTACATGCTAAATGCGGTGCAATGAAAGAACGAGTGGATCCAGATCCAACAATGCATATGCTTCAAAACCGAAATCAAGCATACCCGCAACAACATCCGGGAATCTGGCCTCCGCCGAGTCATGGTATAGACCTTGGCTCGAGGCTGTTGTCTGCCTCCGACCCTCGCCTCATCTGCGGACCACTCGCTTCGCCTCGGCCTCTCCATATCGATCCACCTCCACGCTCTGCTTTGCACTGTGGTATTATCGATCGATCTTCCACCATAGTAGACTGGCTCCCAAAGTCTTTGGGCGTTCCTTACCAGTGGTCCATCGAGCCACACCTCAAACAGCTCCGCATACCATCGACACTCTCCACTATGCCTCTTGTCACAATGCTCGATAAAGGAACAGATCGCCTCGAAACTCCAAGACCGCCGCCACCACTACCAGCCCAGCATAAACCGCCTCGCCCATGACCAGTCTGTCTAGCCCCTCCTACTGACCTGAAGGGCCTACTCTGACGCTTGCTGTACCCTCTGTCAGCAC
Organism: Erythroxylum novogranatense; assembly: GCA_029891385.1. Taxonomy (NCBI): domain Eukaryota; kingdom Viridiplantae; phylum Streptophyta; class Magnoliopsida; order Malpighiales; family Erythroxylaceae; genus Erythroxylum; species Erythroxylum novogranatense. Next base: position 40,947,878 of record CM057231.1, read on the forward strand.
TACCCTGACTGTCACTAGATCTCTTATGCCTAGTCCCCTGACCAGTCTCAGCTAGACTCTCCCTCAGTAGATGCTCGATCCTCACTGCTGCAGCCCTCAACTCAATAAAATTGCCCATATTGGACCTAGCCAATTGGGTACGAATCTCCAGATTGAGTCCGCCCTCAAAACGCCGACACCTGTCAGCCTCAGTAGTAACCAATGTAGAAGCATAGCCCATCAGTTCGTTGAACCGCACCTCATAGTCGGCCACGGTCCTCTGTCCCTGTCTCAGCTCTAAGAACTCTTGCATCTTCATTTCCAGATAGACCTTGGGCATGTAATTGTCCTTGAAGGCCCTCAGAAAGTCATCCCATGTCACATGCTGAGGCCTGGTGGTCCGCCGGACAGTCTTCCACCATCGATATGCAAGACCACGAAGGAGAGAAACCGCGAGTCAAAACGCCATCCGGTCGCAGATCCATCCGACGAGGACTCTCTCGGTCCTCTCTAGCCATCCCTCGACCGCAGGTCGGGCCCCGCTATAGAAGTCAATCACCGCCACGCAGTCGATTGAATCTTTGTTCCCGTCTCACAGGAACTCGAGGAGGCAACTCCTCTGAAAGAGGCATCGGGGACTCCCTACTAGCTCATACCGATTCCAGTCACCGGTAGCTCAACTCGATCTCCAAGGACGGATGACCTAAAATGCATAAGAAATTACGATCGGTTTGCTATTCTTACAGTGATTCCAGCCTAAAATACACTATGCCCAAAAGATGCCAAACCTGGCTCTGATACCACTTAATGTAGCGCCCCCTCACTGTAGGGTACACATCGGGATACCCGAAGATCGCTCCGACACGTATCCCACGATAAAGGTGCACTACCAAAAAATCCGACTGTTAATCCACATGGCATCGCAATAATTAAAACCATAATATATCATAAATCATTAAATTTTAAAATCCAAAATAATCTTGATACAGTCATCCAATATCAGAAGAGACAAGTCTATCAGTCCCCTAAACAACACCAAAAAGAAAACTGATACAAGCATCTATCTTAAGTCATCCGCAAAAGTCCAACCCAGCTGACCGACCTGTGTGCCATCGTTTCTCTTGCCAGCACGCTCGCATCGCAGGAAAAGACTATCTCCGGAACTAAGGGCCTAATCTATCATTCCTGAAAAATTAGATGCAATTTTTGGGTGAGTTTGCGAACTCAATGAGAAACCATCATCGATGGTTCACTCAAATCATGCATTACGCATATTGTGTACATCACGACAGTATTCAATTTATCATATAACAATTTACAATAACATGTAACAATTTGCAGTATCATATCACAATTTACCGTAAATCATGCTATCACGTAATCAGTCATTGTCACAAATCAGTTAATCATGAAATTGCAATGCATATGTGACTCTTTTCTAGTTATTCAGTGTTGTGCCCAAGCGCGGTCCAAGTCGATTCGGTGGGGACGATCGTGATTTCTCCCCTCGGACTCGAGGCCCGGTCAGTACAGTGTTAGAGCTCGAAGCTCATTTTAGTAAAAATCGCGACTTGGGTCACAACGTTCATTATCTGATCATGCATTTATGCATGTAATGCGATGTTCAGTAATTTACAGTGTATGACTATAAAAGCCTAGTATTGCAATTCCCAGTGTCATATAGTAGTCTAATCCAATACAGTAAAAGCATGAAATTCGCTCCTATACATTTCAGTAATCATGTTGTTCACCTTTGCATGTAGTCATACAGAGCATTTAAGCAATCAGGAATTTGAGAAACCAACTAGGTTACTCACCTGTAATGTTAGACCCCGCTGCCGGAGCCCAACGTCTGACATGAGAGCGTGGCGGGAAAACGTGAGATTCATACATTTAAAAGAAAAAGAAAAGCCCGCGGAAGGTTAATGGGCCTGTTGGAAAGTAAGCTTGAAACCCGCTTTCATGCATAATTTAAACAATCACATCCAAATATGCAATTTAACGATTTAGAAAAGGAGACCATCGGAAGTTCAATGGACCCATCGTGAAACTTTCATACTTTTAAACATATTCATAATTCATGCTCCAAAGAAGAGTTTCATAAAGCCTTATGAATTATCTCAAATCAAATTACAACTTTGAGTTCAAGAGCCAAAAGTATAAAACGCTCTTGAACCAATGATACTTGAAATGAAACTAAAGTCTTGGAACATAATCAAACATATGAAATGAAAACGGGAGTGCTGCCAAACTCGTGACTCACTCGATCTCCGCTCACACCGTATGGGGAGATTGAGGGTGAGCTATAAAGCTCGTGGGAACATATTTATAATATAGCAATAAGCAAAAGTATTCAAAATATCTCATTGCCGTGATACTTGCTGAAATCATATTCATTGATCATGTATATGTCTTTGTCTTGAAAAATGCTTGATTCTTGAACAAATCATGATGCATGGCACATAACAAATCATAACACATAACATGATGGTTTGGGTGTCCCGGGTTCGTGACGTACTACATATGCCATCGAAATGTTGATGTGTAGACGTAGTTTCATGAGGGAATCCTTGTGGGATAACCCTGTGCCACAGCTTGGGCAAAGGAGAAGCCTTTTCGTGAGTCAATGTGCACTTGACTATCGTGAGGGACACCACAAACCCACACAAGTATGCATAATTCATATTCTTGTAAACTTGTTCGCCAAACCGCACTTGCTTGTAATCTTGCTTGTAAACTTCTGGTCATGTATTTCGTAATACTTGAATTCATGTACTTGTATTCGTAAAAGGAGAACACCTTTGTGAAAAATCTTGATAATAATCATGAATGCAAAACACATAGCAGAAAATAATCATTCATGGTAGTATGCAATGCGATCGTGAATGATGTAATATAAATGCATGAGATCTTGCTTGATTTGAACTAAACAATGAGTACTTAGTTACTTTATTATAAACATGAACCCATCTGAATTCCTTGCTTGTCTTGCCTAGGAATGAGTTTCCTCTTGAGCCTCTTGATCCTCTTGCCTCTCTTGATCTCCTAAAATAAGAACCAAAATCTTATTCAAAATCTCATGTTGAAACCATAATTCCATTCTTAACTTCCATCTAAAATTCCATAATCTTTGAAACCAATTAATAATTTCATCACTCCATAAGACTTGTAGATCTATCTCTAGTTCACAACGCCTAAAATCACCCCAAAAGGACTTCAGAGCAAAAGATATGATCAAAACACTAAAATAAATCCATTCTGAAAATTGGGCTCATCATGACGAGGCCCGCTGTCATGACGAAGCGGTCAGTTTCGCCATGGAGCGCCGGTCTCGACGTCGAGGCGTCAGGCCTCAAGACGTCACGGCGTGCGACCCTCTCACACGTCGCGGCGTGCGGATGGGAGCTTCGTCTTCCCGAACCCAGATCCGCCATTTTCAACCTTACAACTTCCCCTTTTCCTTCTCCAACATATCTAATCCATAAATCAAGTCATTTACTATCATTCTGAACTCAAAAACATCAACAAAAACACAAACCCAAGAAAATCTAGAAATCTTCACCATAAACCCTAACTCCATGATTTCTCCTTCAATCCAGCAAAACAAAGGTTCAATCCAACTCAAACTAAGATAAAAGAGTTAATCTTACCTTAAGAATGCTTGAAATCTATCGGAAAACACCTGAAACTAGCTTCCTCTTCTTCTCCCTCACTCTGTCGACGATGCTCTTCTCTTCTCTTCTTTCTATTTCTTCTTTCCTTTCTTTTTCTTTTCTTTTTCTTTTCTTATTTTCCTTACTTCCTTTAATCCTTAAACCCTAAAAGCCCAAGTACTCAAAATACCCTTCCTTACTTAGTCTAAAATCTCATAACTTAAGTATCTTGCCCATTTCGCCCTTACTCATTTTACCCTTTCATAAATATTACTCCATACTAAACTCAATAATTCTAATTTTTCCATGAATAATTTCATTAAAATCAAACTAAACCATAAATCATAAATCAAAATAAATCCATACTTAATAACTTCAAGAAAACAAAAATTTGGGGCCTAACATGTAACTTCCGAGCTACTGCCTGGAAGTCCCAGCAATGTCTGTGGAATGACGATCCAACGGCGCCTCTATAACAATTAAATACAGTCCCATTACTAAATGCTCAATTAAACAATTCAGTGATGCATATGTCTCAATGGAATTATGTATAATGCATGCCCACGACTTCCGATGCTAAAACTCACTTTTGATATCTTACGCCCAATTCTAACTCTTCGCTCAATTGATCGACAATAATTGATCCAATCCTAAAATTCAGTTCAATCTCCTCGATTCATATACTCTATAGCAATTCCATAACCATTGGGTCAAAACCTCTATTGAAAATCCCAAATAAAATTCCAATTGAAATTCCAGCTGTCACAATTTAATACTTAGGTCACTATAGGAACCATAATTGACCCTATTCTCTAAGAATCAGTACCATTTAAATTAAATTTCAACTCTCATATATTTCCTTAATTGAAGACCTCTTTCCCTAGTTCGCAACGAATCAGGAATCACTTCAATCGGAGGTCTATACCATAAGTTATGCCCAATAAACTAAAAATCAATCCATCAGAAAACTGCTCTTCGCCGCGACCTACATCCCTCGCCACGGTGTACAGAAGGTCGCTCGTCGCGGCGTGAAGGACGCTCGTCGTGGCGTGCATCCTCTGCGCGGCTCGTCGCGGCGTAGACGTAACGTTCGCCGCGGCGTGAAACCATGCGCTTGTTGTATGTTCGTCATTGCGCCGTCATGGCGAAAGCACTTAATTACTCGTCGCGTAGGTCGTGCAAACGTCACGACGTGCGGGTCGCGCCACCGTCTTCTCCGATCGCTTTTTCCTTTTCTCTCTCTAAAAACCAGTATTAACTCACTCTAACTACCCATTCAAACATAATAAATGCCATAAATGCATCAAACAACCATTAATAACACATTAAAACCATTAAAACTTACCAATCACAGCCTCAAATCCACAAATCTCTCAAATCACCATAAACCCTAAAATCCTTCAATATCAACGATTAACCACTCTCAAAGCTTCTCAACCTTCATCAATCACAATAAACAAGTTAGCTTTGCACAACGAGGAGAAAACCACAAGGAAAAATCGAAGAACCTCACCGATGGGAGGAATCGATGAACACCGTGGGAGGAGGAAGAGAAGAAACGGTAATGCCTTAGGAAAATCCCCAAAATTTCAAACCTAACTATTTATAGACACAGATCTCCAAATCAGTTCAAATTTTAGTCTCTAAATTTCAATGGCTCAACATTTTTATTTCCTAACAGTATAACTCTAAATTTTTCCATTGCCATTGGATAATTCTTTCAGTACCATACGGTCAATCGATCTGTCACTCAAAAATTTTCGATCTGGGCATTTTCTCCCGAATTTCCAGAAAATATCCTATAAGTCACTATCAATTGCCAATCACTCTTAAACTATTATAAATCAATTATTTGAACCCAATTACTCCTAATTCCTCAATGAATCACGATCCAGTCAGTTCAGTCAGTTTCCAGTTCACAATCCATTCAATTCATACTTACAATTAAAATGCCGAAAAATCATGAATGCATGTACCTATGAATAAATGCATATGCAAGAAACCTGTTCCTCTATGATCAGAGGCCAGTAACATGTTCAATCAGTGAATGCAATGAAACCTATCAATCTGACCCAATAATACCATAACGCCCTTGCTAACAGTAACGGGATGTTACAACAAAGGCCTTGGAGCCAGAGTTTGGTCGACATTTGACCTGACTCCTAGCAACTTTTGCTTTTTGACTTTTTTCCTAATCGCACACGTTAGGAAAATGTATTATAAAATCTATAAATCATAATTCATAAATACTAAAATATAATAAGTTGTAAAAATAGTAGTGATGAAATGAACTAACCTTTGTAGCTGATTGCTCCCAATATTCGCATAAGTCCATCCACTCGCCATCGTGATGCTTTCTGGCTTAACATCCTTTCCGTACTTGGTAAAATGCTTTTTTAAACTATATCTTTGATCTTTGGACCTTAGCGCAAGAAACTTCTTCACAAGAGCATGTACTTCGTTGTCGACCCTCATTCCTTGATTTCCGGCTTTTATCGCACAAAATTATAAATTATTGGTCAATGTCCAAAGCATATGAAAACACATACAAATTAGATTGGTTTAGAATACATACGCCTAACTTGTCAAATGCAATATCCAATTCCTCGCTTGTAATTTTTGAAAATTTTGTTTTAACAGTAAGGAAGTTGGGATACCGCACCAATCTCACTCAAAATTTGGCAGATTGTACGGAGTTGGTTGGTCGTCTTCAGTTGGGAGATCTCGATCTCCAATCTCTTACCTATGGCCTTGTTAATCTTTGCCAATCCTTGTCCTTTGTAAGACCCTTGTTTTCTTGCATCACCGTCGATCCTAAATTAGCAAAGAAAAAGCATATAACATACTCTTAATTGGTTAGATAAGAAAACAAGTAAAGTTAATAAATTTCACCAATGTTTTGAGAAAGATCAAACTGCGCAAGTGTTTGCGTAAGAAGAACCCACGATGGATGTAATTGTTTGATTTACTGGTGTCTGATAAGCCAAAGTTGGAGGCATCTCTTGAGTCATGGATGGAGAACTAATGTTGCGACGCTGATTCATAATTTGTTCATATTTATCTCTAGGATGAATAATAGGTTGAGAAGGTCTGACTTCTCTTGGTGTTGGAATAGGCTGAGAAGGTGCACGTGTGACTTTTCTCGGTGTTGGAGTAGGCTGAGAAGGTGCATGTGTGACTTCTCTCGGTGTTGGAGTAGGCTGAGAACAAGCATGTGTGACTTCGTTCGGTGTTGGAGTAGGCTGACAAGGTGTAGGTGTTGGGTTTTGTGGTTGTGTACAAGAAGATGACACATTAGCTGCGTCCCCAAGAAGCTGACGGTAACACGACTGTAATTTTGTCGGTACGATGCTACTTGGTGCAGCCTTGTTCTTCTTTTTGGGTTGACCTGGTGCCATGTGAATTACCTGTATCATAATTAAGATTTGATTTCAAAGTTCAAAACCAAATGCATTTCCAGTGTTCACTTGAAAGGCAACAAGAAAATGTTGCTGAAGATAAATGTTGCAGAAGATAAAGTTTGACTCAAAATGACTCCAACTAGTTAAGGATTGTTGTATAATGAAATAATAACTATCCTAATTAACATGAAAATAAATTGATAACTTAGATGATTCACAGTTAGAAGATAAAACTTAGAAAAAACTGAAATGTATTTTTTCATGAGTGTCATGTATACCTTATTCAAATGCAGCAATCTTTAGAAAAAAAACAAAGTATCATGCAAAATGAAGTGTTCTTTATGGTAGAGAAGCAGATTGTGCAATTGTGAGTGTCGATGAGATGCATTGGTAGATTGTGCATTATGCATTTGTGCATTGTGCATAATGCATATCAACATGCATTGTGAATTGACAACATCCATTTCTTCACTAATTAAAAACCATGTCTCAATGAAGAAATAGATGTGAACACTGCCAGGAACAAAAGCTTTAAAGGGAGCTACTGACTTGAGTGTCTGTTCAATCTTTTGTGTGGTGACTAGGTTAAATAGAGCCTCATTGTCCTATGTTGACATATTACATTGAGTGATTTCTTTAATTCATGCAATAAAGGAGACGAAAAAAGGCAAAGACCCTAATATTTTTTAGAAGTACCTTTTAGTTGAGAGGCATGAGTAATTATGAGACTGTATTTTGAAGCTAAGAGGGTGATCCATATTATAGGGTATATATTTAGACATTGTAATAGAATTGGATAATAAGAGATCTACAATAGGGTATGTTTTACTTTTATAAGATGACCTATTTATTATAAAAATGATCTGGTCTATAGTTGGATTGTCTACAATTGAATTAGAGTTCATGATCATATTTTGTTTCTGTGATTGTATATAAACATATCTTTCAACGTACATATTTTGCAAATTGTGTGACTCAATATTTATTTGCACTACATTGACATATATAGACTCTGACACACCTATTTTTTAAGGTTATTTCTTTTTTAAAAATCCTTTTCCAAACTAATATGCTTGTGTGTCCACCTCTGAATTCCAGAGAAGAAAACATTTTAACATAAGGTCATGTGTCAAGTTGTGATCTCCTAAATATTTTCAATAAACTCTCATGTCCTTCCAAAAATGCTCCAATATTGCAACATATATATATGAGCTATAGATAAAAATCTCCACCGTATTAGATATGCCGCATTTAGTTAATATACTCTAAGAAACACTTATAAGATCGCAAGTCTACATATATGAACAATATACAACAATCTTCAAATCAAGAATATGCTCTTTATAGGTTAGTGGTAACCATGCTTAATACTTTAAAAAGTTAATCAAGTCCAACCAATACCTGAAATTCTCCATGTTAATAAGTTTTCCAACATATCAATTGATTTTCTAAAGTGTGATCCTTTTCCAACAATATTCGATCACATGTAATCAATAATCTTGTGAAATATCACATCCTTTTCCACATCACTGTTATCTAAGTCCCTTTTTGTGCTAGATTAGTCTACCTTAAAAAAATCATCAATTTTCCTTTTATCACCTTGTTCCTTATGGTAGAGAAGGAAACTACCAATGGGTAGACAGATAACAAAATATAGCAACATTGATATTGCCACTGCATACAATATTTAAACAATTATAAATATGAACAAAAGATAATGTTTCGCCATCTAGTTCTGCTAATAGCATATATGAAGTTGAAAAATGTTAAACAATATCACCTGTTGTAATCACTCTAACCACAAATACTGTAAGAAGTATTTACAATATCACCTGTAGTAACACATGTTATCCATAGAGCAAATTACAAGGATATTTAAGTATTTACAATAACTATATGCATGACTAAGGCATTATGGAAGTTAATCCAAATTGCAAGTTTCCCTTCCCTTCTCATATTCCTTATATCCACCTTCTCAAGACTTTGTATCATTGACCTACAACACTATAAAGTAGTGAGAAATATATGAAAAGGTGTAACCTTTTAAATGCTTTGTTAAAATTATGAATATGATTTTTGAATGCTTAGTTAATTTTTCCTATTCTGAAAATGACCCAATAAACAAGATGTCATTATCTAAATATAGGTTCACAATCTCCACCATTCTAGCATAAGGTCCAATCCATTTTTTCTATACTTAAACGTGGCAAGCAATTGACGTGTAAGAGAGGCTTTGTGTTGGATGTTTCATATCGTAAATTCATATCTCTTTTTGTACTTTTAAGTGAAAATGGTTTGATCTTCATCACAAAGGGATTAACATAAAAGTGAATGAAAATATTACTAGCATCAATGTTAGTAACAAATGCTATGAAAAAGATAATATTGCTAGACCTTTAGTTTAGTTTAAGTTGCAGTAGCAGTAGCAAGAATAGACTCAAACCTATGGAGAATAATTCTATTTTATTTGAATGTATCTTGAAAAAGTGACGATGGTAATCAGATTTTTTATAGCATTATGCTTATGTTTTAGATATCTTTGGAGGATTTAATAATAAAATGACTTATATTATATGCTAGGTTTTGTTTCTACATCTTCAAGGAAAAGGAGCAAATATGGAGAATAAATGAGTCCATCTACTATAACTTTATAAGAAGTGAATGAAGATTAATGAATATGGTAGGAACATGATCTTTGTGTTATTGGTTATGTTCTTCAATGCCCCATTCTATTTCTACTAAAATCTACAATCTAAGGAATATAGCACCTACATACATCTATATTTAGGTTATATTCACATTATGTAATTATAGCACCAAACATGTTTGCACATATTTGCATAACAAGTATCACAATCTGCTACTAATCAAATTTGTACTATAAAATAATCTTCAGTAAGAATGACAATCGTGAAATGTATTAATTTAAATTTCATTTGTATCTTATGTAAGGCTTGCATATATTCTTCATCCATATTTCTTCTTACACACTATATTAACTTTTGGCCTTTCATTCTTTATACAAACATAATCAAATCCCATCTTAACAATCATGTTCTTCAAAGCCTTTCTAAATGTACAAACATAATCAAATATCATTCCTTGCTTCAAAATAATTCTCACATCATCTAAACTAGATTAGAAAAGTACATTTATTTAGGCTTCTTCTTCCTCTTCTCATACCAAGATCATCATCAACAATATTAATATCATCATCACCTAAGTCAATATTCTCAACATCAGTACACCACAATCTCCTAACAACATATCTGTTGATTGGTTTTTACGATATAATAGGTCGTCTAAATCATTTTATGCTTCATGTCTATGTTTTAAATGTTGCTAACGTGGGTGGATTTGAGGAAACATTTTCAAGTGCTAGTAAACCTTCCTCCTCCTCATCATCCCTAATTACCTCAATTGGAATATTAACCTCAGGTTCAATAAGTTTACTTAACTTAGGGTACTTCTCTCCATCCATAATCACCTACACTGTCTTTATTTTTCTCACCTCAATTGCACATATCAAAGTCCTCACATCATTGTCATTCTATAGTTGCCTCAAACCATCTTCAACTACATCATTGTCTAATTAAATATGGAAAAGTAGACTAATACTAAGGCGTACATGTCAAAACATGCAAGAAAACCATCAATAATTATATCACTTTAAGAAAACTATGAACTTTCGCTTAAAACTTCAAACGCAGAATGTTGAATGACTTACCTCCACCATGCAAATACAAATTAACTACTATAACACAATGCAAATCCAAATGTACCACATCACAAACTAAGTACACAAAACCAATCTTGAAGTTGAAGGTATGTTGAAAGGGATGTGCAGTATGTTAATCATAAGTTTCATTTACCCTCCCAATTTGTTCTACTTATCAAAGCAGAAAAATGTTGATTTGCCATTCCCTATTGGACTCTTTAGGTCACTTACTCTCCCAATTTTCTATATTCTTTAGCTTCGATTCATTATTGTAATCTTCCATGGGACAACTATTGCATAGTTGATGATGATTGCCATATAAAACATATAATTTTAAACATAACAGTACAAATACCAAGTGTTTACCCTATGATTCTCCTCTATCAATCTTCAATGCTCAATGTTCAATGTTCAACCAATTCAAGCCTGCACATGACATTATTGAAATAAGACAAGATTTATGCGACGGGAAAGGTCATACTTTTCTGCGACGTTTTTCACTCAAACATCCTACTACTCTTTCATTAGTGTCCATAATTGAAATCTCTATAACCAGCCTAACATTGGATTAATATTTTTACTGTATATTTGAATTATCAATGAATATTGTCATTATGTCTCTAAAGCTAGATCTTAATATTAGCTTAATTTGGTAGCAAAGCAAGCACACATCATCATGTTTTCTAACACACAATTAAGCTACATAAATTAATTAGATAAAAGATTACATTGCTTCCGATGAAGTGATAAATTAAGAAGGGATATGGATGACAGAAAAGGAGACATTGAATGTTTGAGATGGTACAACACCATAAACCCAATACTAAGAATTGATAATATTGTTCAAACCTACCAAAAACCCACTGAAAAGCCACTTCAAACAACACTCGATAGAAAATCGTTTAAATTTTAACAAAATCAAGAACACAGAGGGAGCGAGAGAGAGAGAGAGAGAGACAGAGAAACGAGATTCGTGGGTATTTTAAACATGCGGTATATATACTTACAACGTTATACCCAACACCCACCACAACCACCACCCACCATACCAAGTTTGAGCTTTAGCAAATCAAAAACGAAGATAAAAGAGCAGTGGGCATCAGAATGTACCTTACGAATCAACGCGAGTGGAGGAGCAACGGCGGTGACGTTGAGAGGAGATTTGAAGGCGTTTGTTTATGTTGAGAGAGTGCAGAGAGTTACATGAAGGAAGGATTTTGAAGAACATGAAGGAGCGCAGAGAGTTACATGAAGGCGTTTTTCTGATGAGGGTGTGGGAGGCGCGATATTGAAGAAAGTTTTGAACCCAAAGTTAATTAGTTAAACGACAAAGTTTTAATTTCTTTACCAACTCTTTCGCGATGTTTTGTTTAGAAAAACGTCATAATACATATTTGGCGACGTTTTAATTGTAAAACGTCTCAATTAGTCCATCCTTTCTGCTTCGTTTTAATACAACATCGCCAAAACCTTAACTTTTTCGTGACGTTTCAAAAACGTCACGATAAGCTTATACAATCTGTGATGTTTCTTCAGTCAAACGTCGCAGATTGTCTACTTTTTTGTAGTGAATATCACCTTCCAATACCCACAACTTACCAAAATAAACTACGATCAATGGGTGCTACTTATGAAGGCAATAATTGGGTCTCATTACTTATAGGACCTTATTGAAAAGGGATATGGAGATTCCGAAGACAAGCATAGGACAACCGTTGTAACATCCCATCACCGATGGGAAGGGTAATTTGGACATTTGGGACGGGTTAGGATTGTGTAAGGATATCTCGGCATAAACATGCATCTTATAGTCTCTATATTAGTATGAATGGTAATTTTTGCACATGCACATGATTGTACATGCATTTATGACATGTCCCAACATAAGTATCTAATTGTGATCGGTTGTGAAAAATGGGTTATTTGTGTTTGAAAAATTGATTTGGAGTGATCTTAGTGTGTTTTTTATTTTTAGAGGACTTTGGGAATTTTTCTGGAATTTTTGAGAATTGATGTCCGGATCGGAAAATTTGTAATTGGCGATCGATTTAGTTAGCATCAAAATTACGTCTATGGCTTTGAAATGTGGATAAGGGATTTTTGGGATTGTGATTAGAGTTATTAGCATAAGTTGGATTATTGATTAAATTGAATTAGGGTTATTGGATTAAATATTGTAAATGGATTTTATCTATTTCCCCATCTTTTGACAAGTGTCCTCCTTGCCATAAATGGCTTTGTCCTTTTTCATGCTCTCTTTCACGACATTCTCTTTGGAGAAAGTCACTTGGTTGAAAGCTCAAGCCTCCTCCTATAGTAGCTTTTGTTCTCTTTAATGATGTCTTTGTCTTTTTCTCAATTATGGGTCAAGTCTCCTTATACATTTAATGGCTTTGGTTTGTATCCTGCACACCTTATGACATTGCTTGATCCTTGAAGGTTTTAAAATCTACTTTGAAAGCTATTAGTTCTCTTTCATCCGTAGCTTTCTTCCTTGGTTCTCCTCCTTCGATTGCCTTCTTCCTCTCCTCCCTTACAAGAAGCTCTACTTGCTACTTGCTTGCTCTTCCTTCTTTGCTAAAAAAACCACACTTAAGTGTGAAAAGATGATGATGAGTGTTGAGAGGTGAGTGGTAACCGTTGGTGAGGAGTAAAGTAGCAATTGGAGTTACTTTGAAGTTTTGAAGACTATAGAGCTTGAAACTTGTTTAGGTGAGTATTTATATTGTGTTCTTTACTTGGTAGGTTGAAGCATTTATTGCATTTATTGGTGCATTAATTTCATAAAGCTAGGGTTTGATTTTATGGGTAAGTTGTTTCTTTGATTGGTTCATAAATGGTGAAAGATAAATGTTTAACATGTTTTGGATTGATTTTTGTGGTGATAGATGTATGGAATCTTAATAAGAAAATTTTGTGGGGTGTATTGCCATTTTTAGGGTTAACTGATTAACTGAGAGTTTGATGATTATTGTGGCTGATTTCTTGTTAAATGAGATGGTTATTGATGTGGCATTAATGCTTTCATGAAAGAGGTTGAGTTAGTGTTAAAAACTGGAAAATTTGACTTGTGTGAGTTTCAGATTTTTGCTTGTAACTTTTGACGGGATTATGCTTTTGAGTTGAGGTTTGTTTTAAATGAAACTCAAGAAATAGTTCTAAATTTCATATGAAGAGAGTTTTGTCAAATTATGATCTTAAGGGTTTCCAATTTGGCTCGGAAGGTGAGTTGTTAGGTGCTGTGAACAGTATCCGAGCTGTGAGACTTGAAACTTTGATGAATTTTTTAAAGAGGATTTGGATTGATATTGCAAGTGTGATATTCTGGAAAGTTGTAGAGGATTGATGTAGTTTTCTAATGAGATATTTTATGTGAATTTTGGGTTTAAGAATTGAAAGATATAAATTTGTGAAGTTGTGTTATAGTTTAGGCTTTAGGCTGATTTCATAAGGTCTAACAGGTCAGCCCCAATCATTTGAGGATGTTACCTATGTAGAGATGGAATTGGGCTCGGTGTTCTTCTTGAGAGTTGTAGTAGATTGACTGAGCTTTTGATTGATATATGCTATGCAATCTTTCGACAATGGGTTTGAAAGTTATGAATTTTAGAAGATTGGGTTAGAATGGTGATAAAATTTGTGTAGGCAGAAGTTTTGTTTGAGATTTTGATTTGGTTAGAGATGGATATGGCTTCCAAGTTGTTTTTAAAGTTATAGCTTTTGCTTTTCTCCTTTGATTGAGATAAAGTTTGCAATTTTTGACAAAGAAGATTGAAAGTTATGATTTTTGGAATAATGGGGTACTGGTTTGCATGGTCATTGAGAGGGCAGTAGATTTGATTGTATTTTTGACACCTTTAGAGGTGAAAATAAATTTTAAGCCCTTCATGAAACTTGTAGAATTTTTCAATGCCTTTCCAACGAGTCCAGATTTGTGTCATTTGGATGTGTATGTTAAAAGTTATGTGTTGTGGAAGAGGGAAAGCTTTATGAGAAAGTTGAAAAAAAAAACTGGGAGATCATGCGTTGGACACAGCTCGCCCATGCGGGCGAGCAAGCACGAAGCTCGCCAATGCGGGTGAGCAGGTGTAGCGCATCGCTCGCCCAGCGAGCGAGGGGCTCATGTGTAACACCCCACACCCGTAAGACCCGAACCCGATATCGTTGGTGATATCCGAGTCCGTGTCCCACGAGAGTGGCGTACTACATCAGTCGATTTAAAATTCAGTATTAATTACAATCAGTCAATGCAGTAAAATATTACTACCACAATGGGCTAAGTAAAAATACAATGCCTTGTTATACAGTGATTACGGAACACAATTTACTAAGACACTAATGCAGACTCGAACTGATCCCGACCTCTATCCTTTGCTTGACTACAGTAGACATACTCCCGTGTCAACCGGGGTATTCTTCAGGACCTGAAAAATAGATGCAAATTTTGGGTGAGTTTTGCGAACTCAGTGAGAAACCATCATCGATGGTTCACTCAAATCATGCATTACGCCCATGGCGTATAAAGATATAACAAGAATCTTCAATTACCAATAAGCGATCAAGCAATCAATAACCATAGCCGAATAACGAAACCATTCACAAGAATACATACCATCACGAAAGCGATTACTTATGCGAATACAATGCATATGTGACTCTTTCCATTATTCATTATTGTGCCCAAGTGCTCGATCGGTGTTCGGTGGGGACGCGTCGAGGATTTCTCCCCTCGAGGCTCGAGGCCAAGACTGAGATGAGAGCTCAAGCTCTTATCGATAATAATAGCAACTTGGGGCACGCCCATTATCCGATCATGCAATTATGCATGCGATGCAAGATTTAGTAAATATGCGATATTTGGCTATAAAGCCCGGTGTATCAAGAATCCACAATATGGCTATAAAGCCCGGTGTATCACTAATCCACAATATGGCTATAAAGCCCGGTGTATCGATCGGTGTTCAAGATGATGGCTATAAAGCCCCATCTATCAAGTCGATAAAATCGATAATACAATCCCATACATGCCAAGAGTTATCAAAGATGCTCATTCAATTCACTTTTGCACGTAATTCACGTTAAGCATGTACACAACCAGAAATTTGAGAAACCAACTAGGTTACTCACATATTACTTCCGAGCTAATGCCGGGAAGTCTCTATCACGTCGGTCGATCGACGCTCCCTATATGAATCAGAAAAAGCACGAGTCACTAAATATGAAATTTGTGCTCATGTTGATGAGATATGCATGTTCATGAATTCCCGGTCCTAATTCAATATTTTCCCATAATAAAATTCTATAAAAATTAGAAATCCATAAAGGCCGACGGCATGCAATTCGGACCTCTATAGTCCTCAATTAAATAAAACAGTGTTTACATGTTCCGTCAATAGGGGCTACGTTAAATTCCTTCTAAAATTCTCGTTTTCTCATAATATGAAATTAAATATTCAACGAATCCGATGCCTCGAATCAGGTCAATCGGACGTTGGACGGAAAGAAATTGACAAAGAACAATCGGATCAATTAATACCAAATAAAAATTCAAGAATAAATAAAAAGTATACCCATGCGCCTCATGGGCGAGCGCCCGCCGCGAGGCGGATACACTCGCTTGTAAAGCGAGGCGGCGCCCTCGCGACCAGCCCCTAATCTCGCCCTGAGGCGAGATGTCGCCCTCATGAGACGGCGAGTTTGTCTCGCCTCGCCTTTCCCTTTCTTTCCAGATTTAAATCCCAATTTCCAATTATGCTAACTTTTAACACACAAATCAGAAAAAATACCCACTATACCTCATTGGAAAGCTTATGAAAAGCTCTACAATTCTCAAGAAGACCATAAAAATCAATTCCAACCTTAAGGGTGTCAAATAACCCATCAAACCTTCTGCCTACTCAATTTCCATCAACACAGGGCAGTACAATTACAATTTCATAACTCACTGATTCTTCAGTAATAAATTACCACAACAATTTGGTCAATAATTTCACAATATCCTCTACAACTTTTATGAACAATCCAAAATCAAATTCTATTTCTAAACCAGTCAATTAATTCATTCAATGTCACTGTTCCTGAAATCCTCCAATTTGGGCAGTGACCTTATAACAAGCATAACTTCCTGTACACAAGTCAGTAAAATCAGAACTTTATATCCCTATGAAGAGAACATCTCAAACTTCAATTTTTATGAAGCACTCATCATCCAATTCGATCTCTAACAATTTCAAAACAGTTATGGAAGTTTCTGTTATGATCAGTCACTCATAACCTAATGTAGGGTCAGTTTTTGAAAAATCATAACTCCCAATTATGACTTCTAAAAATTACACACCATATAACATTTTCAAGGTAATCTTTTCCTCTACAACTTTTCAGAAGCTCACTCACACCAATTCAGTCCACATAAAATGTTAAAATTGCCTCCAATCAGTAAACTCACAAAATCACACTTAAGCTAGGTTTCATCCAAACTGTTCAAAACCAGTCATTAGTAATCAATTCATATCTCCCAATACACAATTCCAAAAAAAAAGCAAGATCAGTAGCAATGGAAAGATAATTCAATATGCCACAACTTCCATGAAGACCATTTTCCCTAATTCCATCTCAAGTAATTCAGAAAAATCAGCAAAGTTCATATGTTGAGGTTTCGGTTACTGTTCACAGGCAATGGACCAGTAACTTTCCATTCAAAAATTCACCCTTCTATCATTGAAATTCAACAACACCTATTTCACCCTAAATTGAAGCCAACATCCCAAAGTTTCAGTGGCCACTAACCTTACCTCATTTTCATTTCTACACAATAAGTTATGAATAAAACAGTAACATCAATTTCAACTCTAACTTTCCAGATTTAATATTAACCTTAGTTCAACCACTTCCAATGCCTTTTTCACATCACTAGTCATCAAAATAAATACAAATTAAATATCACTACAATCATACATATGTTAGGGTTAATACTGAAAAATTTGCAGCCTTAAATTCCTCAATTCAAATACTCAAATAATTATCCATAATCAATTCAAAATCAAACCATATCATTACTTTCAATTCAGTCATCACTTAGCTTTATACCCATTACTTTAAATCATATAATCATCCCTTTAATGCCTACATGAACCTAATACATGCCCTAAAACTCTTATTAATCACCCCTCACTATCATGACATTTAATTCCATGTAAATACACCATTTAAAGATCAAAACTTAATGAAAACTTACCAAATCAAAACCTCCTTCAAACCTTCAACAATCACTTTCTAACTTTTACACCAAAGTACTAACCTCTTTTCCTTCTCAAACATGTACCAACTCATCTTCTAATTTTGATGAGATCAAAGAGAATAGCTTGGAGTTATGGAGAAAGATGAGAAGAGGAGAGCCAACTTTCGATGGTTTAATCAAGAGGGTTTTGTGTTTAAGTGTTTTCGGTGAACCCTTACCAAAGCCTTAAAACAATTCATCCTTCCTTTTAATAACAATACACGTCCGAAAGCAAAGAAGAGAGGCATTAAATGATGCCTTTTAAATGGCAACAAATGATTGGTTTATTATTATAAGAAAATTCAAAGTATATTTATTTAATCCGATCAAAATTTTACTCCATTTCACTCCAATGGCCCTACTTTCAGTCCCAAGATAAAATACCCAATAGTACAGCACAGTGGGTAGCGATTTTTGCTACTCGAGAATGACCGATTCGCTAATTGGCGATTTATCCGATCCGAGAATTTCCAATTATTTTTCTCGAGAATTAATGAAATTTCCTAAAATCATAAAACAGTAATGATGCACTCCAAATGATTTTTCAATCACGACAATCACCTTTTCTACCCCAAAACATGTTTAGGCGACCATGGCGATTTTGCGGTCCGAGAATTTTCTCCGAAAATTTCAGAAAATTCTGAAAATCCTTAAAATCGGCGCTTAACAGCGTACTCAGAATAATTTTTCAAATCCCATAATCACGTTAATCACAATAAAATACCGTTAGGCCCAATTACCGGGAATGTCATGAATGCATATACCGTAATTCCATATACACAATTGATAATGTATCAATCCTATTATCACTTAACAAGTACTAATTATTCCTTACCAATCTCATCCTATGCCAATTTTACTATTTTACCCTTCCAGGAGGGGGTGGGATGTTACATCACGCCCGAGGGCGAGCCCAGGCGGATGGGCGCGCGCCCAGGTGCGCCCATGAGCAAACGACGCCGTTTCTGAATATGCTTTATGATGTGATTTTCCTTCCATTTTCGACCTCTATCTAATCTTTTGTGCATAACTTTTTGGTCCGAACTCCGATTGACCTGATTCTTGAAGCATCGGATTCGTAGAACATTTAATTTCATTATATGTGAAATTGGGAATTTTTAGAATTGAAATTGACAGGGATTGGTTAGGTCGAAGTGGGGGGTTTAGTTAATTATTTTTTTGAGCAGTATTTTGTTAATAATTGGACCTATAGAGATCCAAATTGAACGATTCTTATGCCTATGGTCTTCTAATTTTTAGAGGAACTTTTTGTGAAGGGATTGTCATGAACATGCATTGTACACATTCTAAATTGCTTCATGTGCATTAAAAATTATTTCTAATTGAGCAATGGGTAATGTTGGAATATTTTGATTGTTATAGAGGCACTTTTGGAACGTCACCTTACGGACGTTGCCGAGACTTCCAGGCATTAGCTCGGAAGCTATTTGGTGAGTAACCTAAATGGTTCCTCAATCTTTATCTGTTTATCATTCTGTACTTATGCCACTATGGAGAATAATGGTGGGACTGTTGCGTTTGTTTTCTGCCTTGATTTCGGACCAGGGGTGTCCGATATAATGGGAGTTTATGACATAGAAGTGTTACCTGTTGTGAATCTGTGACTTACTTGTCGGTAATGTGATAAATTGTGATTTGTGACTCGATTGTAACATAGTACTATCAAATTATGATGCATTTACTTTGAAAATGGGACATGTGCATTTCACACACGAATGCATGAAATAGATAATGACAGTTGTGACCGGAGTAGCCACCGAGAGCTAAAGCTCAACGTATGAGGCCTAGAGCCCACACTGATTTAGAGCCATCGGTTCACTGCTTAATGAGCCCAATTTGAGAAAGTACAGGCGCTCGGTCACAACACCGTAATAAAATAGGAAAGTGTCACATACACATTTCATTTGCATTTAATTGGATATTTGGAATTGGGTGAAAGGCAAAATGCTTGGTACTTGTGTGATATTAATTTGTGATATTTTTTATTATGCTATTGTGCAACAATCTGTATTATACTTGGCTATACATGAATTGGGTGAACCATCGATGATGGTTCCTCACTGAGTTCGCAAACTCACCCAAAATTGCACTATATTTTTCTGGACCGAGAGAGTAGACTCCTAGCTCTAGAGAGACTTTTCCTGCCGTGTAGATCGTGTTGGCAAGAGAAGTCATGGCACACAGGTCGGTCAGCTGGGATTTTTGGGGATGACGTAGTTAGGCTTTTGTAATAGGTGTCTTTTATAGTAATGTTCAGTCAGTGAAACTCTGAAATTTATGTAAATGACTGCTTGTATTGAAATGGAATGAGAATTGTATTATGGTTTTAAAAATTAGTGAATTTTATATTGATGCTTTATTTTACGATGCCATGTGAAGTATAGTAGTGATCGTTCGTAGTGTACCTTTATTTTAGGATATGTATCGGAATCACCTACGGGCGTCCCGGTATATACCCTACAGTAAAGGGATGCTACAACCCTGACCGAACTAGATGATTGGTAGCGAACAATGAAGAGAGATCAAAGTGCACTCTCAATTATTAGTCAAGGGATAGATGATTGTTGAGTCAAAATGACTTTACATATATATGATTTTGATGAATAACAAAGAAGTAGTAAAAGCAGACGTAAAATAGAAAATAGAAAGATGGAAAATAAAACACAGAAGCAGACGAAGTTGAAACGCAGACGAAGTAGAAAAGCAGACGCAGACGCAAAAACAAAACACAGAAGCAGACGCAGACGCAAGATGAAAAGAAAACGCAGACAAAAAATGAAAAGCAGACGCAGACGCAAAATGAAAAGCAGACGCAGACGCAAAATGAAACACAGAAGAAGAAAGATAGACGCAAAAATACAGACTGAGAAAAGCAGACGCAGAATTTAAAAGAATACGCAAGAGTTAGTTCGAGTTAGTTACAGAACTCAACTAATTAACCGTTTCTTTCAAGAAGCAAGATTCAAGATTCAAGAATCAAGAAGCATTTACAGACGAAGACTATAAATATAAGTCAAAGTCAAAGATTGCAAAGTTAGCAAAAAAGAGCAGAAGTTGAGAAAATTGATTTACATATGCAAACATTGTGCAAATTAGCTGAGAGTTAGTTTTACTGTAACAGGTTTCAAATACTTTTGTAAGAAAGTAGTACAGATAGCCTGCAGAGGCTAAGAGTGAAAGAATACTGAGTGTAGAGACCTGAAGAGGCTCGGAAAGAATACTTGTAAACATTGAAGAGAAAGTGAAATATCATAAAGAACTCTGAGGATTGGACATAGCCCACGGTTTGGGGTGAACCAGTATAAAATCGATGTGTCAACTTCTACTCTACCCTATCTCTTTTAAAGTTCAAAGTGTTGTTATTACTTAATTTTCGAAATAAGGTTTCAAAGTTTTGATTATTTCGAATTTACTGAAGTTTCTGTAAAAAAACTTGTTTTTAAACAAAACAGTTTTTGAAAGAGTTTTTAAAAAAGGGGAATACACAATTGAACCCCCCTTCTCGTGTAGTCGTTATCGTATTATAAGCATTGTACTAACGTGTGATTTACTTCAATTGGTATCAGAGCCTAGTATCCAAGGATCACTGTAGCAAAGTGTGGATTAAAGATAATGGCATAATCGCATATATACATTGCAGAAGGTGCCTCAGTCACTAGACCTCCAGCATTCAACGGTGAAGATTATCACTACTGGAAAGATAGAATGTGGTTGTTCATAGAATCTACTCATGTTGACCTTTGGGATGTAATAGAGAATGGACCGTATACATCAGTAGACGAAGATGGAATTCTTATTCCACGGACCAGATGGATGACTGATCAAAAGACGAGAATTCAGCTCAACTCTAAAGCGATGTTCTTCTTGACGTGTGCCTTAAGCAGGAGTGAATATGGCAAAGTTCACGGATGCGACACTGCGAAGGAGATGTGGGACACACTATCCATTGCTCATGAAGGCACAAACCAAGTCAAAGAATCCAAAATAAGCATTCTTGTACACCAGTACGAGCTTTTCAATATGAAGGATGAAGAATCTATTGATCAAATGTTTGGAAGATTTCAAACAATTGTCAATGGATTGAAAGCCCTTGGAAGAACGTACAATAATCAAGATCACGTACGAAAGATCTTAAGAAGTCCTCCAAAGAGGTGGAGACCAAAAGTTACAGTGGTGCAGGAAGCGAAGGACTTGAGCGTGCTAAAGCTTGACGAGTTGCTTGGATCACTGACGATTCATGAAGTAGAGCTCGATGCTGAAGACAAGCCCAAACGGGACAAGTCAATAACACTGAAGGCCAGACAGAAGAACCATAAGACTCAAAGTAGGAGAAAGTCATCGAAAGCATTAAAGATAGAAGAATCGAAGAATGATGACTCAAGCGAATCAGAAAAGGAGTCAAGTGATGAAGATGACGAATTATCGTTCATTTCCCTGAAGAAAAGACAGATATGGAAGAAGAAGTCCAAAGGAAGCCAACCCTTCAAGAAAAATAGCAAAGATAATGGTAAAGTCAAAAAGAAAACTATCATATGCTACGAGTGTAATCAACCTAGACATTACAAGTCCGAATGTCCTACTCTAAAGAAGAAACCAAAGAAGATTAGAGAAGGCAAGAAAAGCATGATGGCAACTTAGGAAGATCTAGATTCATCAGAGTCAGATACAAATTCCGAGTCATCTTAACATGCTAATATCTGTTTAGTAGCTGAGGAAGAAAGTGATGAGGAGGTAACCTCTGAACACGATAACTTGCATGAAGCTTATTCAGAACTATTAGAGGATTCTCATGCTATTCTAAAACAATACAAACTGTTAAAGAAGAAGTATGTAGAAAACCTTAAACATACAGAAGAATTAGAGAGAGAAAATATTTGCTTAAAGAAACAACTAAAGGAGAAAAAGAAAGTTGTAGATAAATCAGTTAAAGCTTAGAATTAAAAGTCTTTCATCTGATTTAGCTACATTCACTGAGAGTACAAAGAGAATGAATGAGATGCTAGGAAAATGTAGAAATCCGAGTGATAAAACCAGATTAGGGTTTACAGATAATAAGTCTCATTATAATAAGAAGCCTCTTTCTCAAACTAAAGGGTATTACCAAACACGTTTTCATCAACAGTTTAAGAAAAGGTATCAAAGAACTCATTATTTGCATACTACTAACCAGAAAGGACCCAAGAAAATATGGGTACCAAAGAGTAAAATAGTTTCTCCTGCAGATATCCTTCCTTGGAAAATGCGATAAGCACCGTTGGTATTTAGATAGTAGTTGCTCGCGACATATGACGGGAAGAAGGTCTATGTTCCTAGATCTTCAGTATAAGAAGGGAGGATTGGTGACTTTCGGAGATAACCTGCAGGTTAAAATAATTGGAATCGATAAGATAGGTAAAGATTCCTTTGCATGCATAGATAATGTACTGCTTGTTGATGGTCTGAAGCACAATTTGATTAGTGTAAGTCAGTTGTGTAATTCTGGTTTTATAGTCACGTTCAATCAAAATCTTTGTGAAGTCAGAAACAAAGATGGGTCTATATTCTTCTCTGCCAAGAGAAGAAATAATCTTTACAAAATTGACTTAGAAGATTTTCAAGATCAAAATGTTTCATGCTTTCTATCTTCTGAAGAAGAAAGACTAATCTGGCATAAAAAGCTAGGACATGTCTCTTTTAAACACATTTCAAAGTTGGCAAAATTTGATTTGGTAAGAGGCTTACCAAAAATGAGTTTTGACAAAGAATTTTTCTGTGAAAGTTGTTTGAAAGGAAAACAAATTAAAACATCATTTTCTTCTAAGAATTTTGTAACATCTTCTAGACCTTTAGAATTGTTATATATGGATTTATTTGGTCCAACTAGGACAATAAGTCTTGACAGAAAGAAATATGGACTTGTTATTGTTGATGACTTTACTATATTTTGTTGGATATTGTTCTTTTCACACAAAGATGAATCGTTTAAGTGTTTTAAGACCCTTTCCAGAAAGTTACAGATTGAAAAAGGAGTATCCATAGCTAGTATCAGGAGTGATCATGGTCAAGAATTCAAAAATGAGAAATTTAGGTTATTCTGTGAGGATAATGGAATTTCCTACAATTTCTCAGCTCCTAGAACCCCACAACAGAATGGAGTTATTGAAAGGAAGAACAGGACGATTCAAGAGATGGAAAGGACTATGCTATGTGAGATGAATCTTCCTAAGTACTTCTGAGCAGAAGCTGTGAATACGGCATGTTATATTCAGAACAGAATACTGTTGCGACCCTTGTTGAAGAAGACTCCTTATGAGTTATGGAATGGAAGGAGACCTAATATATCTTACTTTCATCCATTCGGGTGCAAGTGCTCTATTCTGAATACAAAGGAGTTGTTGGATAAGTTCGATTCAAATACCTATTTAGGAATTTTTCTAGGCTACTCATCATCATCTAAGGCCTTTTAGGTATATAACTCTATCTCAAAGACTGTTGAGGAAACCATCCATGTCAAGCTTGATGATCGTTCCCAACCCCATAAAGAAGATGACATGGAGAGTGAAGGTCCTTCAAAAAACTTAGATGATACAACAGAAACTCCATTATCAGGAAATCAAGTAGATAAGGTTGAGGATATTCCAGAAACTATAGGATTAAAAAGAGATTGGAAATATAGGAGTTCTCATCCAAAAGAGCTAATTATCGGAGAAACCTCAGAAGGAGTTAGGACAAGGTCCAATTTCAGAAGAGAAGTTAATGTGGCTTTTATCTCTGAAATAGAGCCTAAGAAGATTGAGGAAGCTCTTCAGGAAGAAGCTTGGGTTTTAGCCATGCAAGAGGAACTAAATCAGTTTACTAGGAATAATTTTTGGTCCTTAGTTCTAAAACCTTCGAAGAAATCCATTATTGGAACCAAATGGGTTTTTAAGAATAAGTTAGACGAATCAGGTAAAGTAAGTCGGAATAAAGCTAGATTAGTAGCTCAAGTCTATAATCAGCAAGAAGGGATAGACTACAATGAGACATATGCTCCAGTAGCAAGACTTGAAGCTATTCGGATATTGCTGGCATATGCTGTTTGTCATGATATAAAGCTTTTTCAGATGGACGTGAAAAGCGCTTTTCTGAATGGTTTTATAGACAAAGAGGTGTATGTGAAGCAACCTCCTGGCTTCGAGGATGTTAAGAATCCAAATCTGTCTATAGACTTCATAAAGCCTTATACGGCCTGAAGCAAGCTCCTAGAGCTTGGTATGATCGTCTAAGTAATTTTCTCTTGGAAAATAGGTTTACTAGAGGTCAAGTTGATAAGACACTTTTCAGAAAGAATTATAAGGGTGAGTTTATCTTAGTACAAATTTATGTTGATGATATTATATTTGGTGCTACTTCAAAGAAGTTGTGTATGAGTTTTGAGAGTCTGATGAAAAATGAGTTTGAAATGAGTATGTTGGGTGAGTTAACTTTCTTTCTTAGGTTGCAAGTTAAGCAAACTGAAGAGAAAATCTTTATCCATCAACAAAAGTATGTGAAAGAATTGATGTGTAAATTTGATATGAATAATGTGAAGCCTATGGCAACTCCGATGCATCCTTCGAACCTTTTATCGAAAGATGAACTTGGTAAGAAGGTGGATCAAACCTCATATAGAGGATGATCATTCTTTCTTGTATCTTCTGACAAGTAGACTGATATTACATTAGGTGTATGTTTGTGTCCAAGGTTTCAAGCCGATCCTAGAGAGTCTCATTTTATTGCTGTTAAAAGGATTATGAGATATCTCGCAGGTACTACTGATCTTTGCTTAATGTTTGAGAAAGGTAAAGATTTCAGGTTAATCGGATATTGCGATGTGGACTATGCCAGATATAGAATTGAAAGGAAGAGCACTAGTGGAGGATGTCACTTTCTTGGCGCAAACCTAGTTTCCTGGTCAAGCAAGAGACAAAGCTCAATCGCTCTATCAACTGCAGAAGCCGAGTACATGTTTGCCGCAAGCTTTTGTTCACAAACACTATGGATTAAATATTAACTGGAAGATTATTCAGTTCAAGAAGAGGAGATCCCAATCTATTGTGACAACACCAGTGCTATCAATCTTTCAAAGAATCCAATACAGCATTCGAGAGTAAAGCATATCGAAGTCAAGCATCATTTCTTGAGAGACTACATCCAGAGGAAAGTGGTGCGACTTCAGTTTATTGAAATAGAGTATCAATGGGCAGATATCTTCACTAAAACACTAAGTGAAGAACGGTTCAAAGAAATCAGACGGAACTTTAACATGGTTATGTTAAATGACCTGTCAAGCTAAGAGATCGTCAAAGTTAACGGCGTTAGAAACAATGGTTTACAGCTGGTAACTTCTCTCACAAGGAAGTTGTGGAGGGAAAATTTGATGGTCATGAGGATCCCAATAATTCTAGAACACACCGGACAAGATTCCTACAAGTAGTCTTAAATTAAAATCATTACGGTTACTCTCAAATACAGACGTTTCATCTCTCTCGAAAAACTCTTGAAATCAACTTTACCTTTGAAGAACACTTTATCGGAGCCAGTTTCTAATCAGAATCAATGGAGCCATCTATGATGTTTGGAAGGCATGTGGACTTCGAATCTCTGAAGAAAGATGCTATGGATGTAGAACCGGAAATTGTAGAAGCTGGGTGGAGAAATTTTTTTCAGGTACGGGAACCAATGTATACAGATGAGGTATATGACTTTGGGAAGCATGTGCAACTGGTTGATAACACCATTGTCTCCACAGTAGATGGAATAACTATTATTGTGACAAAGGAGTTAGTGGAGAAGGTGACTGAATGTTCATCGGATGGAGAAAACCTATCAACAAAAGCCGGATGGATGTCCAAGGTTAGTATGAAGGAAGAAGATGCCAGAAAACAGTTATATGGAGCTAATGACCCATGGGAGAGGAAGACTTCAAGTCTGGTCCCGAAGGCTAGGGTTATTCATGCAATTTTGTTTAATTGCATCTTACCAAGAGCCAAGTCAAGGCATCTAGTGACTACCTTGGATGAGCAATGTCTGTTCTATCTGCTAAATCGTCGACCAATAGACCTACCATGTTTAATTTTTCATTATATGGTTAAGGGGATGAAGGATACCAACAGTTATCCTTACGACATGCTACTCACCAGGATTTTTAGGGAATCCGGAGTCCTTCTTCACAGAGGAATCAGAAGGATGGTATCTGTCAAGAGTACTATCAACTCAGACACAATAAGAAGAATGGGCTTGAAGACTGTGGTGAAAGTAGAAGTAGAGTCTACAAAGAAAGCTAGAACTGAGGGGGAGCAGTTATTGAAGAAATCTCCTGGCACAAGTTCTAAATCTCAAGTAAGAATGAGATTACCGATAGATGAAAGAAGAAAATTATCGGAAAGACCGTTGATAAAATAGGCGAGTCCTCAAAGAGAAGTGAGCCTAGTTTGGAGGACAGATGAAGGTGTGCTGAAGAGAAAAGCAGAGAATCTTTTGGGTGAAATTTCCAAAAAGACGAGGAGATCACCTAGGATTCGTACTCTGCGACAATAAGAAGAGAAGAGAGCCAGAGAGCAGACTCAGGCAGAAGGTTCTGGATCTCGCATACCGAAGGCAACAAGATCTCTAATCTCAATTTTACAAGAAGATTCGGCCAAACAGGCTAAAGAGACTGAGAAGAAGAGAAAGTCGGAGTCTGAGAGGCAAAAGTCTCAAGTTCAGAAAACTCCAAGACTGACTGAAGCAGAAGGAAAGACTAAGGAGATTAGTCGAAAGAATAGTGTATCCACTGCTGGGAAAGTTAGTCAAAAGAAAGATATTTTCAATGCTTCTCAAAAGGAAAAGGAAATTGAACATAGCAGAGTTCAGGATATTCCCACTACTCAACAGGAGGAACCAGTGGAGCTAAGCCTGGTTCAGGTGAATCCTTTTGAAGCTCAACAGGAGGAACCAGTGGAGCTAAGCCTGGTTCAGGTGAATCCTATTGAAGCTCAACAAGAGGTAACAACAGAATTAAGCTTGGTACAGGTATCACAGGCAGAATCTGATGAACCGAGTCTGGTCATATACAACTACTCTGAATTTTTGAGAAAAGATGAGTTGGAAACCAGACTGGTTGAAATTGTGACCAAGAGAAGCACTGCTATTGCAATTTATAATCAACCAAGAAGGATCATAAAGGTTGTCCTACCACCTATCTTGATAAATAGTGAGACATGGCAGTTACTGAATGAAGATGAAAAGACTTTCTATGATGTCTTGAGGGATGCTGCTACAAAGCCATACCCTACAAAAATGTCCAGCAAACCGTGTACTATTTATCTAATCACAGAGAAGACAGTGATAAAGGTTGTACCGGATATTCAGCCTAGATATCCTTTGGATTTGAATAAGGGAAAGTCGAAGCTATATCCTGAAGAAGTCAGTGATGATCTGCCCACAGATCAAATTGAAGATGAAGTGCGTCGAATTGATGCAACATGCGCTTCAAAGGAGAATACTGACGGAGCTAGTTGTAGCTATATAGATAAGTATGAATACTTTCCAGTAGGGGGAAGACTGGTTACAGGGTCGTTTATTGAATACCTTGTTCAGAAAGTCATGCGTATTAGGCCTCTATCTAATACACTGTCTATTGAAGCCGAAGCCATACCCCTGCAAGGAAGACAGTTGCTAATGCTACCTACTCCTTTTGATTTAGATCTTCCAGAAGCTAATCTATCCGTTCATCCACCAATTTTTGAGGTTATTGACGTTTACATTCCATCCTCGGACACATATGCTACAACAATTGCGTTCACTGCACCCTCAACAGATAATGACCAACCCTCCTCACCGGTTGACTCCCAAGCTGAAATCAGTCACTTAGGCGGAGAAGTCAATGAGATAAAGGAGATGATGAATGAAATGAAGAAGATGATGACAGAATTGATGAAGAGTCATTGTCATTAATCATTTTTTATTATAACAAATAGGGGGAGAAGAGAATGGAAGGAAGGCAGAAGAGAATGGAAGGAAGCAATCAAAGAATCTCAAAGGGTATGATTGAAGGAAACGAAGAAAAAGAAAGAAGGAAGAAGAAGATTTTTTTTTTATATGTATAATTTGTTATCATCAAAAAGGGGGAGATTGTTGAGTCAAAATGACTTTACATATATATGTTTTTTATGAATAACAAAGAAGTAGTGAAAGCAGACGTAAAATAAAAAACAGATAGACGAAAAATAAAACATAGACGCAGACGAAGTTAAGACACAGACGAAGTTGAAAAGCAGACGAAGGAAAAAAGCAGACGCAGACGCAAAAACAAAAAACAGAAGCAGACGCAGACGCAGACACAAGATGAAAAGCAGACGCATACGTAAAATGAAAAGCAGACGCAGACGCAGACGCACTTGAACACAAATGAAAAGCGAGCCTTGAGCATAAAATGAAACATGACGAAGAAAGGCAGAGCCTTAAAAATCTTGGCGGAGAAAAGCAAACACGTAATTCAAAAGAAGGCGAAGAGTCGATTCGAGTTAATTCTGAGAACTCAACTGATTAACCGTTTCTTTCAAGAAGCAAGATTCAAGATTCAAGATTCAAGAATCAAGAAGCATTTACAGACGAAGACTATAAATATAAGTCAAAGCCGAAGATTGCAAAGTTAGCAAAAAAGAGCAAAAGTTGAGATAATTGATTTACGTAAGCGAACATTGTGCAAATTAGCTGAGAGCTAGTTTTACTGTAACAGGTTTCAAATAATTTTGTAAGAAAGTAGTACAGATAGCCTGCAGAGGCTAAGAGTGAAAGAATACTGAGTGTAAAGACCTGAAGAGGCTCGGAAAGAATACTTGTGAACGTTGAAGAGATAGTGAAATCTCATAAAGAACTCTGAGGACTATACGTAGCCCACTATTTGGGGTGAACCAGTATAAAATCGCTGTGTGAACTTCTACTCTACCCTATCTCTTTTAAAGTTCAAAGTGTTATTATTACTTAATTTCCGAAATAAGGTTTCAAAGTTTTTATTATTTCGAATTTACTGAAGTTTCTGTAAAAGAACTTGTTTTTAAACAAAACAGTTTTTGAAAGAGTTTTTCAAAAAGGGGAATACGCAATTCAAACCCCCCTTCTTGTGTAGTCGTTATCGTATTATAAGCATTGTACTAACGTGTGATTTACTTCAATGATGACATGTTTGAGGAGATAGCCAATGCGATAAGAGCCAAGGATGCTTGGGAAGTTCTAAACACTTTCATGGTTGGAGTTGATAGGATGAAGAAGATCCGACTCCAAACTCTAAGTGCTTAGTTTTAGTCTATTTCGATGAAGGAGAACAAGTCCATCGCGGATTATTTTACTTGAATATTAGCAATGGTAAATCAAATGAAGCGGCTCAATAAAAAGATAGAAGATTTATAAGTCATAGAGAAGATTTTGTGCTCTCTTAACATGAAGTTCAATTATGTGGTAATGGTGATTGAGGAATAAAAGGAAATAGAGTCCATGACCATCGATGAGTTAAATGGATCATTGTTATCTCATGAATAAAGAATGAAGAGAACCCAACAAGAACTAGTAGAGCAAGTTTTTTTTAAAAAAGTTCCTTTAATTATAAGGGAAATGACAAAGGAGGAAGAGGGTGAGGTCATGGTAAAGATCGAGGTTATGTCGAGGTCGCAGTCAAGAAAAAGGAGAACAAAATTCAGTTCATGATTATGAAAATAGGAGTTTTCAAAGAGGCTGTGGAGGAAGACGAAATAATTAATAATTGTAGAAAGGATAAAAGTCAAGTAGAATGTTACACATGTGGGAAGAGTGGTCATTATTATTGGGAATGTCAAACTAAGGGTTATGATGAGGAGATGAACTTTATTTAGCATAAGGAGGTGAAAGGTAATACTCTTTTGTTTTCTTAAAAAGATGGCTCCATAGAAAAAAAATGTCACATGATATCTTGATAATGGCACAAGCAACCACATGATAGGAGAAAAAAAGCAAATTTGTAGAGTTGGATACGAAGTGATTAAGAATATTCATTTTAGAGATGATAGAAAGGTAGAGATTGAAGGAAGAGGCTCAGTGATTTTGGCCACAAAAGATGGAGGCCATAAACTTCTCCACAATGTCTTCTACATCCCAAAACTGAAGACCAATATTGTGAGCATTAGCCAACTTTTAGAAAGCGGACACAAAGTGAAAATTGAGAACAATTATTTATGGCTTTGAAATAAAGATGATAGACTTGTTGGCAAAGTTGTCATGGCAAAGAACCAAATGTTCTTATTAAATGTGAAAATAGTTGAAGTGAAGTGTTAACAAAATTTTGTCAAGGATCCTTCCTGGATTTGGCATATGAGATTCAAACACCTTCATTTTGAAGGGCTGAAACATGATAAAAGCAAAAATCTGGTGAAAGGAGTTCCTAAAATCAACCACCTGAATTAATTGTGTGAGGCATGTCTATTTGGAAGCTTTCTAAAGGTTTCACTTTCGTGAGCAACCAAGCCTCTACAACTTGTTCATTTAGATGTTTGTGGTTCTATTAAACCACAATCTTTTGGTAAATGCTCAAATTTTATGCTCTTCATTGATGATTACACGAGAAAGACGTGGATTTATTTTTTAAAGAACAAGAGTGAAGTTTTTCAGACTTTTAAAAAATTCAAGCTTCTTGTTGAAAAAGAAAGTGGGCATAAAATTAAAGCTCTAAAAATCAATAGAGGTGGAAAGTTCACTTCTAATGAATTTAAGGTTTCTTTTGAAGAAAATGACATTCAATATCTTATGACGATCCTAAGAGCACCACAACAAAATAGATTTGTAGGGAGAAAGAAAAGGACAATTCTTAATATGGCCAGGACGTTGTTAAAAAGTAAAAATATGCCTAAGGAGTTTTGGGCCAATGTAGTTGAACGTGTGGTTTACCTCTTGAATCATTCACCTACAAAGAGTTTGGAGACAATATATTTTAAATTTAATTATATTTATTAATAATTATCAAATTAATTTTATAAATTAAATTAAAATTGTAATTATTATTTATTATTATAATTTTTAGAGACAAGGTTAAAAATATACAGTAAAACTGTACAATATGACAATGAACTATTTT
Source organism: Erythroxylum novogranatense (assembly GCA_029891385.1). Lineage (NCBI taxonomy): Eukaryota > Viridiplantae > Streptophyta > Magnoliopsida > Malpighiales > Erythroxylaceae > Erythroxylum > Erythroxylum novogranatense. Next base: position 40,980,009 of record CM057231.1, read on the forward strand.
GTCATTTAAAAAAAATTAGGGACTACTTCATAAATTTAAAAAATGATCCGAAACGGTACCCGGTATTAACTAGTATCGATGCAGTACTATATCAGAACTCAATTCGATACCAAATCTGTTATAATACATAACATTGCGTAAGTACCATATTAAGCAACATTCTCATAAAAGAGCTAATCGAAAGAGGAGCAGTAGAGAGATATTATAAGGTGAAATCTATAAAATGGATGGCCTTCTTTGGTTTGAACCCCATTTCATTTATCTTTTAAAGGATACCATCTCATAGGCACAAAGGCCCCGCTAGCTTTGAAGCAACAAATTTCAATCAACAAATTTGGTTTTTTGCTTACCTTTACTTTCCTCTCTCTCTCTCCCTATGTTGTTATTATTTGGAAATTCCACTTCTATGCCACCTTGTTAGGCCCCATTCCATGACGTATTTCTCTTCCTTGTTTCCAATTCTCAATACAAAATATTTAGGACTAAGTTTATCTTGAAAACCAGCAAATACAAATTATAGAGGATAGAAGTCCCACGTGAAAGGGGAAAGGTTACGATAATTTCCCCACCTTCGGAAGGGCCAATTCTTATGGATCACTAACTTGTTAAAATATTTCTGTCTATGCATCAAGCAGTTCCTCCTGTGGAAGATATAATTAGTTAGATAATTATTCAGTCAATTGTATATAATTAGCTGTTAACAGATAGTGTACAGTTACTGTTAAAGGTTAGTACTATTAGGAGTTAGTATTCTATTAGACATTTTTAGTTAGTATTTTGTATATAATGATTGGATACGATACAAGCTGAATAAGAGAGTATTATTCAGTAACTTTGCTCTCTTACTTACTTGCTTCATTTAGTAACTTGTACATGGTATCAGAGACACACAAAATTAGGGTTCTCGATTCCACAAAGAAAAAAGAGGGCTTTCTTGATTTCACGAAGGTGAAGGCGACAATTTTTTGTTTTCAACAAAGGCGACAACGATATTTGACGATTTCAACAGTGATTTTGCTTGGCCATGGAAGATCGTGTGGAAACTTGTTCTCAACAAAATGTATTTGTAGATGTCGATCCCTATTTGCTTCAACCCTCTGATCATCCTAGAATGGCATTGGTGCTTACGCCTTTGACCAGATCAAACTACTTCAGCTGGAGCACAGCTATCAAGACTTCTCTTGAGGCTAAAGACAAGTTGTGTTTTATTGACGGTACGCTTGACCCACCGACAGATCCAACCCGATATTGGAAGTGGAAGAAGGTTGACTCGATGCTCAAATCTTGGCTTTGGAATTCTATCTCTAAGGAGTTAGGGGATAGCTTTGTTTATTCACCGAGCGCCAGGCATTTGTGGGAGGTTTTGGAGAAACGCTTTGGGGTGAGTAATACACCTCAAATGTATCAGGTGCAGCATGAAATGATCTCTACTGAACAAGGTAATAATTCGGTGACACATTATTTCAGTAAACTCAATCAATCTTTGGGATGAGTTTGTGGACTTATGCCTTTACCTGGTTGTGAGTGCACTGGTTGTTCTTGCTGTACAAAAATGGTTGAGAAGCTCAAGGAGAGGGCTGATGCGTCCAAGTTACTACAATTTCTGATGGGGTTGAACAGGACGTTTGATGGTGTTCGGAGTCAAATCCTTAATCTAGATCCCGCACCTGATATTGATCGAGCATATAGTATGGTCTTGCGGGTGGAAAGTCAACGAGCGGTGAATTTGACTTTTTTTGCTGACACTCCAGATGTTGTGTTGTTTGCTAAGACCTCTAGTTTTAAAGGGGACGAAAAGAATGGCAATAGGAAGAAGGATTCTGGAAAGAAGTCTGACAAGCAATGTGATCATTGCCATGGTATGGGACATACCAGGCAGACTCGTTTTAAGCTTCATGGTTATCCTGAATGGTATGAAGAGTTTAAAAAGAAGAGAGGAAATGGTTTTAAAAAGGCCATTGTTAATATGGCAACTGATATTGTTGAGACACCTTTTGATTCCCAACCATCTTCTGACAGCAGAGACCTTGGGAATTTAATGATACAAATGCAACTTATGCAACAGGAATTGGCTAAGCTTGTGAATGGAAAGTTGCCGATAGCTGGTGGTGCAGGAAAGGAATTCTCCAATTTTGCTTTTGCAGGTAATGCTGATATAGCACTACATGAGTTGAGTTTTTCTGATAGAGTGTTTGGATTATTGATACTGGAGCATCCAGTCATATGTGTTGCGATGATATTCTTATGCAACACAGAAGGCCACTTAGACACAATGTATCCGTGCAGTTACTCGATTCTAGTACACAGACAGCTACTCATGCCAGTCATGTTATGCTACATCCTACTCTTGTTCTAGACCATGTCCTATACCTTCCTTCGTTTAAATTCAACTTACTGTCAGTACAGAAACTTGCTGATAGTGCTAATGTTTGCTTTACTTTCTTTCCTTCCCATTGTCTCATACAGGACCTGAAGAGTAATAAAATCATTGCTGTGGGAGCTGTAGTGGGCACCTTGTATTTCCTTACATCAAAATCCTTTGATTCTTTTGTAATACATAGCTATTTGAACACTTTTGTAAACCATACTGCCACGAATAAGGTTGATTGTTCCTTTTTCTCAAACCTTGTATTGTCTAATTCATGTATGAATTCCTCTAGAATAAATAATAACGATACTTTGTGGAATTCACAACTTGGGCATGCTTCTTTCAAGGTGTTACAGCATATTGGTTGTCTTGATATTAAAAACCTGGGTGATCCATGCGATGTTTGTCATCTGGCTAAACAGCATCGGTTGCCTTTTCCTGTGACTGATGGGTTTACTACTCATGTATTGGAGCTCTTACATATTGATCTCTGGGGACCATACAAACAGGCAAGTCTTACTTCCTGTCACTATGTTTTAACTATGGTTGATGATTTTAGCAGGGCTACTTAGGCTATCATGTTAAAATACAAGTCTCAAGCTTCTGAAATCTTGCACAGTTTTATCACTATGGTGGAGAATCAATTTGGCAGTAAGGTCAAGAAAATAAGGTCAGATAACGGAGCTGAATTTTTTAATCATTCTTGTGAAGATTTCTTTGATGCCAAAGGGATTCTTCATCAACGGACTTGTTTTTATACTCCTCAGCAAAATGGGGTGGTGGAGCAGAAACATAAGCATTTATTGGAGGTTGCTCGTGCATTAATGTTTCTAGCTAAATTGCCTAAGAGGTTTTGGGGAGAAGCCATTTTGATGGCTGCTTATATAATCAATCGCTTACCTTCTTCGGTTCTGGGCTTGAAGACTCCTTTTGAGGTATTGTATCACAGAGTTCCAGATTATCATTATTTGAAGACCTTTGGTTGTCTTTGTTATGCCACAGATACAACTCCGAAGAAAGGGAAATTTGAGGCCAGAGCACAGAAATGTATTATGTTCGGCTATGCTTCTGGTCAGAAAGCATATAAGGTTTATGCTTTAGATACTAATTTGTTGTTTAGCTCCAGAGATGTGAGATTCTATGAAAAAGGTCTTTCCTTTTGCTGAACATGCTACTTCTCTCACTCCCATTTCTGATCTTTTAGCTTCAGAAATTGGTCCTGGTCCTGCTGTCTTGGATCCACACTTTTCTGCTGCTCCTGTTGACTATGTTATAACTGGTCTGCCTAGTCAGTTTCCTGCTGATTCCTCTGATTTGGCTGATGCTCATGTTGATCATGGTTCGGTTGATACTGTGGCAGCAGATGTTCCTGAAGCTCATATACCTGCTATACCACTTCGACTGAGTTCCAGGCAGAAGCAATTGCCTATTTGGATGAAAGACTATGTAAGTTGTAGTGTTTCTGATGAAGTTGTTGAGATTGCTCCTAGTTATACAGCTTTTATGACTAATTTCAATAGATGTGTGGAACCACAGAGTTTTAGTCAAGCTGTTAAACATCTTGAATGGGTAGAGACTATGAATAAAGAACTGTTGGCCCTTGAGCAGAATCAGACTTGGGATATAACCAAGCTTCCACCTTGGAAGAGGGCCATTGGATCCAAGTGGGTTTACAAAATTAAGTTTAACCCTGATGGTTCTGTGGAAAGGTATAAAGCCCAATTAGTGGCAAAAGGGTATAATCAAACTATTGGGATTGATTTCTTTGATAGTTTTTCTCCAGTGGCTAAATTAGTCACGGTGAGAACTTTTTTGGCTATAGCAACTAAGATGAATTGGTTTGTGCATCAATTAGATATTAATAATGCTTTCTGTAAACGATCTAGAAGGGGGGTTGAATAGATCTTGAAGCTTTTTGTAATTTTCTACAATAAAATCAGAAGTTAATTCACACAAAAACAATTTAAAGAAATTTAAATGTAAAGAGTAGGGAAGAAGAACAAACACTGTTTTTATAAAGGTTCGGTGCTAAGACCTACGTCCTCTACCTAAGCTCCCACTTAGGATTTTGCAAACCACTTTATTGCACACTTTGTAGTTCAGTGTGAACTTTTTACAATACCACTTGATTTTCAGCTCAAGCTACCTTTACTCTCGATTTGTTTTCCGGCACAAATCCTACCTCACACGTGACCTTCCACTAGTCACTCAAATTGTAAGAGAAATAAGATAAAGTTTGAAGAACAAATGCTCAATACAATTGTGTAATAAGATAAGAACAATAATGAGCAATTTTGAAGCAATAGAAGAGTATTTTCACTTGTAGAACTTCGGTAGTCTTCTTCATCAATCATCAACTCTTTATACTTGAAGAAAAATAGCTGTTGGAAGTCATTATAGCCGTTGTATGATTGTTATAACCGTTCCTTAACAACCTCCTTTCCATTTGTGGCTAATTGAACCGTTGGAATAAATTTGTTGTACTCATAAGTCGACTTGTCGTCATGTATAAGTCTACTTGTGACAACATTTTTCGTAAAATATCATCTCTGCTCTTCAATAAGTCGACTTGTGCTATGTAAGTCGACTTGTGGTCCTCGATAAGTCGACTTATGTACTATTAGTCGACTTGAGTTGACATATATTCATATATTAGTCGACTTATGATGTTCTAGTCGACTTATGTTGTTCAGATCTTGATGTATAAGTCGACTTATGCTATGCAAGTCGACTTATGTTGGCTTCAACGGTAACATCCAACCAAATCTTCTATAATCCTCATTATTAATGTCTCTTTCACTTATAAGGAAACTTCCATCTTGATTCTTCAATGATTAATCACTTGCCCATCTTGATTTGCACAATAGTAATCCCAAAATACCTGAAATAATTTCTTAATTCATTCTAGATATTTTACTACTATCAAAACATAAAAGGGATTTAATTTGTCAACCACCATTGGTCCAACAATCTCCCCCTTTTTGATAATGATAAAATATTTAGAAATTGAAAAGAAATTGAAAACAATGAATTTGATCAAGGTTTTTAATCCCTTGTCTCAATGATTAGTTTGTCTCCCCCTTAAATAATAAACCAATGAATTTAATAGAAATCAAAATAGTCGCAAATCAAACTCACTCCCCCTCAATCAAATGACTGTGACCGAATATCAATTTCCAATATTACTCCCCCTTTTTGTCATAATCAGAAAAAAATCAATAGGAGAAATGATCGCAAAAGCAGTCCATAAACAAACAACACATCAAACACAAATAAGGGCAATATTCAATACAAAAGATATCAATCCAACAAACGCAAAAAGCACCACAGACACTAAAAGAAAACATAAGAGTAAATGTTGGTCGAGGCAAAAGTCAATACACATGATGATGAAGAATCATCATGCCTACAACCTAACTTCTTAAAAATCTTCTTCAACATACGGTGTTGAGCATCAACCTTCTTCGCCAACCCAAGAAACATATTCTGAATATTATCAACACGATCATTTAGGTCATCCAATTGATCGTTGATTTCATTTAGCTCCTCGTGCGATACCACACTCCTTCTCACATTACTGGGCCGAGAGCTACTTGGACGATCCACTGCCCTCTTAGACCGTTGTCGTGGAGGCACTTGCTCACCCTTCAAGGTCAGACCGAGTTTCTCCACATGATAGGAGTATACCCATCCTTTTTCAACGGTTTTTACCAGCTTCATGCTCCGCAAAATATAACGAGTGAATCTCCAACTCTGAGGGTATGGAAAATGTGCATAAGTATTCAGATCACACCTTTGTAATTGAGCTAGAGAGGAAATCAACGCTGCGTATGGCATTCCCTTATGCCGAACTGGTTTCCCTTTCAACTGGCCTCGTAATAAACTGGCCTTTTTCCTCATCATTTGAATAATCAAGCTCGGATAATTGATTTTCCACCCTTCTTCCATATGCCAAAGAATCTCTTTATCCAATAAAGTAATCTGATTATTACTTGCCTTCTTCGGGTAAACAACCCTGCTAATTGCATACTGTAGCAAGGGATAATTTAACGGCAAGTCCATAGCTTCAAATGGAGGGGAGTGATAAGAACTTAACCTACTGAGTAGATCAGCACCTTTTTCCTCAGTATAGCTGAAATTTTCTTCGACTTCCTCATCGGTCTCACCATCCTCATTTCTCAAAATATCAAAATCAGTAAAAGATGCCCTAGGCCGGACTCCCCCTCTAGGCAATCGAAATAAAGTGCACATATTTGCCTCACACAAAAAAAATTCCTTACCATTAATTTTTGATTTAAGATAAACGCCATCCTCAACATTGCTACCAGTCACAAAGAGATTCGCATAAAACTCTCTAACTGCTTCTTCATAAATCTCATTCTGATAACCAAAAAATTTTCGCAATCCAAGATTTTCAATTTCAGAAAATACATCTGTAAACTCACTATGGTCTAGTTCACTCCAATCGAATCTCATAGAAGGAATCAATACCTCGTTTTGAAGTACCTTGTAATACAGAGTTTGTGCGTCCCTTGAAACAAACCTAGGTTCAACCACATCATCCTCTCTGGAAGCATCTCCTCAAGAAGAAGACCCACGAACTCGTGGTCCATATTGAACACGGGGACCCTGTGGAGGAGCAGGTTCTTTCCCTTTCCTTGTAGATTTTCGTGGAGCCATGTATTTTTAGAGAGAAGTTGTTGGACCCCGATTTTTAAGTGAAATTTAGAAATAAGAAATGATATAAAATAAGTGTTATATATATATGTTGTATGTATGCTTTAAGGAAACTTATGAGAAAAGCATTATTGGATGTTGATGTATTTGATAACTGTGGAGATTGGTATGGTTTATAAAAGTTCAAGTGGATGAGTTGATTGAAATGAAGTTAAATAGCAAGAATTAAAAAGAAAAAAGTGTGAAAATTTGAAGAATTTAGAAAGTTTGACTTTGGGGATGAATAGTGAAAAAAATATTTGACTTGAGAGTTGACTTTTTGATTTTGGGAGAATTTGAGAAAATGATCTTCTGGAAACTTGTAGTTTATGTCAAGAGTTTTCTATGGCCATAAAGTTTGATATTGTTCGATATCGGGAGTGAGAGTTATGATCAGTCAAAGTTCGCTTGAAGTTTGACTTTTTGAGCAAAAAGTTGACTTTTTGATTTAGGCAAAATTTGAGAAAGTGATCAACTTGAACATTGTAGCCTCTGTCGAGAGCTTTTTGTGGACATAAAGTTTGCTATTTTTCGATGTCGAGATTGAAAGATATGATTTTTTGAAGATATGCTTTGTTTTGAAAATGTTATTAAGTATAGATTTGTGTGTTTTATGCTTCGAGGTCACTCGTCGTATGGATTTAGTTTGAATTAGAGCAAGTGGTCTTCATGAAAGTTTTAGATGATATTTTTATCTTTCCATTGATATAAAGTTTGCAATTTTTCGATATCGAAGCTAGGAGTTATGAGCGATTAAAAATTGGAAGTTGTTTAGGAAAAGCTGTTTTGGATAGAATCTTTGATTGAGTTTTTGACCTCTTTGGAGACCTAATTTGATTTTCAGTTCTTCAGGGAAGTTGTAGAGCTTCCTTTGATCTTTTTATTGACACCAAATTCGTCAAATTCCGCGTTTGCAATTAAGAGATATGATTTTTGGAAAATTCAGGTATAAGTATGTATTTGAAGTCTTGTAACTTGGTTTGAACTCCGACCCTTTTGTAATCTTTTGCTTATAAATCCTTCGTCCGACATCCGATTAATTCGATTCTTGAAGCGTTGGATTCCTAAGACAATTACGTTCATTTTTATGAAGAATTATGATTTTTAGGAGATTAAATGGAAAGAGATTGATTGAACTAAAGTAAGAGATGAGTTATAGGTTATAAGTTGGATAATTTTCTGAACATGGTTCGGTATTTTGCGATTTTCGGGAGCTGTACAACTCCGATTGAGTTGATTCTTGAGGGAAAATAAAGTTAAGACATAGGGCTACAACTCTTGTGAAGGGATAGAAATTTAATTTCATCCCTAAGATTGTCCATTTCTGGACTGAAGTTATGTTAATGTTCAGTCTAGGATTTTTCGCAGGTCCGATAGTATTTTGGCTATAACTTCTTCGTTTTAGATCCGAATTGAGCGTCGTCAGTGGCTTTGGATTTGTAAAATCGAGAGGAACAATGTTCAAGAAGAAAGTTTGTCCAAATTATTTCGTTTAGATGCTTGAAAATAGGACGCAAGTAGTCAGTTTTTCAAAATCCTGTGCAGGGGCAAACTTGGAAATAGGCTAATAAGTGAGGGCAAGATGGTCATTTGCCCTCCATTTTTAATGACATGGCAGAACACATCAGATGGCTGTCGTATAAGGCATGTAATTCACAAAGATAAGAAGCAAAAAGAAGAAATAAGAAGGAGAAGTTTCGTATGGGAGAAAAGAATGGAGAAAGAAGGAAAAGTAAGTGAGTTTATGATTTTTCTAAGTCTTAAAGCAAGATTTGGAGGTTGTTCCAAGAGAGAAAAAGATGGAAAAGCATGAGAGCTTCCTAAGGAACCAAGAAAATTTGAATTTGGTAGAGAAATGAGGTAAGAGAAAATTTTCAACTTTGAGTTTTTGTTGGATTTTTGATTGAGAAACATGGAAAATGATATGGGTAGGTGATATATAAAGTCAATTTTGATGATTATGCCTTAGGTTGTGTTTAATTTTGGATTAATTGAAAATTGGAGTTTATGTCAAAATTTGAAATTGGGGGTTTTTGAAATTGATGCTTTAGATGGCTTGAATTAGTGATGAATTTGAGATATCCTAAGTTAATTTTGATGTTTATGCTTTAGGTAAAGTTTAATTTGAAAAAATATAAATTGGGGGTTTAGGCCAAATTAGAAATTTGGGAATTTTGTGAATTAATGGTGTAGAATCATCAATAATAGTAGGAATTGGTGAAATATGAGATCAATTGTGAAGAAATTGTGATTTATGATATGGAATTTGTGTAAATTGATTTAGGTCAATTTTGAAAATTGGAGATTTTCAAAATTGGAGATTGAAATAGCTTGAATATGAGAGGAATTGATATTTCCTAAGTTCAATTTGAGAAATTAAGTTAATTATGATATTGAATTTGATTGGATTGGTTTAGGTTCAATTTGTAATTTGGGAGTTTTTGGAATTAGTGATGTAACTGTCTTGGAATTAGTAAGAATTGATGACTTAAGCATCAAATTGAATGATTAAGTTATTTATGAGATTAAATTTTGGATGAAATTGATTTAGGGAATTTTCAATTGGAAAGAAGAAAGGAGAAAAGGTCAAATTGAAGCATTGGACAAGATGCTAGCATGGATATGAGGTGGGTAGTATATTTATTTATTGAATTATAAGCTAAATGTGAATTTTGAAAATTAAATAAAGCAAAATTTGATTTTGATAAATTATTATTGAAAAAAATGTTAGAAAAGGATGTAAATGTTTGAAATTATGATTTCAAAGGAGTAAAATGAGTTTTAGAAAATGCAAGACTTATGAATTTCATGGTTTTCAAATTATTGGATTTATGATTTGAATGATTTAAAGAATTAGTGCATAAATTGTGATGAATTTGATGAATATGTGATTTAAGTGAATTGCATTCGATTTGTTATATGAATTCATGTGGATATATGTTGGTGTCATTTATGACACATTATGATTTTATGATATGAAAAATTTAAAGAAAATGTGAAATTTCGAAAAGTGCCTTCGGGCAATCTGCTTGTTTTAAACATGAATATGTGAATTGTATGGGTTTGGTCAGGTCCCCTCTGTAGAGTCAGTGCATTGTCTCCCTCTGATAGCCTTCTCCCGACTTCCCGTAAGTGGCTTAGGAGTTTCGATTTCGGACTCCCTCTATTTGTACCGCATGCATGATCGCTATCTTGGGAATGTGCGATCGTCTGTTAGGACCGAAACCAAACTATTTTGTTATGTTATGTGATTTTTTATTTTGTTTATGTGCGTGAAATTTCTCCGATGTGATTGCATTCATGTTTATGAGAAATTTTGAAAAAAATGAGAAAAAGGGTTTTCAACCATGAAATTATAGAAATTTGATATGAAAAGTTTGGAAAATTGAAAAGGGTTTGAGAAAAATATTTGAAAGTTGAAAAGTTTAAAAACTAAGCCTTTTGGCAAAAAGTTTATGAAAATTGATTTCGCTTATTATTCAGGTTTATAAATATATTACCCACGAGCTTTGAGCTCACCCCTTTCATCCCCATCTCCGGTATTGAGGGGAGATTGGATGAAAGATAGTCAAAACGTCGGTTCGATATTTATAAGTTTTGTAATCAGTATAAGTTAGATTTTGAGTAACTTGAATTTTAGTATGGATGTGTATATGAATTTGTTTATGGAAATGAGTTATGGGATTATAAGTGATTTCTGAACTTATATATGAGTTGGAGATATGAGAATTTGTGTGATTATGGAATGTGACTTGTGACTATATATAGATATGATTAGATGCGTTTGGATTGAATGAGGAATTTGAATAAGAATGTTTTTTATCTGAATTGAGAATTGTGGAAGTGTTAGGTATAGATTTGTGTTTTGCTGATGTGTGGATTCCGGACGGGAGGTCCGATGTTGCCTTGTGCTATTGGATTATGTGTATTAGAAGTGCATTTCTTTGGTTTTTAAATTTTTGGGCTGTCAAAATACAGCCGTTATGCTGCCGAAATTTATGTAAAATTTTGATAAAATGGGTTTAAAGAAATGAGTTTGAGGATTTATATGATTGTATAAGAAATGATTAAGATGAATTAAGTGAATTGAAATTGGTGAGGATGAATTTCCAAAAAGGGAATTGTATGGAATGGTTATGATTTGAATGAGATTGATTAAAGAGAAAAGGAATGAATAAGAGGAAAAAAATATATACCGGATTTCGGAATGGTACGTCTTAGGGTTTCCAACGCGATTATGTTCATACGATCGTTTTCTTTGATTATTGTTCTAGGATGTCGGATATGTTTCAGTTTAATTCATTATTTCGTTTATCCCCGCCTTATGATTCGATTATATTGATTTCTGTCGATTTGGTATTCGATTCCGATTTGCATTTGCGTCGAGTACGCGCTTCGCTTTCTATTCTTATTCTTTGTTTTCTGATTCGAAATTTTGATGCGAAATTTTCGTTTCCATTCGATTCCGTTGTCCGTTCTGCTTTTACGGTTGGGATCCGGTTTTCGGATCGGGTCCTAACAGAAGTTGAAAAAATCGCAGGTTAAGGTTTGAGAACGATGAGAGAGGGGTTTTCGAAAAAAGAAGTTTAAGTGAAGAGATAATGAATGGGTGTTGTGATAATGTAGGTCGAAAGATGATGGGTGAATGAGATTTGAAGATGAAGTGAATCACACGTTAATACAACACTTAGAAAACGATATTAGAATGCATGAGAAGGGGGGTTGAATTGTGTATTCCCCTGTCGGTCGTAAACGCAAGTGCACATTTCTATCGTCAAGTAGTAAAAATATCGATCCCACGGAGACCAAATTAGTTAAAACGTAATACTCATAATAACTTCTAATTTAAGCTAATAACATAAAAATTAAAGAAAAGATTGAGTGATTGTGGTTTGAAAAATGAAATAAAAACGAGAATTAATGCAAGATAAAAATATAAGAATTATCAATGAAATGAAAATACAGGAATTTAACTTCCCCCTTGATTTTACCTCGGTGTCAAAATTTTCTCGAGTTAATTCATATACCGGGTTTGATAACCTAAGATTCAGAATTAATTACTAAGCCCTCCTGGATCATTAGTAATCCTAATCATCGAACCAATTTCCTATATTTCTATGGTAAATTGTGATAATTCGATTATTGCCTTATCAAATCAATCTTAATGTGGTTACTTAGGGTGGATAGGTATCTCCCGATCCTAGACACAAATCACTATAAAAGTGATCCTAAGCTATTGCAATCTTTTTCCAAATCTATTACTCCCTGTTACGTTACACAACGATTAAGAAAATCAATTTCATAGGTGATCAAATTATGAAAAGCATTAAGAACAAATTGCAATAATCAAACCTTTAAGTAAAAACGGGCAAAAGAAATTAAACACAGAAAATACCAATTAACCGAGATTACATCGAGGTTGGTTAAAATCTTAGAATGGAAAGATTAGTTACTCATACTATGACAGTAGTAGACTGAAAATAATAAAAGCAAGCATTATAAATATGAAATGAGTAGAAGAAATAAAAGAACAAATGGTGATTGCTTAGAAGTCCTCCTCGATAATGCGTAAATGGACCCCTTTTCTTTTGATGTCGTGAATAGCTTGAGTCAAAATGGGTGAGTGCTTGTTGTAGAATTAATGGAGAGTGGAGCCTTCCTTTGTATAACGTGAGTGCCTTCCCCCCATGCAACGTTAGTGGAGAGTGTTTTTTAAAGAAAGTGGAGCCCCCCTTGATGTGTAACGTGTGAGCTTCTCCTCCTCCAAATGGGCGTGAATGGAGATTAAGAGCCAAATAGTTGGTGGGACCACCTAAGTGATAAGTGAGTGGAGAGTTTTAAAAAATGACATATAAAATGTGGTGTGGCCCTCATCTTTTGCTGTCGTGAGTGGAGTTCCAAAATGGAGTGAGTGTATCTTTTTTTTCCTATGTGTGGTCCCTCTTGGATGAGGTATAACATGTGAGCCCAATCCCCTTTTGATTTTCGTTTGCTCTCTTCTCCCTTATTGGTCAATTAATTTAGTGCTCCATGTCCCACCAGCTACCTATCTGTAGGAAAATCCCGGGATGTACATCACATGTATAAGGTGCGGAAAACAAAAATTTTTATCGCCGGGACCTTCCCGAAGGCCAGGATCTATGTGTCTGTATGAAGACTCAAACCTAAATAGCCAATAGAGACTATCTCTAAAGGTATCCACGCAGAGATCAGAAAACCTAACCGGGACAAACCCCTTTGACCCGGAAATAGCTAGAACAAATTAAAGGCTGCTAGACCTTACCTTTGTCCTCTAGAGAGCTTGGATTGACGCTGAACACTTGCTTGGAGGAAGAGAGAAATCGATGGTTGCTTTTGGAAGAAGAAGAAAGATGAACTTTTCAAAGCTTTTAACCTTAACTCTTAAGGAAACTTCCACTTCTTCAAACCCAAGCATTAACCTTCGGCCACACACCTCCGTAAAGCCTTCTCATGTTGATTTTTAACAATTAAAAATACTAGCATAAGATTAAGCCAAGTGTGAGCCTTACAACCATTCATTTATTAAAGCATTAAACTAATAAGGTTGAAAAGTCAAATATCTCATCCTCCTTACCAACTCCAACGTCCATATGCTTAATAAATATAATAATTAATTAATTAATTAGAATATAATTGCTAAGGTCCGATCAGTAAATTGGTTCTCTGGTCTCTCGGGCCCGATGCACCAAAACGCTCAGGAGACCTTTCTTAGCAATATCGATGTCGCGATCTCATCGGGACATATCCCGATCCATCGGGATGCATTTAATCTAATGCTCTCCAATAATTGGAACTCGTCCAATTACTATTTCTGATTCTACGAATCACTCTTATGCGTGTGACCACTTTAGGTTCCGGTTATGTTGGCTGAGATTAACAATTAATCTGAGCAAGTCATGAGCGGCGTCTAGCAACACATCATGACCCCTAATTGACCGGAAAGTAATCGGTTTGATGAATTCATCAAGAACCGGATCACGAACCCTTTATAGACAATTACTGGTGCAATTCGTCCTTTCACCATCCTATACCCCACTTGATTATGAGTATGGTCAAGTGTCAACTCTCACTAGGCGAGTCTAGCCCAAGTGATATTAGTTCTCGCCCTGGGACTCATTACTCCATATGTCAATGAGGACACTCTTCATGACATATTTTTTGGCCACTTTACAAGTAATGATCCGACAAGAGGCCATGGGTATCTCTTACGCTAATCCGAAATGGTGAATCCTTTATTGGCTACTCAATTACCTTGAATACCTCAAGTCGTACCCAGTACCACCCTATGAGCGACCTCGGAAGGCAACAAGGAATGGAGTCAAAGCAGAATCAAGATTCAAGATATCCTTGAGTACCTCGAGTCAAGGATACTTGCACCATTCTATGATGAGATTATCACCGACACTGAAGAAGATATCCATGTGAGGATCTCATGGCGGGTCATCAATGTACTTACTACCGCTAGTAAGCATCCACATGTCAACTCTAAATATCTCATATTTACGTTTCGAGATCCACCGCTTGATCCAATCAAGGAATATGACATGTGCTAGTCTGTGGGATTAATGATGTCTGTCTCATTAATCCTATGATTAGGAGAATTTAGATCTTGACATAATTGCACATGATAGGAATCTCGGTAGTATGATCACATCATAATTTCCTTCATGCTATGTCATATATCATGGACTTCATTAATTCGATTAAAGATCCAATCAATTCATAAACACTATTCATGAATATCAAATTAATGAAATATGCCTTTCTTTATTTATTCATAAAGTCTGTACACGACTTTGAATAAAACGCACTAAAGGGGATTGCCTTTAGGGCACTACTCTAACAATCTAACGGTACTGGACATCCATAAGTCGACTTACACTGGTGAACAAGGCGACTTATCAGTACCGATCAAGCATAAGTCGACTTACACATGGTACAAGTCGACTTACACTTACACTATCCTCTCTTACAAATGTATTATTTTTTGTTTCTAAGTTGGATAGTAACTAACAGCTCACGCCCCCTCCTGTTGTTGTTCATGTGTGATTTATTTATCTCACGCGTGTCTTGCATCTCTTGGCTGTTGTTGTTTGATTTATTCCTCTCTCCATATGCGTTAAACGCCGGCCCAAGCACGCCTCTCTAGCTCTTCTCCTGCTGTCTTCTATTTTTAATTCATGCCTTGCTTGATTTTCTTGATCCAACTTGTTTAATTTTCTTGCGTTCTCTTGTCCTTCAACGTGATTGTTGCTAAATCTTCCTTTCCTTTCCACGCTCACCAGCCGCCAGCCATCACTGCCTCCTTATAGCTTTGATTTTCTCTACTGATTTATTCCCTCACTGTAGCTGATTCACGCCCACACAGCTCAAGCTCCCGCTAATTTTATTCCTCAAGTGCCGCCTCCATGTGTTGTGCTGATTTTCCTTTCTCATGCGTGATTATTTTCCTCCCCAGCTATCTCCATCTCACGCGTGTTGCCTCCAACGCTGATCTCTATACTGTCTACTTGTGCGTTAATTCCTGGCTCATTAATTCCTTGCGTGATTACCGTGTCCAATTCTTGATTCTTCATGAGCCGCCACCTGTTGCTTCTTAGCTGCTGCCTCTTGGTCACGTTACTCTTCTCTGATTTCAACGCAGTCACTTGTTGCATGCTTCTCCATGCTTCTCCAATCAAAAGCCTCCAACCCTTTTGTTTAGTCCAAGCCAGCCTCCTTTGTTGACTTGTCTTATTGCTTGCCTCCCCTTAATTACGTTAATGCTTGAAGAGCTCCTTGAGTGCGTGTCCATGTAACATCCCGTTACCGGTGTGACGGGTATGTCGGTAATTTGGATCGGGTTAGGACTGAGTACAGGCAAATGTTGCATTGCACATGCATTATAGTTTCGATAGTCATTGGTAAATGGTTTCTATTGCACAAGTATATATATGTACATACATGTATGACAATTTCCCGATTAAATTGTGAAAATTGGAAATTTAATGATAAGTGCATAAATCAGGTTTTGAATATAGAAATGGAAAGAAATTGAATTTAGAGGATTGGAAATTGGAATTTGAGTATAGGAATGGGTATGTCCTAATTTTGTGAATTTATGAGAATTTTTAGACTAATGGATCCGGACCGAAAAATTGACTTAGTGACTGATTACTTGGATTTCGGGTCCGAGATTGATTTGACAATTGATATGAAACAATTGGAGTTATGATTTCAGGATTTTTTATTTATGATCATTAAGAAATTGGAAGGAAATTAGAATAAGAATTGGATTGATTGACCCTAAAGCTTTGGACTTGTGGCAATTAAATTGCCAAACAAGCCCTAGATCCTTTTGTTTATAAACTGAAATCGTTTGAATTTGTCATCCACGAAATTTCTTTGCTTTCAAAGAAAATGGAGTTTTAATAAATGGAGTGAGGTCTTTGGGATTTGGAGGTTCTTGAGGAATTTTTCCTAAGATCTAAAGCTTGAATCAAGTAAGTTTTTACTTGTCTATGCCTTAAATCGTTTAAGTCGATCATTGATTTGAGTATGAAATTGTTTAGAAATTTAAAAAGTTTCAGATGATAGGGTTTTGTGAAGTTTGTTGCGTTTGATTTGGGTTTTTGATGAATAACGATTAAATGATGGATTTGAGGTTAGAAATAATTTGGGTTTAATGTTTAAAACCGATTGAGAGTGTTTAAAATGGAATTGGAAGAATTTAAATCGAAAGATCTGAGGAATTTCTAGGTTTCGGACGAATTTTTGGGTTCGCACGTCGCGACGTGTGATCAACACGCCACGGCGAGTCACCCTCTCTTGCACGTCGCGACGAGTTTTTAATTATGCACCGCGACGAACCGATTCTTCGTCTTGACGCCTTGACGAGTGGAGAGTTGTCTTTGCATGGCGGCGGTTTCGATCTGCACGTCACAACGAGCAGTAGCGCATGTCGCGACGATCAGAAGTGGATTCGCCGTGTGAGAGCCGTGTACGTCGTGGCGAGCGGGTGTGTTTCAGCGGCGAGGAAGAGAAGTCTCGCCGCGGCGAGCGATCTTACGCCGCGGCGAGGTTGCCTTGAGTCCAAAGGTGAAATGGTTTAGTTTAATTGGAAATTTTGAGGATTAATTCTTAATGGATTGGCTATGGATTAATTGAAATTTTAAGACTAGGAATTACAATTTGGAAGAATGAAATTTCAGTATTTTTAAGGTGATTGTTACAAGTAATGAGTTTGAGGTTTTGATTTCTAATGAATTGGTTCCTTAGTGATTAATTGGAAATTAGAGACTAAAAAATTTGAATTGATAAGATGGAAATTTGGAATTGAATTCGATGATTCTCGGAATCGAGTAGCAAATGAATAGTGAATGTGATTTTATTGGAGTGTGACTTTAAAGTATGGAAATTAGTAAATTGAATTATGGTATCTGGAATTGTTATGAATTAGAGTGAGAGTGATCAAATTGAGAAAATTCGGAATGTCATAACATGTATAATCTGTAATCTATTTGATACATATGCATGATTGATTATTGAAATTGGTATAAATAGTGATGTTCGATTATTTGATTGTTATAGAGGCACCATTGGAGCAATTCAGCGGATATCTTTGGGACTTCGATTTGTAGTTTCGGAAGTGCAGGTGAGTAACCTAGTTGGTTTCTCAACCTATATGTGTTTAATTGTATGCACTCATTCCATGTGGAGTTAAGGATGGATATATGTGATTGCTTTTGATTGATTTCGGACCATGGGTATTCGAAATATTGAATTGCAATATTGAAGTGCAAATGTGAATAAATGTGTATAAATGCATTAGCGAATTGAGTTGTAAATGCATTAGTGAAATGAATTGAGTTTGCATATGATTGAGATATCGGACCAAAGGTCCGAAGAAAAGAAAAGTGGTATCGAAATGGAAAGTGACATATGCATTCATGCATAATTGAATGATCAGATAATGGTAGTTGTGACCAGTGGTACCAACATATTCAGATCCACAGGCTCAATGCATTGTGCGAATCCTTTGGGCTTATCGGGGTATATCCGCCTAACGTATATGAGAGGCTGTAAGCTCGGTAAGACGAGACCTCGGTCCAACGATTATTAGAGCCTTAGGCTCACCGCAGGGCATATCACGCCCAACAATTTCAGAGCCACTGGCTCAACGTAAATGAACTCAGGCGCACGGTCACAACAATGAAATGAAAATAGAAAAGTGTCACATGTGCATCATATATATGAATGATTAAATGCGATTTGTGTGAAAAGCGTCTGCGTTATATGTGTGAAATTGGTAATGCATGGATTAATTTGGAATGTGATATTATGTGATACAATGTGAATTATTGTATATGCATGAGTTGGGTGAACCATCGATGATGGTTTCTCTTTGAGTTCGCAAACTCACCCAACATTGCAATTATTTTTAGGGTTTGAAGAGTACCCGTTAATGAAGCGGAGTATGAGTACCGCAAGGCAAGCGAGTTTGAGGTCGGGATCGCACGCGTCTGTATTAGTGTTAATCAGTTTTCTTTGCATAAGATTAGTTACGTATTAAATTGAGGGCCTAATTGATAATTGTCGTATTTGAAATGTGATCGTTGAAAGTTTTATGACTGAAATTGTATTGTGATTGAAATTTTTTCGTATTGTAGGTCCGAATCATTTATTGATTTACGTGCACTCATTGTTTTCAAAAGAAAATGTCTTAATGAGTTTTAAAATTGAATTGATCGCTCTAAGATACCACTCATGGGTCACGGGCTCGGATATCACCGTAGATGTCGGGTTCGGTCTCATGAGTGGGATCTACATTTTAGGTATCGAGCCGAAGTACAATCTTATATGGGCATTCTGAGAAAAATATGTCAAGTACATGCATTTAAGTCATGTCACGGCAGACAGTGACAACTGATCCCCAGTCTAGCATATGAGTCACATGCATGGGCATGTATCAGTCGTTTAAGCGGTTAGAAATAGTGAGGAAATGAGAATAGGTTAGAATGTGATAAGAGGAAGTTGTGAATATTGTGGAATAAGGAAAAGTGTATGATTCGATTAGACAAATGAAAATTTAGTGTATTGGTATTGGTGGATATATTGTGAAGCATAATATCGGAGTTATAATGTGGTATATCCTTAAATGTGGAGCAGATATAAATATAGAATTGTGGATTGATAGAGGAAAATAGAGATGTGTTAGAATTTGCAAGATTTCAAGTGTATAAAGTGGGCGAAAATAAAATGTTCTATGATCAGAGAAGGTATGATTGGGTTTGATTTACGTGACGAGAGTTATGGATAATGATTTACGACCTTGAGTCAAATAGATAAGGAATGATTGTATATCTATGATCTTGATTGGAGTGTAAAAATACGTGGGTATGATGTAGTAATGAAAGGATGAAATGTAAGACAACGATAATGAGATGAAAGAGTTGCCAAGGTTTAGTTGATTTGCCCGAGTAAATACACACTGATTATGGGAGCCCCATGGCAAGTAAAATATTAAAGCAATTGTCTCATATGTGTAGAGATGACATGGGAAGAAATTGGTGAGTTCGTGGCTAATTGTTAGTCATAGTCCTATAGTTTAAAGTTCAATATGAGTTAGAATAAGAAGCGAAAGTGATTATAGTGATAAATTGGGAATGAATAGAGAGTGTTTATGATCCTCACGATTAGGGAACAAGCGCAAAAGGAAAAGTGTTGTCAAAATTGAATGAAAACAAAGTATTCTTAGCATAAGTGACAAATTGGTATATTGACGTAATGATTTTCAATGGTGTGTACCGTAATGAACAGTATTAACAGGATGTTCTTTGTATATGGATTATGGTGTAGATTGATCTACATGGGATATTGAGTATAGATGGAATTGATTTCCTATGGTATTGAAAATGATTGACAAGAAATAATGATAATAGTTGATGAGTAGAAATTTCATAAATGGTATCGATGAAAATAGTAAGAAATCTTCTTTCAAAGAAGAATTTACCTGAATTAGGTACGATGATCAGATGATTTGATTTGCAAGTGATTAGCTAAGACTCAAGTGTAAGAAATAAAATCTGTTACTGAGAATATATGCCCTATGTTAAGTGCAAGGAATCCGATTTTGTAATAGGATTATTGATCATTAAGGAGACATTATTTGCAAAATTGAGGAGAATATTGGTTCACGAATAATTGGTGTAAAATTCGTTCGAGAAGTAAAAAGTCAATATGATGAATATCTATTCAACCCATAGAGTGATCAATCGTAAATAAATTGGGTTATATGGAGAAATTAGTGTAAAGAAACAGGCGTTAAAACACGTCATTGTGGAACTGAGAGATTCCTCATTGGGAAAATCATATGCATAAAGAGTTATAAAAATCAATTATGGGTATAGGGAATTTTGGGTTGAAATTGTTAAAGATATCAATGCCCAGGTAGTGTTATATTGTTGAAGAGTGAAATGTTTCGATTATGTTTAAATTGGATAGTGACTATGATCATTAATGATGTATTTATAGTATGTGAAAAGTGGAGAAGAATATTTTGCAGGAATAGGGAAATCTTTCATATCATGAAAGCTTCAAAAAGGTAATCTTAGTTTATCAAATAAATTATGAATGAATTAGTATTTGGACATGGCATATTGGGAGACTTAATGATGATAGAGGTAACGATAAAATGTAAGGTTATAAGGGAATATATGGGATCTGGAGTTATTTAAATTAGGCGTATCTTGGATCGCCCGTAAATTGTTAAAGATCAAAATTGTTTGAGGAAAGCGTGTGAATCATACGATTGATGAGTGTAAAAGGAAACATTTGGAGAAAATTGCAAATTGAGTATTGATCGACGCTTTTATGTGGAGATTTGCAATATATGTACGTAAATGTCCAAGAAGGTTAAGATGCAATCGATCAAATTGTTGTCTGGGATATTTCTTGAAAGTTTGGAGATTTCATTTGTACAAAAACATTTATGGATATGTCTATGAAAATATAAATCGATAATGATCATGAGATATTTCGAGAATTTGAAAGATTTGAAAAGGATTTTTATGATTGAGTATTTCACAATTAAGCTAGTGATGCAATTGATTGGATTGAATAGAAAATTCAAGGGGCCAAAAGAAAGTATTATTCACTTTTGGAATTTCAAAAACTGGTGTGTATAAAAAGGGTGAGCAAAACCCGAATTGAGGATTTAGAATTTTTGAACCTTATAAAAAATTGTGAATGAATCCAATTTTGAGTGATTGATATTTAGGATTGAATTAAGAGATATGGGTGATACCACTAAAGAAATTGTTAGAGAAATAGCGAGGAGCGATCGAGCCCTATGGTTCGAGAAGAGTGAATTGATGGTTTAGAGAAAATCGAATGATTATATGTGAATAACCAATGCCTTGATTGTTGGAGACAAATGTAAAGCTGGTACTTTTGGAGTTCATAGGGACATGAGATCAATGTACGATTCAGATTGATTGTGGTTATATCAATTGTTTTATTGGTGACACCCTTTGAATAGTGTGTAAGTGTTGATTAGGCGAAATGAATCTGTAATAGGGTTAAGAAATCCAAAGTGATGAGAATAAGTCGAATTGATTATTATTGAGGTTATTACAATTCAATGGGATTGGTGTTTTAACTCTAAAGAGATGTAACTGATAATTGATTAAGGAACTGTTTCGAAATGTATCGCCTCGGCCATGATACACTAAGATAGAGATAAAGGTAAAAGTTGGGAGGAACTAAATTCGTTATAAGTGGCTTCGATGTGACCGTGTTGTGAATAGAATTATGAATGGGTAAGTCAGTGTAAACTTAAAAGATGATTTGGATTTGTAAAGTGTTATATAGACAGAAATAAAGAATATTGTTATGATCGGATGTAAGTGTTATTGGTGTCGAAAGTAAAGAATTTTGAGCAAGTATGAGAAATCAGTAAGACCATGTAAAATCTTAAAAAGGAAAAATGGGAAATTAATTGAATTGATTTCAGTAATGGACATAATCTGATCTTATCGTGAAATTAGTGGGGGAAAATAGTATATAATGATCGTAACAATTCCCCTGCCTTTCTGATAAATCGTATATGAAAATTCGAGGACGAAATTTTTATTAGGAGGGGAGAATTGTAACATCCCGTTACCGGTGTGACGGGTATGTCGGTAATTTGGATCGGGTTAGGATTGAGTACAGACAAATGTTGCATTGCACATGCATTATAGTTTCGATAGTCATTGGTAAATGATTTCTATTGCACAAGTATATATATGTACATACATGTATGACAATTTCCCGATTAAATTGTGAAAATTGGAAATTTAATGATAAGTGCATAAATCAGGTTTTGAATATAGAAATGGAAAGAAATTGAATTGAGAGTATTGGAAATTGGAATTTGAGTATAGGAATGGGTATGTCCTAATTTTGTGAATTTATGGGAATTTTTAGACTAATGGATCCGGACCGGAAAATTGGCTTAGTGACTGGTTACTTGGATTCCGGGTCCGAGATTGATTTGACAATTGATATGAAACAATTGGAGTTATGATTTCAGGATTTTTTATTTATGATCATTAAGAAATTGGGAGGAAATTAGAATAAGAATTGGATTGATAGACCCTAAAGCTTTAGACTTGTGGCAATTAAATTGCCAAACAAGCCCTAGATCCTTTTGTTTATAAACTGAAATCGTTTGAATTTGTCATCCACAAAATTTCTTTGCTTTCAAAGAAAATGGAGTTTTCACGATGGGTGAGGTTCATTGGGATTTGGAGGTTCTTGAGGAATTTTCCTAAGATCTAAAGCTTGAATCAAGTAAGTTTCTACTTGTCTATGCCTTAAATCATTTAAGTCGATCATTGATTTGAGTATGAAATTGTTTAGAAATTTAGAAAGTTTCGGATGATAGGGTTTTGTGAAGTTTGTTGCGTTTGATTTGGGTTTTTGATGAATTAAATGATGGATTTGAGGTTAGAAATAAATTGGGTTTAATGTTTAAAACCGATTGAGAGTGTTTAAAATGGAATTGGATGAATTTATATCGAAAGATCTGAGGAATTTCTGGGTTTCGGACGAATTTCTAGGTTTGCGGGAGTTGGATGCTACAGTCCTGCCCTCCTTGAAGTAGCATCAGTGAGTTCTTTTTTAAATGAAGAGTGAGTGTTGTTTTTATAAAGTTGAGAGCTAGAACTCTCTTCAAGTTCTAGCCAGCTACTCTCACGTTAATAGCTAGTCCTCCCTCACAGCTGTCACGTCTTCATGTATATGTTCACCATGGTGGAGCCCCAAGCTTGATTTTTGTTTTGCTTCCCACGTGAATGGCCAATTTCTCCTGTAGCTGATTTAATTCATGCCCATGCGCCGTTTTATTTGCTTATGCAACGCCTATGTCTGCTTCCTATTGGCTGTTGTGACAATTTTAATTTTCTTCAGCTGCTTTCCACACGTCTGGGTCCCTCTTGCATGTTCCTCTCTTCTGTAGCTTACTAATTAATTGCCTTCTTGCTGGTCTCCTATTGCGCTGGTTCTCCTCTTGTGAACTTGTTTGTCACTCTTCACAAATTTACTGCTCTCAACTGACAACTCCAAAAATTCTAAAACTTGGTGGAAACATTCTTCAATGAGTCAAGATTATGCCTGCCAAATCTTAGATTTTTCTAATAACCCAATCCCAAAATAAAATTATCCAAAGATCCAAAGGTCAAATCTGCCAGAAATTGAAAAACAGTGTTAATTTCAACCTATTAAGGATTTTTTTGTATTTTATGTGTCTAAAGCTCTAATAATTATAAAACATGATGAAAAGGCCATAAATATCCATAAAACACATGCAAGTTGCTAAATATAAAGTTCTAAAAATATATAAAATATGATTGTATCAAAATCCCCCACACTTAGCTCTTGCTCGTCCTCGAGTAAGCTTAAAAACATAAATTTTGAAAGCACAAAAACAAAAAGAAATAAATATGCAAATGTAGGGAACATTTTCTTAAGTGTCAAAGTTTTTCTCCCAACTTCCCAGCAACTTCAAAGACATACAAGGATTATAAACAAGAAGTAACCCGCGTCATTTAATTCATAAAAATAATGAATTCACTTTAAATGTAAGAACCAATCAAGATAGCACAATAGACTTAGCGGAAATCTACACCATGTCAAAATAATAGGTCCTCTCATTATCATACGCTCCAACACTCAAGTGTTTATGGCTCAAATGTGTTTTAACTCTCATAAATTCAAACAATGCAATGCTCTACCATAGGCTTGCTCTTCGATCTTGAATACACTACTAAGTATTACATGCACAACATAAATCAAAAGGTCTTAAATAAGGATGTAACTTGGTTGGGTTAGGGTTAAGGTAAAAGAAAGGTAAGAAAAGGCTAAGTATCAGAGTGGGTAGAGCATAACAGGTAATCAATAACACATATGTGCGCATCCTGCATATCATTAAACAATTAAGCACATCTCTTTTTTTTTCATATCCAAACATTTATCAATCAAGCACATGGAGAATCCTTTTTCTGTTTTCTTTTTTTTGTTTTTTTTTTGTTTTTTGTTTTTTTGTTTTTTTGTTTTTTTTTTGGCCTCAAACTTTTTCGTTTTTCATTTTTTTTTCGATTCCTTCCCCATTGACAACAATACAATACAAGTCATATACCACTGATATTCCTATATGCGCAACCTTCGCAAATTTAACTCAACAAACATGCTCTACTAACCATGATAAGGGTTAAAACGATATATCAATTAAGAAATGGTTAAGTTAAGCATGGTGAAGCAAAGAACAGACAATAAGCTCAAATGGACTCACTAGTGGATAACATGCTTTGGGTTGACTTTTTGGTCAAGTGGTTAAAATCCTAAGTGCCTTTATCATCTTCACGCATGCATGTAAAAGTGTAGTCTCAACAAGATATAAAGCAAGTTCTAGAGATACAAAGCATTGAATGAACACACATCAAAGAATTGCATTGAAGGTTCAAAAGCTCACATGGGACAATCGTCTATTAAGTTAACACAATGTAGTTTCAAAATCAATCCAAACGCTATCAAGCTTAAAACTCATATAAAAACACATTCATCAAGTTTATGATTCAAAAATCACAGATTAACTCTCACCTATAATACTCATATTCTTATCAATCATTAGGAGATCAAAAGAGAAACTAAACACTTAAGGTGCAAAAGCATGCAAGAACGGAAAATCTGTTTTTTTTTCAAAAGCACAAAAAAAAATTTATGGGTTTTTTAAATAAAACATGCAAGTACAAGTGAAAATCTTCAAGTGCAAGCAAGAGCAAAGGTGTGGCACGTTGAAGCCCAAAAACGAAGAAAAATCTGAACCATTCACCCACTGAAATGCGAAGATTTCATGTAAAATTTAACCTAAACCCTTCCCCCACACTTTAGACGAAACATTGTCCTCAATGTTAGCAAACGAAAGACAAGAATAGTAAAAAGTAAAGGGTAAGAAGGAGCTTCTCTAAGTGATGCGCTAAGGTGATGGTGGAGCTGCGAGGTTATGCGACCACACTATCCTGCAAAACAATAAAAACCTTGCGACCAAGTGACATCCGACAACAGCACAAAATATTGAAAGAAAATTAAAAATGAAAATATCGAAAAAATAGAAGCCTGACAGAATTATGAACAACTAAAAATTAAATTTCGAAGAACAAAATGAAAGCAAACCTTGGGTTGCCTCCCAAAAAGCGCTTTTCTTTAACGTCTTTGGCTAGACATTTTTGTTTCTTTAAGCCTCAATGAGTTGAATGGTTGTTGTCCCCCTATCGACTTCGCCTCCTAAATATAGCTTTAAGCGCTATCCATTCACCTTAAATGAATGTGTAGAATTAAGAGGTGAAATTTCAATGGCTCCGTGGGGAAAAACTTTCAATACTCGAAACGGTCCGGACCATCGAGACTTCAATTTTCCCGAAAAAAGATTGAATCTAGAGTTGTAGAGCAACACGAGTTGGCCCGGTTTGAAGCGTTTCTCCCTTAAATGTCGGTCGTGTCATTTCTTCATCTTTTCCTTGTAAATTCGTGCATTTTCATATGCATTAAGACGAAATTCTTCAAGTTGCTCTAGTTGAAGAAGATGTTGTTCACCGGCTAGAGTTGGTTCGAGATTCAATTGCTTTGTGGCCCAAAATGCTTTATGTTCCAACTCTACCGGGAGATGGCAAGCCTTTCTGAATACTAATTGATAAGGCGAACACCCTATCAGAGTTTTGTATGCCGTTCGGAAAGCCCATAAGCTATCATCTAACTTAATTGACCATGTCTTTGGTGAGGCATCAACAGTTTTCTCGAGAATTTGCTTTAATTGCCTATTTGAAACCTCGACTTGGCCATTTGCTTGTGGATGATAAGCGAGTGCCACCTTATGTCGGATTCCGTACTTGGCAACGAGATTGGCAAATTGTTTGTTGCAAAAGTGTGTCCCTCGATCACTGATGATGGCTCTCGGAGTTCCGAACCTTGTGAAAATATTTTTCTTGAGAAAACTTGTAACAACACCTACATCATTAGTCGGAGAAGCAATTGCTTCTACCCATTTTGAAACATAGTCAACTGCCACAAGAATATAAATATTTCTATTTGAAGCTAGAAAAGTACCCATAAAATCAATTCCCCATACATCAAATAATTCAACCTCAAGAACATTAGTCAAAGGTAACTCATCTTTCTTAGTGATCTTGCCGACTCGTTGGCATGCATCACAACTTCTTACATAGTTATGAGCATCTGCAAAAAGTGTTGGCCAAAAGAATCCGGATTGGAGGATTTTGGCTGCTGTCCGCTCACCATTGAAGTGACCACCGTATGGAGAAGAATGACAATGATAAATAATGTTTTGTTGTTCCTCGAAAGGAACGCATCTTCTCAATACGTTATCCTTACCCAACATGTAGTGATATGGTTCGTCCCAAAAATATGCTCTAACATCGTGCATGAATTTTTTCTTTTTTTGATATGTAAAATCAGGAGGTAATTGTTTACATACCAAATAATTAATGAAATCAACATACCAAGGGATTTGTTTTTCATTCACCATGAAGAGTCTTTCATCAGGAAAAGATTCGTTGATTTGCACGACTTTTGGTGAAGAGCTTTCAGCGTTCTCCATTCTGGATAAGTGATCGGCCACTTGATTCTCGGTTCCCTTCCTATCTACTATCTCTAGGTCAAACTCTTGGAGGAGTAAGACCCATCGAATAAGTCTCAGTTTAGCATCCTTCTTTTCAATCAAGTATTTGATGGCTGAATGATCTGTAAAAACTTTCACTTTCGTGCCAACAAGGTAAGATCGAAATTTCTCAAATGCATAAACAACAGCTAATAACTCTTTTTCAGTTGTGGTATAATTCAATTGAGCATCATTAAAAGTTTTACTAGCATAGTAGATAGAGTGAAAATCCTTGTTGTACCGTTGTCCTAAACGGCACCCACCGTGATAATCGCCAGCATCGCATATAAGCTCGAAAGGCGACTCAATCAGTGCAACAATAATTGGTGAAGACACCAACTTCTCCTTTAGTACCTGAAAAGCAAGCATGCAATTTTCATCAAACTTAAATGGGACATCCTTTTCAAGCAAATTGCACAAGGGTTTCAAGATTTTAGAAAAATCTTTTATGAAACGTCTATAAAACCCGGCATGTCCGAGGAAGCTTCGGATTCCTTTTACTGAGGTGGGTGGTGGTAGCTTCTCAATTGTCTCAATTTTTGCTGGGTCGACCTCCATCCCTTTACTAGAAACCTTGTGCCCAAGAACAATACCTTCTTATACCATGAAATGACATTTCTCCCAATTGAACACAAGGTTGGTCTCTTCACATCTTTCTAGAACTTTGGTTAAATTTCCTAAGCACATATCGAATGAATCTCCATGGACTGAAAAATCATCCATAAACACTTCTAACCCGTTCTCAACCATGTCTGAAAAGATGGCCATCATACATCTTTGAAATGTGGCTGGTGCGGTACATAGTCCAAATGGCATTCTTCGGAAAGCGAAAGTGTCATAAGGGCATGTAAATGTGGTTTTCTCTTGATCTTCCACCGCAATTGGGACTTGGTTATAACCTGCATAGCCATCCAAAAAGCAATAATATACCTTACTAGCCAACCGATCAAGCATTTGATCAATGAAGGGTAGTGGAAAGTGATCTTTCTTTGTTGCCTTGTTCAACTTTCGGTAGTCCATGCAAATCCTCCATCCGGTAATGGTTCTCATTGGGATGAGTTCATTCTTCTCGTTTGTCACCACCGTCATTCCTCCCTTTTTGGGTACACATTGCACCGGACTTACCCAAGAACTATCCGATATAGGGTAAATAATACCGACAACAAGCCACTTAACGATTTCCTTCTTCACCACTTCCTTCATGTTCGGGTTCAATCGCCTTTGTGGTTGCACACTAGGCTTGAACTCTTCTTCTAATATGATCTTGTGTTGACAGAAAAGTGGGCTTATTCCCTTGATATCGGCTATGGTCCAACCGATTGCTCTTTTGTGTCCTTTCAAAACACGAAGTAGCTTCTCTTCCTGCACATTAGTTAGTTCTGTGGAAACAATAACAGGAAGGGTGGAGTTCTCACCTAAGTAAGCATACTTCAAGTGATGAGGAAGTTGCTTAAGTTCTAACTCCGGAGGTACTTCGATTGAAGGTTTTGCTACTTCATCCTTGGAATTGTTCAATGGCTCTATAACTTGTCTAAATGGTCTTAGAGATGAACCTGCGTCTAACAAGTTAATGTATTCGAGAATTTCTTCTTCATCAAAATCATTAAGTGTTGTTAAAGCAGCTGTCAAAGGATCATCAGTTAGAGCATTCATAGTTGAGTCATTTAAAATTGCGCTGGTTGAAGAAATTGCATAACATTTTTCATTTGGAAATTTCATTGAAGAAAAAATGCTAAAGGTTACCTCTTCTCCATTTACTCTCATGGTAAGTTCTCCTTTTTCAACATCGATGAGAACTCTACCTGTGGCTAGGAACGGTTGTCCCAAAATGATAGGTACCTCTGCATCTTCTTCAATGTCACAAACTATAAAATCTGTTGGAAAAATGAACTTATCCACCTTGACTAGCACATCTTCAAGAATTCCCCATGGATGGATAATGGAACGATCGGCCACTTGTAATCTCACCGAAGTTGGTTTAATTACATCTCCATGCCTAATTTTCAAAGCAGAGATGGGCATTAAATTAATGGAAGCACCAAGATCACTGAAGAGCCTTACCAAAATTTGTGTGCCAATTACACATGGAATTGTAAAACTTCCAGGATCCTTGAGTTTTGGTGGGAGCTTCTTTTGTAGTATTGCACTACATTCTTCCGTCAAGGCCACCGTTTCATGATCTCCCAGCCTTCTCTTTTTTGATAGAACATCCTTTATAAATTTGGCATAGCTTGGCATATTTTCTAAAGCTTCAGCAAAGGGAATGTTAATTGTTAGTTTCTTAAAAACATCCATAAATTTTTCAAACCCTTTTTCATGTTTTTGCTTTGCTAGCCTTTGAGGAAATGGTGGTGGTGGATATGGTCTCTCCCTCGGTTGTTTTTCCTTGTCTTCCCTTGGTTTTTCTTCCTCCTCTTTTTCCATAGATCTATCAACATCAATAACAACATCATCCCGCAAAATTTTAGAATTTTCAGAATTTATACATACCTCTTTCCCTTTGGGAGTTAGTGTTGTATCCACCTCTTTTCCATTCCTAAGAACGATGGCATGAAGTTGTTCCTTCTGAGGATTCACGGTGTCACTTGGCAATGTTCCTTGGGGACGACTTTTTAAAGCTTCAATCACTTGTTGCATTTGAGTTTGCAAGTTCCGTGTTGATTCTTCAAGTTTAACCATTCTTTCACCACTTTGCTCCATGAACTTCCCCAATATATTGTCCAATGATGCTTGGTTGGATGCATTTGAAGGTTGTCCTTGTGGTTGGTTTTGATATTGCCAATTTTGTTATTGTGGTTGGAATCCCGGTGGGTGATTTTGCCTTGGAGGGTAATTTCTTGCTCTCGAATTGTAGTTGTTTGCATTTTGATTATGCGGAGCTCTTTGATTCTCGAAGTAATTTACCGTCTCGGTCGGTGGCTCGACGTTTGGACACTGTTCATAATGATGACTTTCACCACAATAATCACAAGTAATTGTAATGGCTTTTACCTGTTGTGTTATGGGTTTAAGTTGCTCCAAAACAGTGTCTGTGATTTTCTTGCACATATTCGAGATCTTGGCATCCATCAATTCTGAGGGATTGATTTCATACGTACTTGGGGCTTTCCGCGTAGGTTGAGATCCTCCTCTTTCATGAGCCCTACAGTTGTTAGCAGTAACCTTTTCTACTAACGTATAGCGTCATCGGGATTGAGTTCTAAGAACGTACCTCCAGCAATTGTATCTAATTGACTTGCCGTAGCGAGAGTCAACCCATGATATAAATGAGAGACTAGAGATGATGGAGGAATCCCGTGATGTGGGCACTTCCTTTGGAGTTCTTTGAATCGTTCAAAGGCTTCAGCTAATGACTCCATCTCGGATTGTTTGAAGTTGATAATCTCCATTTTGAGCTTGTGAGTCTTTGCTGGTGAAAAGTACTTTCTCATGAATTTGTCCTTTAATTCGCCCCACGTCGTCAACGAACCCTTTGGGTTTGCATCCCACATCCATTCTTTGGCTGCACCTGTAAGAGAAAATGGAAAGAGCCTTAGTCGCATTTGCTCATTTGACACATTTGCTACTTGATAGCTATCGGCAATTTCAAGAAAATTTTTAAGGTGCGTGATGGGACAATCGGATGCCACTCCAGTGAAAGGTTTGTCCCTCAAGTAATTCATGACCACTCCGTCGATTTTGAAAGTTTGAGTGGCTGGAATCCGAGTGTGAGCTATACTCGTTCTCTCATCAAAAGTAGGTGTATGGAAATCTAAGCAACTTCGTGCGCGTTCCAATTCTCTTTGCTCGGCTTCCATCTCCTCTCGAACTTGTCTCCGTATTTCTTCACTTCGGAGTCGTTCGGCCATTTGTTCGGGTGTCTCGTTATTATTTTCCATGTCGGCTGCCGCTGCTCTTTGTTCTCGAACTCTTCTCCGATTCGCTTTACACATTCTCTCTATTTCAGGATCACGTATAGGTTGGATCAGTTTAGAGCGGGTGAGCATGCAGATCACCTAGCCAATAAAAACAAAATGAGACACTTAAGTATACTTAAATCAAAAATCAAAACAAGTATCAATATTAAAACTAAAAATTGGTCCCCGGTAACGGTGCCAAAAACTTGTCGGTCGTAAACGCAAGTGCACGTTTCTATCGTCAAGTAGTAAAAATATCGATCCCACGGAGACCAAATTAGTTAAAACGTAATACTCGTGATAACTTCTAATTTAAGCTAATAACATAAAAATTAAAGAAAAGATTGAGTGATTGTGGTTTGAAAAATGAAATAAAAACGAGAATTAATGCAAGATAAAACTATAAGAATTATCAATGAAATGAAAATCTAGGAATTTAACTTCCCCCTTGATTTTACCTCGGTGTCAAAATTTTCTCGATTTAATTCATATACTGGGTTTGATAACCTAAGATTCAGAATTAATTACTAAGCCCTCCTGGATCATTAGTAATCCTAATCATCGAACCAATTTCCTATATTTCTATGGTAAATTGTGATAATTCGATTATTGCTTTATCAAATCAATCTTAATGTGGTTACTTAGGGTGGATAGGTATCTCCCGATCCTAGACACAAATCACTATGAAAGTA
Organism: Erythroxylum novogranatense; assembly: GCA_029891385.1. Lineage (NCBI taxonomy): Eukaryota > Viridiplantae > Streptophyta > Magnoliopsida > Malpighiales > Erythroxylaceae > Erythroxylum > Erythroxylum novogranatense. The sequence continues at coordinate 41,011,896 of CM057231.1, forward strand.
ATCCTAAGCTATTGCAATCTTTTTCCAAATCTATTGCTCCCTGTTACTTTACACAACGATTAAGAAAATCAATTTCATAGGTGATCAAATTATGAAAAGCATTATGAACAAATTGCAATAATCAAACCTTTAAGTAAAAACGGGCAAAAGAAATTAAACACAGAAAATACCAATTAACCGAGATTACATCAAGGATTCGGTTAAAATCCTAGAATGGAAAGATTAGTTACTCATAACGACAGTAGTAGCACTGAAAATAATAAAAGCAAGCATTATAAATATGAAATGAGTAGAAGAAATAAAAGAACAAATGGTGATTGCTTAGAAGTCCTCCTCAATTTGTGTAAATGGACCCCCTTTTCTTTTGATGTGCGTGAATAGCTTGAGTCAAAATGGAGTGAGTGCTTGTTGTAGAATTAATGGAGAGTGGAGCCTTCCTTTGTATAACGTGAGTGCCTTCCCCCCATGCAACGTTAGTGGAGAGTGTTTTTTAAAGAAAGTGGAGCCCCCCTTGATGTGTAACGTGTGAGCTTCTCCTCCTCCAAATGGGCGTGAATGGAGATTAAGAGCCAAATAGTTGGTGGGACCACCTAAGTGATAAGTGAGTGGAGAGTTTTAAAAAATGACATATAAAATGTGGTGTGGCCCTCATCTTTTGCTTTTGTGAGTCGAGTTCCAAAATGGAGTGAGTGTGTCTTTTTTTTCCTATGTGTGGTCCCTCTTGGATGAGGTATAACATGTGAGCCCAATCCCCTTTTGAATTTCGTTTGCTCTCTTCTCCCTTATTGGTCAATTAATTTAGTGCTCCATGTCCCACCAACTACCTATCCTCTCTTACTAATGTATTATTTTTTGTTTCTAAGTTGGATAGTAACTAACAGCTCACGCCCCCTCCTGTTGGTGTTCATGCGTGATTTATTTATCTCACGCGTGTCTTGCATCTCTTGGTTGTTGTTGTTTGATTTATTCCTCTCTCCATATGCGTTAAACGCCGGCCCAAGCACGCCTCTCTAGCTCTTCTCCTGTTGTCTTCTATTTTTATTTCACGCCTTGCTTGATTTTCTTGATCCAGCTTGTTTAATTTTCTTGCGTTCTCTTGTCCTTCAACGTGATTGTTGCTAAATCTTCCTTACCTTTCCACGCCACTCACCGCCACCGCGTCCGCCTCCTTATAGCTTTGATTTTCTCTCTGATTTATTCCCTCATCATGGTGATTCACGCCCCACATACTCAAGCTCCCGCTGATTTTATTCCTCAAGTGCCGCCTCCATGTGTTTTGCTGATTTTCCTTTCTCATGCGTGATTATTTTCCTCCCCAGCTGTCTCCATCTCACGCGTGTTGCCTCCAACGCTGATCTCTATGTTGTCTACTTGTGCGTTAATTCCTGGCTCATTAATTCCTTGCGTGATTAGCGTCTCCAATTCTTGATTCTTCATGAGCCGCCACCTGTTGCTTCTTAGCTGCGCCTCTTGGTCACGTTACTTTTCTCTCGATTTCAACGCGATCACTTGTTGCATGCTTCTCCATGCTTCTCCAATCAAAAGCCTCCAACCCTTTTGTTTAGTCCAAGCCAGCCTCCTTTGTTGACTTGTCTTATTGCTTGCCTCCCCTTAATTACGTTAATGCTTGAAGAGCTCCTTGAGTGTGTGTCCAGCCCTCCTTGAAGTAGCGTCAGTGAGTTCTTTTTTAAATGAAGAGTGAGTGCTGTTTTTATAAAGTTGAGAGCTAGAACTCTCTTCAAGTTCCAGCCAGCTACTCTCACATTAATTGTAACACCCCACTCCCGAGTGGCCCGAACCCGATATTATGGGTGATATCCGAGTCCGTGTCCCGCGAGGGTGGAGTATTACATCAGTCGGTAAAACTCGGTATACAAATATTTTTTATAACATACATTGGCCCGGTAAAAATAACGGTAAAAACAGTAAGTAATTTAACCCCATAAGCACAATAAACTATTTCCAGTTATTGCAAACAGTCAACACTCATTACAGTCAGACAACAATAATGCAATTGTCAATGTGTAAAAACAATAACACCACAATGGGCTAAGTCTAAATAAAAGGCTTTGTTATACAATGATTGCGAATTTCAATTCGATAAGACACTAATGCAGACACGGACTGATCCCAACTTCTATCCCTTCCTATGAAAAATTTCCTATTTTACCCTTCCAATAGGGGGTGGGATGTTACATTAATAGCTAGTCCTCCCTCACAGCTGTCACGTCTTCATGTATATGTTCACCATGGTGGAGCCCCAAGCTTGATTTTTGTTTTGCTTCCCACGTGAATGGCCAATTTCTCCTGTAGCTGATTTAATTCATGTCCATGCGCTGTTTTATTTGCTTGTGCAACGCCTATGTCTGCTTCCTATTGGCTGTTGTGACAATTTTAATTTTCTTCAGCTGCTTTCCACACGTCTGGGTCCCTCTTGCATGTTCCTCTCTTCTGTAGCTTACTAATTAATTGCCTTCTTGCTGGTCTCCTATTGCGCTAGTTCTCCTCTTGTGAACTTGTTTGTCACTTTTCACAAATTTACTGCTCTCAACTAACAACTCCAAAAATTCTAAAACTTGGTGGAAACATTCTTCAATGAGTCAAGATTATGCCTGCCAAATCTTAGAATTTTCTAATAACCCAATCCCAAGATAAAAATATCCAAAGATCCAAAGGTCAAATCTGCCAAAAATTGAAAAACAGTGTTAATTTCAACCTATTAAGGATTTTTTTGTATTTTATGTGTCTAAAGCTCTAATAATTATAAAACATGATGAAAAGACCATAAATATCCATAAAACACATGCAAGATGCTAAATATAAAGTTCTAAAATATATAAAATATGATTGTATCATCCCCTTTTTAATAAATCTTTTGAAAACTATTTGTTAGAAATAAAATTCTTTACAGAATTTTTTATAGATTTTGATTAATCAAAATTTTCAATACTATATATATAAACTAAGTAATGATAAAATTTGAAACTAAAATAGAGATAGAGAGTAAGAGTGGTAGACACGGAGATTTATCCTGGTGCACCCCAAACCGTGGGCTACGTCCAGTCCTTAGAGTTTCTTCTGAGATTTCACTATCTCTTCAATCGTTACAAGTATTCTTTCCGTGAGCCTCTTCAGGTCTCTACAACCAGTATTCTTTCACACTTAGCCTCTGCAGGCTATCTGTACAACTTTTCTTCTCGAAAAAATATTTGAACACTTGTTACAGAAAAATAGCACTCAACTAAATCACTTTTTCACGTAGTAATTTTTCTCACTATTTCGTGTAAGTATCTATAAGTATGTAACTTTTTGTAACTCTTTGTAAATTTTGTGTGTGTGTGTAACTTTGCAATCTTCGACTTCGACTTGTATTTATAGCCTTCGTCTCCAACTGTTTCTTGATTCTTGAATCTTGAATCTTGAATCTTGAAACTTGAATCTTGAAAGAAACGGTTAATCAGTTGAGTTCTGTAACTAACTCGAACTGACTCTTGCATCTTCTTTTTTCTCGCATCTGCGTGCCTTTTGCATCGCATACGTATGCCTTTTGCATCTGCGTCTGCGTTGCTCGCCCTGCATCTTTCCCGTCTTTCATCGTGCATGTCGCCTTCGTGCGTGTTGACTTTAACTATTTCAACTTCGTACGTGTCTTAATTAAATGCGTATGCGTATGTGTCCGACTTGATTATTTCAACTTCGCTCGTGTCTTAATTAAATGCGTAATGCGATCGTGTACAACTTTAGTTATTTCAACTTGCGTATGCTCGAGTTCGTCTATGTATGTCTCTGCATAACTTGATTATTTCAACTTCGCCTGCATTTACGAGTTAAATGCGTAATGCGTCGATTGTACAACTTCGTTTGTTTTGTTTTTCTTTGTATTTGATCTCTTTTTGTTATACATCAAAATCATATTTATGTAAAGTTATTTTGAATTAACAATCTCCCCCTTTTTGAGTATAATAAATTATATACAAGAAAAGAAAACAAAATTTACAGATGTTGCAATAGTAAAACAAAACTTATCTTCTTCCTTTCTCCGTCTGTTGTGGTCACACCTTCTTTGTCTGAACATCCTCTTCTCTTCTGTTCATTTTCTTCTTTTTCTGCTCTCCCCCTATTTGTTATAATAAAAAATCATTAATGATGCTGGCTCTTTAGCATTTCTGCTATCATTTTTTTCGGATCATTCACCGTCTCCTTCATGTCGTTGAGTTCACCACGTAATCTACTAACCTCATTTGGTGGATCAATCGATGAGGAGGCTTGATCAACATCTGCTGATGGAGGAGTGAAGGGAATTGAAGTAGTGTAAGCATCAGAGGATGGAATGTAGTCTTCATTGATCTCAAAGGTAGGTGGGCGAATGAGCGTTTCAACTTCGGGAAGATTTAAGTCAAAGGAACAGCAAAGATCAAGAATCGTCTTCCTTCCGGGGTGATGCTTGTGATTGAATAGGCGATGTATTAGACAAAGGGCTAATCGTAGAACCGTCTGAACAAGGGACTCAATAAATGTTCCTGTTCTTATTCTTCCCCCTACTGGACAATCTTCCTCCTTATTAGTATAGCTCCAGCTCGCTTTATCTGGATTCTGTGTAGAAGCGCATGCCTCATCAATTCTTCGCACTTCTTCTACAATTTGATCTGCGAACAGATCATCACTGGCATCTTCTTCAGGAAATAATTTTGACTTCCCCCTATCAAATCTAGTGGATATCTTGGCTGTATATCTGGTGCAACCATTATCTCTGTGTTTTCTGTGATTGGAAAAATAGTACACGGTTGGCAGGGACGTTTTGAAGGATATGGCATAGTAGCATCAAACCCCAAAGTATCGTAGAATATCTTTTCATCTTCTTTGAGTAACTGCCATGTGTTATTATTAATCACCATAGGTTGTACCATAGTCACTATCTTCTTCACTGGTTGAACACCGATTGCAATAGCAGTCCTACGTCTGGTAACTACTTCCACCATTTTGATCTTCAACTTCTGTTTACTCAAAAACTTATGGTAGTTGTATACCATCAGACACGATTTATCATCATCCGAATCTGATACTGTTGTTGCCTCTTGTTGTGCTTCAGTAGGAATCTCCTGAACCGGGCTTTCCTCTACTGGTTCCTCCTATTGAGCAATAGGTGTTTCCTGAACCGTGCTTTCCTCCACTGGTTCCTCCTGTTGAACAATAGGGGTTTCCTGAACTGTACACTGCTTAGTTTCTGTTTCTTCTTGAACATCATCAATAGTTTCTTTCTGTTGACTAACTTCCTCAGCAGTTGAAATAGTCTTCTTTCGACTAACCTTCTTAGTCTTTGCCTTTGCTTCAGTCAGTCTTACCGATTTCTTTGCTGGAGATTTTCCTCTCTCAGATTTTGATTTTCTCTTCCTCTCAGTCTCTTTGGCTTTTCTGGTTGTATCCTCTTCCAAAATAGAGACTAAGGATCTTGTGGCTCTGGGTGCACAAGATTGAGAGGTTTCTTCTCGACTCTGTTCTCTGGCAATCTTTTCTTCTTATTTCCTCAGAGTCTTAATCCTCGATGATCTTTTTTCTTTCTTCATAACTTTGCTCAAAAGACTTTCTCCTCGTCTTTTTGGCACACTTTGTTCTGTCCTCTGGGATTGGCTTTCTTCGAGGTGAGGACTCGCCTGTTTAATGAGAGGTCGTCCTAACACTCTCCTTAGTTCATCCGCAGGCGATCTGGTACTCACTGGAGATTGAGAACTTGAAGTGGGAGTCTTCTTCAATACACGCTCCCCCTCAGTTCTTGACTTTCTTGAAGAGTCGGCTTGGTCTTTGTCTACTGTGCTCAGACCCATTCGTCGTATCGTGTGTGCATCGATCTTGCTCTTCACAGGAACAACTCTTCTAAATCCTTGGTGTAGACGAATACCGGATTCCTTAAAAATCCTCGTCAGAAGCATACCATAAGGATAACTAGTTGATTCCTTTATCCCCTTAATCATATAATGAAGGATTAAGAAGGGTAAATTTATGGGATTTCGATTCAGTAGGTAGAACAGACATTGTTCATCCAGAGTGGTCACCAAATGTCTTGAACCAACTCTGGGTAGAATGCAATAAAACAAAATTGCGTGAAGCACCCTAGCCTTTGGAATCAAATTGGATGTCTTCCTCTCCCATGGATCATTGGTGCCATATAGTTGCCTTCTGATATCTTCTTCTTTCATACCGACTTAGGACATCCATCCGGCCTTGGTAGAAAATTTCTCACCAACCAATGGACAATCGGTCACCTTCTTTATAAGCTCCTTTGTCACAATAACAGATATGCTATCTACAGAAGATACGATGGTGTTGTCTATTAGACGAGCGTTCTTCCAAAACTCATATACCTCATTCGTGTATACTGGTTCTTGCGTCTGGAAGAAGTTTCTCCAACCAACTCTTATGATTTCTAGTTCTACATCCATGTCGTCTCTTCTTAGTGACTCAAAGTTCACATGTCTTCCATAAATCATAGCTGCTTCTATTGTGTAGAGCAAAAATTGTCTTCTGGAGAGCTTTTTGAGTGAGATGTTTTGAGAGAATTGGTAAAGCAGAAATGAACCGTCAGGAGATGATGAAAAGACCGCAATAATTTCACCTTCAGTCTACTTGTAGGATTATAGTCCGGTGAGTTCTAGAATCATTAAGAACCTCGAGATTATCAGATTTTTCCCTCCAAAAATCTTTCTTGTGAGAGAAGTTACCAGCTGTAATGTAAGCGATCTAGAAGGGGGGGTTGAATAGATCTTAAAACTCTTTGATAATTTCTACAAGAAAATCAGAAGTTAAAACACACAAAAACAATTTTGATAAACTTAATTGAAAAAGTGTAGGGAAGAAGATCAAACACTATTTTTATAGAGGTTCGGTGCTAAGACCTACGTCCTCTACCTAAGCTCCCACTTAGGATTTTGCCAATCACTTTATTGCACACTTTGTAGTTGAGTGTGAACTTTTTACAATCCCGCTTGATTTCCGGCTCAAGCTACCTTTACACTCGATTTGTCTTCCGGCACAAATCCTACCAACACCGCTTGATTTCCGGCTCAAGCAACCTTTACACTCGATTTGTCTTGCGGCACAAATCCTACCTCACGTGACCTTTTCACTCGTCACTCAAATTGTAATAAAACAATACAAAGATTGAAGAACAAATGCTCAAAACAATTTGTAACAATATAAGAGCAATTTAAAGCAATATGAGAGTATTTGAGCTTATGGCACTTGTATCTGCTCTTCTTCCATCATCCTCTATTTATAGTTGAAGAAATATAGTTGTTGGAGCTCTACTAGCCGTTGTTTAATTTGTGATAGCCGTTCCTTGATAATCTCCATACCATTTTTAGCTAATATGACCGTTGGAGCTGATTTTGTGCATCAATAAGTCGACTTGTCGAATTCATAAGTCGACTTGTTTCAGCCATTTACGAAAAACTTCATCTCCACTCTCCAATAAGTCGACTTGTTATATATAAGTCGACTTGTTTACCTCGATAAGTCGACTTGTTTCTATAAAATCGACTTGTGTGAATCATCTTCATATGTAAGTCAACTTGTATTATGTAAGTCGACTTGTTTAGCCATCTATGGTAACATCCGACCAAATCCTTTATAAACCTCATGTTTTATGTCATTTTCACTTAGAGGACAACTCCCATCTGATTCTTCAATGATTTGGACAACTCCCATCTGATTCTTAATAGATTTGTCACTTACTCATCTTGATTTGCACAATTCTTTTATTGAATATCAATCCAAAATACCTGAAACAATTTCTTAACCAATTCTATACATTTTATTATTATCAAAACATAAGTGGAATTAATTTGTCAACCACCATTGGTCCAACATGTAACTCACTGTAACTAACGTCGTTAGTTTTGACGTTACTTTAGTCCTGACCGTTCACTTAACATAACCATGTTAAGGTTGCGTCTTATCTTCTGGAACCGTTCTTCACTCAGTGGTTTAGTGAAGATATCTGCCCACTGAAGCTCTGTTTTAATGAACTGTAGATGCACCACTTTCCTTTGAACATAGTCTCTCAGGAAGTGATGTCTGACTTCTATATGCTTCACTCTGGAATGCTGAATTGGATTCTTTGATAGATTGATTGCACTGGTGTTGTCACAATAGATTGGAATCTCCTTTTCTTGAACTGAATAGTCTTCGAGTTGATACTTGATCCACAACGTCTGCGAGCAGCAACTTGCGGCAGACATATATTATGCTTCAGCGGTTGATAGAGCAATTGAGCTTTGTCTCTTGCATGACCAGGAGACTAGATTTCCTCCAAGAAAGTGACATCCTCCACTTTTGCTCTTCCTTTCGATTCTATCTCCGGCATAGTCCGCATCGCAATATCCGATTATCCTGAAATCTTTACATTTCTCAAACATTAAGCAAAGATCAGTAGTACCTGCGAGATATCTCAAAAAAAATTTAACAGCAATAAAATGAGACTCTTTAGGATCGACTTGAAATCTTGCACACAAGTATACACTGAACAAAATATCAGGTCTACTTGTTGTAAGATACAGTAAAGAACCGATCATCCCTTTATATAGGGTTTGATCCACCTTCTTACCAAGTTCATCTTTCGACAAAAGGTTTGAAGGATGCATCGGAGTTGCCATAGGCTTCACATTATTCATATCAAATTTATTCAACAACTCTTTCACATACTTTTGTTGATGAATGAAGATCTTCTCTTCAGTTTTCTTAACTTGCAACCCAAGAAAGAACTTTAACTCACCCATCATACTCATTTCAAATTCTTTCTTCATTAGACTCTCAAACTTCAAGCACAACACTTTTGAAGTAGCACAAAAAATGATATCATCAACGTAGATCTGTACTAAGATAAAATCATTCTAAAAATTCTTCCTAAAGAGCTGATATGTGCTTAATTGTTGACATTTTTAATTATTTTCACTTAGCGATTATCGATACAAAAATGATTAAAATACTCACTTTAATTCACATTTATTTTTAGGTACAATTTTGGAGCAAAGAAATTAAAATGAGTCAGAAACAGTACAATCGGGTCATTTTATGAAGATTTATTTTTGCTTATCTTCGTGGAGCAATTAAAGGAAATAAAAGTTAAGGAGAAGATAAGAAAAATAAGGAACAAAGAAGAGCAAGTGGCATTTAATTGGAAAACAGCGCAGAGAATTAGGTAGCAACATTAACACGTGTGTGAGGCCACTCAATTAGCAATTAAAGAAGCTGAAGCATTAATGCAGAGTGGCAGCTAGAGGAACGACGACGCAGCAATATAAAACGCTGGAACAAAATTAATTGAAGAGGGACAGCAAAGAACAATCACGCAAGGCACGCAACAAATGAATGAAAAAAGTAGCACTAGAGAGGAATTAATTGGGCAATGCATTGTGCGTTAAATGCAGCGTGGAAGCAAGGAGACGCAGCGTTTTTGGAGACACACAGGAGATGAAAACGCAGCACAGGAGAAAGGAAGAGCATGAAGGGTTTTAACGTTTAATTGTGTTGTCACAGACAAGAGTGACGCGGAGAAGAATGAACAGGTGGGAGGAATAAGAGGATTGAAGACTGCGGCGTTGAGGAGAAGTAGAGGAACTGCGTCGACGCCAGAGAGCAGGAGCGTGAGCTGAAGGCTGGCAGCTTGAGGCTTGCGTTTGCTACTTGTTTTAAGTATTTGGCGTTTCAAGCTCTGAGGAGCGATGTGGAAGTCTTGAGGGCAAGAAGCTAGGAGGATTTAAATGAGCTGAGAGACATTAAATTGTCAAATCAAGCAGCAGTGCTGGGCAATAAAAGCAGGGAATAAATTAGAGATTTTCAGATGTGCAACATAGGAGTTGAATTATTTTTCCGGAAAAGACTCATGAAGGATTAGGAATTTTGACGCCGGTTCGGAGGTAATATTGACACCGACGACCCAGGTTAAGTATTATTTTAATTATTTTGTTGTTTCTTTCTCTCATTAGAAATTGATTGTGTTGTCCGATTTTAACTGATTTGGGTATTGTGTATAATCGGATTTTCGCTATTATTCGGTTATTTATGTATGAACTCATTGGGTATTATGATTTAATAATTTTAATGCGTTCATTGAATTGCTAATTGCGAACCCATTGCTAGAATTTCAATTTAATCCGTAATTGTTATGTTGAAATTCATTTGTAGCGACTAATGATTTGTAATCATTAGGGATAACATGACCTAGGTTAAATGACCCGAGCTTATGTGGTTGTTGCCTTGATTAATCGGTTTTTCTAATTTGTAATGCTACTACCTAATTAAATCTAGAGATCATATCCTAGGTTGTTAGGTGGTTAGGTTTAATTAACGATCGTATCTTGATTAAACAAAACCTAAGAAAAAACTCGGGTTAATTTTTAATCCACAATTAATAATTTCTAGGAGAGGTTAAAGAACAACAAAGTAATAAAATATGCTTAGTCAGGGTGTAGGCTGAGATTGAACCGAAGAACCGGATCCCTACTGAATTCCCCACAATTTTCATTTTATTGCATGTTTTCTTTAATTTGTTTTTATTAGTTAGTTTCATTTTATTTTTCTTCTCTAAAAATCCAAACCCCCCCTTTTAGTGTAAACACCGATTAATTTCATTTCTTAAACTTTACACACATTCTCGTGGGATTGACCTAGACTCGCCTTCGCCATGGTAGTAGTCTAGTTAATTAATTTTGACTAGCGTTAGCGTTACGCCGCGGTCAAATTTGGAGCCGTTAATAGGGAGTGTGGTGTTTTAGTTTTGTTTGTGATTTAATTGGTGTTTTGTATATATTTGTTTGTGATTAATTTTTTTACATTATTTGGTGATCTTTTCATTTTCTTATTTTTGTTTGAAAAAATCGATATGGATGAAGTAATTTCTTTTATAATTCATATTCTCATTCCTATAATAATGTTTGGACTGATCAACCTAACTTTTTTTATAGATGGAATGATCATCAGAATTACTTCCATGATAGTTTGTAGGACACGAACAATCTCTAAATGCACTGAAGCTTCCTATCATGACTCCGGTACATCTCTGAAAAACTTGAGTAATATGGTGCAAAAATTTCAGGAGAATACTTTACAATTTCGGAGGGATGGAGGGCAATTTCTAGAAGACACATTCTATCGCCCAAGTTCCGGAGAGCCATCATAATTCAGGTGCATCTTTAGAAGAAATGGTTAACAAACTTTATGCTGACACTTTGCAATTTCATCAGGTTATGCGGCAGGAAATGCACGAATTCCGAAAAGAGATAATAGTAGGGCAACAAAAGGAGGGAAAACCTAATGGGTCAGATGGCAGCAAGTCTCGATCGCCTAGAAGCACAAAGAGAAGAGGAGCAGTCGTGTCAACCCGAGGTGTTCCCAATTGAAGTCTGTTCGGAAAATTTGCAAAGTGATAAGGAGCTTGAGAATTTTGAGGTCCATCCTCAACGAATTGTGTTGGCCCCGGATCTTTGAGTGAAATTTGAATTATGAAAATGAAATTTAAGGAGTGCTTGGTGAATGTATTGTATAATAGATGGCTTAAAATTTAAAGAATATTGAAAAGAAAAGAAATGATTTGATTTTGATATCTTTGGGGTTTTGAGTGAATTGGTATGGTTTATGAAATTAAGTGGATGAGTTGATTGAAATTAAGTTGAAAATCAAGAAATAAAAAGAGAAAGTGTGAAAATATGAAAAATTGTGAAATAGTTGACTTTTTGGCCTTTGAATGTTGACTTTTGATTTAGGCATAATTTGAGAAAATGATCTTCTGGAAACTTGTAGAGTACGTTAAGAGGTGCAATTTTTCGATATCGGGAGTGGAAGTTATGATCAGTCAAAGTTTATGTTTGAAAGGTTTGACTTTTATTATGGTTGAAACTTTGACTGAGAAATTAACCTAGTTAGAGGTTAATTGAGCTTTAATGTTCTTCATGAAAATTGAAGGGTTTGTTTTGATCTTTACTTCGATATAAAGTATGAAATTTTTTGATCTCGGAATAATAAGTTATGATTTTTACAAGTTTATATTGTGGTTTTAGCATGATTATTAGAGGATAGTATCTTTGACCGAAAAATGGCCTCCCTTAGGAGTCGAATTGATTTTTATGTCCTTCATGGACGATGTAGAGCTTCCTTTAAGCTTTCTATAGAGACTAAGTTTGTCAAAATTGGAGTTCGGGAGTAAGAGTTATGAATTTTGGAAGTTTCGGATTTTTTATGTGAAAAAAAAAAGAATAATGAAGTATCCCAGTCGCTAGGGCGACTCATCGCCCTAGCGATGGTGAGCGATCAGCTCGCATCGCCCTCGCTACGGCGGGCGTTCCGCTCACGTCACCAGGGCGACGCGTCGCCAGGGCGATCTCGCCCGCACGACGCCGTTTTGATTCTTTGGTTTTCTTGACTTTACTTTCTCAAATCCGACCTTTGTTCACTATTTTGCTTATTTCTTTTCCATCTGACATTCGATTGAGTTGATTCTTACGGCGTTGGATTCCTAAGACAATTATATACATCCTCATGGAAAATTATGAATTTTTTAGATTAAATTAATGGTGATTAATTTAATCAAAGTGACTCGAGAAATTTTCCGAACCTAGTTCAGTATTTTGAGAAACTCGGGATCTAGAGAGATCCGATTGAAGTGATTCTTGAGGCGAAATAAAGATAAGACAAGGGGCTACAAATCATATGAAGAAATGAAATGTCAATTTTGCTCCTAAGACCTTCGAATTATGAATGTAAGTTCGGATTAGAGTGTAATTGTTGTATTAGGAACATCTGAGAGTATTTTGAGCATACCTTTTGATCTGGGAATCGAAATGAGACGATTCTTGTTTTGAATTAAACTAGAGACATAAGGCTACAATTATTATGAAGACATCAAGTTTCAATTCTGGGATTAAGAATGTGAATTTTTGGAAGGAAATAATTGTACATGGAAAATGTGTTAGAAAATGGATATACCCGAACTATTTTGCGCATAACTTTTGATGTAGTGATCTGAATTGAGCGCGGTTGGTGGCGTTGGATTCGTATGATTGAGAGGAAAATTTCTCTAGAAGGAAGTTTGGACAAATTCCTTCAAATTGATGGTGCGAATCAATCCGGAAGTGGGTATGACTTAAAGTAACATGTTACTCAAATTTTAAATGACATGGCATTTTATAAAGTTAAAGGATGTCGTTAGGGAAGAGAAGAACCACGATTATTCAAGAAGAAAATAAAGAATAAGAAGAGAGTGGAGAGAAGAAGTTTTCGTATGGAGAAAGAAGAAAGAGAAAGTGAGATGTCGAAAATTTTTAGGTCTTTCAGTTTGAGTTTTGCTTGGTTTCAAAGGAAAAACATGGAGAATGAAGAAAGCTAGCTTTGGGAATCAAGAAATCGGAAAATAGAAGGAGAAAGAGGTAAGAGAAATTTTTCAACTTTGAGTTTTGGATGAATTTTTGGTTTAGAAACATGGATAAGGACTTGAGTTTGTGATTTATGAAGTTGATTTTGTTATTTTTGCCTTAGGTTATGTTTAATTTTGGTTATGGAAGATTCTAGAGAGAGAAAACTTAGTGAAGAAGATGATGAATAGTAAAATTTTAAATTGGGGATTTTTCAAATTGATGATTTAGATAGCTTGAATTAGTGATGAATTTGAGATATCCTAAGTTAATTTTGATGTTTATGCTTTAGGTGAAGTTTAATTTGAAAAATTGTAAATTGGGGGTTTAGGCTTAAATTGGAATTTGGGGATTTTGTGAATTAATGGTGTAGAATCATCAATAATAGTAGGAATTGGTGAAATATGAAATCAATTTTGAAGAAATTGTGATTTATGGTATTGAATTTGATTGGATTGATTTAGGTTCAATTTGTAATTTGGGAGTTTTTGAAATTAGTGATGTAACTATCTTGGAATTAGTAAGAATTGATGACTTATGCATCAAATTGAAGGATTAAGTTATTTATGAGATTAAATTTAAAGAATATTGAGAAGAAAAGAAATGATTTGATTTTGATATCTTTGGGGTTTTGAGTGAATTGGTATGGTTTATGAAATTAAGTGGATGAGTTGATTGAAATTAAGTTGAAAATCAAGAAATAAAAAGAGAAAGTGTGAAAATATGAAAAATTGTGAAATAGTTGACTTTTTGGCCTTTGAAAGTTGACTTTTGATTTAGGCATAATTTGAGAAAATGGTCTTCTGGAAACTTGTAGAGTACGTTAAGAGCTTTCTGTAGCCATAAAGTTTGCAATTTTTCGATATCGGGAGTGGAAGTTATGATCAGTCAAAGTTTATGTTTGAAAGGTTTGACTTTTATTATGGTTGAAACTTTAACTGAGAAATTAACCTAGTTAGAGGTTAATTGAGCTTTGATGTTCTTCATGAAAATTTAAGGGTTTTTTTAATCTTTATTTCGATATAAAGTATGAAATTTTTTGATCTCGGAATAATAAGTTATGATTTTTACAACTTTATATTGTGGTTTTAGCATAATTATTAGAGGATAGTATCTTTGACCGAAAAATGGACTCCCTTAGGAGTTGAATTGATTTTTATGTCCTTCATGGAAGATGTAGAGCTTCCTTTAAGCTTTCTATAGAGACTAAGTTTGTCAAAATTGGAGTTCGGGAGTAAGAGTTATGAATTTTGGAAGTTTCGGATTTTTTCTGTCAAAAAAAAAAGAATAATGAAGTATCCCAGTCGCTAGGGTGACTCATCGCCCTAGCGATGGCGAGCAGCTCGCATCGCTAGGGCGACGCATCGCCCTCGCGACGGCGGGCCTTCCGCCCGCGTCGCCAGGGTGATCTCGCCCGCACGACGCCGTTTTGATTCTTTGGTTTTCTTGACTTTATTTTCTCAAATCCGACCTTTATTCACTATTTTGCTTATATCTTTTCCGTCTGACATCTGATTGAGTTGATTCTTGCGGCGTTGGATTCCTAAGACAATTATTTACATCCTCATGGAAAATTATGAATTTTTGAGATTAAATTAATGTTGATTAATTTAATCAAAGTGACTCGGGAAAGTTTCCGGAACTATTTCAGTATTTTGAGAAATTCGGGATCTAGAGAGATCCGATTGAAGTGATTCTTGAGGCAAAATAAAGATAAGACAAGGGGCTACAAATCATATGAAAAAATGAAATGTCAATTTTGCCCCTAAGACCTTCGAATTAAGAATGCAAGTTCAGATTAGAGTGTAATTTTTGGATTAAGAACATCTGAGAGTATTTTGAGCATAACTTTTGATCTGGGAATCGAAATGATACGATTCTTGTTTTGAATTAAACTAGAGACATAAGGCTACAACGTTTATGAAGACATTGAGTTTCAATTCTGGGATTAAGAATGCGAATTTCTGGAAGGCAATAATTGTACATGGAAAATGTGTTAGAATATGGATATACCCGAATTGTTTTGCACATAACTTTTGGTGTAGTGATCCAAATTGAGCGCGGTCGGTGGCGTTGGATTCGTATGATTGAGAGGAACATTTATCTAGAAGGAAGTTTGGACAAATTCCTTCAAATTGATAGTGCAAATCAATCCACAAGTGAGCATGACTTAAAGTAACATGTTAGGGGCATTTTGGTCTTTACTCAAATTTTAAATGACATGGCATTTTATAAAGTTAAAGGATGTCGTTGGGGAAGAGAAGAACCACGATTATTCAAGAAGAAAAGAAAGAATAAGAAGAGAGTGGAGAGAAGAAGTTTTCGTATGGAGAAAGAAGAAAGAGAAAGTGAGATGTCAAAAATTTTTAGGTCTTTCAGTTTGAGTTTTGCTTGGTATCAAAGGAAAAACATGGAGAATGAAGAAAGCTAGCTTTGGGAATCAAGAAATCCGAAAATAGAAGGAGAAAGAGGTAAGAGAAAATTTTCAACTTTGAGTTTTGGATGAATTTTTGGTTTAGAAACATGGATAAGGACTTGGGTTTGTGATTTATGAAGTTGATTTTGTTATTTTTGCCTTAGGTTATGTTTAATTTTGGTTATGGAAGATTCTAGAGAGAGAAAGCTTTGTGAAGAAGATGATGAATAGTGAAATTTTAAATTGGGGATTTTGAAATTGATAATTTAGATAGCTTGAATTAGTGATGAATTTGAGATATCTAAGTTAATTTTGATGTTTATGCTTTAGGTGAAGTTTAATTTGAAAATTGTAAATTGGGGTTTAGGCTTAATTTGGAATTTGGGGATTTTGTGAATTAATGGTGTAGAATCATCAATAATAGTAGGAATTGGTGAAATATGAAATCAATTTTGAAGAAATTGTGATTTATGGTATTGAATTTGATTGGATTGATTTAGGTTCAATTTATAATTTGGGGGTTTTTAGAATTAGTGATGTAACTATCTTGGAATTAGTAAGAATTGATGACTTATGCATCAAATTGAAGGATTAAGTTATTTATGAGATTAAATTTTGATAAAATTGATTTAGGGAATTTTCAATTGGAAGGAAGGAAGAAAGGAGAAAATGTCAAATTGAAGCATCGGACAAGATGCTAGCATGGATATGAGGTGGGTAGTATATTTATTTATTGAATTATAAGCTAAATGTGAAATTTTGAAAATTAAAGAAAGCAAAATTTGATTTTTGATAAATTATTATGGATAAAAATGTTTGAAAAAAGGATGTAAATGTTTGAAATTATGATTTCAAAGGAGTAAAATGAGTTTTAGAAAATACAAGACTTATGAATTTCATGGTTTTCAAATTATGTGATTTATGATTTGAATGATTTAAAGAATTAGTGCATATATTGATATGTGATTTACATGAATTGCATTAGATTGATTATGTGTAATTATGTGGATATATGCTTGTGTCATCTATGACACAATTTGATGATATGAGTTGAAAAAGGTAAAAAAAATCAAGATTTTCGAAAAGTGCCTTCGGGCAATCTGAATTCCGTTTTCGTAATGTGTTAAGTGGGTTTGGTCAGGTCCTTTTGTGAGTCAGCGCTGTCTCTACCTGTTTAAGCCTTCTCCCGGCTGCCCGCTAGTGGTATAGGAGTTTCGATCTCGGACTCCCCTCTGTTCACGGCTGCATAGAACCGCTATTCGGGAATGTGCAGTACGTCCTGTTAGGACCGAACCAAACCAATTCTGATGTGTTATGTGTTTTTAATTTGATTATGATGTGATACACTATGATGTGATGCATTCATGTTTAAGACTGTGCATGTTTTAAAAAAGGTTTGAGATTTTGAGGAACAAGAAAGTAAATTTTTCAAGCATGAAATTCTGGCTGGATATAAATGTTTTGAAACAAATGAAAATTTTGAAAAAATCGAGAAAGTGTTGATGAAATTGAAAAGTTTGAAAATGAGTTTTTGGAGAAATTCTTAAATGGGAAATGTTTTAAAAGTTTGAAAAATAAAATATTTTTCCGCTTATTGTTCAGTTTATAAATGTATTATCCACGAGCTTCCGAGCTCACCCCCCTTTCATCTCCATCTCCAGGTTTTCATGCAGAAGATCGGATGGAAGACGAGTATGATGTTAACCCGATAGTTTTTGTATGCTTTGTTTTATATGTAATGTTGGAGTTTAGTTTTGAAGTTGTGAAAAAGGTTTATAGATTATGTATTGCTTTTGTTTATGGCTTGAAAAGTCATTATGTAAATTTATGATGTATTTCAGTTATGAGTTATGTATGATTGTGGAATAGATTTTGTACGTAAATTTGAATTGAGATGGATATAAATGGCAATTGGAATGTATATGAATGGCTTGTGATTGAATTGTGGATAATTAAGTTGAGATGTATTATGGATTGGAATGATGAAGTGTTTAGAACTAAGATTGTGTTTCTGCTGGTGTTTGGATGCTAGACGGGAGGTCCGATGTGGCCTTGTGCTATTGGATTATGTATTAGAAGTGCGTTTCTTTGGTTTTTAAATTTTTGGGCTGTCAAAATACAGCCGTTATGCTGCTGAAATTTCGGTAAAATGGGTTTAAAGAAATGAGTTTGAGGATTTATATGATTGTATAAGAAATGATTAAGATGAATTAAGTGAATTGAAATTGGTGAGGATGAGTTTCCAAAAAGGGAATTGTATGGAATGGTTATGATTTGAATGAGATTGATTGAATAGAAAAGGAATGAATAAGAGGAAAAAAAAAAGAAAAAAAATTATACCGGATTTGAAATGTCGTAAGGTTTCCAACGCGATGAGTTTGCTATGCTTCATGTTTGAAACGGATGTCGGTGTTTATTTCAGTTTGATTATTTCGATTCGCATTCGATTCGGAATTCTACCTTTCGAGTTTCTCCGCTTTGTTATTCGTATTTCCGATGCACAATTTTCTGAGTATTCGTTTCGCTCCGATGATGCGATTTGTATTCCAATTAGCGATTTCTCGCTTTTCGATTTTCCGTCTTTCCGTTCCATTTTTTGGTTAGGATCCGGTTCTCGGATCAAGTCCCAACATTTCTGGTATCAGAGCCCAGTATTATGATCGTACTTGGGCGTTTGTGTCTAACTGATTTGTATAAGAGTGTTCAAACATAAAATTGAATTTGTGAGATTGTGATAAAGATAGAGTGCATACTAAAGTGCTTGATAGATGAAGATGATAAGAATGTTAAGTGATTTTAGGAAATTGTACATGAAATTGAGATTTGAAGTTCATGAGGAATTAAGATGATTTGATTTTGTATATCCATTTGTGAGTGAAAGATGAGCATGGAGATGGATTTTTATGAATTATGTGAAGACCTAATTAAGTGTTCGATGAGGGTTAAGAACTTTAATGAATTTTAGGTTTGTGATGATGGAAAATTGAGATTTGAACTAAATGATAACATTTGGATGAAATTGATTTGATTATACTTCTTTGAGATGAAAGTATGACTATTTGAAAGATGTCATGATGATAAAGATTAAATGATGATTGAACGATATTAGGGTTCCTTAAGAAATGAACCATTGACTTGTGTCCATAAGTGTAGAATCAATGAGTTATGACTATAGTGATTTGATATGATATGAGTGGTATGTGATTTAAGGAAATGAAAATTGTGAAGAGATTGAGAATATGTATGATGAGTAAAAAAAAATAAAAAAAATGCTTGATGATCATTGTTTAGAAGACAGTTTTGCAAGGATGAGGTACTTGGAGTTTAATCTAGTATGAATTTCGAGGACGAAATTCTTTTAAGAGGGGGGAGAAATGTTGGACCCCGATCTTTGAGTAAAATTTGAATTATGAAAAAGAAATTTAAGGAGTGCTTGGTGAATGTATTGTATAATAGATGGCTTAAAATTTAAAGAATATTGAGAAGAAAAGAAATGATTTGATTTTGATATCTTTGGGGTTTTGAGTGAATTGGTATGGTTTATGAAATTAAGTGGATGAATTGATTGAAATTAAGTTGAAAATCAAGAAATAAAAAGAGAAAGTGTGAAAATATGAAAAATTGTGAAATAGTTGACTTTTTGGCCTTTGAAAGTTGACTTTTGATTTAGGCATAATTTGAGAAAATGGTCTTCTGGAAACTTGTAGAGTACGTTAAGAGCTTTCTGTAGCCATAAAGTTTGCAATTTTTCGATATCGGGAGTGGAAGTTATGATCAGTCAAAGTTTATGTTTAAAAGGTTTGACTTTTATTATGGTTGAAACTTTGACTGAGAAATTAACCTAGTTAGAGGTTAATTGAGCTTTGATGTTCTTCATGAAAATTTAAGGGTTTTTTTTATCTTTACTTCGATATAAAGTATGAAAATTTTTCGATCTCGGAATAATAAGTTATGATTTTTACAAGTTTATATTGTGGTTTTAGCATGATTATTAGAGGATAGTATCTTTGACCGAAAAATGGACTCCCTTAGGAGTTGAATTGATTTTTATGTCCTACATGGAAGATGTAGAGCTTCCTTTAAGCTTTCTATAGAGACTAAGTTTGTCAAAATTGGAGTTCGGGAGTAAGAGTTATGAATTTTGGAAGTTTCGGATTTTTTCTGTGAAAAAAAAAAAGAATAATGAAGTATCCCAGTCGCTAGGGCGACTCATCGCCCTAGCGATGGCGAGCAGCTCGCATCGCTAGGGCGATGCATCGCCCTCGCTACGGCAGGCCTTCCGCCCGCGTCGCCAGGGCGATCTCGCCCGCACGACGCCGTTTTGATTCTTTGGTTTTCTTGACTTTATTTTCTCAAATCCGACCTTTGTTCACTATTTTGCTTATATCTTTTCTGTCTGACATCTGATTGAGTTGATTCTTGCGGCGTTGGATTCCTAAGACAATTATCTACATCCTCATGGAAAATTATGAATTTTTGAGATTAAATTAATGTTGATTAATTTAATCAAAGTGACTCGGGAAATTTTCCAGAACTATTTCAGTATTTTGAGAAATTCGGGATCTAGAGAGATCCGATTGAAGTGATTCTTGAGGCAAAATAAAGATAAGACAAGGGGCTACAAATCATATGAAGAAATGAAATGTCAATTTTGCCCTAAGACCTTCGAATTAAGAATGCAAGTTCAGATTAGAGTGTAATTTTTGGATTATGAACATCTGAGAGTATTTTGAGCATAACTTTTGATCTGGGAATCGAAATGATACGATTCTTGTTTTGAATTAAACTAGAGACATAAGGCTACAATTTTTATGAAGACATTGAGTTTCAATTATGAGATTAAGAATGTGAATTTCTGGAAGGAAATAATTGTACATGGAAAATGTGTTAGAATATGGATATACCCGAATTGTTTTGCGCATAACTTTTGGTGTAGTGATCCGAATTGAGCGCGGTCAGTGGCGTTGGATTCGTATGATTGAGAGAAACATTTCTCTAGAAGGAAGTTTGGACAAATTCCTTCAAATTGATAGTGCGAATCAATCCGCAAGTGAGCATGACTTAAAGTAACATGTTAGGGGCATTTTGGTCTTTACTCAAATTTTAAATGACATGGCATTTTATAAAGTTAAAGGATGTCGTTGGGGAAGAGAAGAACCACGATTATTCAAGAAGAAAAGAAAGAATAAGAAGAGAGTGGAGAGAAGAAGTTTTCGTATGGAGAAAGAAGAAAGAGAAAGTGAGATGTCGAAAATTTTTAGGTCTTTCAGTTTGAGTTTTGCTTGGTATCAAAGGAAAAACATGGAGAATGAAGAAAGCTAGCTTTGGGAATCAAGAAATCCGAAAATAGAAGGAGAAAGAGGTAAGAGAAAATTTTCAACTTTGAGTTTTGGATGAATTTTTGGTTTAGAAACATGGATAAGGACTTGGGTTTGTGATTTATGAAGTTGATTTTGTTATTTTTGCCTTAGGTTATGTTTAATTTTGGTTATGGAAGATTCTAGAGAGAGAAAGCTTTGTGAAGAAGATGATGAATAGTGAAATTTTAAATTGGGATTTTTGAAATTGATAATTTAGATAGCTTGAATTAGTGATGAATTTGAGATATCCTAAGTTAATTTTGATGTTTATGCTTTAGGTGAAGTTTAATTTGAAAAATTGTAAATTGGGGGTTTAGGCTTAATTTGGAATTTGGGGATTTTGTGAATTAATGGTGTAGAATCATCAATAATAGTAGGAATTGGTGAAATATGAAATCAATTTTGAAGAAATTGTGATTTATGGTATTGAATTTGATTGGATTGATTTAGGTTCAATTTGTAATTTGGGGGTTTTTGGAATTAGTGATGTAACTATCTTGGAATTAGTAAGAATTGATGACTTATGCATCAAATTGAAGGATTAAGTTATTTATGAGATTAAATTTTGATGAAATTGATTTAGGAAATTTTCAATTGGAAGGAAGGAAGAGAGGAGAAAATGTCAAATTGAAGCATCGGACAAGATGCTAGCATGGATATGAGGTGGGTAGTATATTTATTTATTGAATTATAAGCTAAATGTGAAAATTTGAAAATTAAAGAAAGCAAAATTTGATTTTTGATAAATTATTATGGATAAAAATGTTTGAAAAAAGGATGTAAATGTTTGAAATTATGATTTCAAAGGAGTAAAATGAGTTTTAGAAAATACAAGACTTATGAATTTCATGGTTTTCAAATTATGTGATTTATGATTTGAATGATTTAAAGAATTAGTGCATATATTGATATGTGATTTACGTGAATTGCATTAGATTGATTATGTGTAATTATGTAGATATATGCTTGTGTCATCTATGACACAATTTGATGATATGAGTTGAAAAAGGTAAAAAAATCAAGATTTTCGAAAAGTGCCTTGAGCAATCAAATTCCGTTTTAAGTAATGTGTTAAGTGGGTTTGGTCAGTCCTTTTGTGAGTCATTTGTCTCTACTGTTTAAGCCTTCTCCCGGCTGCCCGCTAGTGGTATAGGAGTTTCGATCTCGGACTCCCCTCTGTTCACGGCTGCATAGAACCGCTATTCGGGAATGTGCAGTACGTCCTGTTAGGACCGAACCAAACCAATTCTGATGTGTTATGTGTTTTTAATTTGATTATGATGTGATACACTATGATGTGATGCATTCATGTTTAAGACTGTGCATGTTTTGAAAAAGGTTTGAGATTTTGAGGAACGAGAAAGTAAATTTTTCAAGCATGAAATTCCTAAAACTGGATATAAATGTTTTGAAACAAATGAAAATTTTGAGAAAAATCTGAGAAAGTGTTGATGAAATTGAAAAGTTTGAAAATGAGTTTTTGGAGAAATTCTTAAATGGGAAATGTTTTAAAAGTTTGAAAAATAAAATATTTTTCCGCTTATTGTTCAGTTTATAAATGTATTATCCACGAGCTTCCGAGCTCACCCCCCTTTCATCCCCATCTCCAGGTTTTCACGCAGAAGATCGGATGGAAGACGAGTATGATGTTAACCCGATAGTTTTTGTATGCTTTGTTTTATATGTAATGTTGGAGTTTAGTTTTGAAGTTGTGAAAAAGGTTTATAGATTATGTATTGCTTTTGTTTATGGCTTGAAAAGTCATTATGTAAATTTATGATGTATTTCAGTTATGAGTTATGTATGATTGTGGAATAGATTTTGTACGTAAATTTGAATTGAGATGGATATAAATGGCAATTGGAATGTATATGAATGGCTTGTAATTGAATTGTGGATAATTAAGTTGAGATGTATTATGGATTGGAATGATGAAATGTTTAGAACTAAGATTGTGTTTCTGTTGGTGTTTGGATGCCAGACGTGAGGTCCGATGTGGCCTTGTGCCATTAGATTATGTATTAGAAGTGCGTTTCTTTGGTTTTTAAATTTTTGTGCTGTCAAAATACAGCCGTTATGCTGCTGAAATTTCGGTAAAATGGGTTTAAAGAAATGAGTTTGAGGATTTATATGATTGTATAAGAAATGATTAAGATGAATTAAGTGAATTGAAATTGGTGAGGATGAGTTTTCAAAAAGGGAATTGTATGGAATGGTTATGATTTGAATGAGATTGATTGAATAGAAAAGGAATGAATAAGAGGAAAAAAAAGAAAAAAAAATTATACCGGATTTGAAATGTCGTAAGGTTTCCAACGCGATGAGTTTGCTATGCTTCATGTTTGAAACGGATGTCGGTGTTTGTTTCAGTTTGATTATTTCGATTCGCATTCGATTCGGAATTCTGCCTTTCGAGTTTCTCCGCTTTGTTATTCGTATTTCCGATGCACAATTTTCTGAGTATTCGTTTCGCTCCGATGATGCGATTTGTATTCCAATTAGCGATTTCTCGCTTTTCGATTTTCCGTCTTTCCGTTCCATTTTTCGGTTGGGATCCGGTTCTCGGATCGAGTCCCAACATTTATGGTATCAGAGCCCAGTATTATGATCGTACTTGGGCGTTTGTGTCTAACTGATTTGTATAAGAGTGTTCAAGCATAAAATTGAATTTGTGAGATTGTGATAAAGATAGAGTGCATACTAAAGTGCTTGATAGATGAAGATGATAAGAATGTTAAGTGATTTTAGGAAATTGTGCATGAAATTGAGATTTGAAGTTCATGAGGAATTAAGATGATTTGATTTTGTATATCCATTTGTGAGTGAAAGATGAGCATGGAGATGGATTTTTATTAATTATGTGAAGACCTAATTAAGTGTTCGATGAGGGTTAAGAACTTTAATGAATTTTAGGTTTGTGATGATGGAAAATTGAGATTTGAACTAAATGATAACATTTGCATGAAATTGATTTGATTATACTTCTTTGAGATGAAAGTATGACTATTTGAAAGATGTCATGATGATAAAGATTAAATGATGATTGAACGATATTAGGGTTCCTTAAGAAATGAACCATTGACTTGTGTCCATAAGTGTAGAATCAATGAGTTATGACTATAGTGATTTGATATGATATGAGTGGTATGTGATTTAAGGAAATGAAAATTGTGAAGAGATTGAGAATATGTATGATGAGTAAAAAAAAATAAAAAAAAATGCTTGATGATCATTGTTTAAAAGACAGTTTTGCAAGGATGAGGTACTTGGAGTTTAATCTAGTATGAATTTCGAGGACGAAATTCTTTTAAGAGGGGGGAGAAATGTTGGACCCCGATCTTTGAGTGAAATTTGAATTATGAAAATGAAATTTAAGGAGTGCTTGGTGAATGTATTGTATAATAGATGGCTTAAAATTTAAAGAATATTGAGAAGAAAAGAAATGATTTGATTTTGATATCTTTGGGGTTTTGAGTGAATTGGTATGGTTTATGAAATTAAGTGGATGAATTGATTGAAATTAAGTTGAAAATCAAGAAATAAAAAGAGAAAGTGTGAAAATATGAAAAATTGTGAAATAGTTGACTTTTTGACCTTTGAAAGTTGACTTTTGATTTAGGCATAATTTGAGAAAATGGTCTTCTGGAAACTTGTAGAGTACGTTAAGAGCTTTCTGTAGCCATAAAGTTTGCAATTTTTCGATATCGGGAGTGGAAGTTATGATCAGTCAAAGTTTATGTTTGAAAGGTTTGACTTTTATTATGGTTGAAACTTTGACTGAGAAATTAACCTAGTTAGAGGTTAATTGAGCTTTGATGTTCTTCATGAAAATTTAATGGTTTTTTTTATCTTTACTTCGATATAAAGTATGAAATTTTTCGATCTCGGAATAATAAGTTATGATTTTTACAAGTTTATATTGTGGTTTTAGCATGATTATTAGAGGATAGTATCTTTGACCGAAAAATGGACTCCCTTAGGAGTTGAATTGATTTTTATGTCCTTCATGGAAGATGTAGAGCTTCCTTTAAGCTTTCTATAGAGACTAAGTTTGTCAAAATTGGAGTTCGGGAGTAAGAGTTATGAATTTTGGAAGTTTCGGATTTTTTCTATGAAAAAAAAAAGAATAATGAAGTATCCCAGTCGCTAGGGCGACTCATCCCCTAGCGATGGCGAGCAGCTCGCATTGCTAGGGCGACGCATCGCCCTCGCGACGGCGGGCCTTCCACCCGCGTCGCCAGGGCGATCTCGCCCGCACGACGCCGTTTTGATTCTTTGGTTTTCTTGACTTTATTTTCTCAAATCCGACTTTTGTTCACTATTTTGCTTATATCTTTTCCGTCTGACATCTGATTGAGTTGATTCTTGCGGCGTTGGATTCCTAAGACAATTATCTACATCCTCATGGAAAATTATGAATTTTTGAGATTAAATTAATGTTGATTAATTTAATCAAACTGACTCAGGAAATTTTCTGGAACTATTTCAGTATTTTGAGAAATTCGGGATCTAGAGAGATCCGATTGAAGTGATTCTTAAGGAAAAATTAAGATAAGACAAGGGGCTACAAATCATATGAAGAAATGAAATGTCAATTTTGCCCCTAAGACCTTCGAATTAAGAATGCAAGTTCAGATTAGAGTGTAATTTTTGGATTAAGAACATCTGAGAGTATTTTGAGCATAACTTTTGATCTGGGAATCGAAATGATACGATTATTGTTTTGAATTAAACTAGAGACATAAGGCTACAATTTTTATGAAGACATTGAGTTTCAATTCTGGGATTAAGAATGTGAATTTCTGGAAGGAAATAATTGTACATGGAAAATGTGTTAGAATATGGATATACCCGAATTCTTTTGTGCATAACTTTTGGTGTAGTGATCCGAATTGAGCGCGGTCGGTTGCGTTGGATTCGTATGATTGAGAGGAACATTTCTCTAGAAGAAAGTTTGGACAAATTCCTTCAAATTGATAGTGCGAATCAATCCGCAAGTGAGCATGACTTAAAGTAACATGTTAGGGGCATTTTGGTCTTTACTCAAATTTTAAATGACATGGCATTTTATAAAGTTAAAGGATGTCATTGGGGAAGAAAAGAACCACGATTATTCAAGAAGAAAAGAAAGAATAAGAAGAGAGTGGAGAGAAGAAGTTTTCGTATGGAGAAAGAAGAAAGAGAAAGTGAGATGTCGAAATTTTTAGGTCTTTCAGTTTGAGTTTTGCTTGGTATCAAAGGAAAAACATGGAGAATGAAGAAAGCTAGCTTTGGGAATCAAGAAATCCGAAAATAGAAGGAGAAAGAGGTAAGAGAAAATTTTCAATTTTGAGTTTTGGATGAATTTTTGGTTTAGAAACATGGATAAGGACTTGGGTTTGTGATTTATGAAGTTGATTTTGTTATTTTTGCCTTAGGTTATGTTTAATTTTGGTTATGGAAGATTCTAGAGAGAGAAAGCTTTGTGAAGAAGATGATGAATAGTGAAATTTTAAATTGCCTTAGGCATTCTTTGTTTTTCATAAGCTACATTGGCCAAATGACCTACCCTATTGACATGATTTTTCCCTTGATAAACCCCTTTGAGCTTTATACCTTTCTTTTTGTGTAAACTACATTTTATTTTTTTAAACTTAATCAAATGTCCTACCCAAGTCATAAAGCTAGTGGAACATTTGTGATTGTTGAGTTTGCGGATATACAAAATTCTAAGTGTGGGGGTGTTTATATGTAAGGGTTGGTCATAATCTTGGGATGTTATTTTATGTCTTCTTATTGAGATTCCCATGTTGATGTAGTTTATTTTAATTTTTACAAGGAATAGAAAAGAAAAGAAAAAAATGAAAAAAAATGAAGAAAAATAAAAAGAAGAAAAAGAAAAAGGAATTATTGAAAATAATTATCAAGGAAGAATTGCATATGTGTTTAAAAATGTTTATGATTTATGCATCTTCCTAGAGTTATAATGATTGAGTTATTTGAGAATGTTGAATATGAGGTTGAGGTTTCTTTGAAAGGTTCACTCTTGTTATTTCATTGAGAAAAATTGTATGAGTGATTCCTTTGGATTGATTTGTGCTTTATGTGGTTTGTGTGTGAGAGCTGAATAAGATTGTGAAAGATAAATGTTGCATTTATTATAGCTGACGGTACCTAGTTGTTAATGAGTGTTACTTTTGTTTCATTAGTTTTGATGGCTTTTATGCTACTTGACCCAAATATACCTCACCTTACCCTTGCCCACATTACAACCTTTAAAAGTCCTTTGATTCATGATTCTGCACGTGAACATTAGTTGTGGAAAAATGAAATGATATGCAAAGTTATGGATTGTCATGTTCATGAATGGTATTGAGTGTACCCTTTTATATATTTTTGTTAAACACATTTTCCGAGTCTACCATTAGATTGCTCAGTTTTTGAAGATATTGAATGTTGATTGATCATGAGTAAAAGCTTGGAATGTTGATTTCTTGCTATGATGTTTTAAAGTTATTCATCTTTGCTTATGATTATATTGTCTTGGAAGATATGGGAATTGAGTAAATGATTCAGATCCTTGAACTTAATTTGGATGTTTTGCCCGAGGACGGTCAAAAGCTAAGTGTGGGGGTATTTGATATGTGCTTAATTGTTGACATTTTTAATTATTTTCACTTAGCGATTATCGATACAAAAATGATTAAAATACTCACTTTAATTCACATTTACTTTTAGGTACAATTTTGGAGCAAAGAAATTAAAATGAGTCAGAAACAGTACAATCGGGTCATTTTATGAAGATTTATTTTTGCTTATCTTCATGGAGCAATTAAAGGAAATAAAAGTTAAGGAGAAGATAAGAAAAATAAGGAACAAAGAAGAGCAAGTGGCATTTAATTGGAAAACAGCGCAGAGAATTAGGTAGCAACATCAACACGTGTGTGAGGCCACTCAATTAGCAATTAAAGAAGCTGAAGCATTAACGCAGAGTGGCAGCTAGAGGAACGACGACGCAACAATATAAAACGCTGGAGCAAAATTAATTGAAGAGGGACAGCAAAGAACAATCACGCAAGGCACGCAACAAATGAATGAAAACAGTAGCACTAGAGAGGAATTAATTGGGCAACGCATTGTGCGTTAAACGCAGCGTGGAAGCAAGGAGACGCAGCGTTTTTGGAGACGCACAGGAGATGAAAACGCAGCGCAGGAGAAAGGAAGAGCATGAAGGGTTTTAACGTTTAATTGTGTTGTCACAGACAAGAGTGACGCGGAGAAGAATGAACAGGTGGGAGGAATAAGAGGATTGAAGGCGCTGTGGCGAGAAGAAGTAGAGGCTGGCGCCAGAGAGCGAGGCGTGGTGAAATTTGGCGACTTGAGGCTTGCGTTCTTTGCTTGTTTTAAGCGTGGCGTTTCAAGCTCTGAGAGGAGCGATGTGGAAGTCTTGAGGGCAAGAAGCTAGGAGGATTTAAATGAGTGAGAGACATTAAATTGTCAAATCAAGCAGATCTTTGGCGAAAAGCGAGGAATAAATTAGAGATTTTCGGATGTGCAACATAGGAGTTGAATTATTTTTTCGGAAAAGACTCATGAAGGATTAGGAATTTCGACGTCGGTTAGGAGGTAATATTGACACCGACGACCCGGGTTAAGTATTATTTTAATTATTTTTTTGTTTCTTTCTCTCATTAGAAATTGATTGTGTTGTCCGATTTTAACTGATTTGGGTATTGTGTATGAATAATCGGATTTTCGCTATTATTCGGTTATTTATGTATGAACCCATTGGGTATTTTGATTTGATAATTTTAATGCGTTCATTGAATTGCTAATTGCGAACCCATTGCTAGAATTTCAATTTAATCCGTAATTGTTATGTTGAGATTCATTTGTAGCGACTAATAATTCGTAATCATTAGGGATAACATGACCTAGGTTAAATGACCCGAGCTTATGTGGTTGTTGCCTTGATTAATTGGTTTTTCTAATTCGTAATGCTACTACCTAATTAAATCTAGAGATCGTATCCTAGGTTGTTAGGTGGTTAGGTTTAATTAACAATCGTATCTTGATTAAACAAAACCTAAGGGAAAACTCGGGTTAATTTTTAATCCAGATTAATAATTTCTAGGATAGGTTAAAGAACAACAAAGTAATAAAATATGCTTAGTCAAGGTGTAGGCTGAGATTGAACCGAAGAACCGGATCCCTACTAAATTCCCCACATTTTTCATTTTATTGCATGTTTTCTTTAATTTGTTTTTATTAGTTAGTTTCATTTTATTTTTCTTCTCTAAAAATCCAAACCCCCCCTTTTAGTGTAAACACCGATTAATTTCATTTCTTAAACTTTACACACACTCTCTGTGGGATCGACCTAGACTCGCCACTGCTACAGTAGTAGTCTAGTTAATTAATTTTGACTAGCGTTACGACTCGCGGTCAAGAGCGTCTTATCAACTTGATCTCTACTGAAATCATTTTCTATTAAAAAGGTACTCAGACGATCATACCAAGCTCTAGGAGCTTGCTTCAGGCCGTATAACGCTTTATGAAGTCTATAGACATAGTCTGGGTTTTTAACATCTTCGAAGCCAGTTGGTTGTTTCACATACACCTCTTCATCTATAAAGCCATTCAGAAATGCACTCTTCACATCCATCTGAAACAACTTTATATCATGGCAGATCGCATATGCCAACAAAATCCTTATAGCTTCAAGTCTCGCTACTGGAGCATATGTTTCATTGTAGTATATTCCTTTTTGTTGATTATAGTCTTATGCTACTAATCTAACCTTATTTCGACTCACTCTTCCTGATTCGTCTAACTTATTCTTAAAAACTCATCTGGTTCCTATAATGGATTTCTTAGATGGTTTCGGAACTAAGGACCAGACGTTATTCCTAGTAAATTGATTCAGCTCCTCTTGCATGGCTAACACCCAAGCTTCGTCTTGAAGAGCTTCCTCAACCTTCTTAGGCTCTACTTCAGAGATAAAAGCTACATTAGCTTCTCTTCTGAATCTGGACCTTGTCCTAACTCCTTCTGAGGTCTCTCCGAAAATTAACTCTTCTGGATGAGAACTTTTACACTTCCAATTTCGTCTTAATTCAATAGTTTTGGGAATATCCTCAATTTTGTTCTCATGAGTGTCTGATGAAGAAGTTTCTGTGGTATCATCTAAGTTCTTTGAAGGACCTTCATTCTCCATGTCATCATCCTTATGGGGTTGAGAACTATCATCAAACTTGACATGGATGGTCTCTTCAACAGTCTTTGAAGTAAGGTTGTAAACTCGAAATGCCTTAGACGATGATGAGTAGCCTAGAAAGATTCCTGGATAGGTCTTTGAATCGAATTTATCCAATAGCTCTTTTGTATTCAAAATGGAACATTTGCACCCGAATGGATGAAAGTAAGATATGCTTGGTCTTCTTCCATTCCATAACTCATAAGGAGTCTTCTTCAACATGGGTCGCAACAGAATTCTATTATGAATATAACATGCTGTATTCACAGCTTCTGCCCAGAAATACTTAGGAAGATTCATCTCACATAGCATGGTCCTTGCCATCTCTTGAATCGTCCTATTCTTCCTTTCAACAACTCCATTTTTTTGTGGAGTTCTAGGGGCCGAGAAGTTGTGGGAAATTCCATTCTCCTCACAGAATACTCTAAACTTCTCATTTTCAAACTCTCCACCATGGTCACTCCTGATACTGGCTATGAACATTCCTTTTTCATTCTGTAACTTTTTGGATAAGGTTCTAAAGAACTTAAAAGACTCATCTTTTTGTGATAAGAACAATATCCAACAAAATCGAGTAAAGTCATCAACAATAACAAGTCCATATTTCTTTCTGCCAAGACTTATTGTCCTTGTTGGACCAAATAAATCCATATGTAACAATTCTAAAGGTCTAGATGAGGTTACAAAACTTTTAGAAGAAAAAGAGATTTTAACTTGTTTTCCTTTCAAACAATTTTCACAGAAAAATTCTTTGTCAAAACTTATTTTTGGCAAACCTCTTACTAAATCATGTTTTACCAATTTTGAAATATGTTTCAAAGAGACATGACCTAGCTTTTTATGTCAGATTAGTCTTTCTTCTTCAGAAGATAGAAAACATGAAATATTTTGACTTTGAAAATCTTCTAAATTGATTTTGTAAAGGTTGTTTCTTCTCTTGGCAGAGAAAAGTATAGACCCATCTTTGTTTCGACTTGCAAAGATTTTGATTGAATGTAGCTGTGAAACTAGAATCACACAATTGATCGACGCTAATCAAGTTATGCTTGGACCATCAACAAGCGATACATTATTTATGCATGCAAATGAATCTTTACCTATTTTCCAGATTCCAATAATTTTGCCCTGCTGGTTGTCTCCGAAAGTTACCGATCCTCCCTTCTTATATTGAAGGTCTAGGAACATAGACCTTCTTCTCGTCATGTGTCGCGAGCATCCACTGTCTAAATACCAATGGTGCTTGCCGTATCTTCCAAGGAAGGATATCTGCAGGAAAGACTAATTTATTTTTTGGTACCCAAATTTTCTTGGGTCCTTTACGGTTAGTAGTATGCATATGATGTGATCTTTGATGCATATAACTAGGACGTTGATTAAAATGAAATATCCTATAACTTCCTTTTTGAAAGACAGATTTTTTATGAGACTGAGTCTTGTTTCCTGTAAATCCTAATCCAGTCTTATCACTCGGATGTCTACATTTTCCAAGAATTTCATTCATTTTCTTTGTACTTTATGTGAAAGTAGCTAAATCAGCTGATAAATTCTTAATCCTTAGTTTAAGTTGATTGATCTCTTCTGATCTGTCTACAAACTTCCTTTTATCTTCTAATTGTTTCTTTAAACAAATATTTTCTCTCTCTATTACCTCAGTATGTCTAATATTTTCTACATACTTTTTCTTTAACAGCTTGTACTGTTTCAGAATAGCATGAGAATCTTCTAACAATTCTGAGTAGGCATCATGCAAATTATCGTAGTCAGATTTTACCTCCTCATCACTATCTTCCTTGGCCATCAGGCAGATGTTCGCATGTTCTGATGACTCGGAACCTGTATCTGATTCGGATGAATCTAGGTCCTCCCAAGTTGCCATCATGCTTTTCTTTCCTTCTTTACTCTTCTTTGGTTTCTTCTTGAGAGTAGGACATTCGGACTTGTAATGTCCAGGCTGATTGCACTCGTAGCAGATAATAGAAGACTTCTCTAGTTTAGCTTCATCTTTCCCATTCTTTCTGAATGTCTGGTTCCCTCTGGACTTCTTCTTCCACATGCGTCTTATCTTTCTGGAGATGAAAGATAATTCGTCATCTTCATCACTTGACTCTGATTCTGATTGGCTGGAGTTGTCATCCTTTGATTCTTCAATTTTCAACACTTTTGATGACTTCCTCCTTCTCGAGTCTTATGATTCTTCCGTCCGCCTTGATCTATCGACTTGTCCCGCTTAGGCTTGTCTTCAGTGTTGAGTTCAACTTCATGAATCTTCAAAGATCCCAGCAACTCATCCAGCTTTAACACACTCAAGTCTTTGGCTTCTTGCACCGCAGTAACTTTAGGTCTCCATCTCTTAAGAAGACTTCTTATAATATTTCGAACATGATCTTGATTGTTGTACGTCCTTCCAAGAGCTTTCAATCCATTGACAATTGTTTGAAATCTTCCAAACATTTGATCAATAGATTCTTCGTCTTCCATCCTGAAAAGTTCATATTGGTGCACAAGAATACTTATTTTGGATTCTTTAACTTAGCTTGTGCCTTCGTGAGCAATGGACAATGTGTCCCACATCTCTTTTGCAGTGTCGCATCCGTGGATTTTGTCGTACTCGCTCCTGCTTAGGGAACACGTCAAGAAAAATTTTTCCTTTGAATTTAGCTGTATTCTCGCTTTCTGATCAACCGTCCATCTGTTCTGTGGAATAGAATTGCCTTCTTCATCTACGGGTGTATAGGGTCCGTTCTCTATTACGTCCCAAAGGTCGACATGAGTAGATTCGATGAATAGCCGCATCCTATCTTTCTAATAGTGATAGTCTTCTCCATTGAATCTTTGGAGGTCTAGTGATCGAGGCTCCTTCAAATGATGTATACATGTGATTCCGCCATTATCTTTAATCCACACTTCGCCAAAGTGATTCTTGGATACCTTGCTCTGATACCAATTGAAGTGAATCACACGTTAATACAGCACTTAGAAAACGATATTAGAATGTACGAGAAGGAGGGGTTGAATTGTGTATTCCCCTTTTTAATAAATCTTTTGAAAACTATTTGTTAGAAATAAAATTCTTTACAGAATTTTTTATAGATTCTGATTAATCAAAATTTTCAATACTATATATATAAACTAAGTAATGATAAAATTTGAAACTAAAATAGAGATAGAGAGTAAGAGTAGTAGACACGGAGATTTATCCTAGTTCACCCCAAACCGTGGGCTACGTCCAGTCCTCAGAGTTTCTTCTGAGATTTCACTATCTCTTTAATCGTTACAAGTATTCTTTCCGCGAGCCTCTTCAGGTCTCTACAACCAGTATTCTTTCACACTTAGCCTTTGCAGGCTATCTGTACAACTTTTCTTCTTGCAAAAATATTTGAACACTTGTTACAGAAAAATAGCACTCAGCTAAATCACTTTTTCACGTAGTAATTTTTCTCGCTATTTCGTGTAAGTATCTGTACGTATGTAACTTTTTGTAACTCTTTGTAACTTTTTTGTGTGTGTGTAACTTTGCAATCTTCGAATTCGACTTGCATTTATAGCCTTCGTCTCCAACTACTTCTTGATTCTTGAATCTTGAATCTTGAATCTTGAAACTTGAATCTTGAAAGAAACGGTTAATCAGTTGAGTTCTGTAACTAACTCGAACTGACTCTTGCGTCTGCTTCTTTTCTGCGTCTGCGTCTACGTCTGCTTTGCATTTGCGTCTGCGTTGTTCAGCGTCTGCATCTTTCCCGCGTCTTTCATCGTCTGTGTTGACTTTAACTATTTCAACTTCGTCTGTGTCTTAATTCGTCTGTGTGCGTCTGTGTCCGACTTCAGTTATTTCAACTTCGTCTGTGTCTTAATTCGTTTGTAAGGCTCGTGTATAACTTGATTATTTCAACTTCGTCGTATCGAAGTTCATCATGTACAACTTCATTATTTCAACTTCGCCTGCATTTCGAGTTAAATGCGTGTGCGTCTATGTACAACTTCGTCTGTTTTGTTTTTCTTTGTATTTGATCTCTTTTTGTTATACATCAAAATCATATTTATGTAAAGTTATTTTGACTTAACAGAAGATATTGCAAGAAATAAGTCGACTTGGAGAAGAAATTTCAGAGGTTTAAAGAGAATAGGGTTTCGGTGAAAGAAAGGGAGAAAAGGTTTTAAAGAGTCCGTATAAACATAAGTCGACTTGTTTACCTCCATAAATCGACTTATCGAACCGAAAATAACTCCAAGTCCAAATAGTTGCGTATATCATAAGTCGACTTATTTAATCCATATAAGTCGACTTGTTCCAGACAAGTCACCAATTAGTCGACTTAGATACCCATAAGTCGACTAGAATGTGTCAAAACTCCAAATCAGTCACTTTTCAGCCCATGTGTAAATCATGATGAATGTATCTTCAGATGTGATTGCACATTTGCCTCATAATTTGACCATTTGATATATGAATGTGGCAAAAAACAAATTCAACCAAAAGAATTTAAATCACACATGCCTAGTTTCAATTTAATATTCACAAACACATCTTCCTTAAGAGGTTTAGTAAAAATGTCAGCTAATTGGTCACTAGATGATACATGCTTCAAGCAAATGTCACCTTTTAGATAATGATCACGGATGAAATGATGTCTAATTTCTATATGTTTTGTTCTACTATGCATAATTGAATTTTTGCTCAAACAAATTGCACTGGTATTATCACAATAAATAGGAATATTTTTAACCACAATACCATAATCAAGCAATTGATGTTTAATCCAAAGAACTTGGGCACACGTACTCCCAGCTGCTACATATTCAGATTCAGCAGTGGAAATAGCTACACTAACTTACTTTTTTACTAGCCCAAGATATCAAAGATGATCCTAAGAAATGACACAAGCTACTAGTGCTTTTTTTATCGATCCTACAGCCACCATGATCAGCATCACTGAAAGCATATAAGTCAAATGATTCACAACTGGGATACCATAAACCATGATTAACAGTTCTACTCAAATATCTAAATATTCTTTTGCAAGCACTCAAATGAGAAATCTTAGGACAAGATTGAAATCTAGCATAAAGACATGTAGCAAACATAATATCAGGTCTAGAAGCAGTTAAATACAAGACAGAGCCTATCATACCTCTATAGAGTTTTTGATCAACATCTTCTTCATGTTCATGTTTCTCCAAGACCAAATTTGTTTCCATTGGTGTAGCTGCCACTTTGCATCCTTCCATTTTGAACTTCTTTAGAAGCTCCTTGGTATACTTAGATTGGTGAATGAAGATGCCATTTTTGAGTTGCTTGATTTGCAATCCAAAAAAGAACTTGAGTTCTCCCATCATGCTCATTTCAAATTCACTTTGCATTAAATCACTAAATTTTTTGCACAAAAATTCATTAGTGGCACCAAACACAATATCATCAACATATATTTGACAAATAAGCATATCTTGACCAACATGTTTAATGAACAAAGTATTATCAATCTTACCACGAACATACCTATGTTGAGTTAGAAAAGTACTTAACCTTTCATACCATGCTCTAGTTGCTTGCTTTAATCCATAGAGTGCCTTCTTGAGTTTGTAGACATAATCCGGATGCTCATGATCTTCAAATCTCAGTGGTTGTTTGACATAGACTTCCTCTTGAATGTATCCATTGAGAAATGCGCTCTTGACGTCCATTTGATTTAATTTGATCCTTTTATGTGACACAAAAGCACATAATAGTCTAATTGCCTCTAACCGAGCCACAGGAGCATATGTCTCATTGTAATCAAGGCCTTCTTCTTGATAAAATCCTTGAGCCACTAACTTTGATTTATTTTTAATCGCTTCACCATTCTCATCATATTTTATCCGATTTACCCACTTGACTCCAATAATAGTCTTGTCCTTTGGTGGAGCTACCAAATCCCACACATTATTCCTCTTGAATTGATTAAGTTCTTCTTGCATAGCTAGAAGCCAATTCTCATCTTCAAGAGCTTCTTTTATATTCTTGGGTTCTACTAGTGAGATGAAGGCTGAATTGCTCATATTCTCATAGACATTCCTCCTGGTTCTTAAACCATCATTCAATCACCAATTACTTGCTCCATAGGATGGTTCTTTGCTTTTGCCCACGTTTTAATGTCAGGTACATGATTTTCTTCATCTAACTTCAATTCCTCAACCTTGGATTCAATTTCTTCAACTTTATTTCCTGAATTTCCTACATCATCATCAAAACAAACCTTTATCGGGGGTGAAATCATATCATCAAATTTAAACTGAATACTTTCTTCAACAAATTTAGTCCTATTATTATAAACTCTAAAAGCCTTACTAGTTTGAGAATAACCAATAAACACACCAACATCAGATTTTGAATCAAATTTTCCTAAATTGTTCTTTCCATTATTGTGAATAAAAAATTTACAACCAAAAGGATGAAAATAAGAAATGTTGGGTTTCTTACCTTTTCAAAGCTCGTATGGTGTCTTATTTTTATCTCTTCGTAAATGCACCCTATTGACGACATAGCATGCGGTATTGATTGCTTCCGCCCAAAATGATTTAGGAAGATCGTACTCATTTATCATAGTTCTACTCATTTCTTCAAGAGAGCGATTCTTCCTTTCTACTACACCATTTTGTTGTGGAGTCCTTGGTGTTGAGAAGTTGTGCTCCATTCCATATTTGTCGCAAAGAATCTTGAATAGTTCACATTCAAATTCACCTCTATGATCGATTCTAATAGCAATAATTGACAAAATTTTTTCATTTTGAACCAACCTACACCACTTAGTAAATTCGTTAAAAGCATCTCTTTTATTCGCAAGAAATCTTACCCAAGTAAATCTAGAAAAATCATCCACAATAACAAGGACATATAATTTTCCACTAAGACTAGCATGTCTAGATGATCCAATCAAATCCATATGAACAAGTTCAAGAATTCTAGATGTGCAAATTTCCTTCTTTGGTTTGAAAGATTCTCTAACATGTTTGCCTTTTAAGCAAGATTCACATAAGTGATCTTTAACAAATTTTATCTTAGGCAAACCTCTCACAATGTCATTTTTTGAAAGCTTAGAAATTAAAGGCAAAGGAGCATGTCCTAATTTTCTATGCCATAAAAATGCATTTTCTTCTAATGTCACCAAACACTTTTCATTAAAAGAACTATCATCATGTAAATCAACAATATATGTATTTCCATGTCTTAAACCAATAAAAGCAACATGACCATCCTTCTTAACCATGCAATGTGAAGATTCAAAAATTACATTAAAATTCATATCATATAGTTGAGAGACACTTAACAAATTATGTTTCAAACCGTCAACAAGCAGGACATTTTCAATGGTAGGCAAAGGTTCCTTACTCACTTTACCAATACCAATGACCTTACCTTTGTTGTTGTCTCCAAAAGTGACATAACCTTGATTCTTTGGCTTAATTTCCGCAAATAGGTTCTTGTCTCCACTCATGTGCCTCGAACATACGCTATCGATGTACCAAGTGCTTGACGACTTTTCATCCTTTACTTGTACCTACAATATCAACGTTCTTTCTTCTTATAGGTACTCAAGCCATTTTGGGTCCATTTTAGTTAGCCATATAAATCACATTAGGTGGTGTTGTGCCTTTTAACACCCAAATTTTCTTAACCTTAACGCATCTCCTAGTACTTTTGCATACAAGTTCTATATGACCATCTTTCAATCATCTAGCACATTGAGCAATTTTTCCATCCTTAGTAAATTTGGAAATTAAAGAACAATCTCTATCAAAAGGATCATATCCTATCCCATATCTAGAAATTGAATATCTTTGCAAAGATAACAATTTTTCAAACTTTTCGTTTCCATTCGCAAATTTTCCAACCACATAAGAAAATTCCTTTCTAAGTCTATCAAGATCACAGATAAGTTTTTCTTTTTCAACTAGACATGTAGAATTATCTTCCTTTGGACTATCTAAATCATCAATAGTCTCATGTAAAGCATAATTTTCAGCAACCAGTTCCCTTATTTTCTTTCTCAATTTCTTGTTGATTTCAATAGCTTCTTCAAAATCAATTTGTAAGGCATTAAAAGAATCTCTAAGATCTTGATCAAATAAAGTTACCTCTTCTTCGTCATCACTTGTTGAGGAGCTATTAGCCATAAATGCCAAGTTGTTTTCATCATTGCTTTGATATGCATCTTCATCATCACTCCAAGTGGATACAAGGCTAGCTTTCTTTTTTACCTTTGTCATATTTGTCATTTTTCTGAAAATTTGAGGTGGAGGATGAGCTTCTGCATTCTCTTGCACGATGTCCCCTTTTTCCACATTTCCAACATTCTTCATTGCTCTTCTTTTCATTATACCTCTTTGATTTTCTTTCCACAGCAAACCTCTTTCTTTCTCCATTTCTTCCACCATTTAATTCCTTCCTACGATTTTTTAGAAGTCCTTTGAATTTTTTCAAATTTCTGGCATACATTGCTATTTCTTCATCATCCTCTTCTTCATCTATTTCTTCATCACTTTCATCAAGAGAGGAAATATTAGCTTTTAAAGCAATTGACTTTTGTGACTTACCTCTACCTCCTCTGGATTTGAGAATGATCTCATAGTTGATAAGTGATCCCACCAAGGCGTTGAATTCCAAATGATTGAGATCCTTGGATTCTATAATGGCGGTGACTTGTGAGTCTCATTCCTTCAATAGTGAGCGAAGAATTTTCTTTACCTTCTTGCTATCCGTCATATGTTTTCCAAGGTTGCCTAATCTATTTATGATTTCTACAAAATGATCAAGCATAGTGGAAATAGACTCACCTTCTTTCATGACAAACATTTCATAATCATGGAGAAGCATGTTGATCTTTGTTTCCTGAACTTGGTTGGTTCCTTCATGGGTGATGAGAAGTCTTTCCCACATTTCTTTAGCGTTGGTACAAGAATTAACTCGGTTTCTTTCCTCAACCGTAAGAGTACAGTAAATTAGCTTCATAGCTTTCGCATTGATGTAAGCTTGCTTCCAATCATTGTCGTCGTATTCCATCTCTGTTTTTAACTCACCATTTTCTTTCAATGGTGCTTGTGGACCGAAGATGATGATCATCCAATATTCTACTCCCTCACTTATAATATGATACTTCATAGGATTTTTCCAAGAAGAATAGTTAGTACCATTAAATAAAGGAGGGCTATTGTTTGTGTTACCTTCTTCCGCTAGGTTATTGTGTGCCATCCCTGGATACTTCTACTCTGATACCAATTATAAACGATCTAGAAGGGGGGGTTGAATAGATCTTTAAGCTTTTTATAATTTTCTACAATAAAATCAGAAGTTAATTTACACAAAAACAATTTAAAGAACTTTAAATGTAAAGAGTAGAGAAGAAGAGCAAATACTGTTTTTATAGAGGTTCGGTGCTAAGACCTACGTCCTTTACCTAAGCTCCCACTTAGGATTTTGCAAACCACTTTATTGTACACTTTGTAGTTCAGTGTGAACTTTTTACAATACCACTTGATTTCCGGCTCAAGCTACCTTTACTCTCGATTTGTTTTCTGGCACAAATCCTACCTCACATGTGACCTTCCACTAGTCACTCAAATTGTAAGAGAAATAAGATAAAGTTTGAAGAACAAATGCTCAATACAATTGTGCAACAAGATAAGAACAATAATGAGCAATTTTGAAGCAATAGACGAGTATTTTCACTTGTAGAACTTCGGTAGTCTTCTTCATCAATCATCAACTCTTTATACTTGAAGAAAAATAGCTGTTGGAAGTTATTCTAGCCGTTGTATGATTGTTATGATCGTTCCTTAACAACCTCCTTTCCATTTATGACTAATTGAACCTTTGGAATAAATTTGCTGTACTCATAAGTCGACTTGTCGTCATGTATAAGTCGACTTGTGACAACATTTTTTGTAAAATATCATCTCCGCTCTTCAATAAGTCGACTTGTGCTATATAAGTCGAATTATGTACTATTAGTCGACTTGAGTTGACATATATTCATATATTAGTCGACTTATGCTGTTCTAGTCGACTTATGTTGTTCAGATCTTGATGTATAAGTCGACTTATGCTATGCAAGTCGACTCATGTTGTCTTCAACGGTAACATCCAACCAAATCTTCTATAATCCTCATTATTAATGTCTCTTTCACTTATAAGGAAACTTCCATCTTGATTCTTCAATGATTAATCACTTGTCCATCTTGATTTGCACAATAAAAATCCCAAAATACCTTAAATAATTTCTTAATTCATTCTAGATATTTTATTATTATCAAAACATAAAAGGAATTTAATTTGTCAACCACCATTGGTACAACACTTTCTTGCATGGACATCTCAAGGAGGAAGTTTATTTGATTCCGCCAGAAGGTTATACCAAGGCTGGTGCAGGAGAGGTGTGTCGTTTGAAGAAGTCTTTATATGGTTTGAAGCAAGCCTCAGGAGTGGAATTGAGTTCACCGCTCGACTTTTGCGAAGTATGGGTTTGTTCAGTCGGTAAATGATCATTGTTTGTTCACTAAAGACACTAAAAGTGGTTTTATGGCTCTCTTGGTTTATGTTGATGATGTGTTAATTGATAGCACTTGTGAAGCAGATATTATTGCAGCTAAGCAGTTTTTGCACTCTCTTTTTACTATTAAAGATCTAGGCAATGTCAAATATTTTTTGGGCATTGAAGTGACTTGGACTCTTAGGGGTACTTTCATTTCTCAAAGAAAATACTTGCTGGATATTTTGATTGATTGTGGTTTTACTGACGCCGGTGTTGTTCCTACTCCATTACCTCGTAATCATAGATTTGATGGGAAGAGTGCATTGTTTCAAGATGTTGATAAATATCAAAGATTAGTTGGGAGATTATTGTACTTACATATGACTAGACCTGATATCACTTTCAGTGTGCAGCAACTTAGTCAATTTGTGGCTTCTCCAACGGTTGCTCATTGGGAAGGAGCTTTACATGTGTTGCGGTTTCTGGCTGGAACCAAGAATAGAGGTTTGTTCTATAATCATGATTGTGATGTGCAATTGACTGCTTATTGTGATAGTGATTGGGCATCTTGTCCGATTACTAGGAAGTCTGTTAGTGGTTATTGCATGTTTTTGGGGAATTCCTTGATTAGTTGGAAAAGTAAGAAACAGAACACTGTCTCACGGTCTAGTTGTGAGGCAGAATATCGGAGTATGGGTACTGCTGTTTGTGAGCTTCAATGGTTGGTATATTTGCTCAAAGATTTCAGAGTTGTTGTTTCTTTACCCATTGATCTTTGGTGTGACAATCAGTCGGCTCATCATATCACCGCTAATCCGGTTTTTCATGAACGGACCAAGCATCTCGAAATTGATTGCCACATTGTACGTCAAAAGTTTAAGGAAGGTTTTATTTTTCCTCGTTATGTTTCTACACATGATCAGGTTGCTGATATTTTCACTAAATCCTTGGCAGCTCTTCAGTTTTATCAGTTTACTTCCAAGTTGGGATTGGTTCCTCATCCATCTCCAACTTGAGGGGGGTGTGTGGAAGATATAATTAGTTAGATAATTATTCAGTCAATTGTATATAATTAGCTGTTAACAAATAGTGTACAGTTATTGTTAAAGGTTAGTACTGTTAGGCGTATTAGCTGTTAACAAATAGTGTACAGTTATTGTTAAAGGTTAGTACTGTTAGGCGTATTCTGTTAGACATTTGTAGTTAGTATTTTGTATATAATGATTGGATACGATACAAGCTGAATAAGAGTATTATTCAGTAACTTTGCTCTCTTACTTACTGGCTTCATTTAGTAACTTGTACACCTCCGACGCTTTCTTGTATCACCATGGACATATCATGCGACAGGTAATATAACTAAGGCATATAAAACAGAATCGTAGTGGATAAATTAATGTTAAATTGCGCATGACTTCGAGTTAAGATTGACGGTAGCACCAACTCCCAGTATGAATGGCCAGCCCATCACAGATGACAATCTTTCTGTTCTTTTTCTTCTATCCTCTTCGATGAGAGAAAGGTAAATGTTAAGAGAAGTAAAGACTTAATATAAAAACCAAAATATATAATTCCATCTTTCCTTTCTTGACTGAAAAGTAGTAGTTCAAGTGCAAGAGTTGGATCTTTTTACAATCCCAGTTAGTGAGATAAGAAAAAGTGCTCAGCTAGAATTCTTGACAATAGCAATTGAACATGCTAACTCTACCGCTAAAATGACTTTTAAGTGACTAGAAACTCATTCAACGTTCGTAAACACTAACAAACTTCATTCAGAACTTTGATTTTATAAAATGGTCTTAAGATACTTTCGTATTTGCTCTTTGCTAGGGGTCAGTAGATTCTGGGCACATAATAAAACGTTGAACGTACAGGCAGATGTTTGATACGAGTGCTCCAAACGGGAAAACTAACAGGGAACTTCGACTCATCTTAGACAAACTCCTACATTATATATACTTGATTATGAAGCTAGATGGCATCGCTAGGACGCCTGATTGCAGTCCATGCATGTATTTTATTTTCCTATCTTTCGTTCAATAATCAATACATGATTGCTGCTTAATTATATGCGGAATTAATCGAAATGTCAAGATTTTACATTCATTCACAAGTCATGCTGGTTTGAAGACATCCCTTTCAGGCACACGTGAGCTTAAGCTTAAGTTTTCACCCAGTTTAGGAAATTCCCAATAATAGCCAAGTGGTGGTCCCCTCTTCTTGTGTCTGATTAAGGCCCAAACCTAACAGTGACACAACGAAGTTCCGTGTACAGGTGGTGTGTTTCGGCATCTTTTCAAGAGTAAAACTGCTTATGGGCCATCTTCACCTCAAAAAGTGAGACAAGATATCCGACAACTACCAAACCCAGATAAGTAAGTGGTTGGTGCTTGCTTGCTGTCCAACTCACTCATCTATTCTCACCATTTATCGACTTCCGACGAACTTTTGCCACAATATGAATGAACCACTCCCTGTCACACCCTTGAACAAATTGAGCTGTTGGCCGCACGGATGGCCACATAATTTAGCTTCCATTCCACACGAATGGTTTTCAATATGTATACATAGGAAAGATAGAGTACACCCTAGTTTATCCTTATGGTTCATGCTCACGAATTAAAATTTGTCGCCGTATATGTTTTGCGTAATTGTTTGGAATTAATTTCAGGGCTATGCACGTCCCTGGAGCACACAAAGCACATATGCTTTCGCTTTGAAGCCTGTGGTGTAGTGTATGGATAAAGATATAAAGACTGCTAGAAATACGATAGGAATGTTAATACACAAGAAAAGAAGTTGAGACAGATTGCCAAAAAGAAGAAAAAGATGACTTTTTGTTTGTCTGTGTAACGTGCATGCGCATGTTTGCTGATCAACTTATGACAGTGTTGGTTTGATTACGAATACATTTTGACTGTTAGGTTGATTTATTAATGTGCTCTCTTTAATTTTGGCTTATCCATTTGAGCATCTTGAATGGAACTGCCTTCGCTTTTCTTTTATAGAGAATAACTTTACAATGCTCCTCACGTAACGTGATCCCTATAGATGGAAAAAAACAGCAACCTTATGTATCAGCTAGCTTTATACCGAGGGACAAGGATAATGACTTCCATCTTATCTAGGTGGA
Organism: Erythroxylum novogranatense; assembly: GCA_029891385.1. Lineage (NCBI taxonomy): Eukaryota > Viridiplantae > Streptophyta > Magnoliopsida > Malpighiales > Erythroxylaceae > Erythroxylum > Erythroxylum novogranatense. The sequence goes on from CM057231.1 coordinate 41,055,942, forward strand.
CGTTGAGCCTTTAAGATAGATAATTTCCAGCTAGAATAAACAAAAGCGACCGAAAAGAAAGATCATTTTCTGCAGCCAACAAAATTAAGTTCCGGGAAGAAAATTTCAAAGTAAGTAGGCCAGAATCAGATGTCACAATTGGATGTTCACGTAATTGCTCGCACTTTGTTAAAACTAGTGTGTTTGCTGCGCTTGTACACATCTTTTACCAGAAGAGCGTATGAATTCTTGCTTTCGTTTCCTATAGCATTATGACGGTGAATTAATTATATGGTGTGTAATTATCATTTTATCAATGTAATCATTCTAATATTACTAATATTATGTTTTATTTGTGATAGTTCAATATCAATTATTATAAAGAATTTATATCAGATATTAGAAAGTATAATATTTTGTACAAATAAAATTTAATGTTCATAGTATTTCCTAACATTTTCAATATCTGTATAATTTTTAATCAACATAAAGAGATTGATTCTGTGCTAAATGATTATACTTTATTGAAAAGTTGAAACACATGAATATAGTTAAATTTAAAATTATTTTGGGAATAATTTTAGTTTATTTTCTGACCAAATATTAAGCAAATTACTTATATATTTGTATCAAATTTAAAATTTTAAGTTTAAATTTAATTTTGATGTTTATTTAACAGCATGCATATTTATAAGATGTAACTATATACTTCAACTTTTATCCACTTCTCCATAATACCAGTCCTTAAAAATTATAAAATTTTGAATCTATATCAAATATTTTAGTAATATATACTTAATACAATTATAAAATACCAATAATCATATAATAATAAATATTATGTAAATACAAAATATTATAACAATAATATAATCATCTCACTATTTTATATAAAACGTAAAAAGTTTTTATACTTTCTTTAGTTATAAAGATGCAATTGGTATTTATAGATATACGGAAAGAAATCTAAGAATTACTAAAGAAATAAAATGTATAACTACTAATTGCAATGAATAATAAAAGTACTACATTGTTAAATTAAAATATATACTTAATTACAAATGTGATCACTTTCTTAAAATATATATATTAAAAATATTTTTATATCATACTTGCATATTTATAACTTATACAAACTTATAAAAAATAATAGTTTCTTTTATTATTATGTATAACAACGGATACAGTCTAAGGGATAGTTGCGCATATCTGGACAGATTTGACAAAATGTTGTCGTAATTCCGTCGACTTCAAAAACAGTTGAATTTTCACATTTTCGTAGTCAATTTTGCATTTTTTAAATATTTGAAAACTTTTTGATTTGTCATAACTTTTAGTAGGAATATCCATTTTTAGTAATACTCATTGCAATTTTCATATTTTTTGTCTACTTTCAGAATAGGGATATTTTAGTATTTTGCCTTTTATGGTAATTTTTAAGGTTTGACTATTTAAGTCACCCAAGAATAATATATAGATCTTGATGGTTGTGTTCCTTTCCTATTTCCTGACATTCATGTTAAATCAATAGGTAAATAGTGTTGTTACTAGTATTCATGATTCAAATCAGCATTATTGAGTTGTACCCTTATTTCGCATTGTTTCGATTACATCAGTTGGTATTAGAGCCGAATTTGTTATCCATGATTATGCCACCACAAAAGACTCACCAGATGGGAGAGATGTATGACCTTGACAAGAATGAATAGTTGGTGTCCCAGATTATAGATTGTTGTATGGAGACTACAGTAGAACGTATGACTGCGAGATTCAATGAGGTATTGAGAAATTTGAATATTCTTGGTCATTGCAAGAATCCAGTATTTGCATATATTGATGATGATTTTGATGATGGAGAGGATGATTAGTATTTTGACGAGCCTGTGTGCAGAAGTCCTAGAGCGTGTGTTGAGAGAGATCAACAAAGATGGGAGACTGAAATGAGGACATAAATTCTTGAGTTCCATGGCAGTCTATAACTTGAAGAGTTCTTTGAATGACTGACTAATGTAGAGGAAATTCTAGATTTAAAAAATGTACCTAAAAAAAACGGGTACAATTAATGGCTACTAGATTTCGAAATAGGGCCACAAGTTGGTGGTAGCAATTAAATTAACAGGACAAAGATTAGGTAAATATAAAATCGTCACGTGGGAAAAGATGAAGAAACATATGCATGCCAATTTTCCACGCTAAAATTCCAACGATTGATGTATCAAAGGTTGCAGGATTTGACACAAGTCACGAGATCAGTAGATGAATATACTAATGAGTTCTATAAACTGTAAGTCAGAAACGAAATTTAGGAGATTGAGGAGCAGTTGGTGGTGAGATACATTGGCAGGCTGAGAATGCAGATCCAAGATATTGTCAACATGTTAAATCTTGTTTCTATTTTGGTAATGCATCAAAGAACACTGGTGGTGGAGAAATAGCAGCAATGCGCAAATTTTGGTATCGCAGGAAGTGCTGGCTGTAACATCTCATCACTGATGGGAAGGTTATATTGGTGAATTGGGATGGGTTAGGAGTGTATATTGCATATTTTGTTATGAGCATACTTTTGGCCTCTAATTTTAGAGGAATGAATCATTCTGCACATGTATATATATGTACATGCATTTCTGACATTCTCGGCATTTGTTTATGATTATGTTGTGATTAGTCAATTTTAAGATAATTATGTCTGAAAATCTGAATTGAAATGTTCTAGGAGTGATTCTCGGTTGATAGTGACCCATAGAAAATTTTCTAAAAAGTTTTGGGAGAAAAAGTCCGGACCGAAGAATTTTCTAAGTGATTTGATCGATTGATCAGATTATCTTGAATAAGCGTCCAATGGCAATGGGAAATTTAGATTTATGATTTTAGGAATAAAAATGTCAAGCCATTAGAATTTAGAGACAACTTAGACCGGAAATGATTTTTGAAAAGAAAAGAAACTTGATAAGTGTTTGAGGAAAAAAGAGCAACCCTCCCCTTAAATACCTTAGGTTTTAAATTTGACATTAAACTCTTTTCCTTCATCCTAGGGCATGCTTGTTTCTTCTTCTTTTGATGATTTTCGATCTTCCATACCCGACCCTTGCTTGATCATTAGCTTGCTTGCTCCTTCCTTATTGTTAAGATCAACCCTAATCCATGAGAAGATGAAGATTGTTGAGGTTTTGAGAGAGAGTCGTGGGAGTTAGAGAAAGTGAAAGGGGTTAGAGGAATTTTCGGAAGTTTAAGAAGGAGAGCTTGTTTGGTAAGTGACCTCTTTATTTATGTTGCTTATTGTTAGTGTAAATGCATTTATGGGGTTTAATATGAAAGATTGTGGTAGTTGGATTTGAGTTATGGTTGAATTTAAAGAGAAAATGTGAAGAAGAGAGTCGGAGAAGACGACCTACGACCCGCAAGTCGCGGCGCGCTTGCGCCACGACGCGGCGAGAATTTAGGTTCTCACCGCGGTGTGCGCAAGGGCGTCGCCGCGGCGAGCGCGCAAGAGGTCGCCACGGCGAGCCTCGAAAGGCCACGCCGCGGCGAGCTCTCTTCGGACGCCACGGCGAGCAACTCTAGGACGCCACGGCGAGCGTCCTTACGCCGCGACGAGCCCCATTTCTCTGAACTGAGTTGTTTTAGTTTTTGGGTCATAACTAATGATGTAGACCTCCAATTAAGGTAATTCTTGATTCGTTATAAACTAGAGAAAGAGGTCTACAATTGAGGTAGAAAAAGAAAGCTTGAATTCAAGTCCTTATGATCTCAAATTGTGAATGAAAGTTGGGATTAGATACTTTTTCAACCTAAAGAAAGTTTCTTGATAATTGGGGTATAATTGTGAGGTTTTCTTGAGAATATTCTAGTGTATATGATTTGGCAAATTGAACTGAATAGTAGAAATGAAACTTATGGAGTTCAGGTCAGTATATTGAAATCAAAGGTGACATTTGATGAAATGGATGAAATTGAACAAATGAATAGTAAGTTGGCTTTGAGGAAAAAGATAGTGAAATTGGGATATAGCGTCGGGGTTGTCACGAATAAGCATTGTACATTCCTGCATTTTAGCATGTGCATTTGTGAACCTTTTTGATTGTGCAATTAGTAACATGGAATTACTTTGACTGTTATAGAGGCACCGTTGGATCGACATTCTACGGACATTGCTAGGACTTCCAGGCAGTAGCTCGGAAGTTACAGGTGAGTAACCTAGTTGGTTCCTCAATCTTAATTGTTAAAGTTCTGCACTGATAGTTATGTGAAAATGAATGACTGGTATATGTGAAATTATTTGATTGTAACTTCGGACCGAAGGTCTGAGGGATTAGTAATTGTGATATTGCGTAAATCGCTCAGGATCGTGAAACGTTTATGTTTCAATGTGATAAACTGTGAATATGTGGTAATGTGTAATTGAGAATGATATGACTGTTTGTGATAGAATAGATCTGATTTCAATGTGATATGGTAGAATTGTGATAAATGAATACCATAATCGGTTGAAAAATAACAGTTGTGACTAGAGCAGTCACCGATTAGAGCTACAAGCTCGATTACTGAAAAAGAGCTTCGTGCTCGAAAGAGAATAGTGCATACCCAGAGGGCTTTCCTTGTAGCACCCCCTCACCGTAGGGGTACATATCGGGAAACTCAAAGGTCGCTCCGACACGCATCCCACAATAAGGGTGCACTACCAGAACATTATCCAATAATATCCACATGGCATCGCAATAAGTAAAATCATAAAATATCACAATAGCAGAAATCAGTAAATATGAATCCCAAAATAGTGATCATCTGGTACAGTCATCCAATGTCAGAATAGACAAGTCTATCAGTCTCCTAACAAAACCAAAAAGGAAACTGATACAAGCATCTATCCTAAGTCATCCTCAAAAGCTAACCCAGCTGACCGACCTGTGTGCCATCGCGTCCCTTGCCAGCAGCTCGCACGGCAGGAAGGAATATCTTCGGAGCTAGGAGTCTACTCTATCAATCCTGAAAAATAGGTTGCAATTTTGGGTGAGTTTGCGAACTCAGTGAGAAACCATCATCGATGGTTCACTCAAATCATGCATTACGCAAATTGCGTATAACACGACGCAGTAATATCAATTAACGATGATTATATACATTAGGTACAAGATTCTATAACGATTTACAACGATGAAGCGATGTCGATGGCAATAATACAAGATGGCGTAGAAACGATTTACTGATGATCGCATCACAATATACAGTAAATCATGGCATCACACAGTTCAGTAATCATCGCACAATTTAGCAGTTCAATCAGCCATGTATATAATGCATATGAGACTCTTTCCAGTTATTCAATATTGTGCCCAAGTGCTCGATCGGTGTTGATGGGGAACGCAGCCGTGATTTCTCCCCTCGGGCTAAGCCGGTCAAGACAAAGGTTCGAGCTCGAGGCTCTTTTCGATGATAATAGCAACTTGGGACACGCCCATTATCGATCATGCATTTATGCATGCAGATGCAATGTTCAATAATTCAAGATTGATGATTGATCAATTTACGAAGACATGGCTATAAAGCCCGGTTTATCGCCCTAGTATCATGCGTTGATCCGATTCGATTCTGAGAGCATGCAATTCAATCCAATAAATTTCAGAATCATGAAATAGTCTAGTCCAATTCAGTAGTAGCATGCAATTCGATCCTAATCACGCCAAGAATCATACTGATTCACCTTTACAAGTAATTCATACAGAGCATATAAACAATCGTGAATTTGAGAAACCAACTAGGTTACTCACCGTAACTCCGAAAGTTATCACGAAGTCCCAAAGAATATCCGTAGAATCCACGGTCCAACGGTGCCTCTATAACAGTAAAATATAAACCATTACTAAATGCCCAATTAAACAGTTCAATAATGCATATGTCTCAGTGAAATGATGTACGATGCATGTTCACGATTTTTCGGTGCTAAATCTCAATTTCGGTACATTAAGCCCAATTCTATCTCTTTGTTCAATTGATTGACAATTATTTGATCCATTCCTAAAATCTAGTCAATTTACCTCCATTTGAATACCCTATAGCAAGTCCCTATTTATCGGGTCGAAACTTCTATTGCAAATTCCAATTAAAACTCCAATAGTCTCAATTTGACATTTAGGTCATACTATGCACCATAATCGACCCAATTCCTTATAATTCAATTCCATTTATATCAATTTGAACTCCTATAATTATCCTCAATTGTAGACCTCTTTCCCTAGTTCATAACAAATATGGAATCGCCTCAATCGGAGGTCTACACCAAAAGTTATGCCCAATAAACCAATTTTAATCCAATGGAACAGTCCCTCTCATGTGACATCGCGCCTCTACATGTGGCCAGAAAAGCTCACTGCCATGGCGAACGACGCTATTCCGGCACGCCATGAGGCGAGGGCAGACTTGTGACGTCATAATTAAATGACGCCACCAAGGCGTCCCATGCACGCCGCCATGGCGAACTAATATATATCCGTCGTAAATCGGGGCCCTTGAAGTCGCGGCGTGCGGCGTCCGCTGTCTTCTCCGATTCGATTCCTCTCTCTAAAACCCCCCATTAATACATTTCAGCTACTCAAATCAACTCGAATAAATACCATAAACGCAGTAGAAACCATAAATAACAACATTAATACCATAAAACTTACCAAAACACAGATCAATCCACAAATCTACCGTAACCCTAAAATCCTCCAAACCAATCGATCAACCAATACCAAAGCTTCTAACCTTCATCAATGACAGTAAACAAGTTAGCCTAGCATACTAGGAAGAAACCATGAGAAGAAATCAAAAGATCTCTCACCGAAGGAAGAAAATCGAATCACCGTCGAGGGGGAAGAGGAACTCGCACATGCCTTAGTCAAATCCCCCAATTTCATTCAACCCTAATATTTATAGACCTAAGTCTCCATATCAGTCCAAATTCCAGTCTCTAAATTTCAATGACTCAACACATTTATTTCTTATCAGTAAAAATCCTAATTTTTCCATCACCATTGGACAGTTCTTTCAGTACTATATAGTCAATCAGTCAGTCGCCCAAATATTTTCGGTCCGGGCGATTTCTCCCGAATTTCTCAGAAATTTCCTATAATCTACTATCAAATACCAATCCTCGTAATCAATATTAAATCAATCATTTGAACCCAAAACTCAAATTTCTCAATTAATCATATTCGGTCGATTCGATCGGTACCACAAACCAGTCACTTGATCAATTTCAATTCACAATTAAATACGAAAAATCATGAATGCATGTACCTATGAATATATGCATATGCAGTAAACCAATTCCTCTATAATTAGAGGTCAAGAGTATACTCAACAAGAATACAAGAAACCGATCGGTCACCCGATATTACCATTTTACCTCACGACAAGAATGGGATGTTACACTCCTATCCCTAAGACGCGTGGAAAGTAGTGCATACCCAGAGGGCTCTCCTACCTTTAAGACGCATTTAACGCTTAATGAGTCCGAAGAGGGACAGTTCAGAGCTATATGCTCAATGCTTAACGCGCCCGAAAAGAGACAGTTCAGAGCTATATGCTCAACATTTAATGCACCCAAAAAAGGGACAGTACAGAGCTATAAGTTCAATGTTAATGCGCCCATTTTGGGACAGTTTAGAGTCTCAGGCTCACCGATCAATGCGCCCAATAGTGGGACAGTACAGGCGCTCAGTCACAATACTAAAATAAAATGGAAAAATGTTATGCATTCATTACTTATGCCTTTGATTGAATTCTGGGTTAGGAAAAAGGAAGAATGCCTTGCAATTATGTGTTCTTCTGAATATGCTATTGTGAAATGATTTGTAAACTGCTATGTGATTTGCTAAACGTGCTATTGTGATAGTCTGTACGCTATTTGCATAATGCATGAATTGAGTGAACAATCGATGATGGTTTCTTATTGAGTTCGCAAACTCACCCAAAATTGCATTATATATTTTTCAGGATCGATAGAGTAGACTCCTAGCTCCAGTGAGAAAGACTTTTCCTACCGTGTGGATCGAGTTGGCAAGAGAAGTCATGGCACACAGGTCGGTCAGCTGGGATTGTTTTGGGGATGACCTAGATAGATTTTTGTATTAGTTTTCCCTTTTGAAGTATTGTTGTTAGACAGTGGAAAACTGATAGTCATGTGAATTTCTGTTTTGATGAAATGATATGAGAAAGTGATTCGGTTTCAAAATTTAGTGATTTTATATTATGGTTTATTTATGCGATGCTATGAGAGTATTGTAGTGATTGACTGCTCGTAGCCCTCCCTTATTGTAGGATACTTATCGGGATGACCCACGGGCGTCCCGGTGTGTACCCTACGGTAAGGGGGCGCTACATTTTTGTGGTATGAGAGCATGGTTGGCATCTGTTGCACATAGTGCATAACTAGGCTTGAATTTTGGTGAGAAAAGCAGTAATTGATCAGAATTCTTGTTTTATGACAGTTCATCTGTTCTTAGGGATCAGATAGATCAACTAGCTAACCAAGGATCAGTCGGAGCTAGTAGGGAGTCACCGATGCATTGTTCTGAGGAGCTGCCTCCTAGAGTTCCCGCAAGACCGGAGAGGAGGTATGACAGATCGCCAAGTAGAGTGTTGACTTATATGGCCTGAGACTCACCGAGGCCGAGGATGGTGGAGAGGACTGAGAGAGTCTTCAATCAGATGGACTGTGACTCGGACGAGAGATTTGACTATGCAATCTCTCTTCTGCAGGGCCCAGCATATCAGTGGTGGAAGACTAGCCCAAGCAATACCATCAGACCCTATATTCTGACTTGGGATGATTTCTTGAGGGCTTTCAGAGATAATTACATGCCCAAGGTCTATATGGAGATGAAGATGCAAGAGTTTCTAGAGTTGAGACAGGGTAGGATGACTGTAGCAGATTATGAGGTGAGATTCAATGAGCTCATGGGATATGCTACTGTTCTAATTTCTACTGAGGCTGATTGGTGCCGGAGGTTCGAGAATGGCCTCAACTTGGAGATTCGCACCAGATTGGCTAGATCTGATATGGGCACGTTCGTTGAATTGAGGGTTGCAGCAGTGCGAGTTGAGCAGCTGTTGAGACAGACCTAGGTTGAGTCTGGTCAGGGGTCCAGAGGTAAGAGGCTGAGTGATAGCTAGGGCAGTTCTAGCAGAGGGTACAGCAAGCGCCAGAGCAGGATCTTTAGGTCATCTGGAGGAGCTAGACAGTCTGGGTATGGACAAAGAAGGAGATTTGTTCAGACTGGTTGTGTTAGTGGCAGTGGTCGAGGTTCAGGCCTGATTCCTCCAGTGTGTGAGCATTGTGAGAGGAGACATAGTGGGGAGTGCTGGAGATTGACTAGAGCCTGCCTCAGATGTGGCTCCATGGAGCATCAGATCAGGGATTGCCCCGCTACTGTAGGAGCTCAGTCTGTTATGACTGGGAGGTCAGCGATGTCTGACAAAGGCAAGCAGAAGCCGAAGTGGACCTGAATTAAGAGGCCGAGGCAGAGCCGAGGGATCTGTAGTGAGGACAGAGGGACTGAGTAGCAGACCGCAGTCCCAGGCTGGAGTCTATGCCATGACTCGGCAGGAGGCTCAGGATTCCCCAGATGTGGTAGCGGGTATGCTTCTGATTTCTGATTTTGAGGCTTATGCATTGTTAGATCCTAGATCCACGCATTCGTTTATTGCACCATATTTGGCATGTAGACTGCATGGGGATAGGGAGATATTACAATATGGGCTAGAGGTGAGTACACCTCTAGGTAGTACTACTGCATTCGGAGAGGTCTGCAAGGGGTGCTCGATCCAGATTGATCAAACAGTATTGAGTGCAGATCTTATTGTATTGCCTCTGAGAGAGATTGATGTGATTTTGGGGATGGACCGGCTTACTGCTCATAGGGCCGTCATGGACTGTTATACCAAGGAGGTTGTATTAGAGTCTCCTGGTCAGCCTAGAGTAGTTTTTCGAGGAGTTAGTCAGGCAATGCCAACCCGCATGATTTCTTTTCTGAGTGCCCTGAGATTGATGCAAGGAGGAAATGAGGCCTATATGGCCCACGTTATTGATATGAGAGTGGGACAGAATCTGCAGGACATTCGCGTGGTTAGGAAATTTCCGGATGTGTTCCCCGATGAGTTACCGGGTTTACCGCCGGATCGGTAGACGGAGTTCACCATTGACCTCGTTCCAGGTACCGCTCCTATATCCATACCCCCATATAGGATGGCACCTATGGAACTGAGGGAGCTGAAGGTTCAGCTGCATGATCTTTTGGAGAACGGGTTTATCAGCCCGGTGTTTTCGCCGTGGGGCGCCTGGGTTACATTTGTGAAAAAAGGATGGGGCTCGAGGCGTGTATCGATTCTGAAAAAATTAATCGGGTGACAGTAAAGAACAAGTATCCACTGCCTAGGATCGATGACTTATTTGATCAGTTGCAGGGGGCTCAGGTGTTCACTAAGCTGGATCTGAGATCAGGGTATTATCAGCTGAAGATAGCAGAGGCTAATGTGCCTAAGAGTGCTTTCAGGAGTAGGTATGGGCATTTTGAGTTTTTGATAATGTCGTTCGGGTTGACTAATGCCCCGACAACTTTTATGGCTTTGATGAATAAGGTTTTTCAACTCTACCTGAATCAGTTTGTGATAGTGTTTATTGATGACATATTGGTGTATTCAAGGAGTAGACGGAAGCACGCTGAGCATTTGAGGATTGTTTTACAGGTTATGAGGGAGAAGCAGCTTTACGCCAAATTCAATAAATGTGAATTTTGGCTAGATCAGGTAATATTTTTGGGGAAAATTGTGACTGATGCGGGTATTCAGGTGGATCCTCACAAGATTGAGGCAGTGTTGAATTGGGAGGCTCCTAGGAATGTGTTTGAGATTCGGAGTTTCCTAGGATTGGCCGCTTATTACCGGAAGTTTATCGAGGGATTTTCACTGATCGTAGCCCCTCTGACAAAACTTCTAAGGAAGAATGTACCTTTCAGATGGATTGAGGAGTGTCAGGAGAGCTTTGAGGAGCTAAAACATCGGTTGACTTCTGCACCGGTGTTAGGTATTCCATCTGGGACTGGAGGTTATGAGGTGTATAGCGATGCTTCGCATCAGGGACTGGGATGTGTTTTGATGCAGCATGGTAGAGTGATTGCTTATGCCTCGAGACAGTTGAGGTCTCATGAGGCAAAGTATCCAGTGCATGATTTGGAGTTACCTGCAGTTGTTTTTTTCCTGAAGATTTGGAGACATTACTTATATGGTGAGACATTTCAGATTTTTACTGATCATAAGAGTTTGAGGTATCTGTTGAGTCAGAGAGAGTTAAATCTGAGACAGAGGAGATGGATAGAGCTGCTAAAGGACTATGACTGTACGATTGAGTACCATCCAGGGAAGGCCAATGTTGTGGCAGATGCGTTGAGCAGGAAGTCTCATATCAGTGTAGCTCAGATTCATATTGGGAGATTGCTTAATTTGATTCAGTTGAGAGCTCTAAACGTACAGATGAATCTGGATCAGGATGGGGCTTTGATAGTCACTCTGAGGCTTAGGCCAATGCTTCATGACAGGATCAGGCGAGTTCAGGACAAGGATCTTGCTGTGGTGAGACTAATTAAGAAAGTGAAATCTGATTTGACTTCTAATTTTGAGTTGAGAGATGGGCCATTATGGATGGGTCAGAGACTCTGTGTTCCTGATGTGGATGATCTGAGACGTGAGATACTGGAGGAGGAGCATATGGCCACCTATGCTATGCATCCTGGTACTACTAAGATGTATAATACTCTTAAGCCACATTTCTGGTGGCCTGGCATGAAAAAGCAGGTGGCAGAGTATGTTTCTAAATGTTTGACATGCCAGCAGGTGAAGGCTGAGCACCAGGCTCCAGTGGGAAAATTGCATTCGTTGCCCATTCTGGAGTGGAAATGGGAACGAATTACTATGGACTTTATTATGGGACTGCCTAGGACGTCGAGGCAGCATGATGCTATCTGGGTCATAGTGGTCCGGTTAACTAAATCGGCCCATTTCTTACCAGTGAGGGAGAAAAATACTCTTGATCAGTTGGCCCAGAAGTATGTGACCGAGATTGTGCGACTGCATGGGGTCTCGGTGTCTATAGTCTCAGACAGGGATCCTAGATTTACCTCGAGGTTCTAGAAGAGTTTGCAGTCTACTATGAGTACTAGACTGAATTTCAGTACAACTTTTCATCCTCAGACTGATGGGCAGAGTGAGAGGACGATTAAGACTGCTGAGGATATGCTTCGGGATTGTGTATTGGAGTTCAGAGGAGTATGGGATTAGTATCTGGCTCTGATTGAGTTTACATACAATAATCATTATCACAGCAGTATCAGGATGGCACCATATGAGGCTTTATATAGGCGACAGTGTCGATCGCCTCTGTATTGGGATGAAGAGGGTGTGAGGATGATTGAGGGTCTAGAGTTGATTCAGGATACAGTGGATAAGGTGAAACTGATTCGGGGTCGCATCAAAGCGGCTCAGGATAGACAGAAGAGTTATGTGGATCAGCATCGGCGAGAGATGGCGTATAGTGTGGGAGATAGAGTTTTCCTCCGAGTGTCACCTTGGAGAGGAGTTTTGAGATTTGGCAAGAAGGGCAAGTTAAGCCCTAGATACATTGGTCCGTATGAGATTATCGAGAGGATTAGACCTTTAGCATATAGATTGGCATTGCCGAGTGAGATGTCTCAGTTACATGACGTGTTTCATATGAGTATCCTCCGACGGTATCGATCAGATCCGACTCATGTGATTCCGGCTCAGGAGATTGAGGTGGCCAGTAATTTGAGTTATGCTGAGGAGCTGGTTAAGATTGTGAGATATCGGGTCAAGCAGTTGAGGAACATGGTTATCCCACTGGTAAAAGTCCTGTGAAAGAACCACTCAACTGAGGAAGCAACTTGGGAGACTGAGGAGCATATGAGGAGACAGTATCCTCATCTATTCGATAATTCAGGTATGAAATTTCGAGGACAAAATTTTATTAAGAGGGGAGAATTGTAACATCCCATCACCGATGGGAAGGTTATATTGGTGAATTGGGACAGGTTAGGAGTGTATATTGCATATTTTTTTATGAGCATACTTTTGGCCTCTAATTTTAGAGGAATGAGTCATTCTGCACATGCATATATATGTACATGCATTTCTGACATTCCCGGCATTTATTTATGATTATGTTGTGATTAGTCAATTTGGAGATAATTATGTCTGAAAATCTTAATTGAAATGTTCTAGGAGTGATTCTCGGTTGATAATGACCCTTAGAAAATTTTCTGGAAATTTTGGGAGAAAAAGTCCGGACCGGAGAATTTTCTAAGTGACGGACTGATTGACTGTATTGTACTGAATAACTGTCCAATGGCAATGGGAAATTTAGATTTATGATTTTAGAAATAAAAATGTCAAGCCATTGGAATTTAGAGACAGCTTAGACCGGAAATGATTTTTGAAAAGAAAAAGAAACTTGATAAGTGTTTGAGGATAAGAGAGCAACCCTCCCTTTAAATACCTTAGGTTTTAAATTTGACAGTAAACTCTTTTCCTTCATCCTAGGACATGCTTGTTTCTTCTTCTTTTGGTGATTTTCGATCCTCGATACCCGACCCTTGCTTGATCATTAGCTTGCTTTCTCCTTCCTTGTTCTTAAGATCAACCCTAATCCATGAGAAGATGAAGATTGTTGAGATTTTGAGAGAGTCGTGGGAGTTAGAGAAAGTGAAAGGGGTTAGAGGAATTTCCGGAAGTTTAAAAAGGAGAGCTTGTTTGGTAAGTGACCTCTTTATTTACGTTGCTTATTGTTAGTGTAAATGCATTTATGGGGTTTAATATGAAAGATTGTGGTAGTTGGATTTGAGTTATGGTTGAATTTAGAGAGAAAATGTGAAAAAGAGAGTCGGAGAAGACGACCTGCGAGCCGCACGTCGCGGCGCGCCTGTGACCCGCACGTCGCGGCACGCCTGCGCCACGACGCGGCAAGAATTTAGGTTCTCGCAGCGGCGTGCGCGAGGGCCTCGCCGCGGTGAGCTCGCAGGAGGTCGCCGCGGTGAACAACTCTGGGACGCCGTGGCGAGCAACTCTGGGACGCTGCGGCGAGCGTCCTTACGCCGCGACGAGCCTCATTTCTCTAAACTGAGTTGTTTTACTTTTTGGGTCATAACTAATGATGTAGACCTCCAATTGAGGTGATTCTTGATTCGTTATAAACTAGAGAAAGAGGTCTACAATTGAGGTAGAGAAAGAAAGTTTGAATTCAAGTCCTTAGGATCTCAAATTGTGAATGAAAGTTGGGCTTAGATACTTTTTCAACCTAAAGATAGTTTCTTGATAATTGGGGTATAATTGTAAGGTTTTCGTCAGAATATTATAGTGTATATGATTTGGCAAATTGAACTGAATAGTAGAAATGAAACTTATGGAGTTTAGGTCAGTATATTGAAATCAAAGGTGTCATTTGATGAAATGGATGAAATTGACCAAATGAATAGTAAGTTGGCTTTGAGGAAAAAGATAGTGAAATTGGGATATAGCGGCGGGATTGTCACGAATAGGCATTGTACATTCCTGCATTTCAGCATGTGCATTTGTGAACCTTTCTGATTGTGCAATTAGTAACATGGAATTACTTTGACTGTTATAGAGGCACCGTTGGATTGACATTCTACGGACATTGCTGGGACTTCCAGGCAGTAGCTCGGAAGTTACAGGTGAGTAACCTAGTTAGTTCCTCAATCTTAATTGTTAAAGTTATCCACTGATAGTTCTGTGAAAATGAATGACTGGTATATGTGAAATTATTTGATTGTAACTTCGGACCGAAGGTCTGAGGGATTAGGGATTGTGATATTGCAGTGTAAACTGTTTGTGACTGTGAAACGTTTATGTTTCAATGTGATAAACTGTGAATGTGTGGTAATGTGTAATTGAGAATGATATGACTGTTTGTGATAAAATAGATCTGATTTCAATGTGATATGGTAGAATTGTGATAAATAAATACCATAATCGGTTGAAAAATAACATTTGTGACTAGAGCTGCCACCGACCAGAGCTACAAGCTCGATTACTGAAAAAGAGCTTCATGCTCGAAAGAGAATAGTGCATACCCAGAGGGCTCTCCTATCCTTAAGACGCATGGAAAGTAGTGCATACCCAGAGGGCTATTCTATCTTTAAGACGCGTTTAACGCTTAATGAGCCCAAAGAGGGAAAGTTCAGAGCTATATGCTCAATGCTTAACGCGCCCGAAAAGGGACAGTTCAGAGTTATAAGCTCAACGTTTAATGCGTCCAAAAAAGGGACAGTACAGAGCTATAAGCTCAATGTTAATGCGCCCATTTTGGGACAGTTTAGAGCCTCAGGCTCACCGATCAATGCGCCCAATAGTGGGACAGTACTGGCGCTCAGTCACAATACTGAAATAAAATAGAAAAATGTTATTTATTCATTACTTATGCATTTGATTGAATTCTGGATTGGGAAAAAGGCAGAATGCCTTGCAATTATGTGTTCTTCTGAATATGCTACTGTGAAATGATCTGTAAACTGCTATGTGATTTGCTGAATGTGCTATTGTGATAGTCTGTACGTTATTTGCGTAATGTATGAATTGAGTGAACCATCGATGATGGTTTCTTATTGAGTTCGCAAACTCACCCAAAATTGCATTATATATTTTTCAGGATCGATAGAGTAGACTCCTAGCTCCAGTGAGAAAGACTTTTCCTGCCGTGTGGATCGGGTTGGCAAGAGAAGTCATGGCACACAGGTCGGTCAGCTGGGATTGTTTTAGGGATGACCGAGATAGATTTTTGTATTAGTTTTCACTTTTGAAGTATTGTTGTTAGATAGTGGAAAACTGATAGTCATGTGAATTTCTGTTTTGATGAAATGATATGAGAAAGTGATTCGGTTTCAAAATTTAGTGATTTTATATTATGGTTTATTTATGTGATGCCATGAGAGTATTGTAGTGACTGACTGCTAGTAGCCCTCCCTTATTGTAGGATACGTATCGGGATGACCCACGGGCGTCTCGGTGTGTACCCTACGGTAAAGGGGCGCTACACTGGCGGTGGCGATGACAATAATAGTGGCACTGATGGCAATGGTGGTAATCATGCAGGTACTATTGGTTTTGTTAATAACCCTACTAGGTTTGACAAACTTGGAACTCGTTGAATTAAGTGTTTTGGTTGTGGTGAAATGGGGCACAGAAAAGAAGATTGAAAGAAGAATTCAAAGATTAAAAGTTGTAGATATAGGTCTTATCTTGACCCTTATGAAAGTGGCTTGATAAAATAGTAAGTAGAGCGTGAGTTACGCTTATTTCTCTAATACTACTTGTGACAGACCCCTGTGCAAGAACCTTAGATTATTTCCCAATTTTTAAGGACTTTAGAGCTGGAATTAGTCCAAGTATAAAGCATGAAAAATGATTATTGATGTCTTATTAATGCTTCTGTGAAACAATTTGGCTAGAAGATATCTTGATAAGTTTATGTAATTAATTGAAGTCATAACCTATAGAAAGGACTCTTTTTGATGTAGTTGAGTTCAAATATGGAAATTATGATTTGTTTAAGGAATAACTGAGTTCTTTTTAATACAAACATGATCTTCAGAGCATGAGAAATGTACATAAAGTATGGATGAATGAGCATTGAAGAACTTGGGGTAATTATGAGTGAGAATTGGGTACATGTATGAATATACATTGCTAGAAAAAGCTTGTGAATGTATAAATCTAGCTTGCTAAAATTCCTTATTTAAAACAACAATTCTATGTGTGTTATAAGAGGCCTTTGATCATGAAAAATGTTCAAGGGTAAGTGTAAATTATGAATTGATAATGATATGAAGATGTTCTCATGAATGTAATGTGATTCAAAGTATGTAAGTTATAAATTGGGAATGGTTGAATGAAACTAGGAAATTGTGTGAGTGTATAATCCTAGGAAAAGGAATGATAAATGTTTAAGTGATGAATTGAAAGTGATCAAGCGTATTAAGGCATAAACCTAATTGCAAACTACATGATTCACAAACTATGATGAATGTATAAGTATGATTTGTGAATAAGATTTCATACCTAGAATAATCATTTGAGCATGCATTAAACATGATACATACACATGTGTAACTTTGAGCATTCATTTGACTAATCAATTAGTAATGTGTACATCTGTGTATTGTTTGAATTTGGGGGCACACATCGACTGATACCATTTAGACATTGCCGGCACGTTGAGGCAATAGCTAACTTGAGTGTACTGTGAGTTAACCTAATTGTATAAACTCAAATATTTATGCTTTTGTTTGAATTATATGTATGGTGGGTAACCTAGATGTGATATTTCTATTGGTAATGTGTTTTGTTCAAATTGTGTTTAATTGAATTGATATTGATATAATTGTGATACTGCTAATTCTGGACAAACAATTATACAAGGAGTTCAATATTCGGGACTATACTGGGAGTGTTTGTGATTTAAATATGAATAAGGAAATTAAAGGCTCAACTATTTGTTGAATGTCGGGCTTAGATCTGATGAACTATGAAAATTGAATATGCTCATTGACTGAAAGTGATTGATGATATGTCATGTGAACTATTATACTCCATTGCATGATGCATGTTCAAATAAAGGAGTTAGGACTGGATTAACCAACATGAAAAGATCTTTAAGTTTAGTTGTGTACATTAGAGCCTCAGGTTCAACGTTGAATGAGCCTGGTATCTACAACGGATACGGGACAGTACTCGGTCACAATAAAGTTAAAATGGAGTGAGTCTCATTTGCATTTGCATTTCAATCAAATGAATGTGGAACTATGTTATGATGATATTGAGAAATGTTTATGACTTTGATGGTGATATGAAGAATTGTGATAAATGAGTGTTATGTTCCGAAATGATTACATGATATTCTTACATGTAAAATGTACTTCTGGAATGAATTAAAAAGTGATTGTATTTTTAAATGTTTCTTGTGTTATGATACAAATTGTAGAATATGAGTTATTGCTTTGAATGAAGTGTTACATTGATTGAGCTAAATGTTATTCATTGATATATATATGTGTGTTCTGTTTTGAACAAACACATCGATGATGGTTCACTCACTAAGTTCGCAAAACTCATCAAAATTGTAATGTTGATTTTTCAATACTGAGAGGAAACCTTGCTAGTAGAACAAACTAACTTAAATTTATTACTATTCATTTTGGATCAAGTGGTGATGTTGTCGTCTGCAACCAAATATTAAAAAAATCACTTACGTTAATACAAATTAATGTAGTAGTGGTAAGTGGATATCGTTCCCACGAGGAATTTTTAACGATAAAGGTTAGCAAGTTTAAAACTTAAACAAAGTAACGAAAAAAGGGGGGTTTTGATTCACGACAATATACAAAAATTATGAGAAAAATCACAAATAAAAAAATAATTAAATATGAAAAATTAATGAGAAAATACCTTAGTTTCGGGTCATCGATGTTATCATGTTATTATGGATCCTCGACATAAAATTGTAATCATTAACAAACATTCATTGGGGAAGTTTCTCTTAAGGGTAATGACTAGAAACATATATCCTAGCATTCTTATTAAACAATAACCTAGATACGATCATAGGCATAATTGAATAATAGCATTAAGAATCAAGAACCAATGAGCAAGCGAAATACATGTATGACATGCAATCAATCAAGCGAATATCTTCTTAGAATTTCCGACTCTAATGTAGAGAAGTCAATCCTACTTGCTACTTATGATTATTGAAACGGAACGTCATATTTCGTTAATCTACCGATTGAACCAATTAATCTCTAATTGCGCACCTAAAAATCAACAAATTCAATTATAAAGAATAGATCCAAAGATATCCAATGTTTATTAACAATATAAAAAGTATCCGAAACATCTCACTATAATAACATGTAAAATGGATCCCCTCAACCAAGACAAAAGATTTAGCTACTCATAATCGAATTGAAAACAAAAGAAATAACAAAGTAATACGTCTCCATCCCTGGTCCTTTAATGGAAAATACGAAAACACTAATTGAAATTATGCAGAAACGTAAAGAACAAAAGAACAGAAAAGTACAAAAGCCTAACAACATCTCCCTCTCCTCTAAAACCTAATGTATATATATATGCGTTAATCAGCCCATATCCTTCTTTATGCTAATCTCCTCGTTATCTTCTTTTGATTCTCTCCAGATAAGGCACACTTCTATTTTCGGTAGGTAACTCCCTTGAAAGATAGCAACATAATCTTTAAAGATTGTGTTTAGTTTGAGTTTGATTTCTGAAATTTTATCTACAGATTTATTCCATCCTTAGGCGTGCCCACGCTTAGTTTCTGAATTTCTGTCAATTTGGGAATTTCGGATTTCCTTCCCTCTTTTGCATCTTTTTGATTCCATTTTATCTCTAAGGTGTTGAAAACCATATGTAAACAATTATAAGATAATTCCATCAATTCTGAATAATAATTTCAACACATTAACGATAATTAAGTCGAAAATAAGTGCAATTCAATGACTTAACGAATTCCCCCACACTGAACCTTTGCTCGCCCTCGAGCAAACATGTCAAACCACTACACTCAGTCAATTCATTCTTCATAAGATCAAATGCACACAATCCATTAACTTGGGCTAGTAAGATTCAAATTGCAAAACATATCATAATTGCTTTTCACCAATGCAAATAAATAAAGTCAAAATAAGACATCTTTGTTCAAAAGCAAACATGAAATCAAAATGAATTCTTCTTACACTCAAATGTTTGAGGGCAAAGTGTTTCGCTCAAATCTCACTCTAACATGTTGCACTACCATAGACTTGCAGTTTCATCAATTATCATTCATTCAGATGGCATGAGCTAATAGATCATAAGGACTTTATTCAAGGTTTTAATGGGGCTAGGTTCACAGGTGAGGTAAAAACATGTTAAAGGGTTCATCACAAGCATTCACAAAGCATCAAGTAAAAGGGACACTCAACTTAAAATTCTGAGATAAAAACATAACACAAAGGCAACAACTCATACTAACTAATGCTACTATTCTTTTTTCTTTTTTTTTTCTTTTTCTTGTCTTGTCTTGTCTTTTCTTTTCTTTTTTTCTTTCTTTTTCCTTTTTCTCCCTTTTCTTTTCGTTTTTTTCATTTTTTTCATTTTTCTCTCTTTTTTTTCGAATACGCTAAGAACAAGAGAAAATAACAACACATGAGTAGAAGTACCTATAAAAATATCTCAGAACACAATATACCACAGAAGTCCCAAATTACTCAATGTTTCATTCAACTTGTGATAAGGTAAGGTTTTTTAGTTTTTTTTCAATAAGGGGCGATTGATTGAAAAACACGAATAAAGGCTCAAAATGTTTGCAAAGGGAAAATAAATAGGTGGGTTAATTTTAAGCTAAGGGTGTAAAACAAATAAGGTCTTAATCACTTCTATATCCCATGTGATCAAATAAATTCAAACCGGTTCCATGTAAGTTCTGAAGGCAACATAAAAAGAGGAGCATCAAACAATTCAAAGAAATAGCATAACATAAAAGTGATGTCATTTAGGCTCAAACTTCGCTTACAAGTTTAATTCAAGAATTCACCTTAATTCTACAATTTACCTCCTCACTCACATGTCAAAATTTTGACTAAGCCTATAAGATCAGTTATTCCAATCAATCAACATGCTTCACCTTAAAACTCACTTAGCCCAAATTAATGTCATGCATATACCCAATCTGATCCAAACTACTATAACAAAGCTTCATAGCTCAACATGCAAAACCATAAGCAAAAATCAATAAAAACCGCACACCAACCAAGAATATTCACACAAAAACTGAAAATTTTCACATCAAAAGTCCAAATCGTTCCCCCACACCTAAACCAACATTGTCCTCAATGTTAAGGAAGCAAAATGATAAAACAAAAGAAAGGTGAAAGAAAGCTTCTCTATTTCGAGGTGGCGAAATCAAGGAGTTGGTGGATGTCAGCAGCAATCCTTATGGGTGTGGGTAACCTTCGAGAATCATTCTTCTTCCTGGGCATTGTGCCAATTTGTGGGAAAAAACCTGCAGAAGAAGAGACTGACACAATACCAAAATCACAAAAGAGGGAGGATGATAAATTAGGCAATGACAGATGAGAGATGCGTGAATTGTGAGTGAGTAGATGAAATTGATGAAGTAAGGAGAATGTGGGTAGAGCATCGACAGTTGGAGAGTTAAAATTAGAGAAGGAATTTGCTCAAAACAAAAAGAAGTACAAAAATTAGAGAAGGAAAGAAAGGAGTGGCGATAAAGCCAACAATTTTTGTTTTTTTATATTTATATTTTTGTTTTTATTAATTAAAATGAAAAGATGAAAATTAAAATTACAAAATCGAAAATATTAAATTAAATTCCTAATTAAATTGAATTAAACCTAAAAATGAAAATAACAGAAAATTGCCAAAAAATACATAAAAGAAAGGATACGAATAGGGTGCCTCCCATTAAACGCTTATCAAAGGTCATAAGCTTGACCCTTGGCATATGTATATCATCCATTATCGAATGGATGCTTGAGTCTAACAGGAAGCATGTTCAAACTCTATGATAAACCTGGAACAACTTCCTTAGAATGTGGCTCCTTCTCAGCACGATGTTCCATGACTTCTAATGAGTGGAACTTCATCGATTCACCATCATACTCTAATGTCCACTCGTATTTTCGGGCATCGCCCTTCTCACACTAAGATGGTCTTTGTAAAAGTAACGTCAATGGTTGTGGAGACTCAACATCCTGTTTGTTACCTTCGGTCTTTAGCTCGCTCTTCCACGGCTCTCCTAAAAATTGTACTTCTTGCGGCTCTTCTTGTTTTTCTTCTTCTTGTACCATATTTTGTAGCTTGTTTTGCATCAATTTTGGTTGTGAAGGTGCCCTTTGCGTGATTTCTTCTTCTTCTTCTCTTCCGGAATTTTTCAGAATCGGTTCCTGTAATTCCTTACCACTCCACAATATGATAGCCTTCGCGCTTTGTCTAGGATCGATTTCCAGTTGTGCTAGAAAA
Organism: Erythroxylum novogranatense; assembly: GCA_029891385.1. Taxonomy (NCBI): domain Eukaryota; kingdom Viridiplantae; phylum Streptophyta; class Magnoliopsida; order Malpighiales; family Erythroxylaceae; genus Erythroxylum; species Erythroxylum novogranatense. Next base: position 41,078,028 of record CM057231.1, read on the forward strand.
TTTTCAAAACTTTGTGCCTCCATTCGATTAATGGCAGCTGCAATTTGACTTAACTAGTTTTCCAAATTCCTTTGTTGATTTTCCAAATTTCAGATACTTGCTTCAGTATTCAGCTAAAACGTCAAAGTATTAGCGGTCAAAGTTTGTAACATATCTTCTAAAGAAGACTTACCTTCGGCATTTAGTGTCATATTTGGATTTTGTCGAGGCACGTACAGTTGTCTAAACTGTTGGAATTGAAGAGTGCTCATCTCCAAAATCATTATGATCTCCTCCAAAGACATCTCATTAGCTTATGGTGGCAACGGTGGAGGTGGAGGTGGAGGTGGAGGCTCGAAGTAGGACTGCTCTTCATAGTAGCTCGGTGGAGAAGTGAATCCATACTTTATATCCTATAAAAAGGAACACATACAAAAAGAATAACCCAAAAATGAGCAAACTTTACATACCTTAGCTTGTTGGTCATCCCTCGGTACTTCCACGGCTAAGGGTGTGAAATCTGTCACTTGATGGTCAAACCTCTAAGTTGCAACAGATAGAAACTCATTATCATAATAAGGATTATATGAATAATTAGAATTAAAAGCATAATGATAGTGAGCTATGTCGTGAAAAGATCAAAAAATCGGAAAGAGCTGTGAAACTGAAACAAACAGAACATAAGGTAAACAAGCGCAACGAAACCAAAAACACAAATAAAAACATCACTAACAAAAACCGTTAAGAAATTCCCTGGTAACGGCTCCAAAATTTGGTGATGCTGTTGCCTGCAATCAAATATAAAAGAAATCAGTTACTTTAATACAAATTAATGTAGTAGTGGTAAGTGGATATCGTTCTCACGAGGAATTTTTAACGGAAAAGGTTAGCGAGTTTAAAACCCAAACAAAGTAACGAAAAAAGGGGGATTTTAGTTCACGGGAATATACAAAAAATATGAGAAAAATAACAAATCAAAAGCAATAATTAAATATGAAAAATTAATGAGAAAATACCTTGGTTTTGAGTCACCAATGTTATCATGCTATTATGGATCCTCGACATAAAATTGTAATTATTAACAAACATTCATTGGGGAAGTTTCTCTTAAGGGTAATGACTAGAAACATGTATCCTAGCATTCTTATTAAACAATAACCTAGACACGATCATAGGCGTAATTGAATAATAGCATTAAGAATCAAGAACCAATGAGCAAGCGAAATACATGTATGACATGCAATCAATCAAGTGAATATCTTCTTAGAATTTCCGACTCTAATGTAGAGAAGTTAATCCTACTTGCTACTTATGATTACCGAAACTGAACGCCATATTTCATTAATCGAGAGATTGAACCAATTAATCTCTAGTCGCGCACCTAAAAACTAACAAATTCAATTATAAAGAATAGATTCGAAGATATCCAATGTTTATTAACAACATAAAAAGTTTTTGAAACATCTGACCATAATAACATGTAACATGGATTCGCTCAACCAAGACAAAAGATTTAGCTACTCATAATCGAATTGAAAACAAAAGAAATAACAAAGTAATACGTCTCCATCCCTAGTCCTTTAATGGAAAATACGAAAACATTAATTGAAATTATGCAGAAACGTAAAGAACAAAAGAATAGAAAAGTGCAGTAGCCTAATAACGTCTCCCTCTCCTCTAAAACCTAATGTATATATATATGCGTTAAACAACCCATCTCCTTCTTTATGCTAATCTCCTCGTTATCTTCTCTTGATTCTCTCTAGATAAGGCACACTTTTATTTTCGATAGGTAACTCCCTTAAAAGATGGAAAGATAATCTTTAAAGATTGTGTTTAGTTTGAATTTGACTTCTGAAATTTTATCTGCAGATTTATTCCATCCTTAGGCGTGCCCATGCTTAGTCTCTGAATTTCTTTCAATTTGGGAATTTCGGATTTCCCTCCTTCTTTTGCATCTTTTTGATTCCATTTCATCTCTAAGGTGTTGAAAACCATCTGTAAACAATTATAAGATAATTCCATCAATTCCGGATAATAATTTCAATACATTAACGATAATTAAGTCCAAAATAAGTGCAATTTAATGACTTAACATCAAGATAT